>CAWUFW010002343.1:0-1210000 GCA_963921515.1 Calotriton arnoldi | reverse complement strand
TGTAGATGTGAAAGCTGCTTGTTTGGCTCCTTGCCTTGCATGCACTCCATGCTGCCATTCAACTTGCATGTGCAAAATAATAATCCCTTTTTGTAAAGCACGAACATATCGCCCCTTTAAGGGTTTCAAGGCTCTGGGGCCGTTGGGGAGATTAAGTGAGCTATGGCCCAGAGTCGCATGATGCTGAACTGAGCTGCCACTGGCGCCGGGGATCCAACTGTGAACCTCACACTCCAGAGTCGGCCGCTCTGGCTGCTGCGCCACACCTCTACACCCATTCTGTTTCGCCACATTAAATATTTATTCATCACGCATTGAATGTTGGCCTCGGGCATAGTGAGCCAGGGCATGGGGTCAAATATTCCTAAGGAAGACCTTACTACTATCTTGAAGCTTAGGAAAGGTGAAGAAAGGCCTTCTCTGATTCTCATGGGTATCGGCAGCCCTGAGGGAGGCAGAGGAATGTGGGCAACACTCTACCACCCGCTATGTCCATTATCCTCATTGTGTATGCAGAGGCCCTCCCAACATCTGACTGAAGAATCCCAGGATGCACTGATGGTGCTCTTAGAGAGCCGCTGTGTGCCAGATGATGATGCAACGTGATGGGAGAGGATGAAGGATACCAGGTTTTTTTTAATCATAATTTGGAAGGGAAGGGTGGTGCGGCTGGGTGCCTGGTAGGAATTGAGGACTTTTTCTTTATTGGATGGGTCCTAGTTGGCCAGAGTATTGGAAGGTGTGTAGAATGTGGGAGTGGCAGGCACCAGTTATTTTTGGTGTAAATAGCATGGGGATAAACGACGTCTTAGGCATGTGAGACGGTGTGAATGGCTGGGCCCTGCATAACGAATGTGTAGTGTTAACTCTAATTGTGATGTCTTTCTCGTGTGGGTTTGAATGACATCTATAGACACCTTGAGCTTTGGTCTAATATAGTTGTCACTCCGATCCCCTTTGGGTGAAAAGCATCCCCATTATTCAGTTACCCATCAATAATTGCATAGGTTATGCATCATGAGCATTGAATTTTTTTATACATGCTTTTTTTAAAATTATGCATTGATTTGTCCTTTTCATTCTTGTTAAACTAGCATTTGGAATTCAAATAATTTAATGTTTATCAAAATGGCACTAAGACTTTTCAAGCATGAGCAAGGCCTACATCAGTTTGAAATGTATGTACGTGGTGCTTGTATGTAGTGCTAACCTAGCCATAGAGACAACGCAGACAGATAAATACATGGTACAAGGCTGAAGCAGAGATGAATCTTATAAAGGCATTTATGGGTGTAATTCATGTAAAATTAAATTGTTATTCTAGCAGTTAACATTAAGTGGGTCTTACCAATCAAAAAAGAACCAGGACATGTTGGCAACAAAAAACGGAATCGTAACATGTTGTAAATGTGTGGATTTTTAAGAAACTATTATGAAATCTGACTTGAGCATTATAGGCTGTCATCCAGGATAGAGAAGAGGTTCCGGTTTGTACAGGAAGAAACTTAGGCCGCATACAACACCTCCAACTGAGCGAGTGACGCCCCCGGCTCAGAAGCAGCGGGAAAAGCCGTGGCGTCCACGGAGAGCCATAGAGAGCCCCTCTACGTTGTGCAATGTAGAGCACAGATCGGTTAAATGTTCTTATATTCTGTCTGGTGTTAAAAATATATATATATGCACTGTACATTGAAATGGAACAGCTTGTAACACATTTATATTCTATCAGACTAAGTGCATTAGATGTTCATAATACTAGGTATCCTCGATACTTAAAAAAATCTGTGTGGTGACTAGAGCCAGAAAGAAAAATGTACGTCTACTTTTATCTGGTTGCTAGAGGCTAATTTGTCAGACTGGATGCTCATTATGAACTAATGGTGTAACTAATGTTTTATACTGTATACTGTAAAGCGCTCTGATACCCTCGTGTGTCACGTTCGCGCTATATAAAACTTTATAAATAAATAAATAAACCCAATCACTGTCCATGGACCTGGGTATCGTACGATATAGAACAGCAATTGGTCCTTGGACTCTTTTTTCCGCAACAAAGTCAAACGTTTGTAATTCAAAAGCAATTTGCATGCAGAAACATATTCAGCATATAGTAATCAATACATGATGCACCTTGCGAAAGAGGAAAATTAGATACCCACTGTTTTAAACAAAAAATGTCTTTTATTCATAGTACCAAAAAACAAGGTAAGGCATTACTAAACAAGTAGTCGTTAAGAGGTTGCTCCAAAGAAAAGGAGGGAAGTGAAAAAGAGTGCTCTTGTGTGTGATAGAAATTGGAAAGACCAAAGAATGAAGGTGGTTCGATAAAGGGGTTACAATGATTTAACATATACAACTGGTTATAACATTAGCACCAGTTGGTTGTGGCCTGTCCATAAAACATTCTTTCATTAGTTCAAGATAATTCATATGACGTTGCAGAGAAATGTATCATCTGTTCAGGGGACGGGGTGGTGGCATCATACGGTACAGGCCCTTATTGGGGGTAGATGTCGACGTTTCGACCCGACTAAGGCGTGGGGGGATTTTGGAACCTCCGCATGCGGGTCTTCCTCAGAACAGGGAAGGAAAGGGGCAACCTACAGAAGTAAGTATGAGAGTTTAGAAAAGGTGTCAAATAGACCTCAAGGTAGATGAAACACAGTGGGATCTATAGGGTATCTGGGATACTGACCTAAAACAGGTGCCTGGCGTTGGAAGGCCCTGCTGCCAGCTCCCAAGGGCGTATTGTCTGTGGAATGAAGGTGCATGTTTTAGATAGCCCATGGCGAATTAGGGTCACAAATTACTGTAGATTATTAAATAAATGCCGCCATGCACTTACCCGCATTACAATCGCGGAAGGGGTCGGCCAAACACACTGAAAGTATTAGGCCGGTAAGTGTAACTCGATCAGGAAGTATTGATCCGGTATTAGGCGAATAAATCACTCTGCCTATTCTGAAATGTAAGTAAGGCATAGTTTGAAAATCCGATGAAGGATGAAGAACCCAACCAGTCTGAGAGGGTGGCAAGCCAAACAGTTCAATTACCTTGTATTTTCGCTCAAGAGGTCTCAGTCGACCATCCGTCAAGGAAGCGGCATGAGACTGACAAGCGTTGAGCTGCCGTATTTAAAGGCATGCCCAGGGCGCATGTACGTTAAGGAACGGGCGCCGTGAACGTACACCGCGAAGTGATGGAAGAAAGACTTACACGGGGCAATGCTCCAGCGGATAGTGTGCTCCGTAGGGAATTAATCCAAAGTTAGACCGGTAGACATGGGGAGAGGGGGTGTACACCCTTGGTGTTGAAATGAGATAATCATAATTTATACACAGGACATTGCTCCAAAAAGAAATATTAATTATAACATGCGAATAATTCCATCAGTGAGTAAAAGCACGTAGTTTGGGGTACAAATACCCTAATTGAACATTAGTGACATTTCGATTAAATCATATGCGGCAATTACAAAAACACATGTGAAAAGTACATCGAGCAGTAAGTTGGAAGGCTTCTCAAACGTGTGGTGTATGATACATTGATGTGTATGATACTGCAAGGTAAATTTAAAAATATTTACATAATGTACATTGGAAACTGATGAAAACGTGGATACAGCAGGGTAGTATTGAACATGTACCACATAAAATAAAAGGCATTAACGATCTACCACATGGTAGAGGAACATAGACAGGGAAACACATTCGCAATATGCCCTCACCCATTGTTTAATGATGCTACCCGTCTAGTAATCTCCTCATGTTCATTCAGACCCCTTAGGACTGAATCAAAGATGTGTATCCATTTGCATTCTCTTACATTAAGGGTGTTAGCAAAATTGACCCCCCTAGGGTTGACCTTTACTTTCTCAATCACCCACCATTTGAGACTCTCTGCTGAGTGTTAAAAGGTGGTAAAATGCTCCACAAGGGGGGCGCCCTGGACCTTACATCGGATCCTACTGCAGTGTTGTAATATGCAGGTTTTTATTTTCTGTATGGTTTGTCCGACATACAAAAAATCGCAGGGGCATGTTATAGCATATATAACGCCCGTGGTATTACAGTTCCTGTAATATGTATGTGTAACCATTTTGTGTGAAGTGCTTAGTCTCCTTAGTCATGGGGCAGGCCTTGCACTGCCCTCACTTAAAATGGCCTTTTGTAGGAGGTATGTTCCAAAGTGACATTTGACTTTCCCTAGATCTTGTAGGGAGAAGAGATTTCTTTCCTGAATGCATGCATTGGGGGTTCTACGATCCCTATTTTGCCAGCCACTAGATGCCAGTGAGGGTTGATGATCTTCTTGATATCTTTGCTCTTGGTGCAGAACGTGGTGACGCATACCATGCGCTCCTGCTCTGCAGATGTCTTACTTTTGGGCTCCAATAGAGATTCTCTATGGCAGAACCATGCTCGTTTCTGTGCCTTTTTTCAAAAGGCTCACCGGGTACCCTGTCTCCATCAAGCGAGTCATAAGGTCAGCAGATTCCTCAAAGAAATCGTGCTTTTTTGTGCAGTTCCTACGTAGCTTCAGGAACTGGCCGAAGGGCAAATTGTCCCTGAGGTTACGAGGATGATGGCTAGAGTATCTAAGCAGAGTATTCCTTTCACTCGATTTTCTTTATAGGGTGGTGTGTAGCCTACCCTCTTCTGCCTTGATTGAGATATCCAGGAAGTGTATGACCTTATTACTGAAATCAAGTGAGAATTGAATATAGTTTGACCTGGCATTCAACCAAAGATGGAATTCGTTGAGTTGTTGTTCACTACCCCGTTATACCATCATCTATATAACGTTTCCAGATCTCTATCCACTCTATAGGGATTCTGATCGTTCAGGATGTGTGTGTTCATAGTTATCCATAAAGATGATGGCCAGGTCCGGGCAAAGCTAGCTCCCATTACCACCCCTTTAGTTTGGAGATCATATTCATCCTGAAAGAAGAAATTCTTCGTCATAGCAACCTCTAAGAGATCAATGATGAAGTCGCTGGGTACCTGGAGGGGTGTGGCACGTGCTTCCAGGGCCGCCCTGATGATATCAAGAGCTGTTCTCTGGGGGATGCTCGTGTATAGGGACGTTATGTCCATTGTGACCAGAAATTGGACATTGGGGTCAAAAGGTCGATTATCCACCAGTTTAATAGTTTGCATGGTATCACGCAGATAAGCTGTGGTGTTTTCTGCAATGGGTTTAAGAACTATATCTATATATTTGCATAGTGGCTCAAGAACCGACCCACAGCCGGAGATGATGGGTCTCCCCGGTGGGTTGGTCATCCGTTTATGGATCTTCGGTAGAGTATATATGGTTGGCCTTCTGGGTTGTAAGTTGTTTAAATAACCATGTTCGTGTGTGGACAGGAAACCCTCCGCCAGCCCTCTACTCGTGATGTATTTGATATATCCGGCAATCTCTTTGGTAGGGTCAGTTCTCAGTTTTTTGTAGTTTTCCTGTACTCCTAGTTGCATCAAAATCTCACTCTTATAGTCATCAGTGCTTTGAATGACTATGGCCCCTCCCTTGTCCGCAGGTTTTATGACTATGTCCTGTCCGTGTTGTTTTTTCAGTGACTAGGGCTAGAGGTTCGGGTCTCGTGATGTTATATTTAACATATTCTTTCTTGGATAGAGAGTCGTTAATGTCCCTCATAACCACCTGTTCATAGGCTAAAATCTTGTGGGACATAAGTTGAGATGGTGGTGTAAAATTTGATGGCGGTCGTAGGCCAGTGCTAGAGAAAGTGGGTTTGAAAGGGATTTTATTAAAATAGTGTTTTAAACGTTTCTTTCTGAAAAAATTATGTAACTCAATCTTAAGGTTAAACGTGTTGGGCAAAGATGTGGGGCAAAGGAAAGGCCTTTCTCCAGGATTTTCTCTTCCTCCGGTTTCAAGACATAACCTGATAAGTTAATTACTGGGTTCCCTGTCGTGTTACTCAAGTGGTTCACCACCTGTAGTGCTGACGCCTGGTTCTTATCTCCCCATGTGCCTCCTGTTGGAAGTGTGCTTGTTTCCTGGCCCTGCCTCTGCTCCAAATTGGTCCTCTCACAGCCCTGGGTCGACCCCAGGGTTGCCCCCGCCCCCTGTAATCCGACCATTGAGCCTCTTCTAAAAACGTTTGTTGGTCAGGGTATGTGTATCCAGGGGTGTGTGCCCCTGAGCTGGTACCAGGTCTTTCGACCTCACTATCCGAATCACTAGCTGCAGAGGAATCTGAGAAGGTGGCATATCTTCTGTATCCCCCCCGGACCTCTACTGGAGAATCTACCCTGTGTCCTGCTTGTAGTATTCTTCCTGTAAGTGTAGGTTGATTTTTTGTCATAAAATTTGATCGCTCGCTAACTTATCTAGCTTAGTAGTCTGTGTATGTGTGTCAAATTATTTGGTTCTCTCTAGACGCTCTAGAGCCTCCTTCGCATTTATCAATGCTTTGTCGTCAATGATTTCCTTCTTCAGATCCGCAATCTCCTTCATTAACCGTTTCACCTCTTCTAGGGCTGTCTCTATCCCGAGCACCATCCAGTGGCGGGAGCAGTTGTTTGAGACAAAACTGAAATTCTCTTTAAACTTCGGGTTATCAATAAAGATTGCAGGCTCATTTCTTACTTGTAAACCTACAGGGATGACCTTCGCCTGGAGGTACTTGGTCAGAACATGGCCATGTAATCTAGTTCTGATCAACTTCTTTTCTAGTCTCTCCAATTTGTTTATTTTTTCATTCAAAGTCCGATCTATACTGGGCGTGGCTGGACCTAAGAAACTGGCCCCACCCTGAACCTACAATAGTCTATCAATGTAATCCTCGCTATATGATAGTTTCTCTCTCAGACATAGCATCTATTGGGATGATAGCCAATGAGCTACTGGGTTTGGAATATACAATGATACAGTGCTGTTTACAAATATGGATAAGTATATAACATACAATATTTAACATATACCGCACAATGGACTCACTACATAACATATAAAACCCTCGCAGGAAGGACCTGCTCAGAAATAACCATTATGAACTAATGGTGTAACCCAATCACTGTCCATGGACCTGGGTATTGTACGATATAGAACAACAATTGGTCCTTGGACTAATTTTTTTCCGCAACAAGTCAAAAAACGTTTGTAATTCAAAAGCAATTTGCATGCAGAAACATATTCAGCATTAGTAATCAATACCTGATGCACCTTGCGAAAGAGGAAAATTAGATACCCACTGTTTTAAACAAAAAATGTCTATTTTATTCATAGTACCAAAAAACAAGGTAAGGCATTACTAAACAAGTAGTCGTTAAGAAGTTGCTCCAAAGAAAAGGAGGGAAATAACCTCTTAACGACTACTTGTTTAGTAATGCCATACTGGAAAACCTTGCTTCTGTTTAGGGTCATGGTCTATTTTACCTTTGGAATGAAGATCGCACAACCCAAATATGCCGGCCACACTAGGACTGGTGGGTTGAGGGTGGCACCTACACGAATGCAGATATGACTGTCGTTTGCAACAGCTCCTTTTGTGTTAGTGCTTCATTATGCAGCTTCATTTTAAACATATATCATGACTCTCTCCAATATGAGCATTCTCATTTTGCGACATTATTTGATTTGTGATGCGTAGAAAATTCATTTGGAGATGAAAGGGAATCTAATCATATTCCCTGAAACAAATGTTGTGCATCAAATGTTACCTTAAGCTTTAAAGTGCTTTTACCTTCCTCTATGGTAATAAATAATTGTCCTTTGTTTTAGAAATCGAGCTATTGCGGATTACCTTCGTTCAAATGGCTATGAAGAAGCATATTCGGTTTTTAAAAAGGAAGCAGAATTTGACATGGTGAGTTCAGTGCAACCAGTGTTTTCTTTAAACTGGGTCCTAGAGTCTGCAAATGTGAACTGTTTTTTAGCTGAGCAGATACTGCAGATAGTTTTTTTGTAGGACTAGAGTGTTAGCCGAGAACCTTGCCAAATACGTATGAAGGGTTGCATTCTAATAGTGAAACTATGGTAACTAATGTGATCAATTTAATGTGTTCTACAAATCCACATGCCTAGCCAGTGTATATTGAAAATAAATAAAATCCCTTGTAAATGAAAAACAAATTCTTTAACTGATCTTTGGAAATTGGGTAGCTCAACAACGTTACCCAGTCATGGATTACTTAAGGCTTTAATCGGGACAGACATATAGCAATGAAAATGGTAGTGCTGGCAAAGGCTTCAGTATCTGAAAATTAAATAACTATTCAATAATAACTACATTTAATTATAATTTCCAATGTCTTATGTATCTGTTTCAAATTTACTGTGCTGCAGAACCATTTGTGGGAATAAAGGTACCACCTCCAAATGTTAAAATGTATTAAACAGTCCGGGGAATAGATTGATTAATCAAGTTGCCACAAATTATGAAAAACTACGTTTTAGTTCTAAGAATGTGCAGGAAAAACTTTAGGTTACTGTCTCATGAGTGGGGTACATGGCTGTCACGTTTTTAATGGTGCAGTAGATATTAATGGATGATATTAATAGTGGGGACTTCAGGAGAAAGTCTGTTGCACATGCATTATGAAAATGGGTTGTAGTTTTGCTACCCAATGCCACTAAGTGCCGTGAGAACCTCTTGATGCTTAAAGTCCATCATCGGTTGCAGATAAAGTCAGATCGTATTGTTATACGGCAAGAGATGTTTGTGGAGTAATTTTAAAAAGTACTAATTTTCCTGTCTTTGTGCAACACTTAACTCTCGTATTTTTCTTGAAGCATGTTTGAGGATTCTTTGTTCTCATACCAATGTAGTACGATTGGTATTAAGGACAATATCTTGTTTTCCTTTGTGTATTGGTATGTAGTTGCTTGGTAAACGTTTTGAATATCTCAAGTCTCAAAGATGAGCTTGTCGAAAAATTTAGTATTCCGAACATCCCTGTCATCCCTCAAACGCCCCCGCTCTTCCAATACGCCCCTTCCCAGCTTCACTTTCAGGTTCCTACTCTGTTGTCATTGCCTTAAAGAAACAAGCATTTGCAATGCAATAGGTCTCACATTTACGGCTCTTTAAGCTATTGGCATTGTAAATGGCTTGCCTTTTATTTGTTTTAAAAACCAAAACATAAAAGGCATTGTCATTTACAGTGCCAATAGCTGGAGCTCGTGTAAATGCGAGACCTATTGCAATGTACAACCAGCATTTCTACTTACCCATAGAAGTGAAATCGGACTCCGAATGCGACTGCTCGCAGCTTCTGGTTGCCATGGAGATGCCTTCTTCCGGTTATGACAGCTATGTGGCGGGGGTTGTTGGACAAAAGGCGTGGGGCCGCCATTGGCTGCTTCTCCAACGGAAAATAAGGTGCGCTGCCGCTATAATAAAAGCGTGCCGTGCTTGCAAAATAAAAAAGTAAATAATACATATAAAAAGGGACACGTTCAGAAGAAAATAAAGGCGCGTAGCTGCTTGAAAGCGGACCGCGCTGTACATTAAATAAATAAGCGCGGCCGCTATAGTGGAAGCGGACCGCGCTGTAAAGTAAATAAATACATTAATAATATAAAAGCGGACAGGTCCCTCGATGTCATGGGTGGAATACGGGCATTAAGGAAAATAGTGCTCACCAACTTATAAAGCAGACCGTGTGAACACCACCAGTAGAAGGTCCAGTCGTTATAGGAGGTAACAAATGCAGACAAGGCGGTACCAAGGAGGGACTAACAAGCCTATTTACAAATCAGAGCCAGCATTTACAAAGGACAATGAGACAAGCCAACGACAAATATGGACGGAGAGTGGGCAGGGCTTCCAGTGCATACTCTAATATAGCATGCCTCGCAGAGCGAGCAGTGCATGTGTGCTGCCTCTAGGCTCGACCTAAAGACTAAGGGTGGGCATGAGCATGTATACACGCACTGACGCCGGCACACTCACGCGCACACACACTGTATAGTTAGAGATAGGACCTAGTTTCCATAGGAAATTGATTGTTTTGATTTGCTAATGTCTTTGACACCATGACAAATCTTCACAAACTTTTCAGAAAAAGGTTCATTCACCTCAGCTTCTTCCTTGAAAGTTTCAGGCGAATGCGTCAAGCAGGGGAAGAGGGGAAAAAAAAGGGGGAGGGTGCCAAAACTTAAATTCCCCATGCAGTATCCATAGGTATGTTTATTTTTTCAATAGCGTTACAGCCAAAATTAGCTGAATGCCATTACACCATATTTGGCAGAAATATCTTTATCCAGAAAGCGTGCGTTTTGTGATTTGGGTTAAATCGTTCAGTAGATTTTGAGAAATTAAGGTTCAAAATATTTTTATATCTGGACGGTTGGGTTTGCGGAACAGTTGCAATAGTATGGTAATATCTTTGCATTAAAAACTTAAATTCACCAGTTATTTAAAGTAACTATAACGCGCACTTGCATGCACTGCTTATGACCTCACATATTGCACCACTTATGACCTATTCTATCACGTGTTATTCTATCACTTTATTGATAAAATCAAAACAACTTCTAAAATAACATTTATGACAAGGCACATGGTGGGGGTGCAAGTGGTCACCTAACTATAACGTCACTTTAAACTAGGGTTGTTTCAGTGAATTTCGGTTTCTTTTTTTCTTTTTTTTAATGCAGAGTTAGATATTACCATGCCTAACTATAACATCACTTTAACCTTAGGTTTTTTGCAGTGTATATGGATACATATCCTTGTATTTGTGTTTGAGGCATGTGTGCTGTAGATATACATGCTTTGCATACTCCTGCCATCTAGTGTTGGGTCTGGATGTTTGCAAGTTGTTTTTCTTCGAAGAAGTCGTTCCAGTCACGAGGTATGGTGACTCCTTGTCGGTAATAGTGCGCATGGGCATCAACTCCATTGTTTGTTTTTTCCCCACCATTGGGTTGGGAAGTGTATTGCTGCGCTCCAGTTTGAAACAGTTTTTCTGGTTCCCCTCGATGCGCAATTCACTTATCGGACGCGTTCCCCTAGTCTCCTGGTATTGAATCGTTCGGGAAACACTATCTTTGGTCGGGGGCGGCCCTCGGGCCTAGCCGTGTCGGTCCACCTTTCTGCAGACAAAACAAACTCTGTTCCAATTCTGTCCTCCGTGCTACGCCAAGTACCCTCGCACATCCAGTTTGTAACCTGTGCCTGTCACCGGAGCACAAGGAAGAAGACTGCGACTCCTGCAGGTCGTTTCGGTCGAAGAAAACTCTACGTGATCGTCGGCTCGACGTGAAATGCAGCAACAAAGCATTCAACTCACTCTGGAGATCTTCGGCGAAGATTCCGAGCATGAAGAGGTTGATGTGTCGGCGGCAGAAGAAGAGGCCATCTTTGTTCCGGAGTCGGATTTCGAACTCGAGATCGACTTGGAGTACGAAGACGTGCCTCCGGGACAGGGTGCCGTGAGTATGGAAGACCCCCGTACCCCCCAAAACTTTATCTAAAAAGCATTAGGCTACAGCACCACCTCTGCCTTTGGGCCAAGGTCTGCACTGAGACAATGTTTCCGACGCACCGCCTCCTGGCTTGGCACCAAAACAAATGGTCAAGCCTGCCGGCTCGGGACAGAGTCGGCCGAAATAATCTTCGGATCCGAAACCCTCCGTTTCCAAGGATAAATCTGGTTCGGAGCCGAAACATTCCGCTTCTAAAAGCAAATCGATCTCTGCGCCAAAATCAAGACAGCCTCTCCGAGCCTCCCGAACCCATTTTAGCCCTTCTAAAAGCTACATTGGATCCTAAACAAAAGAAGATTTATAATAATCCTGATACGGGACACATTTCTGCTAAAACACCAGCTAAACGCAAACTTCCATCAAAGGACCCTCCATATAAAATCCCTCTGAAGAAGAAAAAAAGACATGGCTACGAGCCATGCTTATCCTGCGCCGCAATCCTCTTCACCTCCACAATCTTCTCCACATTTACCAATTCAAGATCCTTTACATATAACACTTCAGGGATCTCCACATACACAGCTAGAAGGGGATGATATTGATGAAGAAGACAATCATTCGCCTGTAGACCCATGGAATGATTACACCATTGACCCTCCATTGGATACTGATCCAGACCTTTACCCTGCAAAGCCATCACCACCGAACGATAATGTGGCTTATTAGGAACTTCTTGCTAGAGCAGCAGAGTACCATGAGGTGGCCTTACATAAAGAGTCCTTAGAGGAAGCCTTTTTATTTGAAACTCTTGGGTCCACACACAGGTAAAGTCAAACACTCCCTATGCTGAAGGGCATGCTGAGGCATTCAGATAACATCTTCAAAGACCCTGTGCGAGGATGCATTTTAACTCCCAGAGTCGATAAAAAATATAAACCTTGTCCATTCGATTCTGTGTTCATCAAAGGATAATTACTTCTCGATTCCTTAGTGGTGTCCAATGCTCGCAAAAGGCCTAATTCACAATCGTCTGGTGATACACCTCCCCCAGACAAGGAATCTAAGCTTATAGATGCCTCGGGTGAAACGAGTGGCTGCTCAAGCCGCTAACCACTGGCGCATCGCAAATACACAGGGCCTACTAGCTAGGTACGACAGGGCACACTGGGATGAAATACCTGAAGCAGAGACTTCAGAAATATAGCCAACCCAGAGCACTCTGATCTAATGGTCAGAATCTTCTGGTGATTCCCCGTTTTGCAAAGACTAGGATTGGTGGCCGTGCTTTTTCGGTGAAAACCGCTACTTTATGGAATTCCATGCCTGACCACCTGAGGAAAATTAACTCGGAAACCGTGTTTAGGAAAGCATTAAAAACATGGCTATTCGGCCTGCCCTAGAGCCAATGGTCCAGCCCGGTCTTTTTCCCCTTAGGATGGATGCGCTGCTAGCGCCGGGACACTTCCGTTGGAGGTAGCCGTGCGCTCTATAAGCTTTAATAATAAATGGAGCAACTGCTCCAATATCTCCCAAATAAGCACAAAAGCAAGGCACAAGTTAGTTCAAGAGTGCAAACTCATTTCTTACTCGTCTATTGGATGTGCTCTAGATGCCTCTGACACTGCGGCTAGGGAGATAAATACCATCATTCTCCTCGGAAGGCATGCATGGCTTAGGATTTCGTGGTTTAAACCCGAGGTTCAGCAATCTATTTTAAACACCCCTTTTGACAAGCAACACCTGTTTGGTCCAGAAGTCGATCAGGCTTTAGAAAAAATAAAAAAGGACACAGAGGTAGCAAAGTCCATGGGAGCGCTCCAGTCTCCATCAAATTGAGGCTTCTTTCGCTGCTCCTTTTACAGAGGAGGATCCAAAACTAGATCTTCAGACCCAAACGCTTCCTCGTATAAAGGCAACACACAGTCCTCTCGCTCTAGTTTTTTTTTATAGAGGAGGATATAGAGGAAACAATTCCAAAGGTAGGGGTAGAGGTTCCTCAGCACGTAACTCCCCTTCTCCGAAAAAACAGTGACTTGCCAACACCCCCCCCCAAATATTTAACACCTGTGGGGGTAAGACTTCAACAGTTTCTCCCCCTTTGGCAATCCAGAACATCTGACAAATGGGTGATTGATCTTATCCAACATGGTTATTCCCTGGATCCTCCAAATATTCCACCTCGCACTCTCAAACTGTTGTCAGTCCACTTAGTTACTCCAACAGGAAGTGCAATCTCTCTTAGAAAAGGTAGCCATAGAACCAGTTCTATTACAGTACCAAGGTTCAGGGGTGTGTGTACTCTACTTTCGAATCCCCAAAAAGTACGGCTCCTTAAGACCAATTTTGGATCTCAGTGTTAAACCTTTACCTACTATCCGGACACTTCCATATGGTAACGCTCCAACTGGTGCTTCCACTTCTACAACAAGGCGATTTTTATGTCCACCCTAGACTTAAGAGACGCATACTTTCACATTCTGGTCCATCCAGCTCATCGCAAATATCTCCGATTTTCGGATAGCAGGCAAACACTATCAGTTCAAAGTACTCCCATTCGGAGTAACTACTGCTCCCAGAGTGTTTACCAAATGTCTAGCAGTAATGGCAGCTCATCTCAGATGACGACAAATTCACTTCTTCCCGTACTTAGATGACTGGCTCATCAAAGCCAGCACACACCAGAAGTGTCTAAAACATACTCGGACCACGCTAAACTTACTCCACCGATTGGACTTCACAGTCAACGCGCAAAAGTCTCATCTACAGCCTTTACAAATACAATCTTATCTAAGAGCGATTCTCAACACTCACACAGCTCTAGCCTCTCTGCAGCCAGAATTCACAATATTCAAACTGTTATTACAGTTTCAAGCCAGTCAAACCTCAGCAGCCAAAACGTTTATGCAACTGTTAAGAATGATGGCTTCATGCATCGTAATAGTGCCTCATGCAAGACTACACATGCGTCCTCTACAGGAATGCTTAGCACATCAGTGGAATCACTCACAGGGTCAATTAACAGGTCTAGTGTTGGTAGACAGCTGCACCCATCGCGCTCTGCAGTGGTGGATCCCACAATTTATCAAAAGGGCGGCCCTTCATCGACCCTGTTCCACAGATCGTGCTAACAGCAGACTCATCTCACAGGTTGGGGTGCCCATCTCCACAATTACACAATTCAGGATCTCTGGGACAACAAGCACAAATATCTCCACATCAACTATCTAGAGCTTCTAGCAGTATTTCTAGCGCTGAAAGCTTTTAAGTGTCGTCTCATAGGCAAAGTTCTTCTAGTTCGCACAGACAACATGACAGCCATGTACTATGTACAAAAACAAAGGGGGAGGGGGGACATTATCTCCAGCTGTCACGCCTCTCTCAGACCATCTGAAGCCGAGCAGTTAATTACAGAATTCATCTTCTGGCAGAACACCTTCCAGGAGTCAACAATCAAATTGCCGACCTCAGCAGAAAGAGGCAGCAAATACATGATTGGGAACTTCATCCCCAAGTTCTCCTTCCATACTTTCAACAATGGGGATTCCCACAAATAGATCTGTTCGCCACAGTGGACAGCGCAAAATGCCCAAACTTCGCCTCCAGGTTCCCACACCCTCGCTCCAAAGGCAATGCCCTAAGGATCAACTGGTCAAAGATATTTGCCTATGTTTTTCCACCTCTCCCACTCCTTCCGTTTCAGGTTCGAAAGCTAAGGCAAAAATCTCTCACACTGATTTTGTAGCTCCCACATGGGCCCGTCAACCATGGTACACCCCACTTTTGGAACACTCAGTAGTTCTGCATCAAAAGCTGTACCTCAATTCTAGCCTTCTCACTCAGAACCGTGGAGAAATCAGACACCCAAACCCCAAAGAGCTCAACTTAGCGATTTGGCTCCTGAAGTCAGAGTTTGGATACTTAAATTTGCCTCCAGACTGTATGACTATTCTAAAAGAAGGAAGAAAGCCCTCTACCAGAGCTTTTTATGCAGCAAAATAGAAAGTATTTATTTATTGTAATAACATTAATCCTCTGGATGCTTCTGTTCAAAACATTGTTTCTTACCTTCGACACCCACAGCAAACTAATCGAGCTTACACATCTATGCGATTGCACCTTGCAGCAGTGGCTGCATATTTGTAAAACTGACAGCATTTATCTTTGTGCAAAGTCCCTGTGATTAAAGCCTTTATGGAAGGCTTAAAAAGAGTAATACCACCCAGAATACCTCCGGCACCGGTATGGAATCTCAACATTGTACTTGCAAGACTCATGGGTCAACCCTTTGAACCATTACAATTGTCCTTTACAGTTCCTTTCATGGGAGGTTGCCTTCCTCATTGCAGTCACTTCATTAAGGAGAGCTGGTGAGCTTCAGGCATTAACCTTAGAAGAACCCTTCTTTCAGCTTCTTAAAGATAGGGTAGTTCTTCGCACCAACCCAAATTTCATCCCTAAAGTAGTTTCTGCTTTTTATCTTAACCAATCAGTTGAGTTACCTGTGTTCTTCCCTCAACCTGATTCTGTAACAGAACGAGCTCTTCGCACACTTGATGTCAGAAGAGCGTTATTATATTTATATTGAAAGGACAAAAGATTTTCGTAAAACAAAGCAACTGTTTGTCGCATTTGCACAACCTCACAAGGGCAAATCTATCTCTAAATCTGGAATTTCAAGATGGATTCTTAAATGCATTCAAATTTGCTATGCAAAAGCTAAAAGAACTTTATACCCCCCAGAGCGAATTCCACTCGCAAAATAGGGGCAACTATGGCCTTTTTAGGTAGCATTACTATTGCTGACATCTGTAAAACAGCAACATGGTTTACACCACACACATTTACCAAACACTATTGTGTGGATGTATTGGTAAGCCAATGTTGGGCAAGCAGTGCTAAAGACTCTTTTTCAGACAACTGCAACATCTGGTTAGCCACCGCTTTGGAAAAATACTGCTATATAGTCTATGCAAAGAATGTGTTTCTACAGCACACATGCCTCGAACGGATTGTTACTTACCCAGTAAGCATCTGTTCTTCATGTAGAGCTGTAGATTCACATGCGCCCTCCCACCTCCCCGGACACCTGTAGTTGTTGCAGTTCTCGTTATTTACATTAGATACACATGGATATATCTGATAGAGACTTCTAGCTGCAGGTTCCTTACCTTTGAATTCCCCAGGCGTCAGGCTGGATCCGGAAACTTTTGCCGAGCAATACCCCTTGCGCGTGACGTGGGGTGGCTCCATTCGGCTCCGCGTGACGTCGGTAGCGTCGGATATGACATCGCGGTGCCTACATAGGCGCCACCCAGGCGCGCGGACGTTAGTTCTTTTCTTTCCGCGCCAGTGAAGCGCCGATCCGGGAAGAGCTACCCCTCTGCAGCTGTTTGGCAGGCTTTTTTCTCGACTTTTGTCGACATTTTTTGAGTAGTGACTTCGTGTGCGAGGGATGTCTGGTAGGAAGCCAGGTTTTAAACCATGCGGGACTTGTTCCTGCATGATGTCGGTTACCGATCCCCAGTGCGTATGTCTGTGGTGTCTTGAACGAGACCACGATTCGAAGTCGTGTTCAGACTGTCGGGCGATGGCTCTGAAGACCTTGAGGGAGCGGCCGATGAAGTTGCTCGCGGCCCGGCAGTCGACACCTTTAAGCGAGACTCCGAGGTGGTCACGGTCCCGTTTGAAGAAGAGGTCGCGGGACCGCTCACGGAGCCCTAAGTCCTCTTACTCCCATTTGAGGTCGTCTGGACAATCTGGGAAGAGGCACAAGAAGAAGAGGAAGTCCAAGCGGACTTCGACTTCACCTCAACTGGCGTCAGTCGTCGAGAAAGGTAAGGAGCACCGACGCTCTAGGCACGGTTCTGTGGAGCCGGAGCCTGAGTCGACTTCGCGCCTCCCTCTCTTTTCGGGAGCCGGAGCGACTCCCGCTCAAATTAAAGATTTTTACAAGGCCGCGTATTTGAGCGGAACGACCCTGTTGGTGAGCCCTCTGGCCCCGCGGGGTCGGATGGGGCCCCATCGGGTTCGACGTCGGCTTCGGCCATGGCGCCGGTGAGGCCTCGGGGATCCGATCCTGGATCTGCTCGACGCCAGTCGTACCAACACAACCTCCCCCGGCGTCGATCCCGAAGTCGGTGCCTGCGACGTCGCCGATGCCCGTCGGTGACGCAAGCCCCATCCTCATCCCCGACAACACAGAGCCGGAACTGCATCGAACGCCGCCGATTCAGACGTTGACAGAACCCAGGGGCTCTGTTGTCGCCTGAGCACTTTGTGGACGTGCTGGGCTCAGGAGAGGAATGGGAGGAGTCTGGAGACGCTCTTGAGAACCAGGATGTCTCTTAGGAGACAATGGACTGGTATGGGGAACTTGGGGAAGCCAGTGGTCTGGATACTTCCCCAGACACTGGCATGCTCTCTCCTACAGTGTCTACGGAGGGAGGGGCGTCCTATGCCATGGTGGTTAACAGGGCAGCTGAGGTCCTTGGACTGGAGTTGCCCTCAGTGCAGGTCAGGACTAATCTCCTGACCTAAGTGCTTCAACTTGGGGCTTCCACCTCTGAACCCCTATTGCCCTTTAATGAGGCACTTACGGACGTCCTTCTAGGAACATGGTCCAAGCCTAGCACAGGGACTCCTGTGAATAGGACGATTGCACGTCACCATCGCCTGGCTCCGGGCGACCCAAAGTTCCTCAGCCAACACCCCACCAAGTTTGGTGGTGCAGGCCTCTGCTTCCCAGGGCACATTCCATTCAGCCCCTCCGGATAGGGAATCCAAGAGACTGGACTCATTTGGGAAGAAGTTTTCTTCCTCCAGTCTGGAATTGCGGTCGGTGAATACCGCATGCTTATTGGGCCGTTTCTCCCACTCTCTTTGGGAGACGGTTGCACAGGTACTGCCACAGGTCCCGGAGGAGGCCCGGGCTGTGCTCTTCCCAAGCTGTCGAGGACGGGAGAGATGCAGCTAAATTCACCATACGGTGTGGTTTGGATACGACCGATTTGGTGGCAAGATCAATTTCAACGACGGTGGCCTTGAGGTGCCACGGCTGGCTTTGTACAACTGGCTTCTCGGGGGATATCCTGGCCAATTTGATGGACATGCCCTTTGATGGAACCCGCCTTTTTGGGGAAAAGGCAGATTCGGCCCTGGTCAGGTTCAAGAACTCTTGAGCTACGGCCAGATCCTTGGGCCTCTCCTCCACTCCTCATGGCCAATCTTCCTTTCGCCACTTCCGTGGCAACGGAAGGGGTTTCCAGCCGCATCAGCCGTATCCCAGCCACCGTCCCGCACAGACTGCCCAAGCCGTGCGTGGACGTGGTACTTTCCGTCCTCGGAATGGAGGCCTGAAGTAGTCTACCACACTGCCCCCAGCAGCCGCAGCCTCAAAACACTCCATTGCTGATTCTGCAGGACCACACTACTCCAGTGGGTGGAAGAATTCATCATCTCCCCCGCTGGAGATCTATAACAACGGACAAGTGGGTCTTGCAGATCGTTCAAGAGGGCTATTCTCTTCCTTTCCTCCACCAATTCCGCCAACTCAGGAACGGCTGGTGGAGGATTATTTGAAACTGCTCCAAGAGGAAGTTACAGCTCTTCTGGCAAAAGGAGCTATAGAAAGGGTCCCAGCTTCAGAAGTAGGCAGTGGCTGTTTTCCTGCTACTTTCTAATTCCGAAGAACAAGGGGCTTCGGCCCATTTTAGATCTTTGGACCGTCAATCTCTTCCTCAAGAAGGAGAAATACAAAATGCTCACTTTGGCTCAGGTCTTGTCTGCCCTAGACCAAGGAGACTGGATGGTGGCGTTGGACCTGCAGGATGCATATTTTCACATTCCCATCCTGCCGGGCCACAGGCGTTACCTGCGTGTCAAGGTAGGCCACGAGCACTTTCAGTATACCGTGCTCACCTTCGGTCTTACCAGTGCCCCTCGGGTGTTCACCAAGGTGATGGCGGTGGTTGCAGCTCATCTGCGCAGGTTAGGGGTTTCAGTCTTCCCCATCCTAGATGACTGGCTGTTGAAGGCGTCCTCGCCCCAGGCAGTCATCTCCCACCTTCAGACTACGGCGTACCTCCTGCATTCGCTGGGGTTCTCTATAAAAGTGCCGAAGTCACACCTGACTCCTTCTCAGACGCTCCCTTTCATTGGAGCTGTTCTGGACACAGTGCAGTTTCGGGCTTATCCTCCCGAGCAGCGAGTCCAGGATATTCAGGTTATGATTCCGATGTTTCAGCCTCTATCCTGGATTTCGGTGAGACTGACTCTGAGGCTGTTGGGTCTCATGGCCTCCTGCATCCTGTTGGAAGACACTCCAGGTGGCGTATGTGGGCTCTGCAGTGGGACTTGAAGTTCCAACGGGCACAGCATCGGGGAAATCTCACCGACGTAGTTCAGATCTCGGAAGGAACTGCTAAGGATCTGCAGTGGTGGTTAACGAAACGCGATTGGGTCAACGGCAGACCTCTCTCACTTCCCCAACCAGAATTCACAGTTGTGACGGATGCGTCTCTTCTGGGATGGGGCGGCCACATGGGAGAGGCGGAGATCAGGGGTCACTGGTCTCCGGCGGAGACGGGGCTCCATATAAACTTGGAGCTCCGAGCGATTCGGTTGGCATTGAAAGCATTTCTTCCCTCTGTCAAGGGGAAGTTGGTGCAGGTGTTCACGGACAACACCACTGTCTTGTGGTACTGCAACAAGCATGGCGGGGTGGGGTCGTGGAACCTTTGTCGAGAGGCCCTGCGTCTCTGGGTATGGCTGGAACAGCAGGGCATAACCCTGGTGGTTCAACACCTGGCAGGTTATCTGAACGGCAGGGTGGATGGTCTCAGCCGTCGATGCCTTCAGGATCACGAATGGCGTCTCCAGTCGGAGGTGGCGCAAGGTCTCTTTCAACAGTGGGGAGAACCTTGGTTAGATATGTTCGCCTCCGAAAAGAACGCGCAATGTCAGCTGTACTGCGCGCTGGAGTTTCCAAGGCAGCTATCGCTTGGTGACGCCTTTCGTCACGAGTGGAGCTCAGGCCTGTTGTGCGCCTTTCCGCCCATACCACTCCTACCCAGGGTTCTGAAGAAGAGCGACCAGGCCCAAGTCATCCTTGTGGCGCCGGACTGGGCAAGGAGAGTCTGGTATCCAGAGCTTCTGAGCAGGAGTGTCGATCCTCCAATCAGGCTGCCCCTTCAGGAGGATCTCCTGTCGCAGCAACAGGGGAGGGTTCTCCACCCGAACCTGTCAACTCTGCGCCTCCATGCATGGGGATTGAGCGGAGGCAGTTGATGGCCTTTGACCTTCCTCCCGAAGTCTGTAATGTTGTTCTGGCGGCCAGGCAGACCTCCACTGTCGGTATACGCCTGCCGTTGGTGGAAATTTGTATTATACTGTACAGAAAAGTCTATTGACCCTCTTTCTGCTCCTCCTTCTACTGTCCTTTTGTTCATTCTAACCCTTGCCCAGCAGGGCTCTGCTTTGGGAACTGTCAAGGGTTACCTTTCTGCTCTGTCTGCTTTTTTGCGGCTGCCAGATCAGCCCTCTCTTTAAATCTCCTATTGTTAATAGATTTCTGAAAGGGTTGGTTCATTTATTTCCACCTACACCCTTTGTTATGCCACAATGGGACCTTAATTTGGTCCTCCCTTATCTAATGTGCGCTCCTTTCGAGCCTTTGCACAATTGTCCCCTCCGGCTGTTGACCATCAAAACAGCTTTCTTAGTTGCGATTACATCAGCTCGGAGGGTGAGTGAATTGCAGGTGTTATCCAGCTCGCCCCCTTAACTTATGTCCTTTCCGGACAAGGTGGTGCTTCGCACCAGGGCATCATTCTTACCAAAGGTTGTGCCCCCATTCCATCTGGGTCAGTCCATTACTTTGCCCACCTTCTTTGATCCCCCACATCCCTCTAAGGAGGAGGAGCGTCTCCACTGACTGGACCAAAAAAGAGCGTAGTCATTCTACCTTGACCGCACAAAAGAGTTCCGAGTGGATGACCAACTCTTTGTGGAGTATGTGGGAGCAAAGCAGGGAAAGGCAGTGCAGAAAAGAACCATCTCTCGCTGGGTTGTTTTCTGCATTAAAATCTGTTATGCCTTGGCGAAGAAGCAGCCCACTGAGGGATTAAGGGCCCATTCCACCAGGAGAAAGGCTGCGACTACGGCTTTGCCACGGGGTGGCCCAGTTCCTGACATCTGTCAGGAAGCGACGTGGGCATCATTGCACACGTTCGCAAAACATTATTGCCTTGATGGTCAAGTGCGCAGGGAGGGGCACTTTGCCCGCTCAGTCCTGCAGGACTTTAGTCTAGCTCATGAGTCCGCAACCCACCTCCGGGATGGTATGGCTGGGGTATCTGATTCAAAGGTAAGGAATCTGCAGGTAGAAGTCTCTATCAGATGAACAAGTTACTTACCTTCAGTAACGCATTATCTGGTAGAGACTCTATCTAGCTGCAGATTCCTTACAGCCCCACCCATGCCTCCCCGCTTTGCGGACTGATGTTATAGGTCTAGGGTTACTCTCCTTTCAGGGCCCTAGTTTTGCGTACGTTTTTGTCAGTCACTTCGTGGCTCTGCGCTTCTGGCGTGGAAAAAACGAAAAGTACGGACGTCCGCGCGCCTGTGTGGCGCCTATGTAGGCACCGCAACGTCATAACAGACGCTACCGAAGCCAGTGACGTCACGCGGAGCTGAATGGAGCCACCCGACGTCGCGTGCAAGTGTTATTGCTCAGCAAAAGTTTCCTTTTTTGACGCCCGGGAAATTCAAAGATAAGGAATCTGCAGCTAGATAGCCTCTACCATATAATGCGTTACCAAAGGTAAGTAACTTGTTATTCTTTACTACACACACTCACTCCATTCTCACCCTCTTACGGGAAAAAAAAATCTAACAATGGAGTCGATGCCGATGCACACTATCACCGAAAGGATGAGTCGCCATACCTCGTGACTGGAAAGACTTCTTCGAAGAAAAACAACTTGCAAACATCCAGACCCAACATTAGCTGGCAGGTGTATGCAAAGCATGTGAATCTACAGCTCTACATGCCAAGAACTGATGCTTACAACACTCATGCTACCATAAACCTTCTCCATCAATTGGGATTTACAGTCAATGCTCAAAAGTGCCATCTTCAACCCTCACAGCTGCAAACCTATCTAGGAGCAACGCTAAACACACACACAGCTCTAGCCTCTCCCAGTGCAGCCAGAATTCAAAACTTTCAAACGTTATTACTACAGTTTCAAAACAACCAATACCCAACAGTGAAAAGTTTCATGCAACTATTAGGGATGATGGCATCGTGCATTGCAATAGTGCCTCACACAAGATTACATGTGTCCTCTACAGGAATGCTTGGCAAGTCAGTGGAATCAATCACCGGGTCAATTAACAGATCTAGTAGACAGCTGCACTCCTCGCTCTCTGCAGTGGTACACCGAAAACCTATCAAAAGGGCGGCCCTTAATCGACCAGATTCCACAAGTTGTACTAACAGCAGATGCATCTCTCACAGGCTGGGGTGCCCATCTCCAGCATCTAACAATTCAGGGCTTATGGGACACCAAACACAAAAGTCTCCACATAAATTATTTGGAGCTTCTAGCTGTTCATCTAGCACTAAAAGCTTTTCAGCCTCACCTCATAGGGAAAGTTGTCCTAGTCCGGCCGGACAATATGACCGCTATGTACTATGTAGAAAAACAGGGGGGGGACACACTCTCTACAGTTGTCACGCCTCTCTGACCATTTGGCAAAACATTACAAAATTCATCTTCTGGCAGAACACCTTCCAGGCATGCACAACCAATTTGGAGACGACCGCAGCAGGATGCGGCAACAAGTACACAAATGGAACTTCGTCCCCAGGTTCTCCTTCCATACTTCCAAAAATGGGGATTTCCACAAATAGACCTCTTTGCCACAGCAGAGAACTCAAAATGCCCAAACTTCATCTCCAGATTCCTACACAATCTATCCAAAGGCAATGCCCTATGGATAAACTAGTCAGGGTTATTTGCTTACGCTTTTCCGTCTCTCTCTCCCTCCTTCCATTTCTGGTTCGGAAACTCAGGCAGACATCACTCACACTGATTGTCGTCAACCGTGCTTCACCACACCACTAGAACTGTCAGTGGTTCCACACCAAAAATTGCACCTCACTTCCAACCTTCTCACACAGAACGGTGGAGAAATCAGACATCCAAACCCCAAGGAGCTCAACCTAGCGATCTGGCTCCTGAAGTCAGAGTTCGGATACCTAAATCTACCACCAGATTGCATGACAATTCTTAAAGTCGCAAGGAAACCTATGTTATGCAGCAAAGTGGAAAAGGTTTGTTATATATTGTAATAACACAATTGATCCGCTAGATGCATCTATACAAAACATTATTTATCTTTTGCATCTACAGCGAGTTGGCTTAGCCTACACATCTATTCGACTACACCTTGGGGCAGTAGCTGCATATCTGCAAAACAGACAACATGTATCCTTATTTAAAATTCCAGTAATTAAAGCTTTCATGGCAGGCCTTAAAAGAATAATACCACCCAGGGTACCACCTGTACTTGTCTGGAACCTTAACATTGTTCTCACAAGGCTCATGGGCCCACCTTTTGAGCCATTACACAATTGTTTATTACAATTTCTTTCATTGAAGGTTGTTTTTCTAATTGCTATCACTTCATTAAGGCGTGTTGGTGAGCTACAGGCATTAACCTTAGAAGAACCTTTCTTTCAACTTCATAAAGATAGAGTAGTGCTTCGTACAAACCCAAAATTCCTTCCTAAAGTAGTTTCTGCTTTTCACATTAACCAATCAGTTGAGTTACCTTTGTTCTTCCCTCAACCTGATTCGGTAGCAGAAAGGGCTCTAAACTCACTTGATGTCAAAAGAGCACTATTATACTATATTGATAGAACAAAAGATTTTTGTAAAACAAAACAACTTTTTGTTGCAGTTGCTCCACCTTATAAAGGAAATCCTATCTCTGAATCTGGTATTTCTAGATGGATTGTTAAACGTATTCAAACTGACTATGTTAAAGCTAAAAACTTTAACTATACCTCCTAGAGCACATTCTACGTGCAGAATAGGAACATCCATGACCTTTTTTAGGTAATATTCCCTTAGCTGACATGTAAGGCAGCTACATGGTTTACACCACACACATTTACCAAACATTGTGTGGATGTATTAGCATGTCAACAAGCTAATGTAGGACAAGCAGTGCTAAAACACTATTTAAAACAACTGCAACAACCAGTGTTTAGCCACCACTTTGGGAGGATACTGCTATACAATCTATGCAAAGCATGTGTATCTACAGCACACATTCCTCAAATGGATTGTTACCCTGTAAGCATCTGTTGGCATTTAGAGCTGTAGATTCATAAGCGCATCCCTCCTCCCCGGACACCTCTGGTTGTTGCAGTTCTTTTTATTCACATTACATACGCATGAACATCTCTGTACTACACTTACTCCATTCTTACCCTCTTGCGGGAAGACATTCTAACAATGGAGTCGATGCCCATGCGCGCTATCTTCGAAGAAAAACAACTTTCAAACATCCGGACCCAACACTAGATGGCAGGAGTATGCAAAGCATGTGAATCTACAGCTCTGCATGCCAAGAACAGATGCTTACAGGGTAAGTAACATAATCCTTATATAGTATACTAAAGGCAGCAGGAGAGAGCTTTGACTGGAGACTAATGAGAAATACTTATATATATATATATATATATATATATATATATATATATATATATATATATATATATATAGATCTAGATCTAGATATCTATATAGATATATATTACCTACTGGTGGTTGCCAGTAGGTAGTTATAGTTAAGACCTAGTTTCCATAGGAAAAGCATTTTTTGACTTGGCTATAAATTTGGCGTCGTTTGACTAATCTGCATGAAATTTTCCCTAAAAAGTGTCACGGTCGATACTATTGTTATGCAAAGTTTGGGGGTGATCTGTGCAGTGGGGACCAAGAATTGGGGGTCGCGAAATAAGGTTGCGTATGTAATGTTAATTCCTATAGTAAACTTAGCCACAGCTACAGCCCGAACCTCTGAACGGACTTGCACCAAATTTGGCAGGGAGTTGGATGTTGGTTCAAGGAAGTGCCTTTCGCCTATTTGGTGTAAATCTATTCAGTAGTTTTTGAGAATTTTAAGTTTAAAATTATAGTGGTGTCTCTGTCCGCGGAGTCTTAATGAACAAAGAGCTCCTGCAGGAAAATGCACTGCTCTGATTGGCTGACAACAATTCAACCAGGAAGTGTTGGCAGCCAGCGTGGAACTCTGCTTCAAGAAGAGTCCCCAAAAAAAAGTGACAAAGAAAAAGGGGAGGGCGGAATACCCTGACCCCCAAGCCATGGTCTTGGGTCCCAATGGGACCTCGCCACGGCATAAAACCATTAAAAAAAAAAAAAAATACAATTGCTGTGAATTCGCTATAACTGCGAAATCATGGCAATTAAAAAAAAAAAAAGCAAGCATGGACTCCTGCGCTTGCTTTAAAATAACCCAGCGTGGGCCAGGGCCATATATTAATTTAAGGAGGGGGGGGGCACAAGGCCTCCACCTCCCTGGGGCAAATTAAAAATATGCGGGGGGGCCTTGCGGACAACTCCCTCCCCCCCCTCCTCCAGGGACACCACTTCTCCGGGGTAAATGTTACCAAAGGAGGGGGGCTGCACGGCCTGCTCCAGGAGCCCCAGACGGCCCTGAGGACCGCCACGGCTCCTGCAATGTCCCGGAGTGCCCACCTCCGAGACATTGCTGTCTGCTATGGTTTGGCGGCAGCTTCACCACTGCCACCAAACCATAGCAAACTGCTCGCTTTCAACAAGCGAGAGCATACAAAAAGCTCTCGCTTGTTGAAAGCGAGCACAATTGCTTTGATACAGAGGGAACTGCATATTAGCAGTTCCCTCTATCAAAGCAATGCAGGCTCCTGCAGGAGGCGAGGAGCTGGCAGGGGAAGCGGGGGCCTCGGGCTCACCCCTCAGCCCGTAGTGCAGAAAGCGGGTGCTCTGGGTGGCTCCAGGGCACCCAGAAGGGAGGCCGGACCCCGGGGGATGGGGTCCCCGAGGCCGAAATTTACTTGGGAGGATGGCTGTGTGGCCCCCTCTCCTGTTTTTTAATTAAAACATTGAAAAAAAGGGCAGGCCTTGGGCCGAATATGGCCCAAGTAAGGGGGGCTGCATGCCCCCCTTCCTAAAAAATAAATAAAAAATAAAGCTAATGCCGGCAACTTGCCGAAGGCCCTGCCCCCTTTCTCCACTACTTTGTAAACACGCCTCCTGGCGCTCCTGGTTGGTGGATGAGGTCCGCTTGGCTGCTGATGGTCATAAGGTGCGTTTGCAGAGTGGTAGAGAAAGGGGGCGTGGCCTCTTACCACCTCTCAGCAATCCAGCGGTGTTTCGGACTTACAGGACATAACAGGAGGGCTGGTTGGCACTCAAGGACCCTCAATAGCCAAGGGGACTTCATCCCCCTACTAGTAGCGAGCCTGGAGGCGCTTGGCAGAGTGGTGGCGAAAGGGGGCATGGCCTATCAGATCTGTTATCCTGTTGTATTAGGAGTTACTGGAGGTAATAGGAGGGGTAGTTGGGCCCCCGAGGACGTCCTTGAGGGCCAACTACCCCTCCTGTTACCTCCAGTAAGTCCCATACAACAGGATTGCTGATAAGTTGTCAGAGGCACGCCCCCTTTCTCCACCACTCTGCAAACGTGCCTCCTGGCGCACTACTAGTTGGGGGATGAAATCCGCTTGGCTCCAGAGGGACCTTGGGGGCCAATGAGCCCTCCTGGTACTTCCTGTAAGTCCTACACAGAGGAATTCCTGATAGCTGGTCGGAGGCCCCGCCCCCTTTCTCTTCTACTCTGCAAACGTGACTACTACTTTAAAAACCATGGAAATTCACATTATAGTTGGGAATTAGCATTTAAAAAAACCTTAAATTCCCTAAAAAAACTAAAGGTTACAGGGACATTATAGTTAGGAAATAGAATTAAAAAAATCTTAGAAATTTACTGAAAAAACAAACCTTACAGGGACGTTCTAGTTAGGCTGACATTTCACTCGTACAAAACCGGAGAAATTCAGCAGTTAGTTGGCTGTGCTAACTAGAACTCGTGCCCCTGCAATGCACTGCTCATGACCTCACATATTACATCACTCATGACCTGGTCAGTGACATCACTGATTTCTCAAATGACATCACTCATGACATCCACAGAATCTGATTCTCCCACTCACACCCCAATATAACCTTTCATACACCCACTCCAACTTCTACAGTAGGATTCTCAAAACCAACCATTCACTGATTCATATGTCTACATACACATCCACACAGTTACCCATACAGCCACTCCTACACCAACTCACTAATGCAGCCGTTGACATATTTACTCATACACCCATACAGCCACTCTCAGTCAGTCACACATAGAGCTACTCACTCACCTATAAAGTCAATCGCACAGCAATTTACTCATCTATACATATACACACACCCAGTCATTTATTCATACAGATACTAACACATACTCACTCACTTAAACAGTCACTGACACAAGCATACACTATCAAATATGGCCACTCTTGCAATCACTGTCAGTCTCTCATATACTCGAACACTCACCTATACTGCCTTTCACATATACAGTTACACATCCATATACCACCGACGCATCCATTCACCCACCGACACAGCCATACACACATCACACAGCCATACACGCATCACTCACCCGTACAGCCCCTTACACACGCACACACACATCCATACAGGCAGTTACACACACACACCCATCCATACAGGCAGTTACACACACGCACACACGCACACACAGGCAATCTCACGCACACACAGGCAATCTCACGCACATCCATACAGGCAATCTCACGCACATCCATACAGGCAATCTCACGCACATCCATACAGGCAATCTCACGCACATCCATACAGGCAATCTCACGCACATCCATACAGGCAATCTCACGCACATCCATACAGGCAATCTCACGCACATCCATACAGGCAATCTCACGCACATCCATACAGGCAATCTCACACACACACGCAGTTACACACACACACACAGTTACACACACACACACAGTTACACACACGCACACACACGCAGTTACACACACGCACACACACGCAGTTACACACACACACACACACTTACACACACTTACACACACACTTACACACACACTTACACACACAGTTACACACACACACAGTTACACACACACACACACACACACACGCGCAGTTACACACACACGCGCAGTTACACACACACGCGCAGTTACACACACACGCGCAGTTACACACACACGCGCAGTTACACACACACGCGCAGTTACACACACACGCGCAGTTACACACACACGCGCAGTTACACACACACGCGCAGTTACACACACACGCAGTTACACACGCACGCAGTTACACACGCACGCAGTTACACACGCACACAGTTACACACGCACACACGCAGTTACACACACGCACACACACGCACACACACGCAGTTACACACACACACACACGCACACAGTTACACACACGCGCAGTTACACACACACACGCGCAGTTACTTACACACACGCAGTTACACACACACGCAGTTACACACACACGCAGTTACACACACACGCGCAGTTACACACACACGCGCAGTTACACACACACGCGCACGCGCAGTTACACACACACGCGCAGTTACACACACACGCGCAGTTACACACACACGCGCAGTTACACACACACGCGCAGTTACACACACACGCGCAGTTACACACACACGCGCAGTTACACACACACACACAGTTACACACACGCACACACACGCAGTTACACACACGCACACACACGCAGTTACACACACACACACACACGCAGTTACACACACACACACACACACACACACACACTTACACACACACACACTTACACGCACAGTTACACACACGCGCAGTTACACACACACACGCAGTTACACACACACACGCAGTTACACACACACACGCAGTTACACACACACACGCAGTTACACACACACACGCAGTTACACACACACACGCAGTTACACACACACGCAGTTACACACACACACGCAGTTACACACACACACGCAGTTACACACACACACGCAGTTACACACACACACGCAGTTACACACACACACACGCAGTTACACACACACACGCGCAGTTACACACACACACGCGCAGTTACACACACACACACACGCGCAGTTACACACACACACACACGCGCAGTTACACACACACACACACGCGCAGTTACACACACACACGCGCAGTTACACACACACACGCGCAGTTACACACACACGCGCAGTTACACACACACGCGCAGTTACACACACACGCGCAGTTACACACACGCGCGCAGTTACACACACACGCGCAGTTACACACACACGCGCAGTTACACACACGCGCAGTTACACACACACGCGCAGTTACACACACACGCGCGCAGTTACACACACACGCGCAGTTACACACACACGCGCAGTTACACACACACGCGCAGTTACACACACACGCGCGCAGTTACACACACACACGCGCAGTTACACACACACACGCGCAGTTACACACACACGCGCAGTTACACACACACGCGCAGTTACACACACACGCGCAGTTACGCCCGCAGTTATGCCCACGCGCAGGTACGCCCGCAGGTATGCCCACGCGCAGGTACGCCCGCAGTTATGCCCACGCGCAGTTACGCACGCACAGTTACGCACGCACAGTTACGCACGCACAGTTACGCACGCACAGTTACGCACGCACAGTTACGCACGCACAGTTACGCACGCACAGTTACGCACGCACAGTTACGCACGCACAGTTGCGCACGCACAGTTGCGCACGCACAGTTACGCACGCACAGTTGCGCACGCACAGTTGCGCGCGCACAGTTGCGCGCGCACAGTTACGCACAGTTGCGCACGCACAGTTGCGCTGCGCACAGTTAGCGCGCGCAGCTAGCGCACAATTGTTGCGGCAGCTGCACACACACAGTTGCGCTAGCGCACTAGTTGCGCGGCACGCGCGCAGTTGCGCGCGCGCGCACAGTTGCGCGTGCGCGCACAGTTGCGCGTGCGCACAGTTGCGCGCGCGCGCACAGGCGCACAGTTGCGCGCGCACGCACAGGCGCACAGTTGCGCGCACAGGCGCACAGTTGCGCGCACAGGCGCACAGTTGCGCGCACAGGCGCACAGTTGCACGCGCGCACAGTTGCACGCGCGCACAGTTGCACGCGCGCACAGTTGCACGCGCGCACAGTTGCACGCACAGTTGCACGCACAGTTGCACGCACGCACAGTTGCGCGCGCGCGCAGCAGTATGCGCGCGCAGCGCGCACGCGCAGTTGCGCGCTGCAGCGCGCACGAGTTAGCGCGCGCGCATTGCGCGCACGCGCACAGTTGCGCGCGCGCGCGCACAGTTGCGCGCGGCGCGACGCTGAGTTGCGCGCGCTGCGCGCTACGCGCACAGTTCAGCGGCGCGCGGCTGCGCACAGTTGCGCGCAGCGCGCGCACAGTGGCGGCTAGCGGCGCACACAGTTGCGCGCGCGCACACAGTTGCGCGCACGCATGCACAGTTGCGGCGCGCATGCTGCACACACAGTTGCGCAGCGCACACAGTTGCGCGCGCGCTGCTAGCGCGCACACGAGTTGCGCGCGCGCAGCTACACGACAGTTGCGCGCTGCACGCAGCGCGCTGCGCAGCGCACACAGTTGGCGCGCGCAGCACAGTTGCGCTGCACGACACGTTGCGCGCACACAGCATGCAGCGCAGCCGCGCACAGTTGCGCGCGCACGATCGCTGGCGCGCGCACACAGTTGAGCGCGCGCAAGGTACAGCTGCGCGCTGGCGCAGCGCTACAGTGACAGCTGCGCGCGCGCGCGCAGCACACGGTTACGCTGCAGCGACACAGGTTGCGCGCAGCGCTACACGCAGCGCAGCGTGCAGCGCTACAGCAGCAGCAGCGCGCGCTGCGCGCACGCGCACGACAGTTGCGCGCGCGACGCACACACAGTTGCGCGCACGACACACAGCTGCGCGCGCGCAGCTGCAGCACACACAGTTGCGCGCGCACACACAGTAGCGTGTGCGCGCGCGCACACAGTTGCGTGCGCGCGCGCACACAGTTGCGCGCGCGCGCACACAGTTGCGCGCGCGCGCACACAGTTGCGCGCGTACACAGTTGCGCGCACGCGCGCACAGTTGCGCGTGCGCACACAGTTGCGCGCGCGCGCACACACAGTTGCGCGCGTGCGCACACAGTTGCGCGTGCGCACGCGCAGCGCACACAGTTGCGCGCGCGCGCGCGCACAGTTGCGCACTCACCCACCTACAGACATTGAGACCCCTATACACTTACTCAGACAGCCAATAACTCACCCATACAGAAATTCACATACCCACTAACACACCAATCCTACTACTTAGACACCAACTGACAGACAGATACAGGCATTCACAGAAGTCACTCACCCATACATTTACTGAGACAGTTAATTATTCACGTATACAATTACACATCCACTGAATCATCCAATCAGGCACTCCTACACCCACTGATTCATGAATACATCTTGGTATGTATATTTAACACAAACTTAAAAAAACAAAACACTTAGTCAGTGGATTATGTCATCAGTGATGTCATTTGAGATGTCATCAGTGATGTAATATGTGAGGTCATAAACAGTGCATTGCGGGGGCGCGAGTTATAGTTAGCCCGGCTAACTATACCTGCTAAGTTTCTCTTGTTTTGTACGAGTGAAATGTCAGCCTAACTATAACGTGCCTGTAACCTTAGTTTTTTTCAGTGAATATAGATATGTATGTGTGTATTTATAGATCTATCTGTGTGTGTGTGTGTGTGTGTGTGTGTGTGTATATATATATATATATTAAACACACATCCTCCTAAACAGGAGGAAACTGGGTCGCACTCCCGTAGATGTTTTGCAATTTTTATTTTCTTTAGCTCATGATCGTGATCAAGGTCTCCTGTTAAGACGGAAACGCGTTGGTCTGTGGCCTTTACTTGGGCTATGAGCTAAAGAAAATTGCAAAACATCTATGGGAGTGCGACCCTGTTTCCTCCTGTTTGGGAGGATGTGTGTTTAATAGGTAGCGATTTGGCTCAACCGCGGGATCCTGCACCTTTGAAGAGCGCCGCTTAAACCCGACGAACGGAGCCTAATCTGGAGAATATATATATATGTGCAGCTAGCTATCTATAGAAAGCTCTGATCAGTCTAGTGTTTTTGGGAACATTCCCTACCAATGATGGTTTTTCTAACCTTCATATTGTTGTGCGTGTGTGTATATACATTAATATATTGCAGACTTATACATATGCACTTGTGTTCTTTCAATATAGGCATCTCTCATTCGGCTCCGCTTTTAGAAAGGGATTAGCTAGCTATTTTGTTCAGTGTTAATGAGCATTAATGAATAACCTGTGGTAGAGGTAGCAAGATTATTTGCCTGTAACAAAGGTTCTCATTCTCAGGGGAATCTTCATTGATAGTGCTGTATAGTCTCCACAGATGCATGGTCCCCGAACACTTCTTATATGCTTAGGAGATGGAGAGGCAGGGATTTCAACCGCTGGCTTTACCTTTGTTTAGGGTGAATACTTTGGGATGGAGATGGATGGGAAACCTCCTGGTGTTAAGTTTCCAGATCCATTCTGCAGATGGGTGTTGTCTGAGGTCTCTACTTGGACATCAAACAACCTCTTGTCAGCAAACATGTTGCAGTTGTGCTGGTCTTTAACGTCATAGACCTTGTAGTCAGTGGGCAGCAGCCATGTTTATCAGAATCTGATTTCTTTTTGGATATAACACAGGTAAATCCTTAAACTTTCCTTCAAGTTAAGGAAGGTAGAAACCCTTCTTGTGAATTCTCTGATGTGGCTTCTTGTCGTTTGCTTTCATCTTTTTGTAGGGAATCCCAAGAAACACAAGGGGACTCGATAAGAGTGCACCAGAATTCTCAGTGGAACTGTAAGAGTCCCTTAACAGGAATTACAAGGTCCTTGTTCGCTGATGTAAGCAGCTGAAATGTTTGTGAAAGAATGAGGTATTATTGGGGGAAACGTATCCAGAATTAACAATTTCTACTGATGGTTCCTCATTAGTGGGAATTTTTAAGCTGCAGCCTGTGAGCCACATTAATTTTGCTCCCCTGGAGTTGATGGAACACAGTCTTTACTCTGTAGTTGCAGAATGAGCACCACCTGCAGCAAGGTACTTGTAAAGAGGCTTTAAGTTTGGTGAAACATTTAGTGAAAGTGCCATAGTAGCCAGGAGTTTTGGTGTTGCTCACCCACTCCAACCATCCTTGGGAGTAGAATTTCATTTTGTTAATTCTTAAGCCCCGTTGGGATGGGCTATATAGTTGCACAAAACCAGAAACACTCCAGCGGCAGACTATGTAGGCTGCACCTCGATCTCCAATTTTAACAAGTAAAGTGTCCTGTGCACAATTCTTCCGGCACTTGCTGCCATTTCGTGCCGCTGTTATCCAGATCAAGAACTTATAAACTATAAGAAGGTGCACCAGAAAAGAGTCCACATCCAATGCAAATTTCCAATTATCTTCTTTATTAATATTCTTCAATATAAACGTTACAATCCAGTCAACGCGTTTCGTTTCTTACACTCCTGAAACTTCATCAGGGCTCAAAATTGTGTATAGAGTGAAGGCTTTCCGGAGTATGGTAATCAAATAGTATATCCATAGTAATTTGAGTGCAAAGTCCTTCACATTGTGTGAAAGTCTAAAACCAGAACGCATGGCACTTGGAAATGGATACGTAATATGGTATTGAGTATGAGGCTTGATGATGCCCGTTGGAAATTGTGATTTCAAATAGATGGAACACTTAATGTGAAGGACTTTCTCAACGTAAACGGAAGGTTTTGCAGCGTGAATCCTTTTCTGGATTCACATGCTGTGCATTATTCCGCCATCTAGTGGTTGGGTCCGGAATTGTCTTTTTTTTTTTTTTTTTTCTTGTTTTGGTCGCTGTCGTACCCCATTTGGTGCCAGGTACGTCCCCTGTGTGATGTCAGACGGTATCTTGGAGGTCGACGTGCGTGGTAGCCATCTTCAGATTCTTTTTTCCGCCGTTGGGACGGGAAGCTCCGAAAATTTTTCTGATTTTCCCGAAAAAACTTCAAGAAAACAGAAAGATTGCCGAGAAACCTCTTAGTTCATAGACGACGTAACTGGGAACACAAGAGCTCCGTTGCTAACACCACAGGGGACCCCATCGGTCCACACATGGCGAGGTAGGGGACATGGAGAATACCCCCTTCAAGTTCTGCCCCAAGTGCCACCACAAGTATGCTCAATGCGACCCACACGACGTCTGCAACCTCTGCCTGCCCAAGGACCATCAGGACAAGGATTGTGAGGCCTGCGCGGCGTTCCTGTCGAAGACACTTAGAACTCGCCGAAAGCAAAGAGAGGCCACTACGCCACGGTCGCAGACCGCGAAGAAAACCACTTAGAGACCTGGGTTTCTCCAGCGACGAGGAAGAACAGGAAGCACCAGTAGAATCGACGCACGAGGGATCAGACGTCTAGGTTATAGAAGGCGACTCCAAAAAAACACGCGCCCAGAAGAAGGCGAGCGATCCATCAAAGAAGACGGAGAAGGTAAGACACCATAAACATCCATCGGAACCGAAGGGCCACAAACATAAGGCGCACAAGGCAGCCCCGACACCGAGCAAAAAGGTGTTAGAGAGGCGGCCGCGATTTAAAAGAACCCCACGGTAACCCAACCAAAGGTTACAGAGGAGGAAAAATCGCCGAAAACGCCGAAGCCAAGGGTCGAACACAAACCCCCGAAAAAGACCACAACACCGTCAAAAGCTAACGTTGACGCTGCTAAGAAGAGGAAATCTCCGGTCTTCGACACCGAGAGGGCTCTCGAAGTCGAAAGAAAACGACTCTAAGACGAAATGGCGACACTCGTCCAGAAGAAGGAGTTTGACGCGTCGCTGAGGGAATTTCGAATCCCAAAGGTACCGGTCGCCGACCAGGAGAACGTCGACGCCGAAGAGGCAGAAGAAGTAGGTCACCTCCTACCCCAGAACCTCGAGACGAACCCGAGGAATACTGGGACGTACCTGAAGAGGAGGGAATCTCCGAAAATTTCAAAGATTCGTGGAACGATCTCAACACCGAAAGCCCGGAGGAAGAGATATGCAGTTATCCGTCGAAAGCTTCGCCTCCTGACGACATAGCTTTCTACAATGACCAAGTCAAGAGAGCAGCAAATCAATTCAGAGTCGCCCTAGAGGAAGAAAAAGGAGACACATGTTTCCTCCTAGAAACCCTGTCCCCAGCTAACAAGGGAACTCAATATCTTCCTATGCTCCCTAGCATTCTGGATCAAGGCAAGGAAGCTTTCAAGGAACCAGCTACAAACCAGGGGGTAACCCTCAGGGTAGAAAAGAAATATAAGGCCTCCTCAAAGGACCCGAAATATATTCAGGGAAACAGTGCCTGACATAATTATTATCATCACAGCCAGAAGGAGAGCTAATGCAGTCTCCAATACCAGCCCTCCACCAGAAAAGGAAAGTAAGAGGATGGACATGGTTGGGAGAAGAATGGAAAAGGAAGCAGCAACACAGTGGCACATCGCAAATTTCAATGCCCTACTGAACAGGTACGGTCACCAACAATGGGATGGGATGAGATGGAGGAGATCCTTAAACTCCCTGAAGAGGACAGGAAAAGAGCAAGATCTATTGTCCAAGAAGGAAAGAACGTGGCAAACACTTGCCTTAAGTCTGCTTTGGATGCCACAGATGCAGCTAATCGGCAAATGTGCACAGGAGCCATCCTGAGAAGACATGCCTGGCTCAGAATATCTGGTTTCAAACAGGAAGTTCAAACCTCCATCATCAATAGACCATTCAATGGGGAGACACTGTTTGGAAAGGAAGTGGATGAATCCCTTCAATAGATTAAAAAAGTCAACGAAACGGCAAGGGCGATGGGAGCCCTACAGCAAAGAGGTTCCTTGAAAAGTGGAGGATTCAATAACAGAAAGCCCACAGGTAGAGGCAGCTATGGTCACAGACAACAAATGTCGCAGCAACCACAAGGCCAAAACCCAGGACAACAAATAGGTCAGCAGTCAGGCTACCAAGGTTGGCAACAACAGCAGAAGCCGCCCTTTCGGGCGAGAGGCAATGGCAGAGGGAGAGGCCAAACCTCTAGAGGAAGAGGAAACGGATCCAACTGACTTGCTCACAAACAAGGACCCACACAAAACACCAGTGGGGGGAAGAATATCCTTGTTCCTCAAACAGTGGAAAAATATCACAACAGACAATTGGATATTAAATTTGGTAAAGTATGGGTATTGCATAGAGCTGACAAGAAAACCACCTGCAAACCCACCAAAGACACACATACTGCTAAAGGCAGAGATCAAGGAACTATACCAAAACCAGGCAATCGAATTGGTACCAAGGCAAGAATGGATCAAAGGAAACTACTTCCCATATTTCTTAATACCCAAACAAGACCTAACTCTAATGCCAATCCTGGACCTAAGATTCATAAACAAATTCATACTAACACAATGCTTCAAAATGTGTACTCTTCAGGAAATAATACCACAAATTCAAGGGGGAGACTACATGGCAACAATAGACCTCAAGGACGCCTACCTACATATCCCTATGAACAAGGGACACAAAGTACTTGCGGTTCCTGCACAACGGAACACATTACCAATTCAAAGTACTGCCTTTTGGAATAAAGTCAGCTCCACGTGTATTCACAAAGTGCCTAGCCGCGGTAGCGTCACACCTAAGAGAGGGAATCCACGTCTACCCTTATTTTTACAACTGGCTCATAGGGGCACATTCAAAGCAAACCTGTTCAAACAGCTATCCAAACACTACAAACACTGGGTTTCTCAATAAACCACAAAAAATATTTAACAAAACCAGAAAGGGAAAAAACATTCCTGGGAGCCATATTGAACACAACAAAAGCAAAGGCGTACCCCTCACAAGCCAGGATACAAGCTATCCATCTGGAAACGACCCTCTACCAGAGGCGACAATCTCTGACAGTGAGAAAGGTCATGAAACTGATGGGCATAATGGCATCATACATCCCACTAATCCCTCACGCCCGCTTACACATGCGCCCATTCCAAGAATGGCTCACCAACAGCTGGTCCCAAGCCACAGGGAGTTGGGAGGATCTACTGGTTGTTACACAAAGGGTGCAAGCAGAGATACAAGGGTGGGCATCCAACTACATAGCACAGAGGAGACCTTTCAAAAAACCCAACTCCATCTGTAACATTCACCACAGACGCATCCCTCAACGGTTGGGGAGCACACTGCAACCAGCTGAAAGTACATGGTCAATGGGACGAACAGGATTCAATAAAACACATTAGCTTCTTGGAGATGAAAACGGTCTTTCTGGCACTGAAATCATTCCAGAAACACATTCAGGGGAAGACTATCCTAATCCAAACAGACAATACAACAACAATGTTCTATCTGAACAAACTGGGAGGTACAAGGTCCTTTCCCCTCAGTAAACATGCACAGGAAATATGGCAGTGGGCAGTAGCTCAGAATATCGATCTACAGGCAGTACATCTACCAGGCGTAGACAACATTACAGCAGACAAGCTGAGCAGACTGAACTGCTCCCATGAATGGGAGTTGAAACAACAAACGGTACAATACCTTTTCAATCTTTGGGGGACACCAGTGATAGACCTGTTTGCAACAATGCAGAACAAAAAATGCCAGTCCTTTGCCTCGCTTTCCACACCGCCTGTCAAAGAGAAATGCACTTTCACTGAACTGCTCGCAGAAGTTTGCTTACGCCTTTCCACCAATACCCCTGATGCAAAGAGTGTTACAAAAAGTCCAGGAACAAACATGATTCTCATTGCCCCTCAATGGCCAAGACAGACATGGTACTCAACCCTCCTAGAACTATCCAAGGGGGGAGAGAATCAAGCTCAAAGCAGACAGGGACTTGCTAACAATGCAACAAGGTCATATCTTTCACCCGGAACCAGCAACGCTGCACCTGGCAGCCTGGCGCCTGAGTACATAGAATTTGGCCACCTCGATCTGCCTCTTCGAACAATGGAAATTCTAAAGGAGGCAAGAAGGCAGTGAACAAGAAAATGCTATACAGCAAAATGAAAGCGATATACCACCTGGTGCACTGCTAACAATAAGGTTGATTCAATCGACACTCAGGAAACAGTAATTACATACCTCACTTACCTCCTAGATAGCAACATCAACTACTCGAGCATAAAGGTGCACCTCGCTGCCATAGTAGCATATACAAGAGGAAAGACATGTAAAAGCTTCTTTACAAGACCTGTAATTAAAACATTTCTAGAAGGAGCGAAAAGGATTGCTCCACCAAGAGCAGCTCCAGTACCCACATGGAGCCTAAATACTATCTCAACTAATGACAAAACCCTTCGAGCCCATGCATGCAGTGGACCTCAAACACATTACTCTAAACAGTTTTTCTCATCGCTATTACGTCCCTAAGAAGTGTAAGTGAGCTACAAGCCCTAACAATACAAGAACCATACTTACAAATCCACAAGGATAAGGTAATCTTAAAAACAAACCCACACTTATTACCACAGGTGGTATCAAAATATCACTTGAACCAAAATATCATCCTACCGGTTTTCTTCAAAAACCCAAAAACTAAATGGGAAAGACGCCTCCATACCCTGGATGTAAGGAGATCGTTGCTGTACTATTTACAAAAAACAGAACAGATCCGAAAAACAAAACAATTGTTTGTCACCTACGCACATACCAACACAGGATCACCAGTCACAAAGGCAACTATTGCAAGATGGATAGTACAAACCATCCAATCATGTTATGCCAATGCCAAAAAAGAACTAACAATTCAGCCAACATCTCACTCCACAAGAAAGAAAGGAGCAACCCTGGCTTTCATGGCAAATGTACCTATTGACTCCATTTGTGCAGCAGCAACATGGGCATCACCACACACGTTTACAAAGCATTACTGCGTGGACATACAAATGAGTAAGGAAGCTCAAATTGGACAAAGGGTGCTTCAACACCTGTTTGCTAAGTCTTCCTTTCACCACAGCCTCCCAAACATGAGATAAACCGCTACATGGTCTAATGCACAGCATGTGAATCCAGAAAAGAATTCACGCTGCAAAACTAAATGGTTACTTACCAGTAGGAGTAGTTTTGCTGCTTGAAGAATTTTCTAGATTCACAAGCGACCCACCCGGCCTCCCCTACAAGGAAAACAAACGGGTGGGGAAGCATAGGATTAAACCAGATAGTCAACAACCATCTCAAGGACTACATATTATAAATCAGAACAGAAAAAAGAATCCGAAGATGGCTACCACGCACGTTGACCTCCAGGATACCGTCTGACGTTACACAGGGGACGTACCTGGCACCAAATGGTGGCCGATAGTGACCAAAACAAGAAGGAAAAAAAGACATATCCGGACCCAACCACTAGATCGTGGAATAATGCACAGCATGTAAATCCAGAAAATTCTTCAAGCTGCAAAACTACTCCTACTGGTAAGTAACCATTTTGCTTCTCAACGCGGGTGGTCGAGACTGCCCGCGTTGAAAAATCTGACCACCCGCGTTGAGAACTCTTGCCGGGAGGTCCATTTTCCTCGCTCGCCAACTTGATGTTGGGCTAGGAAAAAACTTTGCTATGCGGAGCGTAGTTTTTCAGAACTGTGCGCTCCGCTGAGTGTGGAAAATCTGCAAAAGGAGAGCAGTTCACCGCCCAGGCCTAGTTATCAACTTGATTGTTTGTAGGGCAATATTTCGATAAAGGTAGCAGGCCTGATATATTGATAGTGAAAAGCAAAATCAGAAGGTATTTAAGAGTGGATTGTTATTTCTCTGTATTAAGCCTTACAGATGGGTATTGTGTTCCACTGAATTTCACAGATAACTGTAGTAGGCAAAGCTTTGGGTGTGTGTTACCCCCTCTGGCAAACCATGGGTACAGAAGATTTGCACTGTGAGAATCGTTGTTAAGGCCTCCTAGTAGAGATAGTATTTTGCTTTGCCATTTGTAACTGTCTATACTATTCAATTTATGACTGTGTGCCTGATGGTTGCCTTGGGAAAGCTGAATGAAGCTCAGTAGAGGCCTCAGTTGGTTATATTTGACAAGTCATTGACCATAACTAGACGTCTGATTGATTCACTAGCAAAAAATATTTCCAGTGCCTTGGGTATGATCTGTTCATTTTTTTAGGTTATGATAAACTCATGAAGCCGGCATACTGATGGCGAAAAGAGTATGTTAGATTCAATAGGAATTTGAGTGGATTATTATTTCTCTGTATAAAAAGTTGCAGATAGTTATTTTGTTACATGAAGTGTCACATATTTCCTTTGTAGAGAAGGATTTTAGTGTTGGTTACCGCCCTGATAATCCCTATGTGAAGATTTGCACTGTAATAATTCTTAATAGAATCTGCCAGCATTTTGTAGTTCAAAAAAAATCATTAACTAATACATGCATATATAAATATGTTCATTTAGATACTAGAAACCATTTTGGGTGAATTCTGTTCTACTCTCTTATCCTGTGAATGACTGCATTTTCTGAGAGTCAGATTTATTGAGGTTGTTTGAGGGTCGATGGATGCATGAGTGCAAGCTTGCACGTATGAGGATTTGAGTGCCTAAACCCATTAGTGGCACAAAAAGCACCTTTATCCTAAGCAGAGCTGTTGGCATTGCCAATGCTTGTTATTTTTAAATCCATTTAGCTCGTTCGGCAATCTGTTATCTGGGATGTTGCAGCATGAACCTTTTGTGAATTGTCATGCAATGTGGTTTTACTGCCCTTTAGTGGTCGTGTGTGGAATATCATTCTCTCTACTGGAAGTACAACAAATCGCTGTCTCGCATTTGGATGGTATTGTTAATTTTATATAGAGCTAACCATCCCTTTCGAGGTATTGAAGCTCTTTACGAACGGGGAGTGCGCTACTCCATGTAGATCAGAGTTAATTTCTAGTGCTAGTTTTAAGCGTTGGCCGTTAATTGTATACTATATGAAACATTATTAGAGTTAGTACGAGTAAATTGCATGCAGTTTCTAGCCTAGCTGAAAGTTAAACATTTTTGCACATACTTTAATAACGTATCGATTTGTATTCCTAATTGTGCACTTAACGTGAATGAGGGCACACTGTGTGTGTATATGTGTGTGTGTATATATGTGTGTGTGTGTATATATATATATATATATATATGTGTGTATATATATATGTGTGTATATATATATATATGTGTATATATATATATATATGTGTGTGTATATATATATATATTCTATTTGGTTGCTCAATGAAACTTATTGAATGGCAGTAGTGATTTTAGAAAATAGTTTATATATATTTTGGTTCATGTTAACACATGCTAGGTCAGTGACCCTCGGAGGAAGATCTCAGTAGCAATCAGTTTGTGAAGTCAAGCGGCATATGGCAGAAAGAGACATTGACTGACATGCATTTAGTTAGCCGGATTAAGTTCCCTGTACTACTTGTTCATATCACACATACTATTCTTAATGTCTTACATCCCAACACCATTTTCTATGCACCCACGACAAAACCTATAGCCAACACTTTGGAAACAGCCCACCTTGATTATTTCTTCAGAATTTTACCCTTATGATGGTCTTCGCACTCTGTCGTGATTTTTAGATTTTCCACATTTGTCAGTCATGACAAATTACATGGCCCAAATAAATGTACACATACATTACAATAGATGTTGCTAAGGATCACATAAGGGACAGATGACACGTCGGGATTACAGTGTGAAAATGTGTATGAGAGTTCAGATAAAAACCCCTTAAATTTAGCAGGTGATGTTTTTCTCGAAGTTTATGAAAGAACTAGAGTAGTGAGGGTGAGCTTTGATGTTTGTAAACCCACCTGAAGAGGTTTGAGGGTCCAGTAGTTTCTAGCATTGTATTATGTAAGTTTAATTCTAGCACATCTCTTCATTTTAGATATGCTGTTAGACTTTAACCATTTTTATTGACTGAATACATTAGTCAGTTGGACGTGAAAAGAAAGTAACTTATGTATAAGCATTTTCTGAAGGGGATGGGAATTTAGCTTAAGTTGAATAGGAGGACATTTCTGTGTTTTTAATTTCAACTCTGCATCCCCCTTTTCAATACCCCATTATCAACAGAGCATTAGCATTACTTGCTGCCCTCCCTCGTCAACTGCCTCGCATGGCACTCACCAGTTCCCGTGCAACTGCATATCTATGTTCACAATCACGGCAAAGACCAGTATATTGCCGTTGAGTCGCACACCTACTTTGCGACCCTAGTTTTCTTCCCCCCCACCCGCCCCCCCACCCCACAGCATCTTACCTTATGAAAATGAGCATGCCCACTAGCATACGCTCTCTCAAGCATGATGTTTTGCATGTTGAGCAACATATGTTTTAATCAGCTATGATACTTTGTCTTTTCTAAGGAGAGTGGCACGCTCTTGAACTCTTATTGTATAGCTGTGTACACTTCACGCACACCATACAAGTGTGGCAAGGCACACATTGGACAACCCACGTGCACTGTGAGGCGAGGCCACTAGCAATTGTTCACTGTTAGCAAATAGCAGTAAGGTAACACATGCAAATGTGACCGTACATCTACCATTTGTTTGCTTTACAGCTTTTTTAGGCACTGCCTCAAGTTTGTAGTGACCTTTTCGGCGCACCTTCATATATCAGACTTTTCCACGTAAACCAACCTGGTAGTAGCCTTGCATAACAAAAGGGATACCTGTAACATGAAAATGGTAAGAAAGCACTAAGGGAAATGTATCATCTTCCATCTTCGCTTTACTCCATGCTTAATTCACAGTCATACATTTGCTCGAGACTTCCCATCTAGGTCTCACTATAAACCCACACTATACAGGATATACTCAATTAATGGAGTAGCCTCTTATTTCTCCACCGGAAGCACATTGGTTCCTCAGATGTAGTATGAGGCGCTATACAAATACTACACTCCGATACAATAAATAACATGTCATTAAAGCTTCCAGGTGTCCTTGCAGAGCAGGTACTCTTTCCAGTGAAGGTCAGTTTGTCAAATGACTGTACTAATTGAGTAAGGTGGATGTACTAAAGAGTGAGTACAAAGCTTTCAGCTGTAGCCATGAGTGACACTTCTACAGTGTAGGAAAGTGGGTTTCTGTTGAGGTACCCCCCCCACCACACACTTTTTGCCTGGCTTTTGATGCAACTTTGTAGAGTACTGGGTCCATGCTAACCAGGTTCCCAGTACCAGTGTTCTTTCCCTAATACTGTACCACTATTAGCACAACTTCAGACCCCCCTGTACGTCCCTAGTAAATGGTACCCCCGGAACCTAGGGAATTGGGACTGAAGAGGGTCCCCTAGGGACCCCTCATCAAGGCCATGCAAACTGTCACTACAGCCCGCCTGCCTTGGTGCAGATAAAAATGATAAAGTCGACATGGATCATTGCCTGTGTGCCATATCAAATCAGCACTGCCTAAGGTATGGGCAAGTCACCCCTCAGGCAGTCCTTGGCAGGGTGCACTCTATCTCAGTTGTGGGCATATTTGCATGAGCAGAAATGCCCCTACAATATTTAAGTCTATTCTTAATATTTTAAGTGCTAGAGAAGCCATAGAGAGGACATGGGCTGGGAACTCAACCTGAGTTCCCCAGCACCATGATGTCTTCACTAAACCCAGAAGTGTTTGGTACCAAACAGCTCCTCCTAATAATCCCATACTGATGCCAATGTTGGATTTATTAAAACATGTACCCAGAGGGCACCTCAGAGGTGCCCCCTGAAAACCTACCAACCCTGGTGCGGTCTCTGACTAGTTTCCACCAGACATGTTTCTGGAGCCCTAGGTCGAGAGCCCTTGCTCTCTGAGGACAGAAACTAAGCCCATCCTGGGCGGAGGTGTCACATGTTCTCCCCCAGGCAGGCACAGCTTCAAAGGCCTTGCCGCCCTTGTAATGCAACCCCAGCCTCTACTGCTAGCAGTAGATGGCAGCCCCAGGTTCAGACCCCCAATTTTGGTGAGAGTCCTGGCAGGAAAACTAAATGAGAATTGGAGGTGTGCTCCCGTTCGCTAACTCCACCCCTTAGGTGCTGGAGGTGAAGTGAAGCACATTTTTCATTGTCCAATCGGGGCTAGGGCTATGCCCCACTCCAACACGAGGGTGGCATAATAGAGGGTGTAGACGCTCCAGGCAACGAACCCCTTGGTCCCTATCTGTCACTCCCCTGTAATGCCCCTAAATCTAGTATTTAGGTGGCACCCCCAGACCCTGAAATCAGATTCCTGACAACCTAAGAAGACCCGAACACTACAGCGTTGCACCAGCAGAGAAGACTGCAGACACCAATTGACTTGGCCCCAGCCCTACCGGCCTGTCTGCAATCCTCAACTTTTCCTGCTAGGTGACTCTACTTCAGCATTATCGGTTGCACAGGGTGGGACCTAGGATAACTAGACAATGCCTGTCAAAGGAACTGCCCAGCAGTAAGCCCTTTCTAGTTAAGGTCTACAGAATCCACACTGTAAAAAACACAGGACTGCTCATGAATTGTGAAATAGGCATGGCCTTCTGCGGTCATGTGTTCCATGCAATTCATTGCAGATCTTAGCAGCAGGAGATCAAGCACAGTGGATATGCTTTTATTTATATCGAAAGTAAGACTCCTGGAACGCCACGTCTGGAACAAATGGCACCAGGACAGCAAGCAAACATCCCCTACCTTCCATTGATTCGACAGACGACTTATACAAGTGTATGGCATAGTCACACCAGCCCTTATTAAAGTAGTGCTTTGAACAGGCAGGTACTGTAAGGTGCCAAGTGCCTTCCCTACTTTAATTTGAAAAGGAGTAAGTATCTGCACTTCTAGAATTTCTTTTCAAGCACTGCCTTGAAGCCAGGCATCTTGGATGGTAGAGGTGTTGGTAATTCAAAGCTGGTAGGCTGCTTGAGTCACTCCTGATCCCAGAGATCCAGTGGTCTTCGGTAGAGTTGGAAGCAAGTCGGAGTAGACAATTCTGTTGAGTCAGTGCTTTGTCCAGCAAGCCAAGGCTGTAATGGAGGCAAGAATGTCAAAAGTCAGAGGTTTGGGGTGCCCATCCTACTTGAAGAGCACTAGAATTCAAAATCTGGGGGTGAGTAGAGCCCCTTCTCAGACTAGGGAGAATGTGATACTGGCCACCCAAGGTAGGCTCCAGTTGAAGCCAGGGTAGAGGGTACAGACTGAGTGTAAACTGCAGCCCCTATCCTCCTACAGGATTTGATGCAAAAAGTACATGCAAGTGCTTATCTACGCATGTTTTCCAGCGATTTGCTTAGCTCTGTTAGCATTAATACAGCATTGCAGCACGGTCTGGTTTTAGCTTCATGGCCTAGTCTTGAGGATTAAACTGTTGCTTGGGTTTGAATTTCCTTAAACAGAAAACATGCCTTTGGCAAAACCGGAACAGTTTGTTTAATTAAACATTTCGCCGGTAGACAGTTATAGGCACAAGATCTGAGTGAGGTTTCTTTATACAATATCACAACAGCAATAAAAGGTTTCCGGCATACCGAATATGGTGAGGAATGTTGGTTGCTGCCTTTAGGGTCATAAATTAATGGTCAATGGTTACTACAGGTGGGTCTTGACCTTTGTGGACAGTGTGGCCAGCGTTGTATGTGTCCACATGTCCGGCATGGGGAGCGCGTGTTCACTACGTGCACTAGGCCCTGATTGGCTATGTGTTCCTAACTCGTATGGCATCTGACTTTATGGTGTTTTTAGGAACGCCTACCCCCACCGGCGATGTGTGCTTTATTAGGGCAGTCACCCTTGGCCATTGTATTGTCGCTGCGCTTATCTGTGGAATTGATCAATAGTTTCCTGCTCGCCAACAATGCACCCTCCCACCTGCTGTTCCCTATGCTCGCTTTAGACTATGACAATCTTCCAAATTACTTGCATTTCATCTAGTTTGAGGACTGCGTTTTTGCAGCAGGTGATCCCCAATTGTATAAACCTGCAAACCAATAGAAACAACAATAACTGACAGTGATTTACACAGACTGGATATCCATCGCGGGAACCAGGAGAACCAATTCAAGAACCACTCCTGCTCAGGGGCACCTTTTTCATGCATGCTTCTTTGTGGATTATGTACTGCTTGGATGGCAGGTGTCAATGTTCCGTTCATGTCGTTCCCTGGGTTGAATGTGCAACAGGTGGCGCCTATCTTGGCGCAGACCCCTCCCTCCATTGCGGTCCTTAAGTCCAGCACATACCGATGCTGCATTACCATGAGGCGAATGGCTCACATTTCTTCCTCGATCGATTTGAGGCGAGCTTAGTGCTGTTCAGCATCTTGAGCATTTCCCACGGGTAATCTGGAGCCAGCAGGCATTCGCTTTTGTCTGCAGGGTAAAGAAGGGTACTGACCCACCCCCACCCCCGCCTCCAGCTGTGCCTCTGTGAACAGTCTGAATTCTTTTGGGATGTCCTTGAACTAAGCCCAGCCAAAATAGTCCACCGTTCTCTTCATGAGTTTGGTGCAGCAAGGTGGTCTGGTTCCTTAAAGAGTGCTAGTGCAAGTCTATCTGAAAGAGACACGTTAGTGACAGATTCCTTACCTTAGAATATCCCCAGGCGTCAGGCTGGATCTGGAAAGTTTTTGCGTAGCAGTACCCTTGCGCGTCGGTAGGCGGCGTCGTGCGGCTCCGCGTCCGTCGTCGGCGTCGTGATCGCCGGGATGACGTCGCGGGCAGTACTTGGGCGCCGCCCCTGCGCGCTGACGTCAGTTCTTCTTTTTCCGCGCCAGCAAGCGCAGATCCGGGAAGAGCAGTGCCCTAGTCATTTTTTGACTAAACTTTTTTGGTGAATTTTTCACTGTTTTTCTTCGAATCCACTTCAAGGTGTCGTAGGGATGCCCGGGTTTAAACGTTGCGGCGCCTGTGCTCGGATGATGTCCATCACAGACCCGCATCGGGAGTGTCTCTTCTGCCTCGGCCGAGGCCACGACACGGAGTCTTGTTCCGACTGCCGGGCCCTCAACCCGAAAGCTTTGCGAGAGCGGTCTCGAAAGCTCCTCGAGGCCCGGCATTCGGCTCCGCGCAAGCCCCGGTCGCGTGAGAGGTCCAGGGGTCGATCGCGGAGTCCACACCGGTCGTCGGCATCGAAGTCTTCGTCCGGTAAGTCCAAACACAAAAAGTCCAAACACAAAAAGTCCAAAAAGTCCAAAAGCATAGTCTCGCGACTCGGCTGAGGCCCCTCCCGGCACCGTCCCCGCCCCCGCGGCCCCGGACATGCCTGTGGAGTCGCCCCCGCAATACCCGTCCTTCCCGGGTTCGGGGGCGGATCCGGCCCAAGTACAGGAATTCCTGTCGGCCATGGCCCGCCTCTTCGGGCCTCAAGGTCCCTCCGGTGCGCCTTCGGGCCCCGCGGGCCCTGATGGGGTTGCTCCGGCGTCGCCCGTGCCTCCAGCCTCGATCCCGGCTCTGGCCCCGGCCTCGATCCCGGCTCCACAACACCCATCGACGCCGGTCGACCTAACGACGCCGGCGCCGATGTCTCCGGTGCCGTTCTCGACGCCGCCTGGGGCTCCGGGCGGCGTCGTCCCCCAGTTCCTTCCGGCTCCGGACATGGACCCGGACCGACGTCGCTCTACGCCGGCTCCGGCGCCGATGGGACCTTGGGTCCCAAATGTCCCTCCTCCTTCTTATTTTGAACGAGAGGAGGACCAGGAGGACTGGGAGGGGTCTGATGACCGTCTGACACAACAGTGTCAGTACGATGAGGACTGGACAGAGGGTCTAGGGGATGCCAGTGGTCTAGATACTTCCCCTGACACTGGCATGCTGTCTCCTCCCGTGGCTACGGAGGAGGGAGCCAATTTTGCAACGGTGTTGCGTAGGGCGGCTGGGGCCTTACGTCTCCAACTCCCTACTGTGGCGGTCAAGACTAATATCTTGACAGAGGTGCTTCAGCCGGCAGCCTCCTCTTCGGAGACTGTGCTGCCGTTTAACGACGCCCTCACTGACGTTCTTTTGGGCGCCTGGTCCAAGCCCAACACAGGGGCTCCTGTGGATAGGAACGTGTCCCGACGCCATCGCCCAGCTCCGGGCGACCCCTGTTTCTCTCTGTCCACCCCACTCCTGAGAGCTTGGTTGTCCAAGCCTCCGCTTCCCAAACCGCCTTCCCTACCGCCCCTCCGGATAGGGAATCCAAACGCCTGGATCAATTTGGGAAGAAGGGTTTTTCTTCCTCCAGTGCTGGCTTGCGGTCCATCAACACCGCTTGTCTTTTGGGCCGATATACCCACTCCTTGTGGGATTCGGTGGCGAATGTTTTGCCCCAGTGTTCTGAGGAGGTCCAGACACTGCTTTCCCGCGCCATTGCGGAAGGAAGGGATGCGGCCAAATACACGATACGATGTGGCCTTGATACCGCCGACTCGCTGGGCAGGTCTATTGCAACGACGGTGGCGCTGCGACGCCACGCCTGGCTGAGAACCACTGGTTTTTCAGGGGATGTCCAGAATACTCTCATGGACATGCCCTTTGATGGAGTCGGTCTTTTTGGGTCCAAAGCAGACCATGCGTTGGAGCGCTTTAAGGACTCACGGGCTACTGCCAAGTCCCTGGGCCTTTCTGCTACACGCCCTCCGCTGACTTCTGCTTTTCGCCCCTATCGTGGCCACGGTAGGGCGCCCCTTCACGTCAGCAGCCCAGCCACCGGCCCGCGCAGCAGGCGTCTTCGCGTGGCCGAGGACGTGGATTCCGCCGTGGCGGATCGGGCAACCAGCGTGCGGGTCAGGCCACCACCTCCAACCCGTCCGCGGCCTCCAAGCCCTCCTAGTCCCTCCTTTCAGGTGCACAGCACGCCAGTAGAGGGCAGGGTCCGCCATCACCTTCCCCACTGGCGTACCATCACCTCGGACAGGTGGGTCTTGGACATTGTCCGAAGGGGCTACTCCCTCCCCTTCGAGACCACCCCCCAGCCATGCCACCTCAATTCCACCGCATGTCAGGGGATCACTTGGTACTTCTGCAGAAGGAAGTCACGGCCCTCTTGGCCAAGAGGGCCATCGAGCATGTTCCGACCCCAGAAGTAGGGCGTGGTTGCTACTCCCACTACTTCCTGGTGCCCAAAAGGACAAGGAGGACATGCGTCCTATCTTGGACCTCCGGAACGTCAATCGCTTCCTCCGGAAGGAGAAGTTCAAGATGCTCACCCTAGCTCAGGTCTTGACTGCCCTCGACCCTGGAGACTGGTTGGTAGCGTTGGACTTGCAGGACGCATATTTCCACATCCCCGTCCTGCCGGCCCACCGGCGTTACCTTCGGTTCACGGTAGGCCCCGAGCATTTTCAGTTCACCGTGCTCCCCTTTGGCCTTACCAGTGCCCCTCGGGTGTTCACGAAAGTGATGGCGGTGGTCGCAGCTCATCTGCGCCGGGCAGGGGTTTCAGTCTTCCCCTACCTCGACGACTGGCTGCTGAAGGCGGGCTCGTCCCAGGCAGTCGTCTCCCACCTCCAGACTACGGCCGAACTCCTGCACTCGCTGGGGTTCTCCATCAATGTGCCGAAGTCGCATCTGATTCCTTCTCCACAGCTCCTTTTCATCGGAGCAGTTCTGGACACGACGCAGTTTCGGGCCTATCCTCCCGAACGGCGAGTCCGGGATATTCAGGCTATGATTCCGATCTTTCAGCCTTTATCCTGGGTTTCGGTACGGATGACCCTGAGGCTGCTGGGCCTCATGGCCTCCTGCATCCTGTTGGTCAATCATGCCAGATGGCATATGCGGGCTCTGCAGTGGGACCTGAAGTTCCAGTGGGCGCAGCACCAGGGCAACCTGTCCGATCACGTCCAGATCTCGGAGGGGACTGCAAAACAGTTGCAGTGGTGGCTCTCGAACCGGCAATGGGTCATGGGCAGATCCCTCTCCCTTCCCCAGCCAGAGCATACTGTTGTGACGGACGCGTCCCTTCTGGGATGGGGCGGTCACATGGGAGAGGCGGAGATCAGAGGCCTCTGGTCTCCGGCGGAGTCCCGGCTCCATATCAACCTTCTGGAGCTCCGGGCGATCCGACTTGCACTAAAGGCATTCCTTCCCTCTGTCAAAGGGAAGGTAGTGCAGGTGTTCACAGACAACACCACCGCCATGTGGTACTGCAACAAACAGGGCGGGGTGGGGTCTTGGACCCTTTGTCAGGAGGCTCTGCGCCTCTGGACATGGCTGGAACATCAGGGCATGTTCCTGATGGTTCAACACCTGGCAGGTTCCCTGAACGCCAGGGCGGACGAACTCAGCCGCAGGTGCATGATGGATCACGAATGGCGTCTTCACTCGGAAGTGGCGCAAGGACTCTTTCTACAATGGGGAGAGCCTTGGTTAGATCTATTCGCCACCGAAGAGAACGCGCAATGTCAGTTCTGCGTGTTGCAATTTCCAAGGCGGCACTCGCTCGGCGACGCTTTTCGTCGCGAGTGGAGTTGCGGTCTGTTGTACGCCTTTCCGCCTATACCACTTCTACCCAGAGTGTTGAAGAAGATTCGGCACGACCGGGCCCAAGTCATTCTTGTGGCTCCGGACTGGGCTCGAAGAGTTTGGTATCCCGAGCTACTCAATATGAGCATAGATCCCCCGATCCGTCTGCCTCTTCGGGAGGATCTTCTGTCGCAGCAGCAGGGGACGGTCCTCCACCCGAACCTGTCCAGTCTACACCTGCTTGCGTGGAGATTGAGCGGCGGCAGTTGATTCCTTTCGACTTGCCTCCCGAAGTTTGTGATGTGATTCTGGCAGCCAGGCGTCCCTCCACTAAGGTGGTATACGCCTGCAGGTGGAACACATTTGTGGCATGGTGCACAGCAAAGGCTGTGAATCCCCTTTCTGCCCCTCTTTCTGAGGTCCTTCTGTTCCTTCTCTCTCTGGCCCAACAGGGTTCTGCCCTGGGTACCATCAAGGGTTATCTTTGTGCTATCTCGGCCTGCCTCAGGCTCCCTGATCAGCCCTCCCTTTTCAAGTCCCCTGTTAACAGGTTCTTAAAAGGCATTACACACCTCTTCCCTCCTGTTCCGTTTGTGATGCCTCAGTGGGACTTGAACTTGGTTCTTACCTTTCTCATGTGCGCTCCCTTTGAGCCTCTACATAACTGTCCTCTTCGTCTTCTGACTCTGAAGACAGCCTTTCTGGTGGCCATCACCTCCGCTCGGCGGGTGAGTGAGCTCCAGGCTCTATCTTGCAAACCTCCCTTTCTGTCTGTTCATCCAGACAAGGTTGTTCTTCGGACGCGTCCGTCCTTCTTGCCAAAGGTGGTTACTGCTTTCCACATTGGGCAGACAATCACTTTGCCCACCTTCTTTCCGCCTCCGCATCCTTCCAGAGAGGAAGAGAGGCTCCACCGTCTGGACCCAAAACGTGCGCTCGCCTTCTATATTGACCGCACAAAACACTTCCGGGTGGATGACCAGCTCTTTGTTGGCTACGTGGGCGCCAAAAAAGGTCGGGCGGTGCACAAGAGGACCATCTCCCGCTGGGTTACCTTGTGCATCAAGACCTGCTATTCTTTGGCTAAGAAGGAGCCTCCTGTTGGGCTGCGTGCCCATTCCAACAGGGCAACGGCTGCTACCACGGCCTTGGGCCGCGGTGTTCCGCTGCCGGTTATCTGTCAGGCAGCTACGTGGGCCTCGCTGCACACGTTTACAAAGCATTACTGCCTTGACAGTCCGGTCCGGAGGGACGGCTTCTTTGCCCGTTCTGTCCTCCAGGACTTCCTTGTCTGATCTTTGTTCGCAGACCCACCACCGGGGTTGGTATTGCTGGGGTATCTATTCTAAGGTAAGGAATCTGTCACTAACGTGTCTCTTTCAGATGCACAAGTTACTAACTTGTGTAACGATATATCTGTAAGAGACAGTAGTTAGTGACAGATTCCTTACTGCCCCACCCATCCTCCCCGTTCTGCGAACTGATTTCTAGGGTTAAGGACATCCCTTTCAGGGCCCTAGTATTTTTCAGACACCTATGTCAGCTTCTTGCATGGCTCTGCGTTCCTGGCGCGGAAAGTCGTGTACAGAACTGACGTCAGCGCGCAGGGGCGGGGCCTAAGTACTGCCCGCGACGTCATCCCGGCGATCATGACGCCGACGACGGACGCGGAGCCGCACGACGCCGCCTACCGACGCGCAAGGGTACTGCTACGCAAAAACTTTCCGGATCCAGCCTGACGCCTGGGGATATTCTAAGGTAAGGAATCTGTCACTAACTACTGTCTCTTACAGATATATCGTTACACAAGTTAGTAACTTGTGCGTTAGCTCTTCTCCAGGAATGACCAGGGTCGTGGTGTGCAGCGTCACCGGGTAGCACAAACCTCCCCATCCGGGAACCTACTGAGTATAGGCTTGCTCGCTGCACTGCCAGTAGAAATCCGTGGAGGTACCCCATTACATATCTGTAATGTGTAGTATCACTCTGCAGTTAGCATTCGTGCCCATTTGAAGCATTTCTTTTCCTCTGAAACATAAGGAATGCAGTGTAAGTTTCCATACAATCAGGGACTGACCTTTCCCTTCTAGTCCAGTGTATCCACCCACCTCTGTGTCCCAGATTTCCTGACATGGGTTAGCCATACTTTTATTGAACCCTCCCACATGCGAGTAATTCCCCTTTTTGCCCCCGAGATGGACAGCCCTACACACGGATTGCATATCGGGAGACTACTTGCTGTAAAAGAAGACCGCTTCAGATATGCTAAAGCCACCCTTGCAGGCCTCGAAAAATCTACTCGCCCTCTCGCAATTGCGAGTAAAATTTTATCAGGTCGAGCTATTTTTAGCACCTACTAGTCCCATCTGGCGAGTGAATTTAGGCTGGAAAGGAGCATGTGTTCAGTTCATTCAGAAAGGGAATGAACAAAAAAGATGCCATTAAATCTTGTTTTTATCTGGACACATTTGCTGTCTGTTCAAGGAAAGAGGTCAAATGTCAGTTTGTCTTTTTACTAACTGCTGCTTGGATAATGGAGTTTTATTTTTCTCTCCTCCTAGAGTCAGAGGTTTTTGTCAAGTGAGCTGTCTGAAGATGTCAGTTATTTTTCTCTAACACAACATTTAAATAAATAGCCTGTTAATTAATATTATATATATTTCAAAATATATCGGGAATTATGAAAGCACATTTTTTTGTAATTATGAAGTGTGATTCAAACGGAGTTAAATAGGATCAAAACAAACAAGAAAACTTTACTTGGTGATATGCAAATGAAACATATTTGCAGAAACCTTATTTCCAAACATTGTTTGTACACTATATAGTTTTATCAGTAAAACCGCATATCTGAAAGAAACAGTTATAGATTCCTTACCTTAGAATCTCCCCCAGGCGTCGGACTGGATCCGGAAAGTTTTTCGTCAGCAGTACCCCAGCGCGTCTGAAGGTGGCGTCGGTCGACTCCGCGTCTGTTGTCGGCATTGTGGTCGCTGGGATGACGTTGCGGAAGTTACTTAGACGCCGCGGTTGCTGGGATGACGTCAGTTCTTTCTTTTTCCGTGCCAGTTTTTTGCGACTTTTGTCGACTTCGTTTTCGAGTCTTTATCCGACTCCTGGTGCACGAGGGATGCCCGGTTTCAAGGCCTGCGGTTCCTGTTCCCGAATGAGGTCGGTGACTGATCCGCACCGCATGTGCCTCTTCTGCCTGGAGCGCGACCATGACCCAAAGTCGTGCTCAGACTGTCGAACCATGGCCCTGAAGTCTTTGCGGGAGCGCTCCCGAAAGCTCCTCGAGGCCCGGCAGTCGGCTCCGCGTCGCGCAAGGTCCCGGTCGCGTGAGTTCGAGGGACCGATCGCGGAGTCATCATCACTCCTCTTCTAAGTCTTCGCACTCGGGGGTCAGGTAAGTCGAAGCACAAGAAGTCGAAGAAGCATCGTCGCTCTTTGACTTTCCGTCGGCCGACGCGACGCAGGGTGCGGGTGGTGCCACTCCCGCGTGCGGAGCCTTCATGGTAGACTCCGGCCTTCCCTCCCTGACCGGGAGCGACCCCTGCCCAGCTTCGTCAATTTTACGAAGTGATGCATGCCATCTTCGGGCAGCCCAACTCCGCCGGCGCGCCTTCGGGCCCGTGGACTCGGCTGGGGGTCCTAGGCCTTCGACGCCTTCGGCACCCCAGGGCCCCCTTGGATCCTGGATCCGGATCGGCGCCGGTCGACCTCATTACACCGGCGCCGACTCCACCGGCACCACGTCCGCAGCCGACGCCTGCTGGACCCCCAGCCGGCGTCGACCCAGACTCCCTCCTCGACGTGGACACGGAGTCGTACCGGCGTCGGCTGACGCCGGACCAGACTCCGATGGGTACTTTTTTCCCTGTGTTCCACCCTGGCTATTTTCAACCAGATTGTCCGCCAGAAGAGGGTGAGGAAGACTGGGAGGGGTCTGGTGACCCTTTAACTGACCAATTGGAATACAATCCGGACTGGGGGAGGCCAGTGGTCTGGATACCTCCCCAGAGTTAGGCATGTTGTCTCCTCCTACCGTGGCTACGCAGAAGGGAGCGTCGTACGCAGTGGTGTTGCGTAGGGCAGCCGAGGCTCTCGACCTCGAGCTTCCTACGGTGGCAGTCAGGACTAACCTCCTGACAGAGGTGCTTCAGTCGGCAGCGAGCTCTTCGGAGCCCCTGCTCCCGTTTAATAAAGCCCTTACGGACATCCTTTTGGGCACTTGGTCCAGACCCAACACAGGGGCTCCTGTGGACAGGATGATTGCCTTACGCCACCGCCCGGCCCCGGGCGACCCCACTTTCCTCTCCCAACACCCCACCCCTGAGAGCTTGGTAGTCCAAGCCTCCACGTCCAAGGGCGCCTTCCCTACCGCACCTCCGGAAAGGGAATCCAAAAAGCTGGACCACCTTGGAAAGTAAACTTTTTCTTACGCCAGCTTGGGACTGCGGTCGGTAAACACTGCATGTCTGTTGCGCCGTTCTACCCACTCTGTGTGGGATACGGTGGCGCAGGTGCTGCCTCAGTGCCCGGAGGAGGCCCGGGCCACGCTCTCCCGTGCCGTTGCCGAGGGGAGAGACTAAGCGAAGTTTACCATCCGCTGTGGGCTGGATACCGCCGAAGCACATGGCAGGACGATTTCAACGTCAGTAGCCCTTCGACGCTACGCCTGGTTGCGTTCGACTGGTTTTTCAGTGGATGTCTAATCCACCCTTATGGACATGCCCTTTGATGGCCGTCGCCTTTTCGGCGACAAGGCAGACAACGCGCTGGAGCGCTTTAAGGACTCATGGGCTACGGCCAGGTCCTTGGGCCTCTCCACCACCCGCCCTGCGCAGTCTGGTCTTCGCCCCTTTCGTGGCTACGGAAGGGGTGCCCCACTACGTACCGCCCAGAGCCACAGGCCGGCGCAAGCTGTACAGTCTCAGCGCGGCCGGGGACGTGGGGAACCACCGGCGTGGTTCTGGGGGCCAGCGAGTGGGCCAGTCCACCACCGCCCCCTCTGCAGCAGCCTCCAAACCTTCCTAGTCCAACATTTCAGGGCCACCTCACGCCATTGGTCGGCAGGATCCGACATCACCTCCCCCACTGGCGCACCATCACGTCGAATAGGTGGGTTTTGCAAATAGTCCGAAGGGGCTACTCCCTCCCCTTCGAGACTACCCCTCCCTCCATGCCACCTCAGTACCATCGCATGTCGGAGGATCAACTGGCCCTTCTCAACAGGAAGTTTCGGCACTCTTGGCCAAGGGTGCCATCGAGCGTGTTCCTGTCCCAGAAGTAGGTCGTGGTTACTATTCCCACTACTTTCTGGTGCCCAAGAAGGACAAAGGCCTGCGTCCTATCTTGGATCTGAGGAACATCAACCGCTTCCTCCCGAAGGAGAAGTTAAAAATGTTGACGCTCGCTCAGGTCTTGGCTGCCCTCGACCCTGGAGACTGGATGGTAGCGTTGGACTTGCAGGACGCTTATTTTCACATCCCCGTCCTGCCGGCCCACCGGCGTTACCTGCCGTTCACGGTAGGCCACAAGCACTTTCAGTTTACCGTGCTCCCCTTTGGCCTTACCAGCGCCCCTCGGGTGGTCACGAAAGTGTTGGCGGTGGTCGCAGCTCATCTGCGAAGATCAGGGGTTCCAGTCTTCCCCTATCTCGACGACTGGCTGTTGAAGGCGGGCTCGCCCCAGGCTGTCGTCTCCCACCTCCAGACTACGGCCGACCTCCTGCATTCGCTGGGGTTCTCCATCAATGTGCCGAAGTCACACCTGATTCCCTCTAAGAAGCTCCTCTTCATCGGAGCGGTTCTGGACATGACGCAGTTTCGGGTTTATCCTCCCGAACAGCGAGTCTGGGATATTCGGGCTATGATTCTGATCTTTCAGCCCCTATCCCGGGTTTCGGTCCGGATGACCCTGAGGCTGCTGGGCCTCATGGCCTCCTGCATCCTGCTGGTCAATCATGCCAGGTGGCATATGCAGGCTCTGCAGTGGGACCTGAAGTTCCAGTGGGTGCAGCATCGGGGGAATCTGTCCGATTACGTCCAGATCTCGGAGGGCACTGCACGACAATTGCAGTGGTGGCTCACGAACCAAGATTGGGTCAACGGCAGATCCTTCCCCAACCAGATCATACAGTGGTGACAGACGCATCCCTTCTGGGATGGGGCGGCCACATGGGAGAGGCGGAGATCTGAGACCTCTGGTCTCCGGCGGAGTCCTGGCTCCACATCAACCTTCTGGAGCTTTGGGCGATCAGTCTTGCACTCAAGGCATTCCTTCCCTCTGTACAGGGAAGAGTAGTGCAGGTGTTCACGGACAACACCACCGCCATGTGGCACTGCAACAAACAAGGCGGGGTGGGGTCGTGGACCCTATGTCAAGAGGCCCTCCGCCTCTGGACATGGCTGGAACATCAGGGTATATTCCTGGTGGTTCAACACCTGGCAGGTTCACTGAACACCAGGGCGGACTAACTCGGCCGCAGGTGCATGATGGATCACGAATGGCTTCTTCACTCGGAGGTGGTGCAAGGTCTCTTTCAGCAGTGGGGAGAGCCTTGGTTAGATCTATTCGCCACCGAAGAGAACGCTCAATGTCATCAGTTCTGCGCGTTGGAATTACCAAGGTGGCACTCGCTAGGCGACGCTTTTCGTCGCGAGTGGAATTGTGGTCTTCTATACGCCTTTCCGCCTATACCAAGTCTGTACCACTCTGCCCACAGTGCTTAAGAAGATCAAGCACGACCGGGCCCAAGTCATTCTTGTGGCTCCGGATTGGGCACAAAGAGTATGGTATCCTGAGCTGCTCAACATGGCCATCGATCCTCCGATCGGACTGCCTCTTCGGGAGGATCTTCTGTCGCAGCAGCAGGGGACGGTCCTTCACACGAAGCTGTCCAGCCTCCACCTCCTTGCGTGGAGATTGAGCGGCGGCAGTTGACGTCGTTTGACCTGCCTCCTGAAGTCTGCGATGTAATCTTGGCAGCCAGGCGTCCCTCCACTAAGACGGTATGCGCCTGCAGATGGAATAAATTTGTGGCATGGTGCACAGCAAAGGCTGTGGATCCCCTTTCTGCTCCTCTTTCTGAGGTTCTCTTGTTCCTCCTCTCTTTAGCCCAGCAGGGCTCTGCTCTGGGCACTATTAAGGGCTACCTCTCGGCCATTTCAGCCTTTCTCAGGCTTCCTGATCAGCCTTCTCTTTTCAAGTCCCCTGTAGCTTTCTTAAGGGCATTACTCATCTTTTTCCTCCTGTTCCCTTCGTAATGCCCCAGTGGGACTTGAACTTGGTTCTTACATTTCTTGTGTCTCCCTTTGAGCCGCTTCATAATTGCCCTGTCAGGCTTCTAACTCTGAAGACTGCATTTCTGGTGGCCATCACCTCTGCTCGCAGGGTGAGAGAGCTACAAGCTCTTTCTTCTAAGCCTCCCTTTCTGGCTATCCAGCCGGACAAGGTCGTTCTGAGAAGTAGACCTTCCTTCCTTTCCAAGGTGGTTACTTCTTTCCACATTGGCCAAACCATCACTTTGCCACCTTCTTTCCGCATCCTTCAAAAGAGGAAGAGCGGCTCCACCGTCTGGATCCAAAACGTGCGCTTTCTTTCTACTTTGATCGCACAAAGCAATTCCGGGTGGATGACCAGCTCTTTGTTGGGTACCTGGGCGCTGAGAAAGGTCGGGCCGTGCACAAACGGACCATCTCCAGGTGGGTCGTTCTGTTCATCAAAGCCTGCTATTCTTTGGCTAAGAAGGAGCCTCCAGTGGGGCTGCGCGCCCATTCCACCAGGGCGACGGCAGCTACTACTGCTTTGGGATGAGGAGTCCCCCTGCATGACATCTCTCAGGCAGCTATGTGGGCATCGTTGCACACGTTTACGAGACACTACTGCCTGGACAATCAAGTCCGGAGAGACGGCTTCTTTGGCCGTTCTTTTCTCCAGGACTTTCTGGTGTGAACTTGGTTCGCAGACCCACCTCCGGGGTTGGTATTGCTGGGGTATCTATTCTAAGGTAAGGAATCTATAATTAACTGTTTCTTTCAGATGAACAAGTTACTTACCTTCGGTAACGATATATCTGTAAGAAACATAGGTTAGTTATAGATCCCTTACCGCCCCACCCATCCTCCCCGTTCTGCGAACTGACTTCTAGGGTTAAGGACATCCTTTCAGGGCCCTAGTTTTGTGCACCAGTGGTCAGTGTCTTGCATGGCTGTGCGCTTCTGGCGTTGAAAGTAGTGTACAGAACTGACGTCCGCGCGCAAGGGCGGCGTCTAAGTAACTTCCGCGACGTCATCCCGGCGACCACGACGACGGACGCGGAATCGACCGACGCCACCTTCAGACGCGCAGGGCTACTGTGACAAAACTTTCTGGATCCAGTCTGACGCCTGGGGGAGATTCTAAGGTAAGGAATCTATAACTAACCTTTGTTTCTTACAGATATATCGTTACCGAAGGTAAGTAACTTGTTCATCTGTGGGAAAGTTTGTGGCCATTTCAATGGAAAATCTGCTGATTACAAATGAGTGTGCTACCACTTTATGCTTTATGTATTTATTAAAAGTGATAGTTTTTAAACATGATTTGAGAAACATTCCTGCCCCCGCCTTGATGACAGTGCTGTTAACATACTAAGAGGCATGTCGGGGGTCGTGTGTATCCTGTGGCTAGATTTGTATCATATATGGAAAAAAGTTTAGTCTAATAAATCAAACAAAAGGGCTTTTTGTACAGCAGACATGCTGAACTCGCACATTTGAAGGTGCTCATGTGATAATGAAGAAAATGGTGGCTTAATGAATTAAAATAGTTGCCTTCGTTCACATCATTTAAAACCAGTTTTTGAGTCAAGAGCATTACAAATAGGTCGAGTAGATTATTTTTTTGATTTTTCTAGGGCTGCCTTGGTCTACAGATGGATGCTTGAGCGGACGTGTTTGTGCGCCGAGTTGGCAGTTTTGCTACCTCCAGTTTCTTTTCCTATGGTGCCCTTCCTAAGCATCCTGTCCAGCTCGGTTTGGATATCATTGGGGTTCAGCCAAGAGGTATAACGCTGTTGGGTTGGTGTTGTATCGGGTCATGTTTACAACTACCCTGTGTGGTTCTATCTTGTTGGGTTAGTTCCTGGCACTTATCCTACATAAGTAAAGGCTGAAAATAGGCACTTTGCTTGTTCGAGGGCTATCTCTTAGGACAGGTAGACCCTATCTACACCTACTGCATGTGGGATCAGTAAACTGACATGACGTGGCTGATGCTTGGGTGCCGACTGAGGTCCTGTTGGTACCAAGTGTTATGTAAGAGGGCGCTATGTAGCCTGTGCGGCATACTAGTGTTTGGTTTAGTGTAATTGTAGGTGACATACGAGGGGTCTCTCCACAGGCACTGTAGTTATCCATTTGTGAATCCCTTTTGACCCTGCAGTTCATCCATGGTAAGTGTGGAATTACCTATAGTAGACCGAGGGTACATATGCACAGTAATATGCATAACTTTTGTCGTGATATTTTAGTTCGAAGTGTGAGTTCTTCGGAGCCGTCTGTGCTCTTCCAGTGGCTGTTTCATCTGCCCAATTGAAAAATGTTTACATGGTTTAGTTCAAAGGATCAATTCCAAAGAAGCAACGGACTTATTGAACACAAGCACCTTACTTAATACCGTCGGCCTATTATGAGCCAGGTTCGTGCACACTTCTCAGCACCCATTGCTCTTTGGTGCCACTGTTCACAGATTCCAAAAATATAATTTTTCAAAGAGCAGTGCACGTGAACAGAAAACCTTTCAGTCTCTTTGTAGTTTCTTTTAATCCTTTATTATCATTTCAGGTTATACATTTCTATAAAAAGAAGCAGCCAACGCATTTCGTTCCAATTGGCAAACTGCCAGGAGAACTTCTTCAGGGCTGCAGATAAAATAACACAACATGTATAAAACACAGAACCATAACAATTTGACAGACCACATAAATACAATCTATTACAAATTGATCCACACAAACACCTGGTTATAAAAGATTATACATAAAAACTGTCACGAACAAGAAATAATATCACAACTACAGACCACATATTTAGACACTTAGTATAAGATTCTTTGTATATAGGTTATTACACATTAGGATATGGGAGACACTAAAGCAGACATTATTTCACCACCTAGTCATATTCACAATCTCCATTGTCACACTTGTAGTTGTTGCCTCATTGTCTAAATTAAATCTTTGTAGTGTGATGTTTAATACCTGTGCATAGAGACTACATTTTTCGACCACAACGACGCATAAACTGTAATTTTAGATTGAATATTGCTTGAAAAGTATAAAGCGCAAAGGAGCAAACGAAAGGAGGGTGAAAGAGACAAACAAATTATAGTCCTCACCTTTAAGAATTTGCCTAACTTATAACTGCAGTGGTCGCTTACAATCCTGTTTTGGTAATACCAGTGTTGGTCGAGAGAAGCAAAGTCTAAAAATGGATAATATAATACCATAATTTAATATACATTTCATAAATTTCATAAGCCAACATTTCTCTAAAAAAATATATTTAGGTGAAAAGGAACTTAATTAAACATCTCATGTTAAATTCCATAAGCCAACAGTGCTCTTAAAAATAAGTTGAGGGCTTGATTGAACATCTCATATATAACTCATGGTGAGCCTGAAAATAATCTTACTTATCATAAATTTCATAAGCCAACAATACTTTAAAAATCGGTGAAGGGCACTCGACTGAACATCTCACGTTAAATTTCATAAGCCAGCAGTGCTCTAAAAATAGGTGAAGGGGACTGAACATCTCCTGCATACCTCATAGTGAGCCTGAAAATAAGCTTACCAAATAACAAAATCCGCTCAGCATATCAATATGATCGAACGCACCAAAATCCTGTCAACGGGATGATACCCCTAGTCGTTATTAAATCGCATCCAATATGCACCACCTACAGTAACAAACATAAAGCAATTTAGCGATCGTTGCATATACACTAAACCAGTCGCAAAAAATCTAATTCAAATACTAATATCCTTAAATCAATTATTTATTACTATTCCTATTTAATTCTAACCAAAACAACAAGCCCGTGGATCGCCCAATTGCAGAGCCATAGGCAAAAACCCACGATTTAGTTCAAAGGCATCGCTGTAAAGGAAGGGTCCAATTGTTCGCTGGGATGGTGCACCCACACGGGGTATTAGGTAGACTCCTTTCTGGGGGCCTGTGGGTTTTACCTCTTCCCATTGACGAAGGTTCGAAATTGACCTTTTTTCCTTCTTGGCCGTGAGGGCTGGCGAAGAAAAACAGCGTTGTTGCACTTGTTGTTTTTGTTGTTAACTGTTTTGAAAGAATTTTGTTGTTAATTCAGCTAGTCAGTCGTGCTCTGTTATTGATTTTCCGGAGACCCTGTAATTTGCCACGTAGGTGTGGTCTAGTCAGCCTACTAGTCGCGATCTAGTGAGGCGTAGGGGGGGGAACCCCTGTTAAAATGTCTTCATGTTTTGGGGGATGAGGGTTATTATCTTCTAGATTGATCTTATTTTTTAGAAGCTGTTGAGCCCATCACCCCCCCCCAATCTTTTTTTGTCTGTGCAGCCCTCTATTTCCAGCATGTGGTGCATCACGTAGCCCTCCCTTGTGGCCTCGGATACCTAGTTTTGCTGCTCTCTACCTCACCTTTGATCTAGAATCTTCCTTTTGGGCTGGGTATGGGTGTTTATTTTTTGTTTTGGGCGTTTTCCTTGAGTCGCACCATTCATGTTTTCCCTTGCCCCGTGGGGAGAGGGTCCGAGGCTTTTCTGTAGTTCTCCCCCCTTCCCCTATACTGCCCCCAGCGGGATCGGCAGTTAGTTAGGGTAGACTATATCCTGAATGGTGCTTGCAGGGTTGGAACAACGTGAGCGGGTTGAATCTGGTCTGTGGTACATCCGGGGCCCTGCGATCCCTCTAAAGCAGGGTTAGAGACTTGGAGATCTCCGACCCTGGCACCCCCCTCTCCCTTGGGTCATACCCTGCCAATGAAGGCTCAGTGTGCCACCGTCTGAAGAAACAAGCTTGTCATTATGCTGAGGTAGGGTAACCAAATATTTTTCCAAGTCCAAAAACTGGACCATTTTCCACAAAACTAGTAGGAATGAGGTTTCGTATCGGAGGGTGTGCAGTATGACTGACAGACAGCACTTACCAATAAATTCAACACAGACCCCCCCAGGCGTTACGGGACATAGACTAAATACTGGCTAAAAAAAGCCAGCCTAGTGGGCCCCCCCCTCCGGTGATCCCTGAAAGATCTACAGGGGTGGGTGACCCCAAAAGAAAAAACAGAACTGTCCCAGGCAATCTGGGGCTTCTATTTTTATTGACTCCTGTGGGGGTGGGCGGAGCGGGGGACTGTGTAGTTTGAAGGTCTTGCCTTCGCTGAATTAACAAACAACAAAGTTCTTTCAAAACGGGTAACAACAAAAACAGCAAGTGCAACAACTCTGTTTTTCTATGACATCCTAGGCGCGAGATGAGCATTGGTTTTCATCACCGAGAATGGCTTTGTTCATAGCTGAGACTGAGGCCTCCATTGTATCGGAAGCTTTTGGAGCCATTTGGGGGCGGTGTTGGAACTGCACGCCCTGAAGAAAACATCAAGCTTGGGACTGAGGCTAGAGGAAACGGGGACTTATTGGCCTGGTGGTTGGAGTATGTCCCATTAGACCTAGGCTTTAGGACCTGGATGTCTACTCCCTACACCGATATTTTTTATTTTTTTTTACACTTCGTCCCTTTGTCAGACTGCCCTGTCCCTAGGGAGATGGCCAGCCAACCCCTCCCTGGGGAGTCAGCCACCAGAGTAGGGCCTAGTTTTCTGTAGGCACTTCAGGCAACCGGGCTAATCTGTGTTCCCACAGATTCCTCGTTGATAGCTGGGTTTGGTGTGGTTATCTGACCGACATGGCCCACAATTACCCTGAGTTCCTGGAAATAAGTAAAAATTATGGACCCCTGAATGCGGTTTGTAGTTTTCTGTTCTAGGAAGGTGGATGCCGTTTGTTTTTACTATTTGGGGGATGAGCTACTGGGGTTCAGGCATTTGATATTATTTTTCTCTTAGTCTACTGAGGTGGGGGGGGGGGTCGACTTTACTTTTGGTTTTGTGATTGTGAGAAGGTGTTACCTCCCCAAACTCACTCCTCCCTGCTGGGGTTGTGGCCCAGGTCCCTGTTGCACTGGATTCCCTGTCTGTGGCTGCTGATTCCACAAGCTTGCCCAATTGTTGGACCGCTGTTGTGGTTGTGAGGCGACCAGTGGACCTCCCTGCGCTACTGAGGAGGAGCGTTTGTGGTGGCCTGCTGTTTCTGCTTCTCATCCAGCACCTCTCTACCAGGTGATCCCATCTGTGGCAATAGTAGCACTCTCTGGGGTCTGACTGCGAACAGCCCTCCTGCCTCCACTACCATAATTTGGTCGTGCTCCTGGACTGCCTGTTTGGTACCCTCTAAAGTTTTGCAGTGGAGCCCCAATTGTGACTCGTGCCATCTGCACGTGTGTGGCCCCCTTGAGGGAGGTCTTTTTCAATTTGTGTTGAACAAGTTTCGCTGTGCCTCTTTGAGCCTGCTCCTCTCTATCCTTTTGCTTCTTCTTGTGGTAGTGGAGTATGTGAGCTTGTATCTCCTGCCAACGTTTGGTGTCTAGCCTCACTACGCTGTCAGCCCACTTTGTATCTCGGTGGGTAATCCTTTCTTAAAAATATTTTAGACAAATGTAACTTTGGGCCTTTACTGGTCCATGGCTGTCCGGTTTTCCGTCCCCATCTCTCTCATATTCTATTGAGAAAATAGTTTATGCTTTCCTCTAGCTTCATGGTCTCTGCCTTTAGCCCTCCTACATTTGGGCGGTCCGGGAATAATTCCCTCAGGGCAGTCCAGATCTGGTGATTGTGCGTATTAAATGCTTCCCCGTAGTGCTGGATATCTGTTAGTGTGATTGCTGAAATGCGAGCTTGGGCGAACACTGTGTTAATCTGCTCCCCAATTAGACTACTTAGCAAGCTCTTAATGTCTCCTATCGCTATTGATACCTGCAGTGTTCTTCTTGAAGCAAGTAATCCACTTCCCTGCCCCATCCAGCATTGGCGGTAACTTGGTTCTCAACCCCTCTTTATCTATCTGGGCCCACAGCACTTATTCAATACCTGCCTCACTCTTCTGTAGTAACGGGCACACTCTCACTCTAGGTGACTCTATGGGTCTACCCTCAACATAGCATTCTCATCTCTCAAGGCATCGGTGCATGTAGAGGAAGTCCCACTTAGGGTTACCTCCTTCATACCTGTTGCAGTCCTCCACCACTGCCATGTCTTCTGGCTCAAACGATCCTTCCATCCACCAAGGCTTGTCATAGTGCTCCCTCTCCTCAGTCCAATCAGCTAACCTCTCTCAATTTGTACTGTAAGGTCTTTCCTTCGTCTCTTAGCTGTTATCTCCCTCGGGGTTTGCCTATCTTTGTCGTGCACCAGTGAGAAGCAACGCCTATCCTCGTCACTGCTCCCCTCGTGTGTGCGCACTGGTGCCAGCTTGTTTTTTCTGCATTGAAGGTAAGTACCTGGCTGCCCTGTTTATCGCTTGGTCAGGCCCTCTCCTGTGCCTGAGCGATATGGCTCTGAGTCCCTCTAACTTTCTTTCATCAACCTCTGACTCTTCATGAGGAAGGTGCGCTGCCCTGTAGCCTCCCTGTAACTGCCAGTTACGTGCCCTTTCTCTCTCAAGCCTCCTTTCATGCCTTTCTTCCTCATGCTGTCTAGCCTGTACCCTTCGCTCAAAGCTGCTTGCTGCCTTAGTCTGGCTTCACCCTCAAATTTATTTCCTTGCCCTCCTCGGCTCCCTGGGCAAACCCTGTGGCCCCATCCTAGTCATCGGTTCCCGGGGAACTGGGGCTCCCTTCTCCTGAGCTTGCTGATTCACTGTCTAGGACCGCCACTAACTTCCCTGACACACGTTTGCGTTCGCCTGACATAGTTGGAATGTGTATTTTACCTGCCTTTGAGGTGTTGTGTGTAGATTGTGATGGACGGGAAGTCGAGCTTCTGGGGACATTGCCTAGAAACGTTGGCTGTGCTGGCAGAGTCTGGGCTCTCTGACATTTAGATTTCTCTGCCTGGCCTCCTGGCAGGGGGTTCGTCGGCTTCTACTGCTATTGGGTCTGAGTATCCTAATGCGGGGGAGCAGGTGTGAGCATATCCATCACAGCATATTGTGGGGGAGGTGCTGATGCCTTGCTCGCTATCTGCATCGTAGGGTTATCAGATTGAACCTCTTCAAAGCTAGCCCACAATTCTAGCACTGCCTCCCTTTGTATCTTTTCTGACATGTAAGTCTGTTTTTTGTGTTTTAGTATGCTCAATTGGGTCGGTCTCACATGTTCCTTCGTATGTAAATGCCTCTTATCAAAACTGAAGTCTTGTTATTTGTTTGGGGAACCTAGTCTCCATGTGCTTTAGTGGGAAATCCATGACAATTTTAGTAATTTGGATAGTACAATTCAGTTGATGTCCTATTTTAGTTTGTCAAATCGTAGGGGCAATTCGTACGTGTTGACTTCTTACAGATTACGTACTATGAGCTCAGCGCTTACACTTTTTACATCAAAACAGTTCGAACAATCATTTCAATAAAACCAGATAAGACTGCATATGTAGTATTGTAACATAGGGTGAACATGCCATATGTGGGAATAAAACCTGCATAAACTCAAATTGTCACATAATACAGTTTTCAAAGGCAATCAAGGCAATATCACATACAATAACACATTTCAATAACTGTCAACAGAAAAATGATACTCTGTCAAAAAACTTAGTAGTGCATTGCAATTTATTGTCTAGCAAGTGAGCTGGGTAGTCTGCCGCTATCCGCTGCTAGACAAAGGTGTTAGTCACAGACACCAAAACTTAATAACTCGCCCCTCTTGCCCACACAGAAGTTACGGCCAGTTTCCTGGGTCCAAGTTTTCCCTAAAGTCTGAATTACACCCTGTCACACCCAGGGTTCAAGCGTGTACACCCTGTGTCACACCCAGAGTTCCAAACGACCTGCTTCTCCCACACTCCTTTCAGATACTAATGGTGTTAAGAAACCTTTTTAGCACTGAGAATTCCTTTGCTAAAAAACTGACTAAGGTGAAAACTCCGCCCAATCAGGATAGCTGTATCACAGTAATAGCATCCTGGGAGCTGTAAAGGGCTATACATATTACACAATATTCACCTAAGCTCGCAATCATCTATTAAACAAGTGACTTCCGCGGGGACGCCTCCAAGGCCACCTTATGACTGATACAGTTGGGACATATAAAACAGGTAATATGCCAGACCCTGACAGTGGCAGGGTGCTCAAGTTATCTTTTTACGCTTCTAACTAGTTTGCCATATGCCTAATGCTTTACAAGACAATGTTTCAGGTTCGGATATAGTTTCTTACCCTCTGACGGCTGCTTCAGGACGGACCTCCGCCCTGCAGATCAGCAGAGCTTCCAGTCAATTGCGGTGCCTGCCCATCTTTCTCTCTGCGCAGCGTGAATCTGTCCAGGCGGAGTCAACTTGCTTCGGCTGCAGTTTGGTATGAGGTCCCACTCCCTCCTTTCTGGCTTGCAAAAATGTTGCTCAGGTTAAAATTTCTTTAAAAGACAGAAGACGAGGCGTTTGGCAAAACAGGAATAGTTTGTTTAATTAAACAGTTCGGCTGGGAGAACAGTTATAGGCACAAGCTCTGAGGACTGTCTCAATTTACATCGAGTTTGAGGTTTTTTATATAAAATATTACAACAACAATAAAAGGTTTCCAGCAAACTATATATGGTGAGGAATGTTGGTTGCTGCCTTTAGGGTCATAAATTAATGGTCAATTTGCTACTACAGGTGGTTCTTGACCTACGTGGACACAGTGTGGCCGTTGATGAATGTTTACCCAATGAGGGCAAACCTGGCAAATGCTATTGCAAGAGGACGCAGTTGTAGCAAACACTTTGATCAGAGTAACTTGATGCAGCAGACCTAGTTAATGTTTTTGATGTGGTTGAATGCATTTGTGTTTACCAGCAAAGGAGGCGATCTCCTGAGCATGAACTCTTGCTCATCCATTTACTCTCGGGCAGCCAGACAACTCCTTCCTGTTTTAAGTAGCATTGGAGCATGAAAATGAAACTTTGAACCTGTGCTGTCGCAAGTACCAAGTTTGAGTCTATGCTCTTTCACCCCTGCCTTTTCCCAACTCGTCACAGAGTTGGGATAGGGTGGGGCGACTGTCTGATTAGTGTGAAGCCACGGGCACTATAGGACTTAATTCTTCAGTGCCATGGCCACCTGTAGCAGTGACACTCTAGCACATATAGGTGGGAGAGGAGTTCAACCTCCCCTGGATAATCTCTCTGATGGATAGTGCAGGCTCCTTCGTGCGCCTGCAACAACTGTCAGTTTTACAAGCAAATTGGGCTGGTGCAGGACGGCATCTTTTTTTATTATAGTATGAGTGAATAATAGCTTGGTATTCTCTGTTGCTATAATAAAAACGGGCAAGAAAACATCGACTGGATGAGAACCAACTGCCTGAAACTCAACACTGACAAAACTGAAGTTCTCCTTTTCGGACAACCCCCCTCACCGTGGGACAACTCCTGGTGGCCCTTTGCCCTCGGACCAGCACCCACCCCCACCACTCATGCCCACAACCTTGGAGTCATCCTCGACAGCTCTCCATAAGACGACAGGTCAACTCTGTTGCTACGACCTGCTTCAACACCCTCGGAATGTTCCGTAAAGTCTACAGATGGATCCCAACTGACACCAGAAGAACTGTCACTCAAGCCCTCCTCACTAGTCTACTTGACATGGGGAACATCCTAAATGCCGGAACCACCACCTTCCTCTTCAAGCGCCTCCAAACAATCCAAAGCACGGCAGCAAGAATCATCCTGGACCTGCCCAGATCATCCCCCCCCCCGCCCCCCTCCACAAACACCTCTTTAGCCCGCACTGGCTTTGGGTCAAAAAGAGATGCCACTTCAAGCTGCTCACGCATGCTTAAAAAGCCCTCCGCAACACGGGACCAGAATACCTGAACAACCGCCTGACCTTCCACCAGACACCTGCAGTCTGCCTCCCTGGCCCTCGCCACCGTCCCCCGAATCCATCCTACCCGAGCTGGAGGACGCTCCTCCCACCTCGCAGCCAAAGCCTGGAATGACCTCCCCATCCACCTCCGAACCTCTACCTCTCTCGCCGAATTCAGGGGTGTACTCAAGACCTGGCTGTTCGAGTAGCCACACTCCACTCAGCGCCTGGATACCCCTCGTGGTGATTAGCTTGTGTTGCAAGTTCAGATTGATACTGAAGTAGGGCATAGTCCATGAGTCCTAAAGGGAGACTCTCCTCTAGGTTATGGTGGCAAGCAAAATGATTGAGGGAAATACAGCTGATAAAGTAAATGAATCCCTCTTATCAAGTGTTGCAAGATGCTCTTAGAAATGTACAGAGAGCAGTGTTAGCAGGAATTTGGTATATTCAGAGATTGTTGCAGCAGAAGAATAGACTGTCACCTTCCAGTGCTTTCCTTTTATAGTAGTCATGTTTATTTTAGGGTTACTTGCCGATCTCTTTACTCTAATTCTTAATCTTCTTTTAAACTGGAACACAGTTATGATATATCAAGCTGCTGTATGTTTGTAAATTATTTTGCTGTTAGCTATTTTTCTTCAAAAATATAACCTATTGTACTCCTGCCAGCAAAACGGTCGTTCAACTCTGGCGATACTGTTAAAAACATGGGCTGGTCAGGGCACCTGACACAGACTACCCCTCTGTGGCAGGGCACATATCTGCGCCCCGTTACCAAACTCTCTGGCTTTCATAAATGGGACTTCTTGGGATTTCCACCCTAGGGGATATTATTCATGGTCTTAACCTAAATTCATTTCAACCATTTCAAAAGGAATTTCATCTGCAGAAGTCGCAGTTTTAGAAGTACCTGCATCTGATACACACCCTGACCCCCCTAGTTCGTCCGTTGGACGAACTACAGAATTTCATCCCCTGGAGGGCCGTCTATTGATGGGTGACCTGGGGGGCGCACAAGATACGACAAATATGCCAGACTTGGACCACCCACACCCGAACCACACTACACAAAACCAGGGAGGCATGGGCGGTAGACCTACCTGGCATGACACGATGACTAGACCGAGGCCCTTGCTAGTCCCCATGGCGCTGCTGTCTCCACGCGTTTCCGCCTCATTCAATTCAAATGTCTCCACCAAGCATATTTCACTCATTCTCTTCTCTGGAGGATGGGCGTCATCCAGTCCCCCATATGTCTTCGATGTGGGGACGCAGAGGGCACCTTTCTCCATACGGCCTGGAGCTGTGAGGCACTGTCTGGGCCTTGTCTTGTCCAGGAACCTCCCATTTGACCCTAGGCTGCTGTTGCACCATAGCACAGAGGGGATTGGCAGGAACCGCTACAAACAACACTTACTGTTTCTGGGCCTTACACTTGCCAAGCAGGACGTCGCCCAACCATGGAAGGCGACCTCTCCGCCAACAGTGGGTGGGTGGAGGACGGCCATGGACAGATGCATGGGGACTGAGATCGCAGTCTACCAGGCAAGGGGCTGCCCGCAGAAGCACAGGAAGATCTGGTCCTGCTGGGAGATATGTCGGGGCATAGACTTGCCCCCCTTGCCACAAACTGACCCTCCATAAATTCGTCCTGTACATCTACCTAATTGCTAAAATATCTAAGATGAGCAACTCTGTCGTCAATGCATATACATCTAGACACCTTGCGTTTAAGGGAATTATGTGATAATCTGTGTTATATTTCAGTTGTTGGGCCAGATGTGCTGCAGGCCAGTTTGATGGTGTTTTTTCCAAAAATGTGGTAATCTGATAGACATCTAGCTGCAGATTCCTTAACTTAGAATATCCCCAGGCACCAGTCTGGATCCGGAGATTCTTCAGCAATACCTCTGCGCGCCAGGGGACGGCGTCGCATGGCTCCGCCCTGACATTGTCCACAGATAGGACGCAGTGGAGCCATATAAGTCACTCCCAGCGCGCTGACGTCAGTTTCTTTATTTTCCGCGCCTACGACACAGCTCTGGGAGATGCGGTTCCTCTGGCCTATCTAGTTTTAGGCCCTATTGACACCTTTTCGTGTCCAGGAACAGTGTGCCAATGCCTTCGGGCTTCAAGTCGTGTGAGACCTGTACGCAGCAGATGTCAGCGACGAATCCGCACGCGATCTGTATGTGGTGCTTGGGAGAGAACTACGACTCCGTGGAGTGCGATGCCTTTCGGAAGCTGAAGCCGAAGTCCCTGCGGGAACTTCGGATGAAACTGTTGTCTGCCCGGATGTCCTGTTCGGAGTCTGAGCGTCGCCAGTCTCCGTCTCGAGCGGGGAATCCGGTCCGGGACAGGTCTCGGAGACGGTCCCGTGAACGTCGCTCGCCTTCCTCAGGTAAGCATAAGAAGAAGAGATCACGACGGCCGTCGGCCTCATGTGGTCGTGACATTGGTGCCTGCTGCTCCCGGTCTTTGCCAGACGAGGGCCCGCAGACGTCGGGTGCCCGTCGCTCCCGGTCTTTGCCAGATGAGGGCCCGCAGATGTCGACCACCGCCTATCCTCCATTCCCAGGCGTTGGGGCGACCAGACCCCAGATGGAAGCCTATTTCCAGGCTTTGCAAGCCATCTTTGGTTTGACCCCTCTCCCTGGCGCGCCTTCGGGTCCAAAGAGGTGGTAGGGACTCGGAGTGGGAGCTCGCCGGCGGGTTCGCCCTCAGCGCCACTCGAGTACCCTGACTCCGGTTCCATGGACGCTGCGTCGTCTGGAGTTGGCCCTGTGGGGTTTCCCGTTCATACGTCGGGCCGCACTGCTGCCTCAGGGCACAGTCCTGGGGGACTCCCTGCGTTGGTGCCGCATGGCTCCGCCCTGACGTTGTCCACGGCCATGACGTCAGTGGAGCCATATAAGTCCCTCATGGCACGCTGACGTCAGTTTTCCTTCTTTTCCGCGTCCCAACGCGGATCCAGGAGAAGCGGTTCCTCTGGCCTGTTTTGTTTCAGGCCTTCTCGACGCCTTCAGCGTCCGGGAACAGTGTGCGATGCCTTCGGGCTTCAATTTGTGCGAGACCTGTATGCGGCAGATGTCAGCGACGGATCCGCACACGGTCTGTGTGGTGCGGCTACTTGCCGTTATTTTTACCCTTTTGGTGCAGCTGGTTCTATTTTCCTTTCGTGGCCTCTGTCTGAGTTTCTCAAGAGGTGTCTCCCCTTGCTTAGGGGGATGAGATTTACCCTATGTGGGGAATCCATTGGCTGTTGCATAGCTGTCCTTCCTTGCCGGGAAGCTTCGTAGGCTCCTGCGGAGTCTTTTTAGGCTGGATAAGACTGTGGTCTCTTCCTGCTATTGTGGGACTCTACCCCCCCTGACCCCTGCTCCCCCCCCTCCCTTTCCACCCCCTGGTGCGGCCCACATGTTGGCGTCGCTTTCTTCTGCTGCTTCTGCATTGTGGTCTACGGTTGGTCCGTAGTATTCTCCTGCATCGGTGGATGCTGTCTTCTTCCAGGGGTGGTTGTGTTTCTGCCACGACTGGCTCACCCTGGTGTGTTCTTTCAGCTTCGCTAGGTCCTTTCTGTCTACATTGGCTGTCATTGCTGTTGGCAAGTGTCCTGTGGGGGCCTGTTGTTCTGTTCCGTTCCGGCACAGTTCTTATGTGTTCTATGTGGGCATGTCATGTGAGTTCACCCATGTATGTTCACTGTCACTGGGTGCCTGCGCTATCCCTTGCGCCTTTGAATTTGCTGTTTTTCTACTTTCCACCCTTTGGGGGTGAGGAAGTGCTTTGTTCTTTTCTCGTGGCTTTGATCCTGTCTGGTTCTTGTCTATGGGCGGTGGAGTCCCCGCCAGGCATGCACGGCTGTACGTTGCTTGGTGCCCTACTTTCCTGGGCACTTCCCCGGCAGGGGTTCACGTTCCTCTGCTCATTGCCGCGCAGGAGTTCAGATGTTTTCTGCTCCACGCTTCTACTACTGTTGTCCGTGGATGTGCTTATTGCCGCGCAGGAGTTCAGATGTTTTCTTCTCTGCGCTTCTGCTACTGTTGTCAGTGGATGTGCTCTCTTCACACTCCTCACTGTCATTGTGCGGTCTTTGTATATGGCACTCTATACAATTTCCTGTTACTATGTACGTGTGGTACTCTCTCATTCTTCGTTCGTGTGGTGGTCGGTCTCTCTGTTTGTCACGCGGCGGACCGGGGTTCCTCCCCGACAGGTAGCTGATGTTGCCTTACGTGTCTGGACATTCTCTTGTCCTGCTGTGCTTTTCACCGGTACTGTTGGTACCTATGGTGTAGCCTTCATTCTCTGGGCATGCTCTTCGAGCCCTTTTCCATTTTTTCATAGCTGTATACATGCCTATATGTATATCTGTCTTGTGATCTACACACAAGAGGTCACGCATATAAGGTTTTTCCTTGCTGCTGTATCTGAGGTATTTTGCCCCAACCTCTTTCTCTCTCTCTCCTTCTCGCTCTTTCTCATAAGAGCGACCCTCCTGTGTGTGTCTGGCTTGCCGGGTCTCCTTCGCCGGTTGACTACCTGGTGATGCGTCTTTTTCTCTCTCTCTGCTGACGCATCCGTGCTGTTAACGCCACATTACATTAGGCATTCAATATATATGGTGTGGTTTTCAAAGTACACTGTCTGCTCATGTGTACTCCTGTCCTCCACATGCCTATATCTCCTGGTAGTCATATATATATATATATATATATATATATATATATATATATATATATATATATATATATATATATATATATATATATATATATATATATAATCATATTCTGCATGGTGACATCTGTCCCCTCCCATGTCTTTGTTTTGTATCTACTGTTGTGCATGCTCAGCCTGTAGGCTCTTCGAGCTCTTTATCTCTTGCGGATCCATCGGATCCTGTGCTCAGTCTCGCCTTCTTTTGCACAAGTTACTGGGCTCTCTCACATTCTGCACTATCATTCTGGTTCTGTGCTTCCGTTCATCCCTGTCTAGACGAGAGAGGTTTTGTACCGTCCATTGACGGATTGTGGTTCCTTTGCCTCACCTTGGCTTTCTGCTCCTTACAGAGCTTACTGGTCTGGTGTCGGCCACGCTGGCATTGCTGTACCCACTGTATTTTCGTCACCTTGTTGACGATTAAGTCCTCTTTGGACCTTGGTGGTTTTCAGTCGCAGACCCTCCTCCAATGGAGTATGGCTTTGGTATCTATTCTAAGTTAAGGAATCTGCGGCTAGATGTCTCTAGCAGATGAACGAGTTACTTACCTTCGGTAACGATGTATCTGGTAGCCGCAGATTCCTTAACGCCCACCCATCCTCCCCGCTCTGCGAGGACCTTTTCAGGTTGGGTTTTACTCACTCGTCTCCTTTCAGGGGGCTTTAGTCTTCCTGCGGAGTGGCCTCTTTCACCTCCTGCCTCAGCAGGATGGCTCATTTGGTTTTGTTATTTCTCCACCCATTATCGTGCTTGATTGGTGAGTTTGTGTCCTTCTACGCTCTTCCATCCTGGTCCTTCCAGTCTGGGGCTTACTCATGTTCTTCTTCCCTCACTCCCACCATCCCCTGTCTTTTTTCCATCCCTGGGGTCTCTTCACTCTGCTACAGTCAATTGGTTCGGGGTCTATTTGACTGTGCCTCAGTCCATAGGCCTCTTATAGGGGGTGTGGTTACACATTTCCTGTTGCCGACCTGTGGTCGATTATCGTGAATCATGTTGTTCCGGTCTTGTTGCCCTTCACGGTTGCATCCTTTGGTTGCAGACTTGCTGTCATTGCCATGACGTTCATTTCAATACCGTTTTGCCTCATAGGAGGGCATAGTTTTCGCTTTTCTAAGAGCGGGTACTTTGCTCTTTTCCTTCAATTCCTTTCAGTCTGAAGTGTTCTTTCGCTGTCACTTATGGTGATTTCTCATCATTCTATTCTTTGTCATTCTTTTAATGTTTTTTCATCTTTGCTGGCACACTCTTCCCATACTCTCAGTTTTAGTAGTGGCTCCGCGTTGTGGCGCGGTCAAGTTTCACCGAAGAAAACTGACGTCAGCGCGCCGGGAGGTACTTGTATGGCTCCACTGACGTCATGGCCGTGGATGACGTCAGGGCGGAGCCATGCGGCGCCACCCCCCGGCGCGCAGAGGTGCTGCTGAGAAATTCTCCGGATCCAGTCGGACGCCTGGGGATATTCTAAGTTAAGGAATCTGCGGCTAGACTGTGTTTCTACCAGATACATAGTTACGACAGGCTCGTCCCAGCGTGTTTCCCTCCTCATTGCTTGCTTTGGCTGTTTTTCCAGCGTTTGCTGTGTTTCCGCCCTCTGTTGCCTATGCCAGCTGTCTCAGCCATCAGCCGGTGGCGCATATGGGTGTGTTTCCTGTTCCTCTTCCGGAACATTTTCTCTCTGCTTTCGGTCCTGGCACGGTATGTGGGTACACACTGGGTACGTTCACAGGCACTACGTGTCTGCTGGTCCGTCTTGCGTTTCTACTCTTTGTGGTATTGTTTGCTGTTTAATATCTGGTGTTGGGAAGCCCTTCTGTCCTTGGACTTCCCTCTGCTTTTGCCAAGCAGGGGCTCAGGTTCCTCTGCTCCTGCGGATGTTCTTCTTGGACGTCTCTCGGTTTCGAAATGCTTATTTTGAATTATACAGTATCAGTATTTCTCTAAATATACATGTTTCTGACTGTATATGTATGTACTTACTATGCTTGGCATATGTTAAGTCTGCTGTAGTTCATATCGGTGCCGTAGGTGCCTCTTGTGCGGCCTTGCCCTTCGTGGTTCGCTCGTTTAAAAAAGAAAAAAAACGAGAACACCATACAATATATCTCTATCTCTATCTCTCTATCTCTATCTCTATCTCTATCTCTCTCTCTCTATCTCTCTCTATCTCTCTCTCTCTATCTCTCTCTCTCTATCTCTCTCTCTATCTCTCTCTCTATCTCTCTCTCTCTATCTCTCTATCTCTCTCTCTCTCTCTCTCTCTCTATCTCTCTCTCTCTATCTCTCTCTCTATCTCTCTCTCTATCTCTCCCTCTCTCCCTCTCTCTATCTCTCCCTCTCTATATATCTCTCCCTCTCTTCCACGGTCCACACTGTCTGCATATTTGTGTCTCTCTTGTTCACATCCATGTATCTCCTGGTATTTGGGGTGCTGTTTTTCCTCTACATGAGTGTTCTTGGTCTCCACGCTTGTCACTTTTGGTATCCACTGTTGTGCATGCTCATTTGGTGTGCTCTGACTGTCAGACACATTTGTCCCTCCCCTGGGACTTTTACTCTTTGCGGGTCCATGGGATTCTGTGCACAGCTGTTTCTAATTCTTCAACAGCTGTGGTTTTCTTCCATTGTGCACTGACCGTTCTGGTTTCTGTGATTTTCCTTCGTACCCTCCTGGACGGTGAAAGTCTCGTGCTGTCCTCTGACGGACTGTGGTGCCATTGCCTTTCCTTGTTCATGCCCCCTTTCTGAGCTTAGGGGTCTAGTGTCCGCCATGCTGGCACTTACTGTCTCCACCTGTTTGGTCAATCTTTGTTTATTGTTTAGTTCCCTTGGGAACTTTGTGGGGTTCAGTCGCAGACCCTCCTCCGATGGGGTATAGTATTGGTATCTATTCTAAGTTAAGGAATCTGCGGCTAGATGTCTCTATCAGATGAACGAGTTACTCCCCTTCGGTAACGATGTATCTGGGAGAGACAGTCTAGCCGCAGATTCCTTAACGTCCACCCATCCTACCCGCTCTGCGAGGTCCTTTTCAAGATGGGGTATTACTCATTGGTCTTTCTACCAGTGGTTTCTGTCTTCATGGGTGTTCGTCTACTTCACATCCCTCTCAGATCAAGATGTCTTGTTCTGTTTTACTTGTTGCTCCCCCACCCATTCTCGCTTTGGGTGGTGGGCCCCCTTTTATCCATCCACGCACTTGCCACCTGGTTCTTCCAGTATGGAGATTGGTCATGCCCTTTGTTCCCTCCTCCCCTCTCCCCAGATGTTTTTCTCTGTTGGGCTGGGATCTATTTGCCTATGCTACGAGTCAATTGATCATGTCTCTCTGTAGAATGTATGGTTGCCCATTCTCTGTTGTCCCAGAAATTGTTGTCGATTGCCATGCCACTCATGTTTTTAAAGTCTTTTTGTCCCTTACCATGACCTTCATGTGGTGGCAGACTGCTTGTCGTTTATCATTGCATCCATTCCCTTTGATGTTTTGCCTCATGGAAGGGTATGGTTCTTCGCTGTGCGAAGACTGTGTCTAGGGGCGAGTACTCTGCTCTTCCCCCCCCTTTCAGTATGAGCTGTTTTTCTTTGACATGCATCATGATGTTTTCTCGTCACTTTGTTCTGATTGTCAAGGTTGCTGCAACGATTTTTAATCTTTTTTGGCACACTGTTAGCACACTCTTACAGTTTTAGTTGTGGCGCCACGCTCTGTCGCGGAAACGTTTTACAATAGAAAACTGAAGTTAGCGCGCCGGGAGGGACTTGTATGGCTCCACTGACGTCATATCCGTGGACGACAGGGCGGAGCCATGCGACGCCGTCCCGGCGCGCAGAGGAATTGCTGAAGAATCTCAGGATCCAGACTGGCGCCTGGGGATATTCTAAGTTAAGGAATCTGCGGGTAGACTGTGTCGCTACCAGATACATCGTTACCGAAGGTAAGTAACTCGTTCTTTTCTACATCGAACTGTATTCACAATGTATGCTTTGGGCACTGCCCACACCGTACCATGGAAACTTAATAAAATTTGTTGTGAAAAAAATATAGCCTATTGTACACATTGCTGTGTTGAAATTGGTTGCAGAGCCTGCTCGTATGCAGATGTTTTCTTTGATCATCAGTAACATGAAGATGCACATGTCTAAGAACTACAATTTCAAGTTTAAGCAAATTTACTTTTTACCAGCTACTACTTTCTGTTCCGCATTTTAGAAGCTTAAATATTGCTAAAGTTTAAGGTGACCCGTTCTGCAGTGAGTCAATTGACAGTTGACCAAACAACGAGCACTTCTGACCCTCTTACTTCCTGATGCACATGATTCCTTCTCAGTGTGTCCGAATATTACCTTTGCATGTCTATTTTTTAGATGACCATATTTCCTTGTTAACACCTGTGCATTTTAAAAGTTCTGTGGATGTATTCTCAAGTGAAATCTTGGAAGGCCAACATAAAGGACAAACCTCTGCTCCCATTTTCAATAGCTTTTGTTTAAATTGTATGTTTCACGCAGTCTCAAACAATGGTGATATTTATTTTACTTCGATAAACCTGCTATGCAAACCTGTTAAGAGAGGGTAATCATTGCCACTGATTCCTCCTCCTGTTTTCAGGGCACTATGGAATTTGCATTATTAGATATTTGAATTCTGGTATCTGTTTTCCCCTTTCAGAATGAAGAGTTAGATAAAAAGTATGCTGGACTTTTGGAAAAAAAATGGACATCTTTGATAAGATTACAAAAAAAGGTAAGTGACACTTTGTGATGTACAGCAAAAGCCAGTTTGAGTTAACTTTATATCAGGCCATAGTAAGAAATTGTGAGGCATGTGTACATGAAGTCATACAACTTGCAGCTCCCATCCGAGCATTTCCAGAGGCCACACAGTCACTCTCTTATGGACTGTCATTCAGCTGGAGCCAGTGTTGGAAAACACTATTGCAGTCTGCAAAACAACTCCTGCCATAATCTGTGCAACTGATACTGAAGTCTCGGGTCCTCAAAAATAGCAGTTTTTGCTCTTAGGCCATCACATCTGTACTAATGAAATGGACCGCCTGTGACCTAGTCCATGCGCCATTTTTTCAAACGCCTTCAAAGTTTCAGTCCTCTGCACATTTAATGCCAAATAGTCCTGCCTAGAGATGTCCTATTTTGCCATCATTCATAAACTGGCTATTTGGCCATTTATTCTTCCATAACTTCTGCTAATTTCTAGCCCTACAGATAGTCAGGACTCTAATCCTCAGACTGCACCTTAACACTATGGTCCTAATTTTCATTTCAGCCCTCCTCCTACAGCGTTGCCTATCTCCATCAAATGCTTTTGCAGTCTGACGTAAGAAGTATATTCCTATTCACACTCCTTTTTCCCCTCTAAAGAACAAGCCACATCTACAATGTCCAGTCTCTGCCCTCACTGGCTCCATGCTCAACTCTGCTAACATTTGAAATACCATTGGAGGAACTATTGAAGTATTTTAAGATGTTAATGCAAACATTTCTTTATAATGAATATCTCAAAGGATTTCTTATAGAGTAGTATTACTCCCTACTTGAGACAAGCATTTGTAGGTCAGACTACAAGCACATTTAGTTGTCTGCAGAGAGCTTGCGTCCTCAATTCTTAGGCAAAAAAATTACAAAAAAGTACAAAGAGAAAGGGGATTCTGTTTCCTGCTTTTTCCCCGTTAGGTAAGGTATTGTTTATATGGCTTGTCAGTCGAGCATTTCACAAAAGTCTACATTGTGTCACTGATTTTACATTAAGGTGTTAATGATTGCTAGATTTAGTTTTTTTAATGTCATTGCAGGGCTTGAGAACCGGTGCACAATTTTATATATGCTGACATAGAAAGGGGTTCTGTTATGTTACTGCAATTTCGCCAAACGGTCTCTTGGCACTAGGTAACTGAATCAGCACGGCTCAAGATATTTATTGGTAGGCTTGCTTGAAGAGCCAGGTCTTCAGCAGTTGTCTGAATTTAGCATAGTTAGTGGTGGTCCTGAGTTCCAAAGGCAGCAAGTTCCAACCTCGGGGGGGCATTGACTGAGAACCTAGTGCCGTCCGCCCTCTTCCTCTCAAATTGAGGGATAGCTAGATAGTGTAGAAGACTGGATTTCAGTTCTCTGGTGGGTGAATAGTTGATAATCCGAGATTTGATGAAGGCTGGACTGTCCATAAGCAAGGCCTTGAACACAGTGTAACATACTTTAAGCATGGATCTATGTACGACTGGGACCCAGTGGAGATCTTTGGTCACCTGAGCGAAATGGCAGTATTTGGGCTGGTAATGTATATCAGCGGGGTGGCCTGGTTTTGAATCAGCTGGAGCCTGCGTGTGAGATATTTAGGGAGGCACAGATAGAGGGAGTTGGCATAGTCATTTCTTGACATGATTATAGCCATTATGACTTGAACCAAGGCGTCTTTGGTGAGAAATGTCTTCATCTTAATGCGGCGAACTTGCCAAAAGCTGGAAGACGTCACTGTGCCATCCTGCTGCTTAAGTGATAGCTCCTCATCAATGATAAAGCCAAGGCTTTTTACCAACTTTTTAGAGGGGGGGAGCCCATCTCACTGAGCCAGAAGGAAGGGTTCCTGAGATCAAGCTTGTTTTTGGTGATTACGATCTTTATCAGAGTTTAGCTTCAGATGATTGTTCATCCAGTCCCGGATGAACAGCATAGTTTCTTGAAACTGTATTCTGGATGTAGGGCTATCATTGATTGTAAACAGCAGTTGCATATCATCGGCATAATTAAAAATGTTTACTTTCCTGTTTTTGAGAGAATTAATCGGGGTGGATATAGAGCTTAAAAAGATGTGGAGAGGGGAGTCCTGTGGTACCCCGCCATTTAATTGGACCTCTAAAGAGTTAAATAGGGGAAGTCTAACTGAGATCTCACTAAAGAATGAGACAATCCAGTTGAAAGCTGTGTCATGTAGGCCTGCGGCCCTGACCCGGTCAGCCAGGAGGGTGTGGTCGACCATGCCAAATGCCGCCGGCAGGTCAAGGAGTACTAGGGCTTGAGTATTGCCACTATCCACTTCCTTTCGCATGACATCTACTACCGATGGGATCACTGCTTCCGTGGAGTGTGCAGGCCGGAATCCCGCTTGGCAGGGATCAAAGTCTGAGGCCTCAAACAGATGACGTGCTACGTGTGCCTCAAGTAATTTTGTTAGATTGGGGAGGAGGGAAACTGGTCAATAGCTTTTCATGTTGAAGGAATCTATCCCTGCTTTCTTTTGTAGTGGCACTATGACTGTTTTTTTGAGGGATGAGGGGACTGAACCTGTATTGATAGAATGATTGAGAAATGATAATTCCAGATCTGAGAAGAGGGGTGAGTGAATACAACTTTTAGGATATTTGGGGGGCAGGTGTCATTGGGTGACCCCGACTTGACTTTTGTCAGTTAATTAGCTAGGTCCCCCTGACTTATCTCAGGAAAGGAGGCGAGCGTGCAAGTATTTGTATCGCAGAGAGATTACTGTGAGCTGCGCAAGGAGGGATGCTCTTTTTGATGGACTCAATCTTATTTACAAAAAAGGAGTTAAGAGAATTACATAGGCTTTGTGAAGGAATGGCAGGTAGTGTGACTCTGGGTTGGAGAGTTCTGTAACAATCTTAAATCTCTTTGGTTTTATTGGGGGCATTCAAAATGTTACCAGTAAAAACAAGAATTGGCATAGCCAATAGGTCTCGCCTTTGGGACCTTATAAGTTTAGCCATGCAGCAGACTGCTTTAATTGTTACAATTACAGGCCACATGTAGCCAGAAGATGGCAGAAAAGGCACGCATGTACGAACGATGCCAAGAAGCGGAATGAGTGCCACAAGCGCAGATGCCGCCCACTGATCTAATGTGTGAAGCTGCACGCTACCCATGGCTGTCCACAGCAAGAGTAGCTGTTTTTTCTGTTTAACAAAACGATTTTCGAATTTAGTGCGACATCATTAACTGGCTTCCGGTCACGAGATTCTCAGGGGGTTACTCATCTATTTAAAATGCTTTAATAACGATCCTTTTTTAAATATATTTTTGGAGTTTAATATAGCGCGAACACGACCGAAGGTATCGGAGCGCTTTACATGAGCACTAGTTGCATTATAGACTGACATATTCATTTTGTTAGGCACGGGGAGATTAAGTGATTTGCCCAGAATCACAAGATGTTGAACGTTCTGCCGAGGCTCAAACCCCCTTCCCCAGTTTCCAGGTCGACCGCTCGAGCCAATAGGGCACATTCTCTTTTGTCGTGACATCTGTGACATCCAGGCCTCGAATTGCACAAAGCCAGTGTCCTATGTAATCGTAATCTAAAGGCGTAGGTGGTTTGAGTTCAAGATATTAAACAACATTGGATTTGCAGTTACACAGGCACCCGTTTACCTACGCGTGTAATTACCCAGCTATAGGTGTAATGCTCTGAATGCGGTAAATGTCCTTGTGGGGTTCGTGCGAGCGGGCACTGCATGGGGCAGGTCCTGAAAGGTTTGGAAACGCACGCGGAACTTGTGGGTATTCATAAACTTCTGAACGACCTATTCCCACCCTGGAAACGTTTAGAAACGAACTTCTGTTTAAAGCAGGAATCAGTCTTTTTATTTTCCAATGTAGGAATGAGCATGGAACAGTTTAAAAGTGAGTGACACTTGCAAGAAAATGGGTGTAGAGGAGAAATATACTACCACTGCGCAAATGCGAAGATATTTTTGTATGCAAAGTTTTACTCGATATACACTTGTTCATGCAAAAAGTATTTCCCTTATTTAGAAGTCGAATTCATAAAGGATTTACCAGAAATATTCTCAAAGATTTGTGAATTCCCAAAATGGCACCCATCCGAGGGAGGTAAATGGTAGGTGCAGATTTCCAAAGATTTTTGTGATTTGGGGCCCCTGCGTGTAAGAAGAGCTCTTGGCGGGCAGCACAGAGATGTACTTGTACAGAGATAATTGTGCGACTTAGAAATACTCCGAATATACCAAGTGTAAAATGGCGCAGCTAGGACACAGGATTATCTGGGTGTTGTGCAAGGTGCGGGAGGCTGTCTTGGGGTTTTATGCTAGTCTGAATATGTAGAACTCGTGGCGGTAATATGTTGCTGAGGTTCCTGTTGATGAACGAAGGAACACATGACCACTTCGAGCACTCTAGTACTGTTCTGCAAAACTACTACTCGTGCCTTGATGTTTTTAGCATACCAAGACAGACGGGGCACAGTAAATACAAGTCTAGAGAAATAACCCAAAGCTTTCGAATTTCGGGTACTGCATAAAGGAGAAACATGTAACATTGAACGCTTTCATGTGCAAAGTAAAATCTGTTTCCTACTTTCTGAAAAGTGGCGAACTTTCGGATTACTGTATAAAGAGCAAGGCTGAGAAACAGAAAACTAGCGCGACCACGAAAGTGAAAGCGACAACGCTGTGTTTAATTAGTAACATGATCCACGACGAGGGAGGAATGCAGCTGCCACCCTGTGCGCCGCTGCTCGCTCCCGAGAGCAAAACGCCGTGGGAGTGAACGTTTAGAGATGAGGTGGGACATGCACCCGCCTTTGGCCATTTGCGTGCTTTCATTATTGAAAGCCACACGCAAAGGCCAATCGAATGTGTGGGAGTTGCCAGACCCACACGGAGAAGTTTCGGGGAAGTTTGGAGTGCTCACAAGAAGCCTCCCATAGGGCAGCGCATGCGCGCTGCGCTAGGCTCGACCTAAAAAACTGGCTTTAGCTTGCCTAATCAGGAGTTTGTATGCTTTAAGTTGTTGTAAATACATTGTTCTTAGGTCAGGAGAGTACTTGGTGCACCATTTCCGTTGTGAATGACGCAGATTCAATTTAGCTATTTTTAGATCGTCTGAGAACCACTTATTTGCCTCATGACTTATTGTTGGTCTGGTTGTGCGTAAGGGGGCATATACATTGCTGGCCTCAGCGAGCCAGCTAGAGATTGCTTTCCCGAAGCCCTAGATGTCTTTCTTTGGGGTAGGCAAAGACTTTCCCAGTTCGTTACAGAAGGATGTCAGTTTGCCCTGGCCCAATTCCTGGAAAGAATGGCTGAGTCCTTTGAGGGTCTGTGAGGATTAAGGATAGATAAGGAGATCAGATAATGGTCTGACCATCCACACGGGACAATGTTCAGGTTCATCAAAGGGAATATGGTGGTCCATATCTGATCTAGAATACGGCCTTTAATGTGAGTGGGAAGGTTTACCTACTGTTCCAGATTTAAGTTACTAAAGGTGCCCGTAAGATCAGCAGCTTGCTGCCCACCCTTTTCCACATTGGCCCAGTAATTCAGGTCCCCTATAAGTAATACGTTCGCATGATCAACAATTGAAGGTGCTATTGATTCTGCTACTGTATGACAAAAATCATGCGTGTAGCTGGGGGGGGGGGCTCTATAGAAAGACACATCAGAGAGGAGGTAGAGGACTCCAGAATGATTACTAGATTCCCCACTAAGGGAGGGTTTAGTGACGACATCTTAGAGAAGTGAAGCTCTTTCTTAATCAGTCACAACTCTTTCCCCCCCCCCCACACCCCCGCCCGCCGCCTCCTTCTTCCCAGTTACCCTATTGGTTTGTAATATATAGTAGTCATTTGGGAGAGCAGATTATATAACTGGTGAGGACTCCTCTGTGAGCCAGGTCTCCGTCAGTAGAAGTAAGTCAGGAGTCTCAGAGTCCAGGAGATAGAAAATTTCATCCAGGTGCTCAACTAGGAGACGTGTGTTCAGATAGATCACCTGAAGTACTGTGTGATTTTGCTTGTGTATAGTGGTGGTGGAGCTAGTAAAACTGCTGGGTGACCCAGCTTTAAGGTGGCGGCCAGCAGTGTAGGTAGAGTCAAGGGGGGATAGTAAGCCTAGCTCGCTTAATGACATGGCAAGTGAGGGAAAGATGTTTTGCTCACTAGGTAAAGGTCTCGTAGTTCTTTCTGTGAGTAAGTGAGAGTTTGGGCCTAGTGGCTGGCCCCTGGCCCTGACCGGACGGGTGCAGACGGGCTTGCCTTTGGCGTGCCTTTGGCGTGCCTTCGGCGCTCTCCCAGCGCCTCCGCTGCATGCACGCGCCATGCTTCTCCTTAAGTAGGCATGGATTCAACCCCTTCCACGGCCTTCGTCCCAACAAGATCTGATTGTTTCCCCCTTTGACCAATCAGCCCTTCGCTTAGCCCTTTGTAGCGAATACTGCAACCTGAAAAGCGCAATGGAAATCAGTTGAGCAACGTTTTTAAAAACATCCAATTCATTCCTATTAGTGCAGTTTTAAAAAAAGATTTTACATACAGGTTTAGAGCAAACAGAGTTACCGGGGTACTGGTAGCCGCAGTGCCTAGCCACTTAAAAAAATTAAGTTGGTTAGGTGAGGTCTTAAGACAACTGACTCAGCAGGTACCTGTGCACTGGGGCCTGGTGAGGTTTGGTGAGTATAACTGGTGCTATGTTCTCATGTAGGGGTGATCTCTCTTCCCATGGATGAGTAGAATTGATAACTACTAGCAACCTAGCCCTCCTAGTAGATTAATCATAGCTGGCACATGCTTTACTCATGCTTAAAGCCTTCCTGGTTCTTTTAAAAGGTGCAAGTCTATAATTATCACTTGATAATGCTTCAGGGCATATTGTAAGCTCAGACAAGATGTTGTCTATCATTGGCAAACAGTTCTTAATGTCTCTGTAATCCGGTTGCATCTAACCTAGCCATCCGAACATGCATTTCAGGTTGGCAAACTGCATGCATTTTGACAACCGCAATATAGTGTCTTGAAAAAATGTAGCACAAATCGATGTGCAACTTCTCCAATTGACTGTTGCTCAGTACTTTTTGTAGGGAGCTGCTAACCTCTGCTCTGTCTGTCCACTGTCTCCCCTTGCTGTCTGCCACAAATGGGCTGTCCATCCCCATCTTTGCTTTCATAGCAGCATAGCTGACTACAGGCCTCACTTCCACAGCCCCACCTCTCATCCATGTACCCCTGCTGCAGCTTAAGAGCATTATTCCAGCAGCTGGTGCAGGACATCTCCTGGACAGCCTTAAAGAACACACAGGGACAGTCCCCAAGGAGGGGGCTGGGCTATAAGCATTCAGTGAAGGGCAAGGGAATGTGTATCCTACACGAGACACAAGAATTTTGTGGGCGGAACAAGTGAGGATAACACGTGGCTGGAGGAGCTGGAAGTGCTTTGGTTCAATTTTTCCCTACTCCTCCTGTGCTAATTTTCTGATGCTTCTTGTCCCTATAGCATTCTCCCCTGGCTCCCCTCTGAGTGTCACCACTCACCAGGGACAGATCCTAGATCTTGCACTGCTCTAGATTCTTTCTGTTTTCACTCTCTCATTTTTTTCCTTGTAACCAGTCTCCACTACTATATTCTGTCACTATGCACTCTTCCTCGTGCTGTACTGCTTGTCCTCAGGCACTGTTCTGAGGAACTCGCGTCTTCTCTACAGTGCTACCCCATGCTCTCCTTTGTGCCTTTTTTCTAGATCTGCCTTCAACCCCCCCCCTCCTACTGCTGTTTTTATCCTTGCCGCCCCTTTTCTAAATGCCGGCAGTAGTTCTTTTCACTCATCTGTTCCCTGATAGTCCTGTGGTCTTTCCAGCCTACTACATGGATTGTACCTCCTGAGTTTGTGAGGCACATTCCTTTCACTGTTAATTGATTCAGTGCATTTACCCGCTCTATGCACTATGCTTTGTTTCCACCTAGTCCCTACCTGTCATATCTTTACTCATTGGAACTCTTCTGTACACTCTTCTCCCATCACTCTTTTGTTGGGTCTCTTTGTGCTCTGTTCTTTCTCGATCTATCTTCGCACCTACTCTTGTTTCTTTCCTCTGCCTTGATGCTCCCTGACACTACCAGTGTGTCCCGCATTGGATCATTGGCCATTGTGTGGCCCATATCCTCACTGTTGCGTTATGGTAAAAACAACTCCCTGTTCCTCCTTCAGCCTTGCACTTGCTCTTACGCTTGACATCCATGCTACTGGTCCTGACTCACATTCTCTTTGTAATTGGGACTGGGCTAGCAAGAGACCTATGCTGGAATCATGTAATGGAGGGGATGTTTAGACTGCAGACGACGGAACTGCTGGCAGATGATAACCTAGCTGGCATGGGTGCTCAAGTGCTATACAATGTTAGAGCCAATTGGATTCTTTGTATTGGATGGTGGAGATGAACAAGGCAAAAGGAGTGCATTGGCCGGGCTTTTATTGGTCCTATTTCATTTCTGTGGTGGGTTGCAGGTTGTAATTTGCAATTATTTTCAGAGTAGTGTTTTGTTTTGAGTAGAGCCTTCCTTCTCAATGTGAGGAGGGCAGTGGGAGCATGGTCTTTTTTCCCATACTATAGTCACACTGCTGAAATAGTAATGGCCTGTTTTGTTCCTGTGCTCTGCCATGCCCGGGCGGTTGTCTTTACAACTTTCACTTTTCTAGCATTGAATCATTGATATATTTATATGCTTAAATCATCCTTGTCAAACTGGAAGTACCACAGTTTCATTACCATACCACTATGTTGTTAAACATAATGAAAAGAGGCTGTAAATATTGTCACTTAAGTAGCCTACTCATTTCATTGAAAAAGAAAGAAATTTCAACCAGTGAGGTGAGAGACCGTGAAAACCACACCACCTAGAGGCCACTGTTCTTCAGATATCTACTGCACATAGTGTCTGAAGGTAGTCTGTCTGAGCGCTACTTGCATCTCTGCTCACAAATCTATTTTGTATCCATAATAATCTGCGTGTCATGTGTAGCTGTAGATACTGTGCAAACTCCTGCCATCTACTGTTGGGCTTGGACATGTGCAACTTGTTTTTGTTCGTAGAAGTCTTTTCGAGAGACGAGGTGTAGTGACTCCACCTATTGTAGGCAGTGCGCATCAACTCCATTTTTCTCCATCGTCTGGTTCATACATGTATATGGGAGTTTGGTTCGACACCACTCGGCATCGTCCCTTGACGGTCCAAACAATTCCACTTTCGTAAGTCTAGCATCTAGTGTTACTGCTGCGCCATTCTTTTTCGTTGTCGACAAATTCTCAGCAGTGGGGCTCTGCCTCTTCAACTCCAGCACCTTCGATAGTCAAGAATGGGCATGTGATTGTAAAAATACCTTTTCGGTTCTGCCCATCTTGCCGTGCCAAGTATCCCAGGACAGACTTGCACGAAGTTTGTAACCTGTGTATGTTCCTTGTTCACCGAGAGGAATTCTGTGTGGCGTGTCTTGTGTTCCATAAAAAGAAGCCCTTCAGTACCGTTGGGCATGTTACATTGCCTCTGCTTCAATGACCCAGTTTCGAGGCTTTTGACATCTTTGGTGATGTTGAGCAAGAAGCTCAGCAGGAGCCAGGCACACTGGTACTGAAATTGAAGAATTGTTCTCATCAGAGGAGGCCGCCTCAGAAGTGTATGTCAAAGCCGAAGGGCTCCCGCCGGACCAACACCTTTTGCCGAGGACCGCAGTGAGTACCACTAACACCTATCCTGCTGAGCCACCAGCATCTAGCTCTCGTGCTTCAGATGGCTCAGAGCTACCTCATGGCCATGTTCGGCACCAAACTATCGGGCCGACCTGATGCCCTTGCAACCCTCACGCGGAAGTCCAGCCTCAATGTCGACTGCCGCTGGATCCAAAAATGTCCTGTGGCTGCACTCTGAGCTGAAATCAATGTCTTGGCATTCTGGACATCAACCCTCTACGGCTCCATCCAAGCCATCTGCAAAAGAGTTTGACCAATCCATCCTGCAAAGTCTCGGAATATCTAGATGATGGCCAGCAAAGGATCCCCTTCTAGCCTGGCACGAGCAGGATCCTGGCTAAGCCTGCCCCTCCATCCAAGAATCCTCACAAGAGGAGAGACTCCTTCGAGGAGGCCCTCAACCCTGCATCGGACCAGACTCCCAAAAAGCCTCAGCATCAGGACAGAAGCATGTCTCCACTGATGCCTGGTCCTTCCAGACCTGCTCCTCCTCAACCTCCTCAGTCCCCTCCTATTCCCACCTCCCCGTTGCTGCCTGGGTACACTAATATGCATTCACCACAGATTTCCAGATTCAGGAAATGGGTACAGTCAATGGTTTCCCTGTGATCCACCCTATGACATGATCCCCCTGCTGACACTGACGTGGATTTGTACCATGCCAAACCATCTCTCCCGACGATACCAATTCTTACCACGAGGCTCTGCACAGGGCGGCTGCTTTCCATAACGTTGAGATGTATGTGGCTCTGCACAGGGCGGCTGCTTTCCATGAAGTTGAGATGTATGTTCAGCCTGAGGAAGATTATTTCCTTCTGGAAACCCTCTCCACCACGTAATGGTCCCTCCAGTATTTGCCCATGTTGAAGGGCATGCTCAAGCCTGCTGGGGCCATCTTCAAAGAGCCTGTGAAAGTCACTCATCACGCCAGAGTTGACAAATGTTTAAGCTTCTTCATCATACCTCCCCACATCAAAGTGCAGCTACTGCTGGATTCCCTAGTGGTCCATACGGCCAGAAAGAGAGCGCAGGAGATACACCCCCTCCAGACTGGGAGAGCAAGAACATAGAAGCTGCTGGGAAGCATGTTGCAGCGCAATCTGCCACATAGTGGTGCATCGCCAACTCCATGGGCTTACTCTACCAGTATGATTGTGCCCACTGGGACCACATTGAGGATCTTATGCCACATTTCCCAGAGCAATACCGCAACGGGGGCAGTAGTTGGTAATGGAGGGGAAGATTATGTTAAATACCACCATCCGGTGAGGCTCTGGATGTCAGACACAGCAGCTTGTGTCATTAATTCTACTCTCCTCCACCGCCATGCATGACTACATGTGCCCAATTTTCAACAGGAAGTACGGTAACACCCCCTTAATGTGCCCCTCTGTGGCAAACACCTTTTAGGCTCTCTGGCCGATGAGATGCTCAAAGATCAAGGAGGACACGGATACAGCTAAGACAATGGGTGTCCTACGGACTCTGCTACCCACGGCTCCTTTTGCAGCCTATAGTACCGTGGGGTAGCAAGGACATTTTCATGCCTGAAACTTCTATCACCTACACCAGACAACTGCAGCAGACCCCTTCACAGTGTAACCGGGAGGAGGGTATAGAGGGGGAAATGGCAAGGGTAGAGGCAGAGGGGCAGCTTCTAAAACAGCCACTGCCCCAGTGGCTGTCTGCCGTCCTCACCTGTCAGGAGCAGGTTGCAGGATTTCTGCCGCAATAGGAGGCAATTACTTCCTATCGCTGGGATATTGTTTAGAACTCACTCAAACACCACCCAGTATCCCCCCACGCACACACAAGTTGTACTCAAAGCACCAGCGCCTGCTACAAGAGGAGCCTTCACGCACTACTTGCCAAAAGGCCATAGAGCCGGTGCCACCACTACATCGTGGCAAAGCGGTGTACTCCCTGTACTTTCTCCTAAGAAAGATGGCTCCCTCAGGCCTATACTCTACCTCTAGCCCCTTAACAAGTACGTCCTGTCGTAATATTACTACATGGTCACACTTTAGGATTGCATACCTCTATTGCGTCAAGGCGACTTCATGACTGCCCTTGACTTCAAGGACACCTATTTCCATTCACCCCGCCCATCGAAGATTCCTGCATTTTGTGGGGAGTGGACAACCTTTTCAGTTCAAAGTGCTGCCTTTCTGGGTCACAACCGCCGCCCAGAGTCTTTACCAAGTGCTTAGCCGTGGCAACTGCTCACCTCCGGCAAAGTGGCATCCACTTGTTCCCTTATCTAAACTACTGGCTGATAAAGAGTTCCACGCAGCATCAATATCTGGCGCACACGCAGACCGCCCTAGACCACCTTCACAGGTTGGGTTTAATGTTAAACATAACCAAATCCCACCTTCAGCCCCTTCAGATACAACCTTTCCTTGGGGCCACTCTAGACCCAAAGATGGGAAAGGTTTACCTAAGCCTCACCAGAGTCCGCTCTTTCCAAAATCTGATACTTCTTGTTAAGCTTATCGTCCGCCAGCGGTAAGGACAGGAATGTAATGAGTTTGTTAGGCATGATGGCGTCCTGCAATGCAGTAGTTCCTCATACAAGATTGCACATGCGTCCGTAACAGCAGTGCCAACTGCACTAGTGGTCTCAGGCAGAGTGTCTACAGGAGTATCTTCTCTTGATTTGGGGCCATACACATTGCTCTCTGCAGTGGTGGAATGCCAGCAACCTGTTGTAGGGACGGCCCTTTCTTAACCCAGTGCAGCAGGAGACCAACACCACAGACGCCTCGCTCACTGGATGGGAGTGCGTCTCCAAGATCATACAATTCAGGGCTTGTGGACATCCGCGCAGCTTGGCCTCTACATCAACCACCTGGAATTACTGGCCATTCACTTTGCTCTTCGAGCATTCCTTTCACTTATTAGCAACAAGATCGTTTTAGTCTGCACGAACAACACCACAGCCATACTTTACCTGCAAACGCACGGATGCGCACACTTGCCCCAGCTGTTTCTTCTAGACCAGACCATCTGGAAGTTGGCGATGCATCACAAGGTGCAGTTCGTTGTACAGTACATTCTGGGTCTGGACAACAATTTGGCAGACCCTACTCATTTACTTCTGGTGGGCTGGATGTTTTGTGCTGAGGAGTTTTTGGTGGACAGGGTTTTCCCTCTCATAGACCTGTTTACCACTGACAAACGTCAAATGCTCCAACTTCGCCACCAGGTTACCACACCCATGGTCCATGGGCAACGCACTACGGATGAATTGGTCGGAGATATTTGCCTATGCTCCCACCCCCCCTCTCTCCTACTAATCGTAGATGCAAGCTGAGGCCAGCATCCCTTACCCTCATCCTAGTAGCCAGCCTTCATACTCTACTCTGCTGGAACTCTCTACTTCCTCACGAGAAGCTTCCCCACAAGCCAGACCTTCTCACCCAGGACCGCCTCTGGGACCCCAAATCTCGATCTGACTCTTCAGGTTTTGGAGTTTATCTTAGCCTATCACAGAAACGTATGTCATTCTTCGCGAAGTATGCAGGCCTAATACCAGGGCCTGCTATGCCACCAAGTGGAAGCTGTTTGTACACTATTGCCTTCCAAAACATATCAATTCTCTCACACCGTCGGTACAAGACCTTGTCTATTACCGCCTTCAACAATCAAGTCTTGCCTACACCTTCATTCAGCTATATGTGGCTGCTTACCTAAAGAATACTTAAAGAATAGAAAGTGCGCTTTTCAGAATACCGCCTTCAGGGCCTTCATGGAATGCCTTACGCAAGTTATCTTGCTCCAGACGCCCCCTGATCCGATCTGGAATCTCATAGTTGTCCTAACTAGGCTTATGGGCCCTCCTTTTGAGCCCCTTTACTCTTGCCCACTTCAGTTTTTCATAGAACGTAGCCTTGAAGCTATCGCTTCCCTTAGGTGAGTCAGTGAGGTAAACATTCTCACCTTAGAGGGGCCTTTCTTCCAGGTTCATCCAGATAGGTTGGTCCTTAAAACCAACCCCAAATTCCTCCCTAAGCTGGTTTTCAGTTTTCATCCTAATCAAACCATTGGGTTGCCAGTTTTCTGTCTGCATCCAGTGTCTGTAGCAGAATGTGCCTCAAAAGAGCGTTAATGTATTATGTGGATAGAACAAAACCCTTTTGTAAGACACAACTGTGTCCTACTCCAAGCCCAAAAGAGCTGTGCTATTTACAATGCAAGTATTGCTTGTCAAGTGTATTTAGACTTGCTATGCTAAAGCTAAAAGATCCCTACCTGTCCCTCCCAGACCAAAGGGGCTTATGGCTTTTTTTTAGGAAAAATACCCCTAGTTGACATCTGTAAAGCCGCTTACGTGGTCCTTTCTTCACACTTTCACAAAACATTACTGTGTGAATGTCCTGGCTAGACGACAAGCTAGAGTTGGCCCGGCTGCTTTATGCACAATTTTTCATTCTCTTGCATCATCCTCCGGTTAAGCCACCACTTTTGGGGAGGACTGCTTTACAGTCTGTGCACAAACGCAAAAAGAACAATTGATAGAATGCTGAACAATGTCAAACATTCACCCCAGTACAGAGATCTGGGCCTAAATCCATCGTTTTTTGCTCCCCATGCCATTCCAGTTTAAACCCAGCCATATGCAAATCAGTCTTGACCCTGTTCCCCATGGGAACAGTCCAGCCTGAACTGCCAGGCCAGGTTCTCCCTGGACTGGAAAACAAGCGTCCTAGGACCGGTTTCGGGGTTTCACCCTCATCAGCCAGGCTAGCTTGACTCCAGTGGCATGGAGAGCACAGGACCCACGTCTGGGCATACCTGTCTCACTCTGGGTGACAAATGTAAAAAGAAGAATCAATGGACAGAATGCTGAACAATGTCATACATTCACCCCAGTACAGAGATATGGGCCTAAATCCATCGTTCGTTTTGCTCGCCATACCTAAACTGGGGTGGCATGGTGAGGAAAAGCAAGATTGATTTAACCCAGATCTATTGACTGGGGGTGAATGTTTGATTTGTTCTGCATTCCGTCCATCATTTGTGTGTCTTTTGCTTACAATCTGAGCACAGCATGTGTATCTGCAGCTGCACATTAAAGGAACGGAAAATGTTCTTTGCCCTGTAGTCATCTGTTCTTGGCACAGGGGCGTGGTCAAGGCAGTGAAGATGGTGGCCACAACTTGGTCGCTCCCGACCTCCTTGTGGATCCTTCGTCATCTGCCACCTGATGCAGACACCTGAACCCACTGATGCCGCCTCTGCATGCTGCGGTGCCTGGCTGCTTGAAGCGGTGGTCCTGGAGCTGAGGGACGGTGAGGATAGACGTAGGGCGGTGGTGGAGCATCAGGTCTGACCTGAGCAACATGGCAGCTACTGGGCCTCGGCACTTGGCTGCAGCCACGCAGAGCGCCTGAAGAACTGCTGACTGCCTTGGACTTGGGAGACGCAGACCGTGTGGAACTGGTCTGGCCCGTTAAGCTGTGGAGTGTCGCCCTGAGCCTGCTGGCAGCAAGGAACCCTGGGGACTGGGAGGTTGTTTACTTCTTGATCTGGTGTGTGGGGGGGGATCTTCCCAAGGTTTTCCCGGCCATGGGGAGAGACAGACTTGCTCCGCCCGCGTAGTTGCAGACTACAATGGATCAGTATACGACAGTGCCCTACGGTATCACAGGGGCTCTACTAACCTCTCGGCGCCACAGCACAACCTTGAACGGTCCGACTTGCACATGATCTTCCAGGGACGCAGGGGAAACAAAAGCGGGTGAAATTAAGGTGATCATCTCTCCTACGCCCAGACCTCAGAAATGTTGCCACCCGAGTTACTGAGGCAGAGGGATGTGTATCCCCAGTGGAGGACAATGTAGCTACTGTTAAAAAGCAGGTCTCCAAAGCTACTGGAAGAGGACCCAGATCACAGGAATAACCTCTGGTTTGTTGGATTCCTGGAAGGGTTGGAGGACACTGATTCATGGAGCGCTGGTTACGGTCCTGGATCTCTCAGGACAAACTGTCGCCATGGTTTGTCCTGGAACGTGCCCACAGATCCTTGACTCAGAGGCCCCTGCCCGGGGCCCCAGCGTGCATTGCTAGATTCTTAACCACTGCAACAGGGACACCATCCTCCGGGAGGCCAAGTGATGATCTGACCTTTGTTTCCAGGATTCTCAAGTAATCTTTCCCAACTCTGTATGGGCGGCCAGAAGCGTAGATGCTCCTTTGATTATGTTAAACAAAAGCTCCATGCTCTCAACCTTCAGTATGTGCTCATTTTTCTGGAGAGGTTGAAGCTGACTTTTCATTTCTAAAACTTATTTCTTTGAGACATCGGAACAGTCCTGGGAATGGGTGGCTGAGAGGACTGAACTTCCCCAATCAGACAATGTTGATGCCCCACTGCAGCAGTCTAGGGGAGCGTCTCCGCTCTCATCCGAACCCTTCCAGGAATAAAAGAAAAAATTTCCGTGGGCGACTAGTCCACCCCAGTGGCCACAGAGACTCCTCTCGTTCAGATGCAGGTCACACGGTCACCGGCAGGCGGAGCCCCTCCGTTCGGGTGTAGTGTACGCTGGAGCTCTTTGGCACTCAGGCTGAGCATCTTACCTGCCCCATTGAACTTCATTCTCCCACTGTTTATGCTGGTGTATGCAGTCCCTTCTGGGGGAGGAGTGGGGTATACTTCTGATACATAGTCACCTGTGTTGGGTTGATAAATGATCCTTCAAACAGGCAGGTCTTTATGTCATGTTGTGTGTTCTGTTGAGGGGGTTATGCTTTGGCATAGGGCGACAGATGCTTCGGGCGAAGTAGTATGGGTAGGGAGGAGTTGGAGGGGTGGAGACTTATGCTGGGCTATGTTTGTTTTGCCCTACAGTCTTTATATCACAGATGCCTAAGCCACCTACCTTAGCTTTGTACCTATTGGGGTCCTCTGGCCCCATACCACCATGTTGTTGGTGGATCCCTGTGGCGCCTCTCTGGCATTGTTCGGCCTGTTATGGTTAAGATTTTCTCCTTGAATTTAAATGGCCTGTTGGACCGCGTCAAGCACACAGCCATACTTCAGTATGCTAGGTGCTACTAGCCTGCCGTCGTCCTGTTGCAGGAGACCCTCTTGCTGGGGGAACACTGCCCGTTCCTCCAACGCTATTACTATGACGGGGTTTACCACTGTGGGTCATGGGTATGGCGATTCTCCTCCACAGGGTTTTCCCTCTTGTAGTTACTAGTCCCTACTGGGACCACCATAGGAGATACATAGGGGTGGAGGGGCTCTTCAAAGATAAAGAATGCAACTTTCTGTTGGTCTACAAGCGGATCCAATTGCTTGCTTCCACAATCTCCTCCCTGTCCCTTATTCTATTGGACTTCCCACCAGCCACCACCATTATTTGGAGGTGGAGGGGTGACAGGGAATTTATTGCGGTACCTGACTCCGAGTTGGACTTCACGGGTCAATCGTGCTCCCACCAGCTTAGGGATTGACTCTCTCAGGCTCTACAATGTGTGGAGGGTCTGGTACCTCCATGTAACCGCATATACCCAAACCTCGGCAGCCAACAAGACCTTATTGCACATTGACCTACTGCTCTTTCTGGCCACAGATGTATTGCAGATGTCTCAACTTGGCATCCTTCCACAGGGGATTTCCGACCACTTACCCCTTCTTTCCATATGGGATTCTCGGAGCCCGCTAGGAGGCCCATGTGGGTGCCTTAAAGCATGGCACTTGTCCGATAAGGATTATTCTGTGTTGAGACCAAGCTGCAGGCTTATTTTAAGACCAACCATGGGTCCGTGTCCTCTGCTGGCATCCCCTGTGTGACCAGTAAGCCCACAATTAGGGGTCTGGTGAAAGGGTACATCTGGGGTAAGGAGAAACAAACTCACGTATGTGACACTTGAAACCCAAATTCTTGCCTTGGAGTGCCGAGGTCTTGCTGGGATGTTGAAAGCGCTTGCTCGCTAACTGGTGGTGGCACAAGCGATGTTGCGACAGGTGTCCCTGGAGTAGGCACGACAATGTTGGAGGGATACAACTCGACGGGTCTGAGCATGGCAAAACTCCTTTATTGGTTGGCCACTAGAGAGGTTTCCTCGACAGTCGTTCTGCATATTGGGGCTGCTGAGGGGCTGCCTCAGAGCCTGCATCCCTGACTTTCTACGAGTGTTTGCTGACTTCTACTAGGAGTTGTGTTCCCCCAGGCTTAGACTCCCCGGGAGGTGGTATATCCACTGTTGGCGGAGATCCCTCTCCCGTTGATCCCCCACTCGCTAGCCTGCGATCTGGACCCGTCGATCATGACCGACGAGATTGACGCCGCGCACACTGCCATAACTTCCTGCAAGGTAGTAAAGAAACAAAGGGCCCCTGTAAAGAATTTGGGAGAGAGGAACCAAGGGAAATGACACAGCAAAAAAAGAAACAAAAACCTCAACACTCCCTTGAATATAATAGGGTGTAAATCCTATAATAAAGAATTATTATTATTTAAAAGAGCCAAGGTCCTTAGAACCAGAAATTCTTTGTTAGTACTTATTTATTTTGTTTAATCCTCAATAAAGCTTATAAAGTACAACAAAAACTGGAAACAAATTATATTACTGATAACAAAGAAGGGACATACATTTTTCCCCCAAAATTTTCTTATGACATAGTATATACAAAATCAGATGCATCCACCCAGCCATCACACACTGACATGACAATTCAATCACACATACCTTATTCATTCTCAAACACAACACCAATAAAATCAGAGGATTGCCAAAGTTAATTGTACTTAATTAACATTTGTTATAATAGGTCTGATATATTTTCATAGACTACTAAACAAACATGGAAGGAATATTAAGCTGTAATAAACAGTCATTAAAATATTAATACATATATTTTTCTAATTCCATTTGTGAAGCAGAAGTAGCGCCGACATGCGTTTTGGTGAAACACCAGGAATAGGGTGACACTTTCCTCAGGGCAAAGTAGGACAAACCGCCTAAGTAAAAACAAGGATGTTGGGGGGAGGGGTGGCAATCCAGTAGGGAACTAAGGACATAAATGCTTGTTAATACAAAGAATTCATCTGTATATACCGAATATAGCCAACCACCACAGTTCACCATGTGAATGTCACTAAGCGATGACAGTAATAGAGGTACAACAAAGGAGATGCAGTTAAGTAAAGTTGCGGAGAAAGAAAATAGAAAAAGATGAAAAGAATGAAAAAAAAGACTAGCGCAAGTCCTTAAATCCCATGAATTTAACAAAGAAAATAGAACCAATAGCATCTCTCACCTAAGTTTCATGCTGTGAGGAATAATATGGTGACAAACAAAATATGCATACTTTATCTGTTGGCCCGCATTGGGGCATCCGTCTTAAATAGAAGCCCTAACGAAATCTACCAGTGTACTGGTTGGGGGTTGTGAATGCATCCCCAAAGGAGATTTCAAAACGCTGGCCAAAATGAGATAAATGCAAAAAGACATGCCATGCGAAACCAAAATCAGTAAATCTATTGAATAGAGGGACTTACCTAAGGAGTAACCCATATATAAATGTATAATCGTATGCAGGGCCTTGAAGGATCTGTTAAGGGGACATGCTTTTAATAGAGAGATGTCTTCATAGTTTTCAAGCGAAGCTAAAGGTAGTGGTCTCAGGAAGCAGGCATGTAACTATAAAGAGCACAGAATATCAAAGGGTATAATGAAAAACAGGAAAATAAATTCCCTGCGGAGAAATAGAGAAAAACTGCAGCTGGATGCAAGGATTAAGTGATACGCTACCTGGGAAATAAAAAGGTCTTAATGCTCTGGATTAACGGGGAAGATGCATACGTGGCACACTGTAGCGGGGATGTGACAGCCTGGCAGTCTTCACAAACTGGTGAGACGTATACTTCGTATCCAACAGATGCAGCATCTCTGGGATATGTAAAAAGGACATCTAATGTTCAAAAACTGAAATCTAACAGAAATCCCTATGAAAGGGCGGATACAGAAAAAAACAGATGAATTCTGGCTTCATAAACCTAAAGTAAAAAGGGAAACAATAAGAAAACAGGAATGTTACGGTGGACAAAATAGACACCGGGCTCGGCAGTATAACCCACATTGTCTTACCTCTGGTTCCATGGATAGGTGGGCAGTAATATAAAAGGTATCCCACAAAGGAAAGATATCAAATGGTATAAGAAAAAACAACTTGGAAAAAGAAAAAAGAAAAGAAAATTTATTTAACGTCACTGAAATGGAATATGGAAAGAAAATGAGGGATGTCTCAAAGTCGGAGGTTCGTAAAGAAAGCTGGGGGCAAGCCCAACCTAATAAACAGCATTTTCCCACAGGATAGTTTCATTTAACTCATTGGTACAAGTGTCCAAAGAGAAAATCTAATGTACTTCTCTTTTCTTACGATATAAATTGGTGTCCCTGCCACTCAGTCCTGATTTTCTCTAGAATGATCCAAGAAAGAACTTTTTCAAAATGGTTCAAACCAGTCTTAATGTTTCACTAGTGGGGCACCCTGTCTTTTTTTCCGTATCGCTGACTTGTGTTCACCGAGTCTAGCTCTCAGTTCTCGACTGGTTTTCCCCCACATACCCAAGTGAGCATGGGCATTTAATGAGATAAACAACATTGAATGTCCTGCAGTTAGTCATATTAGGTAGGTTCAGGGTTTTTCCTCTCCATTGGCGGGTGCGTGCATGACACCTCAGAATGTTCACATGCATGACAGGTACCACATCTGATTCACTTTGGTTGGATGTTGTCCTATGATGGATTTTTGACAGAAATCAGTTCTCTTGTTTGTAGTTGCCCTCACTAGGAAATTTCTTAGATTGCGGTTGTTTGAATGCAATCGGGGGGGTTTTAGAATTCTGGTCACCGATGGATCCATGTTGAGGATATACCATTGTGAGTCGATCTGTCTGATTTTATGGTCAACATTGGTATGTCGGACCACACAGGCTAGATTGACATCCGTATCTGTTTCTAGGTTGGAACATGGTCTCCCTGTTGAAATATTTGGCTCTTTTGAACGATTCTCGAATCAACCGCCTTGGGTATCCTCTGGCTGCAAGTTTCTCTTTTAATGTCCCTGCGTGTAGCAAAAAATAATGCATAGAGGTACAATTGTGACGTAGCCTGAGAAACTGGCTGAAGAGAATACCTTGTTTTTGGCACTCCACATGCAAGTTGCTGTTGTGTAATAGTGCGTTGCGGGCTGTGGGTTTTGTGAATAAAGCTACTTGAAGCTGCTGATTGTTTGGTTGGATCCATATATCCACAACTTCTACTCTCTCCCTACTGGTTTTGGGGGTGAACCTCATTTGGGGATCACAACAATTGATCCAAAATTGAAATTCTTCAAGTTGATCTTCCGCGCCCTTCCAAATGAAAAAAATATCGTCCATATATCTAGACCAAAGGTCTAACTTTTCATAGAAGGGAGCGATTTTGTTATAGATTAAGTTCTTCAAAGGTTTTCATGTATTGATTCGCTACGGGGACCGGCTGCTCCCATGCCTACTCCATTTTTCTGATGGGAAAGTTAACCATCAGATTCGAAATGGTTTTCATATAATACAATGGATAAACATTGTAAGACAAAATCATGATGTTCATTGTCCTGATTTGTTGAGAGTAAGTCTTGTAGCCTCCTGTGCTGGTATTGAGGTATGTTTGTGTATAATGCCTCAATATCCATTGTGACTAGGATTTCTGTTGCCGGATTATAAGGTACACCTTCCAGATTTGAGATAATGTTCCCAGTATCTTAAATGTATGCTGGTAAGGCACTAACTAGGGATTTCACAAAGGTGTCTACATATTTTGGGCGCTCCTCAATCGCAGACCCAGTGGTAGAGACAGTGAGGAGCAGAGGCGGGTCTTGGATATTTTTGTAGGTCTTAGGAACCCCATAAATCGGGGGTAACCGTGTATTGAAGCTAAGATTATGAATTTCCTGATTACAGATAATTCCTTTCTCCAGAGCTGTCTCTATTAGCATATCGATTGACGTCTTGATACTAGTTTCTGGGTTACCACTGATTTTACAATAATAGGTCGGTTCTTTGACCATCTCTTTCATTTTATATTTGTATTCCTCAGAATTGAGGAGGACAATGCCTCCAAGTTTATCACAAGGTTTGATGGTAAGTAGTGAGTTGTGTAATGTTTGTAGTACTCAGTGTTCTTGACTAGTGATGTTATACTCTGGTTTGGGGACATATTTAAGCATGTTTTACATTTTAAATGTAACTGCTTTCTCAAAAATCTCTACTTCTGGTCCTAGCTTTTCTAGGGGGCGAGGGGTTGAAATCAGATTGTGGCTTAAGCCCTGTGGTATTGATCTCCATTTTGTTCTCTCTGGTGAGAAAATATTTTTTTAGTCTAATGCTTTGTAAGATAAATGTATCGATCGTCACAGTAGGGACAAAGGATAACCCTTTAGAGAGAAGGTCCTGGGTGGGCTGTCCACCAGGATCTTTGATAGATTGAATACAGGAATAAGGATCAGCCCCTCCAATTTTGGTGGTGCCTTGTCTGTAGGTAATGTTGAGAGTTGTCCAAGTTCATATATCGTCCCCTCGCTTGATTTCTGAACCTGGTCCTGGCCCCTCATCTGAAGCCTAAAAAACAATTTGCTCCTTTAAAGTGGCACTGTCTGTTACCATTTGAGTCAAAATGGTGGGAGCTATCCTCTACCTCAGGTTGGGATGTATCGGAGAAAGTCAGAATTTTTTTGTTTGTCCAATGTTGGTTGTCTGTAGGATTCTCCGTATCTCTTGAATAGTTATAGTATTTCTCTACAAGATATGGGTATGCATGCTCGTTTTTTTCTTGACTAAGTATTCAGAAAAGGAATCTAGTTCACTGTTAACTTCGCCTATCAATTTTTTAGCTTCTTCTAATGCATGGGAGATCTTCAAATTTTCTTCCAGGGTTTCAATTTCCTTAACCGATTAGCTACTATTTCACGCGCTGTCTCGATAAGATTCATCCTATCACAAGAACATCTTCTCTTTTAATTAATAATTATTCATTATAGGAGTTATACCCTATTTTATGTCTGAGGTAGTGCTGAGGTTCTTGTTTGTTTTTTTGCTCTATAACGTCCAGCAAGTGAATGCCTTCAACACGCTAAATGGGTCCTACCCGAGTATGGTCCTGGAGCGTGCTGTGCCCGGCCCCTATCTACGCAGGCTTATCAAGCTTTTGTACTCTAAGCCGATGGCACAGATCTGCATAAACTGGTCAGTCTCCTCTTCCTTCCCCGTTGGTAGAGGAACCTGTCAGGGAGGCCCTTCTCCCCCCCGCCCCCCCCCCCCTCCTCTTTGCCATTGAACTTCTGGCGAGGCTTCTACACTGCAACGCTAGGATGCAGAGATGATAGTGGGTGGGGGTCCTGAGGCGCTAATTGCACTCTACGTAGATGATCTGCTCTTCTGGACAAACCCCCAGTCCTCTGGGCCTTTGCTGTCTGGAACTATTGAACATATATGAAGAGTCCTCTGGTCTTCAAGTCAACAAAGCGAAATCGCTATTAGCCACGGTATATTATGTTTAAGAGTGTCTGATCCTGGCAATCTGCAACCACTATGCGCTGACTAGCCTTCCAGTATCTGGGTATGCATATCTCTTTCCCGAGCTGACATTGACCCTTAATCTGGCTCCCCTGATGGCTAAAATGAAGGACCTTCAGAGATGGGGCGTCAGAATAGTCTTTAAAAAATATATATATATATTTTTAAAGCTTGTGGTTTTTGTGGGAAATAGACTCCTCACAAAGAATTCATATATTTTTTAACCTGGCTCACACAATTGGAGAATAAAAGATTTGTAAAAAATGTTTAATTAAAACCTTTGGATAAGGAAAATAGCTCTGTTGGCTTCGGAAGTCCAATGCAACTGACCCAATTATCTCAAGTGAAAACTGACACGTCTTCTGTACCACCTAGGAAAGCCCCTAAAAGGAGAGTTCCCAATGTCTAGAGTTTGGAGTTGCTGTGGCAACTCAGTTGAAGCGTTTAAGCGGGGCAACCCCTCGGAATGGCTCGCTCCACCAGCAGGGCCCTCCACAGCTTCCTCTCAGCAAGCGATGCAGCACAGGGGTGCCGCAACAAGCAATCTGGTCCGGGAGATGGGCCTCACAGTGTCCACTGCCTGAGAGCAGTCACCAACACAGGAGCAGGCAGTAGCAGTGGCAAGTTTAATAGGGTCTGAAGATGACTTCTTCAGTGGTGGAGCCACCAGTCTATCCCAGAGGGGGAGGGCACAACTGCTATGGAGGGCCCAATCCTGCCTGTAGCGGGCCCTCCGCAGCATCCCCCTAGTGTGCGGCGAGACTGGGAAGGAGGACAGCAACAATCACTGATGCCCAGCCGACGGGCCCCCCCTCAGGCTCAAGGGAGCTGCGCCTAGGTGCCGCCATCTAAAGATGTTCAAAGGGGAGCCGCGGCTTGTCGAGGTGGCCGCGGCTCCGCAATCCCGAAAATGGCGGTGGACAGCTGCACGAGTCCACTCTTGTACACTGGAGGGGTCTGCGACCTCACAGGTGCCCCTGTGTCCTTACAGCCCCCAGGGACGGGGCCACACTGGGGCTGGAGGTTGTCGGGCCAGTAATCTTCTGCCGGGAGCTACGAGCAGTCCGCCTGGCCCCTAAAAGCATTTTTGACTGTTCAGATGCTACTAGGTCTTAGGATTTAAGCATCTTCAAGTATCGTTACAATGCGACGAATCAGTAATGTATGTGCCCGAGAGTCCTTGATTACGATCACAAATGCTGCTTTTTAGCATTTTGTCCATTCAATTTCTGTTAATGCAAGCATCACTTCATCTGTTGGTTAGGGACAGAGGTCCGATAGCGATTTCCCAATGAAAGCATTGCAAGGAAACAAGTGTAACACATTTTGCTACCTGCTAAATCATTCATAACTTGTTCAGCAGCTGTCTGGGGTATAATAATTTCTTTGATTATCTAAATATATTAAAGTGCCAGAACATTTTTAAATAAAACTGCTCTAAATAGTGAACTCTTGTGATCAGCTCATAGTCTTAAACTATCATTTTTGTTTCCCCTAGGTTATGGAATTAGAATCTAAATTAAATGAGGCAAAGGAAGAGTTTACATCAGGTGGTCCTCATGGTCAGAAGCGAGACCCTAAAGAGTGGATCCCTCGTCCCCCGGAAAAGTATGCTTTAAGTGGACATAGGAGTCCTGTTACTCGTGTCATTTTCCATCCAGTTTTCAGTGTTATGGTCTCCGCCTCAGAAGATGCAACAATAAAGGTACATAACATTGAAATTTTGGTTAAATGCCTATTTTTGTCAATATGTTAGGAAATCAGCTTTGATTTTGGGTGTCCTCTCCATTGAATACTAGCCTACAGTATTTCAGCATGTTATGCTCTTTAAAATTGAAGTTTGTTGCAGAAGTACATGACCTTTGGAATCTATATTTTATGAGTACAAACTAATCTCCAATGCTTACAGTTTTAATTGGAAGGAGATCATTGTTTAATAATCGCCATTGATATATGGTGACATGAGTACCATGGCACAGTGCATTTAACAAAATTCATTGAATGTTGAGTGTTGTATACAAGCAGGTAACATCATATCTGAAAGAAACACATAGTGATAGATTCCTTACCTTAGAATATCCCCAGGTGTCAGACTGGATCCGGAAAGTTTTTCGTCAGCAGTACCCCTGCGCGTCGGTAGGCGTCGTACTGCTCCGCGTACGTCGCTGGCGTCGTGGTCACCGAGATGACGTCATGGGAGCTATTTAGACGCGCCCATGCGCGCTGACGTCAGTTCTTTCTTTTTCCGCGCCAGCAGCGCAGATCCGAGAGAGAGCAGTACCCCTAGTTAAAAGTTTTAACTTGGTAATTGTTTGTTGAGTAATCGACTCTGGTGCAGTAGGGATGCCCGCGTTTAAATCCTGTGGGGCCTGCCGCCGCAACATGTCGGTAGCGGACCCGCACAACGTGTCTCTTCTGCTTGGGGCACGCCCATGACCCCGAGGTGTGCCCTGATTGCCGGGCCATAGCGCCGAAAGCTTTGCGGGAGCGTTCCCGAAAGTTGTTTGGAGGCCCAGCAGTCAGCTCCGCGTCGCTCAAGGTCCCGCTCCCGTGGGAGGTCGAGAGACCGGTCGCGGAGCCGCTACCTTCGCTCGTCTGGCTCGGGGACAGGTAAGTCACGGCGCCATAAAAAATCAAAGAAGCGACGTCGTTCGTCTTCTACCCCTCACCGGTCCCAGGACGTGGTGGAGGGGGTAGGGGGTCACTCCCCCGCAGCTCCGCTGGAGCCCCCGTCGTTGCCTGCGGCCTACCCGTCCTTTCCGGGCCCGCACGCGACGTCTGAGGAGATACAGGTCTTCCTGTCGGCCATGGGCTGTTTATTTGCCCCATCGGGTCCCTCCGGAGCGCCTTTGGGCCCCGCGGGCCCGTTGGGCGGGGTCTGCCCCCGTGACGCCGCTTTTGGACTCGGCTACGCCGGCTAAGTACCCTGCGGCGCCGTCGGCGTTGGATCCGGCCTCGGCGCGGCGCCGCAAATGACGCCGAACCAGAATTGGTCTCTTAACCCCCCCATTCAAATTCTTGGTACAGAGTTTCTCCCATTTCCCCGGGCACCTCGTCCTTACCGGCCAACACCGGTAACTGAAGGAGAGTACTGGGAGGGGTCTGAGGACCCTCTTGCGGCTCAATGCGAGAATGAGCCTGAATGGGAATAAGACCTAGAGGGTCCTGTGGATCTGGATTTCTCTCCACACCCTGGCACACTGTCCCCTTCTTCCGTGGCTACGGAGGAGGTGGGGACTTTTTCAGTGGTGCTGCGTAGGGCGGCTCAGGCTCTTAACCTTGAGCTCCCTTCTGTGCCCATCAGAACGAAGCTTCTGACTGAGGTGCTGCAGCCAGCGTCGTCCTCTGCGGAGCCGCTGCTGCCCTTCAATGAGGCACTCACTGATGTGCTATTGAGCACCTGGGGCAAGCCTAACACAGGGGTTCCTGTGGATAAGGGGGTGGCATGCCGTCATCGCCCGGCGCCGGGCGACCCCAGCTTCCTCACGCAACATCCAACACCTGAGAGTCTGGTTGTCCAGGCCTCTGCCTCTCCGAGCACATTCCCTTCTGCTCCCCCGGACAAGGAATCTAAGAAGCTGGAGCAGTTTGGAAAAAATATCTTCACTTCTGCTAGTTCAGGGTTGCGGGCGGTGAATACAGCGTGCCTGTTGGGCCGCTATTCACATTCCGTATGGGACACCGTGGCACAGGTGCTTCCTCAGTGCCCGGTGGAGGCTCAGGCGGTGCTCTCCCAGGCTGTTACGGAGGGGAGAGATGCTGCAAAATTCACCATCCGTTGTGGACTTGACACAGCAGATTCCCTCGGCAGGGCGCTTTCCACAACGGTGGCGCTCCGTCGTTACGCTTTGCTCAGAACCACTGGCTTCTCCGGGGATGTCCAAAACACCCTGTTGGACATGCCTTTTGATGGCACACGCCTGTTTGGTGACAAGGCGGATGGTGCCCTGGAACGTTTTAAGGACTCTCGGGCTACGGCCCAGTCCTTAGGTCTCGCCACCACACGCACTCCCACGGGCTCTGCTTTTCGCTCCTTTCGAGGGCAGGGTCGAGGCGTCCAAACGCGTTCCTTTCAGAGCCGCCGGCCTGCACAGCAGCAGTCTCAGCGTGGCCGAGGTCGGGGGGGCCCGCCGAGGTGGGTCACGGGGCCAGCGGGCGGGTCAGTCCACCGCTGCCTCCAAACCTTCCTAGTCCGGTCTTTCAGGCCCACCAGACGCCAGTGGGTGGCAGGATTCGCCATCACCTCCCCACTGGCGCACCATCACTTCAGACAGGTGGGTTCTGCAGATAGTCCGAAGGGGCTATTCCCTCCCCTTCCAGTCTATCCCTCCAGCCATGCCACCTCAGTGCCACCGCATGTCGGGGATCACTTGGCACTTCTCCAGCAGGAAGTCGCGGCCCTCTTAGCCAAGGGGCCATCGAGCGCGTTCCGACGCCAGAAGTAGGTTGTGGTTGTTACTCCCACTACTTCGTGGTTCCAAAGAAGGACAAAGGTCTGCGTCCTATCTTGGACCTCCGGAACGTCAATCGCTTCCTCCGGAAGGAGAAGTTCAAGATGCTCACGCTTGCTCAGGTCTCGTCTGCCCTAGACCCGCAAGACTCGCTGGTAGCGGTGGACTTGCAGGATGCTTATTTTCATATTCCCATCCTGCCTGCCCACCGGCGTTACCTACGGTTCACGGTAGGCCACGAGCACTTTCAGTTCACCGTGCCCCCTTTCGGCCTTACCAGCGCCCCTCGGGTGTTCACCAAAGTGATGGCGGTGGTCGCAGCTCATCTGCGCAGATCGGGGGTTTCCGTCTTCCCCTATCTCGATGACTGGCTGTTGAAGGCGGGATCGCCCCAGGCAGTCGTCTCCCACCTCCAGACTACGGCCGACCTCCTGCATTTGCTGGGGTTTTCCATCAACGTGCCGAAGTCACACCTGATTCCCTCTCAAGCTCCTCTTCATCGGAGCGGTTTTGGTCACGGCGCAGTTCCGGGTTTATCCTCCCGAACAGCGAGTCCGGGACATACGTGCTATGATTCCGATCTTTCGGCCCTGGTCCTGGGTGTCGGTCAGGAAGACCCTGAGACTACTGGGCCTCATGGCCTCCTGCATCCTGCTGATCAATCATGCCAGATGGCATATGCGGGCTCTGCAGTGCAACCTGAAGTTCCAGTGGACGCAGCATCAGGAGAATCTGTCCGATTACGTCCACATCTCGGAGGGCACTGCACAGGACTTGCAGTGGTGGCTCACGGACCAGCGTTGGGTCAGCAGCAGATCCCTCTCCCTTCCCCAACCAGAGCACACAGTGGTGACGGACGCGTCCCTCCTGGGATGGGGCGGCCACATGGGAGAGGCGGAGATCAGAGGCCTCTGGTCTCCGGCAGAGTCCAAGCTCCATATCAACCTTTTGGAGCTCAGGGCGATCCTACTTGCACTGGAAGCATTCCTTCCCTCTGTCAAGGGGAGAGTAGTGCAGGTGTTCACGGACACCACCACCGCCATGTGGTACTGCAACAAGCAGGGCGGGGTGGGGTCGTGGACCCTTTGTCAGGAGGCTCTACGTCTCTGGACGTGGCTGGAACGTCAAGGAATTTCCTTGGCGGTTCAACACCTGGTAGGTACCCTAAATGCCAGGGCGGACGAACTCAGCCACAGGTGCATGTTGGATCACGAATGGCGTCTTCACTCAGAGGTGGCGCAAGGTCTCTTTCAACAGTGGGGAGAGCCTTGGTTAGATCTATTCGCCACCGAAGAGAACGCGCAATGTCAGCAGTTCTGCGCGTTGGAGTTTCCAAGGCTGCACTCGCTCGGCGACGCTTTTCGTCGCGAGTGGAGTTCCGGTCTATTGTACGCCTTTCCGCCTATACCACTTCTACCCAGAGTGCTGAAGATCAAACGCGACCGGGCTCAAGTCATTCTTGTGGCGCCGGACTGGGCTCGAAGAGTTTGGTATCCCAAGCTACTCAGTATGAGCGTGGATCCCCCGATCCGGCTGCCTCTTCGGGAGGATCTCCTGTCGCAGCACCAGGGGACGGTCCTCCACCCGAACCGGTCCAGCCTCCACCTCCTTGCGTGGAGATTGAGCGGCGACAGCTGATTCCATTTGACTTGCCTCCTGAAGTCTGTAATGTGATTCTGGCAGCCAGGCGTCCCTCCACTAAAACGGTATACGCCTGTCGGTGGAACAAATTTGTGGCATGGTGTGCAGCAAAAGCTGTAGATCCTCTTGCTGCCCCTCTTTCTGACGTCCTCTTTGGCCCAGCAGGGCTCTGCTCTGGGCACTATCAATGGCTACCTTTCTGCTCTTTCAGCCTTTCTTAGGCTGCCTGATCAGCCCTCTCTTTTCAAGTCCCCTGTTGTTGACAGATTTCTCAAAGGCATTACTCACCTTTTCCCTCCTGTTCCTTTTGTCATGCCTCAGTGGGACTTGAACCTAGTTCTCACATACTTAATGTGCGCTCCCTTTGAGCCTCTTCATAACTGTCCTTTGCGGTTATTAACTTTAAAAGCTGTGTTCTTGGTGGCCATCACTTCCGCTCGGCGGGTGAGTGAGCTCCAAGCTCTTTCCTGTAAACCTCCTTTCCTGGCGGTTCATCCGGACAAGGTCGTTCTTCGACCACGTCCCTCCTTTCTACCAAAAGTAGTCTCTGCCTTTCATCTCGGACAAACTGTGACTCTGCCCACTTTCTTTCCGCCTCCGCACCCTTCAAGAGAGGAGGAGAGGCTCCACCGTCTGGACCCAAAACGTGCACTTTCGTTCTATCTCAACCGCACGCAGCAGTTCCGGGTGGATGACCAGCTCTTTGTTGGCTACGTGGGTGCCAAGAAAGGCCGGGCTGTGCACAAGAGGACTATCTCACGATGGGTTGTCTTGTGCATTAAAGCCTGTTACTCTCTGGCTAAAAAAGAGCCTCCGGTTGGGCTGCACGCCCATTCGATCAGGGCGACAGCAGCTACTACAGCATTGGGACGCGGTGTCCCCCTGCAAGACATCTGTCAGGCGGCCACTTGGGCCTCGTTGCATACTTTCACAAAGCACTATTGCCTTGACAGTCAAGTCCGGAGAGACGGCTTCTTTGGCCGGTCGGTTCTCCGTGACTTTCTGGTGTGATTTCACTTCGCAGACCCACCACTGGGGATGGTATTGCTTGGGTATGTATTCTAAGGTAAGGAATCTATCACTAACGTGTCTTTCAGATGCACAAGTTACTTGTGCAACGATATATCTGTAAGAGACATTAGTTAGTGATAGATTCCTTACCGCCCGCCCATCCTCCCCGTCCTGCGAACTGTTCTCTAGGGTTCAGGTGATCCCTTTCAGGGCCCTAGTTCTATTGCACCAGTAGTCTGTCTCTGGCATGGCTCTGCGCTCCTGGCGCGGAAAAGTTGTGTACAAAGTGACGTCAGCGCGCGTGGGTGCGTCTAAATAGCTCCCATGACATCTCGGCGACCACGACGGGTGTTCACCAAAGTGATGGCGGTGGTCGCAGCTCATCTGCGCAGATCAGGGGTCTCAGTCTTCCCCTATCTCGACGATTGGTTGTTGAAGGCGGGCTCGCCCCAGACAGTCATCTCCCACCTCCAGACTACGGCCGACCTCCTGCACTTGCTGGGGTTCTCCATCAATGTGCCGAAGTCGCACCTGATTCCCTCCCAGAAGCTCCTCTTTATCGGAGCGGTTCTGGACACGGCGCAGTTTCGGGTCTATCCTCCTGAACAGCGAGTCCGGGATATTCGGGCTCCGATTCCCATCTTTCAGCCCTTGTCCCGGGTTTCGGTCAGAGTGACTCGGACGCTGCTGGGCCTCATGGCCTCCTGCATCCTGCTGGTCAATCATGCCAGGTGGCATATGCGGGCTCTGCAGTGGGACCTGAAGTTCCAGTGGGCGCAGCATCAGGGAAACCTGTCCGATCACGTCCAGATCTCGGAGGGCACTGCACGACAGTTGCAGTGGTGGCTCCCGGACCGGCATTGGGTCGACGGCAGATCCCTCTCCCTTCCCCAACCGGAGTTCACAGTGGTGACGGATGCGTCCCTCCTGGGATGGGCGGCCACATGGGAGAGGCGGAGATCAGAGGCCTCTGGTCTCCGGCGGAGTCGCGACTCCATATCAACCTTTTGGAGTTGCGGGCGATCAGGCTTGCACTAAAGGCATTCCTTCCCTCTGTCAAGGGGAGAGTAGTGCAGGTGTTCACAGACAACACCACCGCCATGTGGTACTGCAACAAACAAGGCGGGGTGGGGTCGTGGACCCTCTGTCAGGAGGCTCTGCGTCTCTGGACATGGCTGGAACATCAGGGCATGTCCCTGGTGGTTCAACACCTGGCAGGTTCTCTGAACGCCAGGGCAGACTAACTCAGCCGCAGGTGCATGCTCGATCACGAATGGCGTCTTCACTCGGAGGTGGCGCAAGGTCTCTTTCAGCAGTGGGGAGAGCCTTGGTTAGATCTATTCGCCACCGTAGAGAACGCGCAATGTCATCAGTTCTGCGCATTGGAATTTCCAAGGCAGCACTCGCTCGGCGACGCTTTTCGTCGCGAGTGGAGTTGCGGTCTGTTGTACGCCTTTCCGCCTATACCACTTCTGCCCAGAGTGCTGAAGAAGATCAGGCGCGACCGGGCCAAGTCATTCTTGTGGCTCCAGACTGGGCTCGAAGAGTATGGTATCCCGAGCTACTCAGTATGAGCATCGATTCCCCCGATCCGACTGCCTCTTCGGGAGGATCTTCTGTCGCAGCAGCAGGGGACGTTCCTCCACCCGAACCTGTCCAGCCTCCACCTGCTTGCGTGGAGATTGAGCGGCGGCAGTTGATTCCCTTCGACTTGCCTCCTGAAGTTTGTGACGTTATTCTGGCAGCCAGGCGCCCCTCTACAAAAGTGGTATACGCCTGCAGGTGGAACAAATTTGTGGCATGGTGCACAGCAAAGGCTGTGGATCCCCTTTCTGCCCCTCTTTCTGAAGTACTACTGTTCCTTCTTTCTTTGGCCCAGCAGGGCTCTGCTCTGGGCACTATCCAAGGCTACCTTTCTGCTATTTCGGCCTTTCTCAGGCTTCCTGATCAGTCCTCTCTTTTCAAGTCCCCTGTTGTAAATAGATTTCTCAAAGGCATTACACACCTTTTTCCTCCTATTCCTTTCGTGATGCCTCAGTGGGACTTGAATCTGGTTCTGACATACTTGATGTGCGCTCCCTTTGAGCCCCTTCACAACTGTCCTCTTCGTCTCTTAACGTTAAAGACTGCCTTCCTGGTGGCCATCACTTCCGCCAGGCGGGTGAGTGAGCTCCAGGCTCTTTCTTGTAAGCCTCCTTTCCTTTCAGTCCATCCGGACAAGGTTGTGCTCCGGCCCCGTCCTTCCTTTTTGCCAAAAGTGGTTACGGCCTTTCACATTGGGCAGACTATTACCTTGCCCACCTTCTTTCCGCCTCCGCATCCTTCCAGAGAGGAAGAGCGGCTCCACCGTCTGGACCCAAAACGTGCGCTCTTTTTATCTCAAACGCACACAGCAGTTCCGGGTGGACGACCAGCTTTTTGTTGGCTACGTTGGCACCAAGAAAGGTCGGGCGATCCATAAGAGAACCATCTCCCGCTGGGTTGTTTTATGTATCAAAGCCTGTTACTCTTTGGCTAAAAAAGAACCTCCGGTGGGGCTGCGTGCTCATTCCACCAGAGCTACGGCAACCACTACTGCATTGGGACGTGGTGTCCCCCTGCAAGACATCTGTCGGGCAGCCACGTGGGCCTCGCTGCACACGTTTACCAAACATTATTGCCTAGACAGTCCAGTCCGGAGAGACTGCTTCTTTGGCCGTTCTGTTCTCCGTGACTTTCTGGTGTGATCTTAGTTCGCAGACACACCACCGGGGTTGGTATTGCTGGGGTATCTATTCTAAGGTAAGGAATCTATCACTGTGTTAATTTCAGATGGACAAGTTACTTACCTTCGGTAACGATATATCTGTAAGAAACATTAGTAGTGATAGATTCCTTACCACCCCACCCATCCTCCCCGTTCTGCGAACTGATTTCTAGGGTTAAGGTCATCCCTTTCAGGGCCCTAGTTTCAATGCACCAGTGGTCAGTATCTTGCATGGCTCTGCGTTCCCGGCGTGGAAAGTAGTGTACAGAACTGACGTCCACGCGCGTGGGCGGCGTCTAAGTAGCGCCCGCGACGTCATCTCGGCGACCACGACGCCAACGTCGGACGCGGAGCCGCACCACGCCACCTACCGACGCACAGGGGTACTGCTGACAAACTTTCCGGATCCAGTCTGACGCCTGTTGATATTCTAAGGTAAGGAATCTATCACTACTAATGTTTCTTACAGATATATCGTTACCGAAGGTAAGTAACTTGTCCGTTATGTCTCTGAATTATTATTTTTACGGTTATATCTTTGGTCCAAGCCCCAAGCCCAGAATCCTGTTCAATTTGTGTCCAAATTTAGTGGTCTCTTCATATCCTAAGTTTAAAGATTTTTGTGCATTCGTTATTAAGTCATGGTGTTCCTGTGACATAAAATGACAAATGCTTCGTATTGACTATAATTCAGAAAAGTCAGATTCAGCGTGTTCATTTTCTGAATGTATCCCCTGCTTGATTACATGTTGCTAGAGCAGCTTTTGAATTGTGTTAAAGTGTCACTTTAAGATTGAGAAATACCTTCAGAAAATGGGTTCTCCTCAGTCACTCTAGATACCAATGTATTATATAATACAATTTCTAACAGGTCATGGTTACTGTTGTTGAAAACCTGTGAAGGATCTTTTATATCATTTATAACTCGGTGTTGCAGATGCCCATTTAATATCTTCTAATTGTATTGACAAATGAAATGAATATTCTGATAAAATCTTCGTTACTTTCTATCAGATTTGTAATTATCTCTACTGAGGTCTACATACAATACTTTTCAGAGGTTTTGTGAAACCTGAATCTGATCATTTCAGGTATCTAAATGCCTAGAAATGCGTTGACCTGCACCATTCAGCACATCTTGTTTTAGTGGGTAACAATATGTACCTCTTCACTACTGGTGTATGGGCACATCCCTCTTCCAGACACGTTTCTCAAATTTAACATTGATCTTGTACAAACTTGTTTGAAGCACCCAACATTACATTTGTGTCTTGTGGCCATGACATGTACATAGGTTAACGGGCCGTATTTGCAAGAGCATTTTATAGCATACCTCTGTCATGAAGGGGAATGTGGTCTTTCAGACACAAGGATGTTGGTAATTGTGAATATGCTATGCTTCTGAAGCTTTAGCTGAAGTCCTCTTTTTTGCTTATATGAACATGCTCTTGATGCACGCATGAGTGACTACACCCTTTATGCTTTGGCGATCCTTAGTGGTTTGGTTTGGATATCACTAAAGCGTTTTGAGAGCTAGGGGAGCAGAGGGAGACCTGTTAGCATATTTCCACTCTAGTTGCTAAATACAGCAGTCATCAAGTCTGCAAAAGCCCTTCACCTCTGCTGATTTTAAGTTTTTTTCCATTCCAAGTCGTTTCTTGATTACAGGTGACTTGAGATTTCACAATTCGACTGTAGTAAGCACATTTCGGAACCAGCTTTTATGCAGGGATTTCAGGATCCCACCTATTATCAAAAAGGACATGCAAAAAATGCTGGCTCTCATCTAAGTGGGCCAGATTGGAGTGTAATAACAGTCTGTCCCCAGCTGCTTGTATTCTGTCGTTAAATGGGCCCCACTAAGGTGGAGGGAGAAGACTGCTTCCACTTTGGAAATCCCTTGTGCTTAATGGTAAGAATTCCAGCTTGAAACCTCAAGCAGGAATGTGTTTCTTACTGAACTGTCCAAGAATAGCATCCTTCTTGATACAGGGCTCGACTTCCCATTGATAGTGTTTCCCCCAACGAGTATTGATATAGCGGGGCATCCCCAGATATCCCTTTACCCCGCCAATCTCTGAGAGGAAGAAAGCCCACAAAGCTACTTGTTATTTGCACCTTTTCTTTGTTGCTGAAATGACCACGGTAGAAGCATTATATGCTTGGAAACAGTGAAAGGCGACTTTGGAAAGAAGAGACTGCCAAGTGTTTCTCTTGAATGGGTTTCTGTTTGGGGTATTGCTGCAGAATAGGGAATCTTGATCAAGAATTTTGCACATTTAAGATCAAGGAACTATATAGGGGCTGCCCCTTGGCACTAGGTCAAACTTTCCCAACTTACAAACTTTCCCATGGTAATTTGGGGCATACTTTGGTAACCTTCCCGATCTGCCCCCTCCTTTGAGAACAGAAAGGGTGCTAGTCAATTTGCTGTCAACAGAAATGAGTAGAAATTGCCTCTGCAGGCTGCAGTAATTATGGGAGAGGCACTGTCTGGAAGGGGCAGATAGGACTTCATTCCTTATAAAGGTGTATTTTCGGCAGTGACACCCAGTGTCCATCTGATGGAAGTCCTGCTTCCAGAATCCTATTTCTCCAGTATTGTATCTTTTATAGATTCACATGCTTGATTCTTCCCCGTCGTCATGGTGGGAGTCTCGCGGTAACAGTAGAAATAGTAATACTGAATACATTACATAGACCTCCATAGAGAAAATTCAATTGAGCACTCCAACCTCATTTAATAACATCCAAAGTTCAGCCAATCACAGAGACCTCATTGGAACCCTCTCCACAGAGCCACCACACCTCAGATTTCTTCCTGCACGTCGTGTGATTGGGAGTCTCTCTGAGCTCTGCTCAATGACAGTTGGCTTTTTCCACTTTTGAGCTCCAGCTTCCAGCTCAAGGTATTCCTTTCTGTGACTTTCACAGTGCCAGATAAAAAAGGGTTGTTTAGGCCCTGTAAAACTTGTGGGAAATCTAGACTTTTCTCAGAAGATCCCCACAAGCAATGTCTCTATTGCCTGTACCCGGACCATAAACCCAGGGAATGCAAATACTGCCGAACCTTCTCGGCCAAGACCCTCCAGGATAGGGAAGGAAGACTGCTTCTCTGGCTCCAGAAGAAAAAAGCTGTTTCTGAATCTGGCTCTGACACTGAGGAAAAGCCCCATTCTTCTCCAGGAAAAGAAAAGAAGGCAGCTCCTCTTCTCACCAAGGGGACTCCAAGAGATCTAAATCACAGGAGCAGGAAAAATCTGAGGAGAAACGCCACAGAAAACGGGTAGAAGGAACTTTAAAATCTTCTGCTCCAGTCTCTGCTTCTCTAACTCCTGTGAGAGATCTTCCTTGTCGTCCGACCGTGTCGTCAACGAGAGCCATCTGTCAGTAGACCTGAAATGATTTCTTCGCCGTCGACTGCTTCTTCAGCGACGGCGTCGATGGTCACAACGTCGACAGTTGCTGCATTGACGGACCCGCAGTTGACTTTGACAACAGCGTCTTCGTCTACGAGACTATCTCCGATGAGTCCTTTGTCGACGAGTCTTCCTCCGACAACAAGAATTTCTCAGTCTACGACCACTCTGTTGACGACGCTGCCCTCCTTTCCGCCGACGGTGGTGGTATCAGCGTCGACGGTACCGTCGACTGGAGAAAAAATCCATTTGGTACCCTCAAAGATGCATGATTTTTCAAAAATTTCTCCATTGCCTCCAGCACGTTTGCTTGACTTTCAGGAGTCTGAGGATGATAGCATGTTTGGCCCTGCGTATAGTCCTTCTCAACTAAAAGTTGTGTCAGGACTCTGATGATGATGACTTAGAGGACATTAATCCTTCCTCTTACCTTGCAGGAGAGTACTCATTCACTGATACCGCTACTGTACAACAGCCAGAATCTTTTCAATAGCGTTATCTCTATGACGAAGAGGATCCTCGCCATTTTAGGGAACTATGTATTAGCGTTCCAGTATCGTTGGTAACAGACTTGCGTCATATGCTAAATGATTACTACAGATGCTTTCCCGAGGCAAATGCTCCGCAACATCCTCGGCCTCCTCTACATGCTCCGGTAGAGCACGCAGGACAAGTAACGCCTAGGCCCATAAGGGAAAAGGTTTTGCCTCCTCCTATTGTTGATCCTGACGATACACAAAATGTGGACCAACAGGTAGAGGAAGGAGAGATACACACCGATGTTGACACCCAGGACGAATGGGATGATTACGTAGTTCCCACACTGTCATCTCCTATCCCTCCTCCTGCAGACTCTCCCCCTGCTGACATCGGGAGCTTTCATTACCTTCTAGAACGTGCCTCGAAGCGCTTTGATTTACCTATGCCAGTTAAACAAACTGAGTGTTGTATGACTTTAAGCCAGGTACTCAACGATCCATTAGGGCAATTCACATAGTGGATTACTTATGGGAAGAAGGTCTAAAACTGATACGGACACCAGCTTCTATCCCAGTGGTAATTCCGAAACTGGACAAGCAGTACAAAGCCCCGGATAATTCACCCACATGCCTCATCGGTCATCCTAGACCGGAGTCTGTAATCCTGCAGGCTGCACAAAGAAGAGCTAAAAAAACCCTCATCTCAGTGTTCTGCACTTCCGGATAAAGGAGGACGCCGGCTGGACAACATCGGGGAAGAGGTTTTCCGCCCTGGCGGCTACCTCTATAAGAGCCTCCAACGCTATGGCCATTCTGGGAAGATACGACCGACAGATGTGGTCGGACATCTATTCGCTTTTAGAACATCTTCCTGAAGATAAGAAAAAGGAAGCAAAGGCTATCTTATCAGAAGGAGAAAGGGCTTCCACTGAAATTATAGAGATTGCTACGGATATCTCTTCTACGTCATTTCGTCAAATGGCAGGAGCAGCGGTGCTGAGGCGTCAGGGGTAACTGAAGGCAACTAGCTTCCATCCTGATGTTCAGGCTAAGGTGCTTGATATGCCTTTTGACGGCGAATGTTTATTTGGCAGTCATAGATGAAGCAATTCAGTCTATAAAGGACACAGACACTGCTAAATCCTTGGCAACGCTACAACAACGTCATTTCCAGTCCTTTCGGGGCAGAGTTCGAGGGCAGTATGCACCCAGACAGCAGTTCCAGCAGCGTTTTCAACATTACCCTTCAAAGCACCTATCGGGCGTATAATCAACCTTTCAGGTCCAGCACTGCATCGCCCTATTCACGGCCCACTGGTCGTAAAAGGCAGCAATCTGCCGGAAGATCGCAGGATTCAAACAAGAGGCAATGAGTTTCTCCAGGCCCCTGCCACTACAGTCCCTCAACAATTCGAACCAACCTTCTCAAACTTCTTACAAAATTGGATGTCCATCTCGTCGGACAAGTGGGGTTTGGATGTCTTCCGTCACGGCCTACCCTAGAGTTTGTACAGTATCCTCCAACTACTCCGAAGATACCACATCATCATCTGCCAGATCTCAAGAGGGAAATAAAAACTCTTCTTTACAAGCGCCATAGAAAAGGTACCCTTACATCAGCGCAATAAGTGGTTTTATTCCCCCTTCTTAATCAAAAAGAAGACCGGGAAATGGAGGCAGGTCTTGGACCTCCGGTTACTGTACAAATTAATCAAAAACTAAACTTTCAGAATGTTGTCTCTGCAGAAAATCCTTCTTCTTATGGGAAAAAAGGGATTATCTGTCATCACTTGATCTTCTCAATGCTTATTTTCACAACCCAATTCATTCCAAGCATCGAAGATATCTCAGGTTCGAAGTGGCGGTGTGCCATTATCAGTTCAGAGTGCTTCCTTTCGGTTTGAAGTCGGGCCCCAGGGTCTTCACCAAATGCATGGCTCCGATAGCTGCCTTTCTAAGACGTTCAGGTCACCAGGTATTCCCCTACCTGGACGATTGGTTAATAAAAGCTCCTTCATTTCAGGCAGCCAGGAACTCTACTCAAACTTGCCGGAATCTTTTCCAGTCTCTGGGTCTTCACCTCAATCTAGAAAAGTCTTCTCTCATTCCTTCCAATACTCTGACTTTCCTGGGAGCTCGCATCGATACAAATCTCGGCAAAGCCTTTCCGACTCCAGAAAGGGTCTCGCGTCTCCATTAAATGTCACCCCGCCTATCATCTTCAAAAGGGTCAGTTTCTGTCTAAAAGTACAAAGCTATGCTGGGGATGATGTCCTCATGCATTCAACCAATTTTCAGTTGCCTTCTTCGTATGCGCCCACTGCAGGAGCAACTGGACACTCAATGGGATCAATCCAAGGGGTCATTCAACGACATGATTCAAATCTTGACAGCTATGAAAGCTGCAATGTCTTGCTGGGGGACCAAGGAAAACCTTTCTCAGGGTCTGTCTTTCATTCACTCAACTCCTCAGTTCGTGATGACATCGGATGCGTCCATGGAGGGCTGGGGAGCTCCACCTTCAGGAGCTTTATGTGCACGGGAAATGGTCCAAACAGGAATCGAAATGCCACATAAATCTTCTAGAGTTAAGGGTGGTGTTCTTGGGCCTCAAAGCATTTTTGCCTCGGATTCGGGGATCTCCAGTTCTGGTCCGGTCAGACAACACCGCCACTATGTTTTATCTCCAGAAACAGGGTGGCACGAGGTCTCATGCTCTCTTGAAGCGCAGGAGATTTGGGAATGGCTCCTCCTCAATCAAATTTCACTTTGAGTGGAGCATGTGCCAGGGGTCCACAATCAGTGGGCCGACTCTCTCAATAGGGTGTCCAAACAGTGCCACGAATGAGAGCTCAACGACCAGATGTTGCAGATGGTCTTTCGGTCTTGGGGCTCCCCAACATTAGATCTGTTCGCTATGTACCTCAACAAAAAGTGCACCTTTTACGAAAGCAGGACTCCTCAGCCGGGATCGTGGGTAGACTCTTTTCTGCTCTCCTGGACAGCCTTCCACCCCCCCCGTTTCCTCTCATTCCTCGAGTTCTCCAAAAAATAATACGGGAGCCGTGCCGCATCATTCTCATTGCTTCCGGGTGGGCAAGGCAATTTTGGTTCACAGACCTACTTCCAAGGGAGGATCTTCTTTACATGGGCAAGGGGCAAGTGATTCATCCTCAAATTCCCTCTCTTCACTTGTCTGCTTGGCTCCTCACTTCATTGAATTTGAGAATTTGAACATACCCAATGATTGCAAAGCAATTTTACAAAATTCTCGAGCTACTTCTACGCTCAAATGTTACTTTCATCCACACCGGAACAAGTATTGCCCTTTCTCTTGCACCTAGCCAAGGCGAGACTCTCGCATTCTTCCATTAAGATCCACCTTGCTGCGATTTCTAGATAAATACGACATCTGGATCAATCTTCGTTGTGGTTTCATAGACTTATTAAGGAATTTATGAAAGGCCTATTCAGGATCTACCCACCGGTGAAATCCCCTTCAGTGCTGTGGCAATTAAATACAGTCCATTCACAACTAATGCGTTCCCCATTTGAGCGTATACACAAATGTGACTTATAATTTCTCTCCTGGAAGGTGGCCCTTCTCTTGGCCATTACGTCAGCCAGACGTATCTGCGAAATCCAGGCATTCACTATAAAGGAACCATTTCTTCAAATTCTAGCAGACAGGGTTATTCTACGTACGAATCCTTTTTTCATACCTAAAGTACCATTGTCTTATCACCTCAACGAGCCTATAATTCTGTCTACATTTTTTTCAAATCCGTCCTCGGTGCGGAACAATCTCTCCATTCTCTGGACATCAAACAATGTTTGAAATTTTATCTACAAAGGACAAAATCCTTTCGTAAGTCTTCTCAACTGCTGGTTTCCTACTCTGCACCCAGGAAGGGACTCGCCCTAACTAGGGCCAGTATTGCTCGCTGGGTCACTTCAGCTATTGTCTTCTGCCATGAGAGGGCTGGACATCCATTGCCTGCAGGGGTGCAGGCCCATTCGACGAGAAAAGTAGCAATTCTTCAGCCCTGTTTGCAGGAGCTTCTCTCCGACATATGCAGGGCAGCAACGTGGGCGAGGACGCACACGTTCACAAAGCATTACTGCCTGGATGGCTGGCGGAAGGCAGATATAGCCGTGGGACAAGCGGCTCTTCGTCATCTCTTTGCCTAACGTAGGAGGCTTCTAGCCATTCTGATTTTTTTATTTGTTTATTTTGTTCTTGTATTTCTATTTGATTGTTATTTCTACTTGCATTAAGAGAATTCTGGTTATATATATATTCCTCTTTTTTTTTTTTTTTTTTTCTTGGTACCGTCATGGTGGGATTGTTCGCCTTCATTGTTACTTCTATTTACCAATATACTGCTCTTTAATCGGATTCAAGCATGTGAATCTATAAAAGATACAATACTGGAGATAAAACAAGTTACTTACCTGTACACTGTGGTTCTTCAGTATTGATATCTTTAATAGATTCACATGTGACCCGTCCTCCTCCCCGGTTAGGCTCACTATTCTACCTCAGAGTAATGTATGTGTATATATATGAATGCAGACCAAATGGTGGACTTGGAAGCGTGTGCCCTCCCGAAAGCTTAAGGGCACTTTGTTGAATATATTTGTGTGTGTGTATATATATATGTATGTATGTATGTATATATATATATATATATATATATATATATGTATATATATTTGCACACTTGTGCTCGAAATCTGAGGTGTGGTGGCTCTGTGGAGAGGGTTACTCTGAGGTCTCTGCTGTGATTGGCTGAACTTTGGATGTTATAAAATGAGGTTGATAGAGTGCTCAATTGAATTTTCTCTCTATGGAGGTCTATGTAATGTATTCAGTACTACTATTTCTACTGTTACCGTGGGACTCCCACCATGACGACGGGGTAGATTCAAGCATGTGAATCTATATAAGATATCAATACTGGAGAACCACAGTGTACAGATAAGTAACTTGGTTTTTCCGCAGCAAACACCAAACCCGAAATCTTCTGAGGAGGGCAGTGTTGGAAAGGGGGAGACATGAGTGAAATAAAAATGAACCCTGCCCACCAGTGATGATTTTATGATAAGCAAAGTAATAGATACAGAGTAGGGAAGCTGTCCATCCTGGCACTACGGGTACCTCTCACTAGCTCCTGCCAATATCTGCATTTTAGTCCTTTGGTGGTGGAGGGCGCTGCCCTCAGTTTGACCTGTGATGTAAGCAGTCTCTCTCGCAGAAACTTGGCCCCCAGTGTTGTGCGAATCCAATGAGTTTTGTTGGGTGGTGGAGGGGGTGGATCAACAAGCAATGCACGGAAGTGGCGCTGGGTAGAGCCGTGGGTGCCGCCCACGAGTGGACTGCTGAAAATCTAGATCGTGGCCTCTCGGAACAAGAGTAGGCTGGAGCACCGTCCAGAGCAGCCCCTCCGCACCTCTCGCCTGCAGGACAGAGCAGTCTGCAGGGCCCTCTGATGGTCCGCCTGGCCGAATCTCCGCCTCAGGCCGTCCTCTCCTTCAGGCCACCGGTCCAATCTGAACAAAACAGTAGGCAGGCAGCCACCACAAGGCTGCCATTTTATCTCTGGGCCGGGTCCTCGCCCCTCTCCCGCGGGCCCAGCCAAGTACCTGCAGGGTCATGGGTGGCACTTTCCGGAGCAACAATGGTTCAGGAGCATGTTAAGATTTAGGGATCCTCTTTGTATGGCAGTGGATGATGGAGGGGTCTGGAGCATTGAGTGCAACTGCAATCTTGACGCCCCAAGCCACGCCTCCTTTTGCCACAGTTTTATCAGTTCTTCTTGGAATTCCTATTTTGTTGTCTGGGAAAAATTCATGCTCGTGAATCCATAGAAGATTTCAAGGCAAAAGAACTGTAGTTACAGGAAAGTAAGATTGTTTGTGTTGGTTCTGAAAGTTAGAATGTGACTTTTGCAGTGGCTAAGCCCCTCATTTGCTAGTTGGGTTGCTTAGGCCAAAGCAGTCTATGAATATTCACATTAAATAAAGGGATTGAAAGTACAAAGAAGTTGCATTGCCTACTATTTTTATTTGAACTCCCCTCCCCCAGGCGCAGGGCGGGTGTTTTATTGTATTCCTGCTTCTTGTCAGTTTGCTTTAATTAAAACCCTTTTAGATAAAAGAAGTAAAATACTACACTACAGTAGAATGTAAAATTTCTTAGCTATCGTAACAGTAGTTTTAATTCTATTAAAGACGTGGAGGCGAGGATTACGCTGTTCTTTCTTTACTTTTATTACAGCAGCCATTATAAAAAACAATACAACAGACTTCATTTCCCACAACCCTTGGGGAAAAAGTCATAGTTAAAACATTAACAATGTCCAGTCATTTAGCTGCGCTCTGCCTCCATAGTCCTTTGTCACTATCTCCTCCTCCCCTGTCTTTCTGCGACTGCAGACGGGCAGTGACCATTTCAATCCTGTTTTGACCCATCCGATTCTAGGGAAAGTAATGGAGAGGTACGAATCCTATATGAAGTATTGTTACACTCAAGTGTAAAGCCAACCATATAATTTAACAATTAAGATTATCTTCTGATAGAAACCACAGAAAACCCACAAGAAAAATAATATATGGAACCAGTTCAGAGAATAAAGCATACTTACTCTAACGTGGTTCTCCCATACCTGATGGGAATAAATTAACCAGGTGGGTTACTCATCGCCTCCGCAACTTGAATTGACACTTTGTTACGATAGCTAGGACATTTTATATTCTATATCCGCACCGGAGGCGAGGATTACGCTGGTTTAAACCTTCTCCACAACCAGCAAAGCCAAAGATTGGACTAGTTTGATTTAGAATCTCTAAAAGGTAGAGTCTGAAGACCAGTCCACTGCATTGAGGATATCCTCTGAACTGGCTCAGAAGGAGAATGCCTTTGATACCATAGCCCCCCTAGCAGAGTGAACCACAAACAGTTCAGTATCTATGCCAGCCTCCTGCATGACCCATCTGCCAATAGTGGGTGAAGAGCACTCTGAATGGCTTCCTGAGGGCTATCAGGAGTTGCCTCTCTCCGTGTGGACAGACTTCTGCCGTCATTGACTCGTAGCTCTTTATACACCACACTACACATAGTTTCAGGGAATCTGTAGAGGAAGGGTAAGTCACTGTGTGAAAATTACACTTTGTACGCCTTGAGATATGGAAAGTAACCCGATCTGGGGTAAAAACTCTACCTGTTAGGACCAGAGCTCTTGCGTCCAAGACTCGTCTGCAGGAAACCAAGTAGAGCTGGTTTTTCTAGTTCAGGTGAGCATTGCTTCCTCGAAAGATTTGTTTAATTACCAAGACAAAAACATGTAAAGAACCTTGTTCATATCTCATAAGACCAAGTATTTGAGTTCCGAAGGAAGGGATAAGCGAATGCCCTGTAATAGCTTACACACAAGGCGATGCTCCCTGACTGGGTGGGGTCCCCACTGGTGGATGACCTGCCGAAATCGCCGACCTAAAGGTAAATAATGGATCTATAGGCTAGACCGTCCGACACCAGGGAAGCCAGGAAGTTCAGAATATGGACGATGTGAACCCCTACGGGCTCCAGATGTCTGACACCAGCCCAACCATCTAGACCACGGCGATCTGTAGCACTTGATGGTGCTGTCGGCCTATGCTCTTGAGAGGAGGGTTTCAGCCTGTGCAAAAGGCCTGGGACTTTCCAATGGTCCCTGTAATCCTCCAGGCCATAAGCTACAGAGATCCTTGAAAGACTAGATGATGGGTATTCCCCTGTGGATCCTGTAGGAGAGTCAGAAACCGGGGTAGAGGGATTGGAAAATCATAAAGTTCCAGTAGAACTGGATACCATGCTTGCAATTTCCAAGTCTGAGTCACCAGGACAACGTCCACCTTCTGGTCTGTGCCGAAAGGCGCATGATCATCGCGAAGTGGTGGGGAGGCGTAACTCTGTTCGTGTCGCCAGTCCTGCAGGAAGGCATCCGTGTCCGCTGCCTCCGGATCCGACCTCCAACTGTAGTACCTTGAGAGATAGTAGTCCAGACAGACGAAGAGGTCCTCTGAGAATGGGCCCCATCTGTCGTGAAGGGCCTTCAACACAAGGGATACAGACGCCAAAGGCTTACGTCTTGAAGTTAGCGAGAGTACCATTCCGCTACTTGTTTGGCTATTCCCGGGAGATGCTCCGTTGCCACTGAGACTTGATTCTCCAGGCAATAGTCCCAGATACTGCGAGCGAGATCCGAGAGATTCTTGGACTGGGTTCTTCCAAGATGATTTATATACCGTACCGCTGCCACATTGTCCATCTTGAGGAGGACACAGCACTGTGCTCAGTCTTTGGTCCAGCATCTGACCGCGATCGACCCGGCTAAGAGTTTGAGACAGTTGATGCACATAGATCTTTCTTGTGCGTAACGTTTTCCGCCTGTGGAGAACTCCCCACATCTTGGCCCCCAGCCGCGTGCATTGGACTCAATCACTAGGCCTGGCATTGACCCGAAGATCGCTTGTCCTTTCCATGCCGCTATATGGGCGATCCACCACTGACTCTCCTCCCGAGCCGGCTCTGACAGTGGAACCACCTGTGAGTAAGTTAGACTTTTCCTGAGATGTGAGGCCTTTAGGCGCTGAAGAGTTCAATAGTGAAGCAGACCTAGGAAAATGGCCTGAATGGAGGATGACTAGAGTCCCACCACTCGAGCAATCTGCCTCAGGTGGAAGGACGAGCTGCAAAGTGTCACAATTGGTGTTTGATCTTGGTCCGTTTATGAGAAGGAAGGCGGAGGGTGGCTCTGATTGAGTCCACCACAAACCCTAGAAACAGATTGCGAGGGTACCAGGATCGACTTGTCTTGGTTGATGAACCCTAGCGACTCTAGAACAGAGACAGCCGTCTGAATATGTAGGGACACTGCCCGAGGGCAGTGGTCCATAAAGAGGATGTCGTTGAGGTAGATTATCACATGTATGCCCCGGCCTCTCCGGAATGCCCGACTGGGTGCATCACCTTGGTGAAGCACCACGGGTGGAAGACAGACCAAAGGGGAGTGTGGCGAATTTGAACGTGTACCCTCACCCTCCAAAAACACGAATAAGCAGTGATGAGTGGTGACATGGGCATCCTTTGGATCGAGACTCACCATCCAATCGTTGGGCTGGAGGAGATCCCTGAAGTACGTGGATACCTTCTATTTGGAAATCGCGGTAGACCAACCACTCGTTGAACTCCTTGAGAATTGATAATGGGCCGCTGGTCCCCATCCCATTTGTCCACCACAAAGAGAATGATTAAATAGAAAACCTTGGAATGCGGAATTGAGCAAACTCTCGCCCCCTTGTGCAGAAGCTCTGCTACTTCTACGTCTGCCAGCTAGGCATGTGCGGGGTGAAAAGATAAAGGATATTGGAGGGCTCTCATGGACGGGGTAACTGTAGAACTCTGTGGAATCCTTGCACCGTCTGGAGAACCCAAGCGTCGGCGGTAAGGGACTCCCAATTGCTGATGAATTCCTGAAGCCTGCCCCCCAAAAAATGAATAGGAGTCAGATAAACTCTCACCATGATTGGAACTTTGGTTGTTGCCACCGTGGTGTCCTCCTCCTGCACCCCTGTGTCGAGGGTGACCCTTGGAGGGCAGAAGCTCCCAAATCTGGAGGAGTCCTGGTACTGTCCTCTTCTGTTGGTATATCCTCTGCCGGAGGTTGATTGCGGCTTGCCGAGCGCCCTCTCTCTGCCAACTCAAGAGAAAACCCGGGGGTAAAAATGCCTTTAATAGATACCTGGGCTTGTATAGTGAGTTAAATGTCTGTATGAATTTGCCCAGCTCCCGAATGAATGGGTCTCCGAATAGCCCTTCTTGGGCCACAGGACCTGCTTCAGAAGTGGCCAGTCCCCTAGCTTGGGGTCAACCTTAATAAGGAACAACCTACGCCCACTCCGTGGAGAGCACACAGTTTGCATTCCTTAGAAGAATGATGGCCCTCTAAGCCCACCCTGAAAGGACCTCGGGAGAGATCAATGATCCAGATGCTTTGGCGTACTCTGCTATATCGAGGATGCCGGTCATGGGACCTATAACATTCATGAGCTTGTCTTGGCAAGCTCGCCAGGATCTATTGATTCCCCCTCCCCCGCCCCTCCCCCCCCCCATCGTGGGATCCTGTACATACCTCCAGAGAAAGGTGGCCATGTGCTCATCTATTTCTGGAGTGAGGGCTACCTTGTTCTCTAGATAGGGGACGAGGGCATTCCGCTTTCATGCGATTGCAGACTTCCTATCCAGGGGCTTGCAAAGCCTCCCTGCGCCATAAGACGCCACCTTATCTGCGGGTGTCCATTCTGAGGAACTCTGTGTACCTGGATCTAACATGTCAGAGAGCGCATGGTCTTCCGGGTAAGTACCTGACTGTGTGTCCCGTGCAGGGTGCCATGGGTGAGAACTCGACTCGGGTTCCCCTTCGGAACCGCGAAGGAGAGTCCTAGTCCTGGGGGGGAGTGGCGGGGGTAGAGGTGGCGGGGTTTGAGTACTAGAGAGGCCTGGGGGTTGGAGCTCTGAAGGGCCAGCTTGAGGGGGGGGAAGGGGGAGGGGTCAGTGATGTGGCCTAAGAGTATTGCAAGAAGACGTGCTTCAATTTCTCAAAAGTGCTCATGTCTACGCCCGACTCTCTCTTTTTTGCGCTTAGGAGGTGGTCTGGGAGGTGTCAACCTACTTGGAGGTACAAGTGTCCAAGCCCCAAACGGTCTTCCCTCGAAGGGAGGGATCTTAATCAATGTTATGCGTAATGCAGTAAGGTCTTCTCAAGGAGGGCTACCACCTAAAACACCGCCTTAGAGATAGAGGCCTCCATAACTTCACAGAAGTGGTCATCTTTGGGGAGGTATATAATGCTGTCCTCCTCCATATGACTCCTCTACATCACTCCTCTCGCACAAGGACTGGTGCAATCCCCCGGTGAGAACTTGCACCAAAGCTGGAGGGCTCCAACAGTTATCAGAGGTGTTAGGAAAGGGTGTGGGTCTCCCAGCCCTAAAAGTCAGCCTAGAAGGTGAAATACAGGGAGCCAGGCCCTGCTGACACCAACACCCCTTGCACTATGGGGTTAACAGAAGCTTTGCCTGGGCCGGTGTAGTTTATGATAAGCACGTTCAGCGCTGGTGTTATACGGACCCATTCTGGTGTCTCTCTTCAAGCAAATGGGGGCAGAACTCTCATAGTTAAGTGCTTGGCAGGCTGTGCTGCTCGAATCTCCGTGAATCTGACAGTGCGGCTGGCGCGGGCACCGATGCGTGTCAAATGCGGCTCCCTCTAGTGGTTGGAGGACCACGCCGCACTTGCCCCAGGCACCGCAGCGTGCAGTAAACACAAAGCGGACGCAGATGCGGAGGAGCAACTAACGTTCCAACGGCAGCGCGACCTAAATAGTTATATTAGGTTAATAAATCCTTGTCACTCAACACTACGAATGACCAATAACAATTTCATGCACCAGAAACTTACGAATTACCAAGAAAATAAAGAGGCCAAAGGCCAAGACACTTAACTCTGCTGCTGGAGCAGCAAAGAAAGAGGAGGGAGAGATAGTGAGAAAGGACTATGGAGACAGTGCTGGGCCAAATGATTGCACATTGTTAATGTTTGATGACTTTTTCCCCCAAGGGTTGTGGTAAATGAAGTCTGCTGTAATGATTTTTATAATTGCTTCTGTAATAAAAGTAAAGAAAGAACAGCATAATCCTCGCCTTCGGTCCGGGCATAGAAATGCGTTTATTATGATAAAGCTGTTTTGGAAATCTTGCAGTGGAAGTTCCTTTTTTAATGGGGCTATTTGATTGGGCACATTCTTTTACTTTGGATTCTAGTGTAAGTTAGATATGTATATGATGTGGATTTAAATTAAAGCAACACCCTTTGATAATTTGTTTCTGTTTTCAGGTGTGGGATTATGAGACAGGAGATTTTGAACGTACACTCAAGGGACACACAGACTCTGTACAAGATATTTCCTTTGACCACTCAGGCAAACTATTGGCCTCCTGCTCTGCAGATATGACAATTAAACTCTGGGACTTCCAGGGTTTCGAGTGCATCAGAACCATGCATGGTAAGGGTTAACAATGTCTTTATGAAGTTCCTTTCACACTCTGTAAAATACAATTGGCCTGCTAGTTTATACAAGGGCTTGTTTTTAATTGAACAACATAGGGTGTTTGTGTTTTTAATAAGAACCATCTTTGTTGGGCTAATAAAGCTACCATTCTTGGAAGTTCTTTTAACTTTTTAAAAATATAAATACATTTTAAAGTTAGTGAAACATAAAGCACTTGGTACCACTGCTGAAAATTTGTTTCATACAGTGTTTATATTTAAAGTGCTCCACCAGTAGCAGTAGCTCTTAATCCTGTAAGGATACACTTTTGAAGTTGAGTTTTGGACCTTTAAACATTAGTCTCTGCTTGTAATTCCCAAACCCTTTAGTTAACGCCTTTTGTCTGCAAAAAAAAATATTTTCAGCAGGCAAAACAGGACTTTGTGTAAGACCATGTGGTATCCTTGTGCCTAAAAATACCCCTCACCCCGTTCCCGCCTCCCCGGCCCTCACTCCCCAGTTTCTGTGCTTATGTAGGATTGGGATTCGGTAGCACCTATCCGCATTGTGTTAATTATTTACCTCGTAAATAGAATTGTATCCTTTTGAGGTCAAGCCTAAACTACGCTTGTGCTGTTAAGCAATCTGTTGTCTGTACTTTGTGGGGTTTGACTCCTCCCACGCTTTGGATTGGCTTTTGTGCATGTCGTTTGAAAATCGTAGCCTGCACATGGCTAATGGTGGGTGCATGTCACACCTTTCATTGCAAGTTCACTCCCAAGGAGTATTGCAACAGGAGCAAGCATGGACGCGCGCTGCTTGATTTAAAAGCAGCGTGCCACGCAGTGCTTTTTTTTTTTTTTTTTCTTCAGCCGCGTATGTGTTCACTTCAGCACCACATTTTAATTTCAGCACGACACGCTGCACTTTGTTTATTTTTCAGCCTCACATGTTTTAATTTGAGTAGTGAAGTAGTATGGTGAAACAGATAATACAGATGTTGGAAACATTGCATAGCATATCTACATGTGTACAAAGTTGGATTTACAGAAGGCAGCAATATGCAACCATTTCTGAACTTTATAAACTATTGAGTACTTTATAAAAATAGTATTTAATTGTTCTGTAGGCAACAACCGTGTCCTAGTGAGTAAACCTAGACGAAGGACAAGACTTCTGTTCTTACCCAACACAGAGTACAGACAACAACACGGAGACATAGAGTAGCCTCTTCCAGTAGTAGAAGCTTGGGCTGCTGTGTGGTGAGTGGGGCTCACTGAGCGCCTCCCTGGAGACCTAACTCCTTGCCGCATGTCTCACCTCGGGCCCCTACAGGCCGCCATTCTCCCACCCCACTCCCCAGCTACCGGCAGGATGTGGCTGAAGCTCTGCTTCCTGCTGCTTTACTTCTTGGTGCTTTTTGCCCTGGCACACTTCCTGGAGGCCATAGCCTGGTACGAGACTGGTGTGCTGACTAGGCAGCTGGTGGACCCGGTCACCCTCAGCTTCCAGAAGCTGCGTAGCATCGTGGAGTGCAGGGGCCTGGCCTATTCTGGCCTGCCCGAGAATATTGTGCGTAGGCTGCTGCAGAGATCAGGTAAGAGCATTCTTCTGTAAATACTTGAGCACTGGGTGAAGCTGAAGTCATACAAACACTCCTTTGCAACAGTTACATGTATCACCCAACTTCTGCTCTGTATGTGTTTGAACAAGGGACACTGTGGTAGTGCCAGTTGTGCCCCTGCTAATGGCATTGCTGTAGAAGTCTAGAGTGGCAATCTAAGCTCCCCATACATGCAAACAACCTTTGAAATTGCCTAATTCAGAGATTGGTCACAGTTCATGTCTCTCTGGCACTTCGTGCGCACACAGTATTACTTTAAGCATGCAGCCGAGATGAATCTTTCACAAGCTAAGGGGCAGTTAAACTCCGCGTGCACTGTTGACGGACGGAGTCGTACAACCTGGTCAGTATTTTCCAGGAAAGGCCAGGGTCGGACTGGGACAGAAAATAGGCCTGGGCACTAAAGGAAAGAGGCCCTCCGTAGCCAATCAGCTAAAAAAAAGTGGCCTACACTGGGGCACATTGCAAAACACTCTAAATAGGTGTTTTGCAAGGTATGGGAGACTTTGTGCATTTGTGCCTGCAGCCACCAATGTGTATGGCAATATCGGGGAAATCAACCATAAAAAGTCACAACAGGCCAACAAAAAAATGCCCACTCATTGACCTGTCCGACCAGCTTTTCTGGTACTGCCAGATTGCCCCATAGGCCAGTCTAATCCTAGATCTGGGAGGTTTTTTAAGTCCAGTATAGAAGTACTGAAAAAGAGTGGGAACCAGCCTGATTCCGGTAGTAGTTCTTGACCTGAAACTTGGATTCGGTCCTGACAAATCTTCCCAAATGTGTCCTGATGCTGTGTGGTGACATCTGGACTAATTCGAGATACCCACACCCTTCGCTGAGAGCTGCAGGCTCATGTTACTAGCGAATGTTCTTGTTTTTTTTTTCCCCAGCACATTCCTGTATTAAATGGCTTCCTTCTTGGAAGACTGTCTTACTTGTGTGCTGTGGTGGGAAGAGTTGGTTGGTGATCATACAAGCAACTGCTGGAACACTGTTCCTATGTACAGCAAAACAAACTTTGTGCCACTTAGCAAGTTTCACAAGCTGGTATTCTATCTTTTTGTCATATAAAACGTAAACATTTTGTTTGAGGCATGTGAGCTGTAGATCACATGCTTTGCATACTGCCATTTAGTGTTGAGTCCGGATGTTTGCAAGTTGTTTTTCTTCGAAGAAGTCTTTTCCAGTCACGAGGTAGGTGACTCCTCCTTTCGGTGATAGTGCGCATGGGCATCGACTCCATTGTTAGTTTTTTTTTTTTTCCTGCCATCGGGTTCGGAAGTGTATTGCTGCGCTCCGCTATGAAACAGTTTCTTCAGGTTCCCCTCGGTGCGCAATCCACTTTACCTGCGTTGGTATTGTTTCGAACACGTTTCCCACTTCTCCGCCTATCGTATCCGTCGAGGAAAACCTCTATTTCGATCGAAGATCTTCGGAAAGGCTATCCGGCCTAACCGCGTCGGTCCACTTCGCAGTCAATGGAACGGACTCCATTCAAGTTCTGCCCTCGGTGCTGCGCCAAGTATTCGCGTACCGACTTGCACAAAGTGTGCAATGTGTGCTTGTCTCCAGAGCACAACGAACAGGAATGCGACGCGTTGAGATCGTTCCGATCGAAGAAAACGCTCCATGATCGTTGGGCTCGACGTCACGAGATGCAGAGTCAAAACGTCAAATACACGACGGACATCTTCGGTGAATGATCCGAGCACGAATTCGACGCACAAGGGGCCAAAAAAGAACAAGAAGAACTTGTCTCCATTCCAGAATCGGACTCCGAGATTGAAGAAGACTTGCCACAAGGTCAACGTCCTGTGAATACCGAACGCCCCTTGACCCAAACTCCAACTCGGCCAAAACAAAAGGCTTCTGTCCCACCCCCACCTTCGGGCACGGTCGGCAAGGACAAGATGCTTCTGACGTCCCTCCGGCTCGGCACCGAAACCAGTCACTAAGCCTTCCGGCTCGGGATTGAGTCGGCCAAAGTTTGACACCGAGCGGAAACCTTCAGGCTTGAAGCCAAAAACCGCTTCGGAGCCGAAATCGTTGACACCGAAAACGAAGCCTCCTTCGGCACCGAAACCTTCAGCGCGGAAAAGTGATTCTACCCCAGCACCGAAATACTCGGTGCCGAAACCTAAAACTGTTCCTCCGAAGCTGCAGGGTCCGATTTTCGACTCCCCAAATCGGACCCAAAACAAAAGGAACTTTATATAAATCCAGATACAGGACGTGTTTTTACTAAATCACCTCAAACGCAAACCTGAGTCAGAGGACACCTTACTTTATTCCTTTGAAGAGGAAGAATGTAGGTACTAATCCCTCCTCCTCCTCCTCCTCGTTCCCCTACACCAACTTCTCCCCTTTGCATCATTTACTGATTACTCCAACTAACTCTCCACCACCACCTGATGATGATTATGGAGATGAGGGGGGGGACAATATTTTACGGATAGACCCCTGGAAGGATTATAACACTGATTCACCTACAGATAACGACCCAGATCTTTATCCTGTAAAGCCCTTCCCTCCTGACGACAATGTAGGATATCTGGAATTACTTGCTAGAGCTGCAGAATATCATGGGGTACAGTTACACAAGGAATCTCTAGAGGAAGATTTCCTATTTGAAACTCTCAGTAGCACACAAAGGGCTAGCCACACTGAACCTATGCTTAGAGGTATGATGAGACATGCCGATTACCTCTTTAAAGATCCAGTGCGTGCATTCTCACCCCCAGAATTGATCAAAAATATAAGCCTGCTCCCTCAGATCCAGTCTTTATTAAAGGACAGTTACCACTAGACTCTTTGGTGGTCTTTAATGCCCGTAAACGGGCCAATTCACAGACTACAGGTGATGCTCCCCCTCCAGACAAAGAGTCAAAACTATTAGATACCTCTGGTAAACGAGTAGCCGCCCAAGCAGCAAATCATTGGCGCATTGCCAACACCCAGGCCCTGCTAGCCAGATATGATAGGGCACACTGGGGCAAAATGGAGCAGTTGCTATAACACCTCCCAGATGAGCACAAAGCAAAAACCCAGGACTTAGTCCAGGAAGGAAAGCTCATATCCAATTCCTCAATTAGATGCGCTTTAGATGCTGAAGACACAGCAGCTAGAGAGATCAACACTAGTGTGTTATTAAAGAGACATGCATGGTTGAGGATTTCTGGATTCAAACCCTAAGTACAACGGTCTATTGTAAATGCTCCTTTCGACAAAGAGCATCTCTTCGGGCCCGAAGTATAAGTGATTAGAAAAAATGAAAAAAGACACAGAAGTAGCCAAGTGTATGGGAGCTCTGCAGTCTCCCTCTAATCGGGGCTCCTTTCGTCGCTCCTTCTACCATGGAGGGTCGACAACCATGTCCTCAGACAATACTGCCGCCTCCTACAAAGGCAACAGCTAATCTTCCTCTACAAGGGGCTTCTTTAGAAGAGGATACAGAGGCAACAACAACAAAGGTCGAGGTAGGGGTTCCACACCACGAAATTCTCCCTCCCACCAATAAGCAGTGACTTGCCTACACTTCCCCCTGATCATTTAACACCTGTCGGGGGACGTCTTCGACAATTCCTCCCCATTTGGCAATCTATCACTACGGACAAATGGGTGTTGGGAATTATCCAACATTGTTATTGCCTGGAACTTACCAACAATCCTCCAAACATTCCACCACGTTCTCACAAAATGTCACCAAAACATTCACATCTACTTCAGCAAGAGGTCCAGTCTCTCCTGTCCAAAGGAGCCATAGAACTGTGCTGTTACAACATCAAGGGACAGGTGTGTACTCCCTGTACTTTCTCATCCCCAAAAAGGACGGCTCCTTGAGACCTATTCTAGACCTCAGGGAACTAAACCTCTACATACTTTCAGAGCATTTCCACATGGTGACACTTCAACAAGTGCTCCCACTTCTACATCAGGGCGATTTTATGTCATCTCTAGACTTAAGACTCATATTTCCACATTCAAATTCATCCCGCTCATCACAAATAGCTCAGATTCATGATATCGGGTCATCATTACCAATTTGGAGTCCCACTGCTCCCAGGGTATTTACCAAATGTCTGGCAGTAGTCGCAGCACATCTGAGAGGACAAGACATCCATGCCTTCCCATACCTGGACGACTGGCTCATCAAAGCCAGCACTTACCAAATGTGTTTTCAACACACTCAAGCCACCATTCAATTACTTCACCAACTAGGGTTTACAGTGAATGCTTTGAAGTCTCATCTAAGCCTTCCAACACACAAACCTATCTGGGAGCCACGATAGACACTCAAAGGTCTAGCCTCTCCCAATACAGCCAGGATTCACAGTATTCAGTCCCTTCTCACTCCATTTCAGCCCAACCAATCATTGCCAGCAAAAGTATTCATGTAACTGCTAGGGATGATGGTGTCTTGCATTATAATTGTTCCCCACGCAAGACTTCACATGCGTCCCCTTCAAGAATGCTTAACAAGTCAGTGGAACCAGTCGCAGGGTCAGTTGACCGATCTAGTGTTGGTAAAAGGCCGCACCCATCGCTCTCTGCAGTGGTGGAACCCACAAAATGTATCCAAAGGGCAGCCCTTTCTCGACCCTGTTCCACACAGTGCTAATAGCAGACGCATCGCTCACTGGTTGGGGTGCTAACATACAAAGTCACACAATACAAGGATTATGGACTCTAAAGTACAAGAGCCTCCATATAAATCACCTAGAGCTACTAGCAGTGTTTCTAGGGCTCAAAGCCTTTCAGACTCACCTAATAGGCAAAACTGTCTTAGTCTGCACAGACAACATGACAGCTATGTATTATATACAAAAACGGGGGAACACACTCTCTCCAACTGTCAGGCCTAGCACAAACCATTTGGAAATGGGCCATACATCACAAAATGTATCTCCTAGCAGAACATCTTCCAGGAGTAAACAATCAAAATGCAGACCTTCTCAGCAGACAGAGACCGCAAATCCACGAGTGGGAACTTCATCCACAGATTCTTCTTCCCTACTTTCAGGAATGGGGATTTCCTCACATAGACCTATTCGCCACAGCTCAAAACGCAAAATGCCCAAGCTTCGCCTCCAGGTTCCCACACCGGCTCTCCAAAGGCAATGCCCAATGGATGAACTGGTCCGGGATATTTGCCTACGCTTTTCTGCCTCTCCCAGTCATTCTGTTAGTTCATAAGCTCCGACAAACATCCCTCAAACTAATTCTCGTAGCTCCCACATGGGCACGTAAACCTTGGTTCATGGCAACAAGCTAATGTAGGCCAAGCAGTACTTAAAACACTTTTTCAAATAACTGCAACGGCTACAGGTTAGCCACCGCTTTGGGAGTTACTGCTGTATAGTCTATGCAAAGCATGTGATCTACAGCTCACATGCCTCGAACGGATATTGTTACTTACCCAGTAAGCATCTGTTCTTGGCATGTAGAGCAGTACCTATACCTATTGCAGTTTTCTTATTTTACATATATATGCATGGACATTTCTATTCTACCTTTACTAACTCCATTCTCACCCTCTGCGGGAAAACAATCTAACAATGGAGTTGATACCTATGCGCACTCTCACCGAAAGTAGGAGTCACCTACCTCGTGACCTGAAAGACTTCTTCGAAGAAAAACAACTTGCAAACATCCGGACCCAACACTAGATGTCGGGAGTATGCAAAGCATGTGAATCTACAGCTCTACATGCCAAAAACAGATGCTTACTGGGTAAGTAACATTATCCTTCCTGGAAACTGGCATTACTGCAGGTGCTAACTTAGGCAGGAAAAGCTAGCAAAATGCAAGCGCTCATTTTCAAAGAACCCTATATACAGTTCAGGGATTATATTTTATGAACAAATCCACGATTCATTTGAAAAGTTCCATTGCAATTCTATTTAAATGAGCCAGTGAGCTTCAAGACTTGTTTTTCCAGAATCCTAAAGACATTGCAGAAAAAAATGCGACATGCTCTTGATAAGAGGTTTTTAATTTTATATTGACAGCTTTAGTAACTTTAGAAATAAAGACCAGCTACTGATGGCATATAGCACTCCTTGGATGGTCTTTCTCTGTCAAAACAAGAGCCGATTCTAGCACAATAGTTTTCTGCAAACCTAGTATTCTGCCACCTTTAATCAGGAAACTCCATGGAAGGAAGAATAAGGGCATATTCTACAAGGAGTGTTTCCACTGCTACAGTTCTGTTTACTGGTTTCTTTATACAGGACAGTTGTAGAGCAGCTACTTGGAAAAATAGACACACGTTTACTGAGCCTTACTGTTTGGACTTAACAGTACAGAATGTTGCAGCAGTTATTCAAGCGGTGTCGGAGCATCTTTTCCAATAAGATGAGCCTTACCTTACTACTTCTACCCATCATCCATAATTACATTTATAATGGCTATAATCGTATGTCTACTGTTTAACTGCTTTCTATTTTGATTCAAGAATCTATGAAAGATCCAATACTGGATATGTGAAAAAGGTACTTAACTGTAGGTCTCTAGTATTGGTATCTTTCATAGTCACGTGACCCACCCTCCTCCCCTTTGAGCTCACTTATTTAGTGTTCTCTCTTACTGTACACACTTGTCTTGGAGGTATGGTAGCCTATGAGGGGAGTGGTTACCAAGCTGCTGCAGCCTTATTGGCTGACGTTTGGTTCTTTTTAAATGACATGAATAGGTTATTAAAATTGACATTTCTAACCTATAGAGACTGTTTAACACTACTGATTTCTAACTATACCGTGGGACTCCTACTTTGACAAAGGTTGTTGGAATTTTGCAATTTCTGCAGGGTCATCCTGAATTTTTTTGCCTTTTTGTTGAACATTTATTTGGCTGGCTATAGACCTCTGTGCACTTTACCCCTGTTAATCAGTGGTAAAGAGCGTGTTCTCCTTTCATCTTGGTAAAAATTGAATGCTCCTGATTAGCATTTTTAGGTCTCGCGCCTAGCGTTGCAGTGCGCAGCGCGAGACCTTTTGTACGGGCTTTAGAAAGCTAACCACACGCTCGTGTGTGTGGTTAACTTTCTGAAGCCTGCAATTGGCTGTAGCGTGTGTTTAAAAAAAAAAAAAAAAAACGGCACGCAATTGGGCAAAGGCGGGCGCATGTCCCGCCTTTGCTCCGCCCATTCCCGTCCGTGTCTAGGACGCGCATCGGCGCGCGGCACGGACGACAGGCTCCCCCGCTCCTCTGTGGTGCGCACGCACCACTGGTTGGTTCATCTCGCTGCTACATCGAGCTTTTTAATCGTATTGGTCTTGAGAGGTCAACCTGACTTTAAGCTGAGCTTCAACAAAACAAGAACATCGAAAATCTATTGAAAGGGTTTGATAATGTTGTTCCCTTTAGGACATCGTTTTACATTGTTCTGAATTCCAGCCGAAGCAATCCTGTATGAAATACGAGAGCCCGCAAAATTATTTTAAAAAAAGAAGAAAAAAAACCAGAGCGCACTGTTCGAGTTCCTGCACAATAAGAGCAGATTACTGAAATCAACGACCTTGCAACTTCAAACACACTCTGCTAGTACAGTAAGTGATTCGGTGGCTGGCCATTTACCTCCACAATATTAAATCCGCTACTAAACCAGAGGTTCACTAGGTACCGCGTGGGAGAGATCTTAAAGGGTAGGCGCATATTTTATGTTCTCTTGTCGTCCTAACCTTGTATTCTACATGGGTGTACCTTGGAGCAGAACTAGTTGCAGGGGGTTTGGCTCATTTTTCTTTCTTTTACTTTCATTCTCGCTAGGAATAAGTCGCCAGGCCGTTACCCCTTTTGAATCCAGCGCCAGGCCTCACCTATACTTCCAGCATGGGCTATTTTGCTGTATTTGAGAAGGGAACGCGGCGCGCCCTGTTTTATAAGATTAGATCAGTGTTCCAGAAGTGTTAACGTCACTCTGGGGTGTGTGCATTTTAGTAGGAGTCCCTCTTTGGAGTCGAAAAAGGGCAGTAAATGAATCAGTGTGTAACTTGTTGACTAGACATTAAATGAAGCGCTCCCTCGCATCCCATCATGTTCGTCTGAACGCAAGGTTGACGGCAGCATTTATTTCCCGCTTGTAGAAGCACCCGTTTAAAATTGACTACATTATCAGCAGCTGCTGTTATGCTTCAGTGTATCCTCCAATTCCACTTCTCATAAAGGGATCCCCATTGTGTTTGTACATTGTGATGAGCTTATAATGTCTCGTGAGGAGCTGTGTCAGCGAAATAATCTATGCTATGGCATTTTGTGTATCCGACACCGACAAGATGTGTGTATGTCATTTGTTAAAAAATAAAATAAAAAGAGGGGTTTAAAAAAAAAAAAAAGGATGCCCGTTTCTAACATCACAGCCAAACATTTTACCAAAGCACTGTGTCTTACGGTGATTCTCTGGGACCGGTTTTGTCAACCACTAGAATTCGGGCAATCAGCAATCCGTGCCAGCCGGTGCACGTCAGCGCTATGGATTGTACAATTCGATACTGTGGTGAAAATATCCGTGCTGCCCTGTTTTTAGTGAATTTCATGCACTGATTTTGTACTAGACTGGGAAAGAGAGCGACACAATCTGTGTACTAAAACTAAGTACACTGGGATGGCCCTGCTCCTGATGAACTTCGCTGTTCAGGAGTTGTGCGGACCTCTGAAAGGAAATCCCATTCTTGTACGGTGATAAGACGCACCCTTTGGTCTTTTCTTCACCCACCTCATTCATTATGGCTGTGCGTTCCATATGAGGATGCAGGCAGAATCATGGGAGCAACACTTCTGAATACTCCAACGAGAAAGGTAGGAGGTAAATAATATGCAAAACTCTATCCAAACGTCACATACCCTTGGTTAAAAAAGAAAAAATACATATAGTTATAATTTTTTACCCACTTAAAAATACTGTTATCAGCAATCGCCTTTTACTCCCTGAGAAATTATTTTACCGTCAAAGGTAAGGAGTGAAATGCTGCCACTTCATAACCTTATCTGAGGCCTTGTTACTGAAAGCACCCTACCCCCCAACCCGAGTAGATGGGGCATATAGGAATCTTGCCCATAAATCAACATCTAGCCTCGCCAGTGTGATCTACATCTGGGCAGTTTTTTTCCTGCTTCCGTTAGGCCAATTTCCCTTTCAACAGAGGCATGTTGCCTACACATGGGACGCTTCCCCATTCAAACATGGTTCAGCTGGCAGGCCCAGCTGACTAGCTTCGCCATGGGTGGGGGAACCCATTGTTGAAGCATACAACTCCTCTCAGGTCAGGTGGTACTGTACCGTGCAATACAGAAATCTCGGCCAAGAAGTGTAATACAGCCCACTCGAACGGATAGGTAGATCCATTTGTGAGGAAGAGCAGCTGCCTCCCCCCATTGACCAAACCATCCACATATCAATCTACTGCCTTTATTGTTCATTCGTTTTTGAACAGCTGGAGAAGTAATGAACATTTCCCGCCGAAGATTCTGTTTTCCAAGACCAACATTTCTAGCTATTGAAGACTGCTTCGCATCTGTGACTCATTTTATTTGTCAGTGTCAGTACCAACATTGATTTTAAACTAGCATTGCACTTTTGCTTGTTCTGGAATCTCGTGGTCGTCTCTAGAAATCCCCCCTCACTTGGCCCCACCGCTCTTACCTGCAGAGGCCGAGGCTGTCTGTGCCAGCCTGGTGCAGCTGCGAACATCTCATCGTAGCACAGGACAATGTAAGCCAGCACAGCACATTGCAACGCTGCATAGTACAGAACTGTTTAGCCATTGCAATTCTTTACATTAAATACTCACATTATTAAGTGAAACCACATATAACATAAATTTATCGTGTGCATACACTTGCACATATTTACATGCAACAGCGTTTAGATAGCATTGTTTGATAAAAATAAAATCTAACAAACATTATCATTTGCAACACCAATAGCTCAAACTTTCACTAATGCGAGACCTGTTGCATTGCAAATGCTTGTTAACTTACCTATAAGTCCTTAGTGTATGGTATAAAGGTGTACCCAGGGTCTGTAAGGTAAATGTCAGAAGTGGACTGTAGCACTCACCGCGCCACCCACTAACAGTGTAAACATGACTGCAGGCCTGCCACCAGTAGTTTGGCTGTGCATTTTTGATTGCAAATCCCCAAGTAGGCCTTTTGCCCATGAAGGCAGGGTGCATGGTATTTAAAATTAGTACATGCAAAAGTTAATGTTAAATGTCCTTTTAGTGAACACATTACTTTTAGATTGAGCTTGCGACAGTACATGCAAAGCATGCACTCTTGCTTGCGAGATTTATTGTTTACAATAAAGAGTTTTAAGCCTGCCCATTGCTTACCATTCGTTTGCATCAATGTCACTCTTCTTTGCTGCCTCCTAATTGGACAGCACAGACCAGGCATCACTTCCTGTTTCTTCTCTGGTGCATTTACTAAGCACAGATTGATTCCCTGTAAGTGTCTATTCGCTGCTCGCACTTTGATAGAGGTACTTTCTAATTAATGTTTTGCCCATGTAGCTTCTTCCCTCTGCCATCCACACCTTCTCTGTATTGCTGCTTTCTCCTACAACAACACTTCTCCATGTTGGTGCCCCCGTCCCCTCACCCTGTCGCCTTTGCTTGCCCGTAGCCCCTCCACTGCTTGCCCGCCCTGCCCATCCCGCCTGGAGGGGGAATAAAAGCACTGATGCGATGCTACCGCGGACCGTTTCGTATCTCTTCTTTTTTATAACTTTACTTTTACACAGGGCTTTAAGTGGGCCGAGTCTCACCTGTGCTGAGCACCGGCAGTTTTTTAAAGGAGGCCTCGAAACGGGTCTCTATCGGGCTCTGTTTTGTGCCCTGGCACAGGCAGTCCGTTTTTTCCGGACTGCATTGACAGCAGGCACATCGATGTGCGCGTGCTCACACTGCTCACTTCTCACTAGTGGAGAAGTTACGGCATGAAGTCATGTCAGGTGAGCGTTGTAGGGGAAGGGAAATCCTTTAAAGAGTCATTTTTTCCCCCCTGGATTTCCCTTCTCTTTTTGAAACTCAGGAGCAGCAACATTGTCGTGGTGTCACCAGGGCTTTAAGTGGAAGCTTTTTCAATATTCTATACAAGCCATAGTTGCTGCTTATTTATCTTATGCAATTAACCATTGACAAAGTGTATAGTCGTGACTTGTAGGTATGATGTTACTTGCTGTATCATATATCTGGATGCAAAGACAAACCGCAAAATACAAGTCGGGCGCCACACTATGCTAAGCACAGATTTTTAGCCTAGGTGTTAAGCCACGGCCTTAATTACATTGGCCACGCCCCTTTGAGAGACCCCCCCGTTTTTTCATCCCACTTAAAGCCCTGCTTTTACAGTGGAACAATTGGAGGACAAAGTGAATGCCATGCATCTTTTTAAACCCAGGCCATTGTGTATCCCATTTTCAGTGGCCCTGTAACTGAAAATCTTGCATACCCTTTCCATAGAATGCTCTTTCAGTAGCTTCCACAAAAATAGACAATTAAGAGACTCTAGTCTCAATGTTCCTCTCTTCTGTCGTGATGCTTAAATTCAAGATTTCGAGTTCTGGCTGCATGGTCTGGCCTTTAAGTACTGGTCCTGATATTCTTGCACACACTCCAGAGCGTCTATAAGCATACGAGTCTTTACTTCCACAATTACTTGTTTGGACCCCTTAATCACGGACGTCATTTCATCCTTGATTGCGCCGTGAGATACCTAATTTACACATTTCTATCTACATGACGCCCTCAAACTGAGTGGCTTCCAGTTGCATCTCCTAATATTTACATCGTTTTGTTCGCTGATCTAGTTTAGAAAAACGTCAAATGTCTGATTTGAGTTGTACAGTGTTTTGTTTTCGGACTTTGTTTTCAATTATTTTTTTTGGTTAGGCTGTCATGGTGGTCCGACTCAAATTTGAAACTTTTCGTGCTGACACTTTTGTTGTTTTACAAAGCTAGGCAGTGATTCCAAGCCTGGGAGACAATATTGGTTCATTATACTTCATAGTTCTTTCTAGCGCTTATTTTTGGTCTGGTTATTTTATAAAACACTGCACATTCATAGAAATAATTTGAAATCACTGACAGTGTTCTGTCAAATCAGCGTAGGTGCCTTAACCATGTATTGTGCTTTACAAGAAACATTGATCGAATAATTCCTCCTTTCTCATTTTTATCCCACATACACAAGCACCATTTTGGATATCTTTGACAATTTTCACCTGATGTACCGAAGCGCAGTAAACCCCGGATGTCTCCCTCTCCGTCTCCCTCCCTCTCGGTCTCCCTCCCTCTCTCGGTCTCCCTCCCTCTCTCGGTCTCCCTCCCTCTCTCGGTCTCCCTCCCTCTCTCGGTCTCCCTCCCTCTCTCGGTCTGTCTCCCTCTCACCTCACCCCGCGTGTGTCAGCCGGGGCTGAGACAGCTTCCCGGGAACACACACAGCCACACCGAGTACTTCACAGGTCTTTAAAAGACCATTCACTTGTTAATGAGGCTTTGTTGTATTTCACCTCTTCTTAGCGCCCCTGCATCAGATGCAGGGGCGCTAAGAAGAGGTGAAATACAACAAAGCCTCATTAACAAGTGAATGGTCTTTTAAAGAATCGCCTGGCCCCCATAGAGCTCAGTCTCTCAGAGTCCGTGCTGCTGCAACCGGCGGTGTTTGCTGACACTTTAAAAAAAACACAGGTACAATGTCTGCAAGGTCCGCGGGCCGCAAAGGAAGCTTGCCGGGCTGCTGGCGGGCCGTACTAGGAGTACCCGTGCCCTAAAGTATGCAGTGTTTTAGTAATGCTAACAGTCACTACTGAGGCTTCTCAGATTGTTCCTGATTAGTACTGGGTTTTACAGATCCTCTACTCATATGTATTTATTACACATTAAATGTGCTGTTGTACAGTTTTGTAAATATTGAACTAAAGGTTTTTAAACCTAATTTTTCAAATTACCGAAAACGCATATATTTAGAACCTGCTCACAATGCAGTCAAATCACAGCAGTTGCGTTACGAGAGTGTAATGTATAAAGGTGCAGGCCTTAGAGGTAGCTTTAAAGCGCTTTATACCTATGTGTCACATATGTCGATTAGAACATGAACTTTTTGGGGGTTAATTAGTTAAGTGACCCACAAAATCACATATAAAGCGCATCTGGCCTCATACCCTGCTCACTAACATTTGCTTACAACCATACACGTCAACTGTGCAAGGCTCATCACAACAGAATACTCACTACTGAATGTGTTGCTGGAGCTCTTGACCATGAAAGGGAATTATTCTATCAGGCTAATGTTCAACCCCAATCGGGTATACTTCTCTGCTTGTACATTAAAGTTAACATTTTACTATGATCACTGTTATGATGTGGCGCAAGACATTGCTTTGTAACTCCTCCCACCATCCTCACTCTAAAAAATAAATCACATTTTGCGGTTTATTTACTTTTTCGTTCCAAATTCCACCTCAGATTGGTAACAAAAAGGAAAAGTGATTGTCATTTTGTAGGCGCACATATGCTTGTTGAACACGCCTACAAAATGTTTATTTTTTATTTTTTTTAAATAAACTAAAGCCAATACACAGCATCAGGGCTGCTGTGCAGTGTGGCAAAAAACCATTGTCAAAGCCAATAGGTCACAATGGCACAACTTATTTGCTTTGCCAATGCTTGATTTTACTGTAGCAGGTTTGGCTGTTCCATAGGAAAGCATTGAGATACTATATTAAGTTTAATAAATGTTATCACCGCCTAGGAAACAGCTAGAGAAATATTTAAAGTCTCTTTTCAACAGTTAAACAAAATCCAATCTAATTGTAGAGTCAAATTTTGCCTAACTGTTGCAGAGAAGGTACTTTAGAACGCCTCTGGACACTGTTCTGTAAGCATTGAACTTCCACCTGGCAGCTCGATTTCTCCCTGTGGTGAGCTGTGAACTTCTGAGAGCAAACAGTGGTCTGACCTAAATGGGCAGATATGATAGAATATGCAGAGGAGGCTGGGAGGATTCTTTTTTGACATTAAAGTATCAAATCTTGCTTGAGTGTCACAGCTGTTTTAAGGGTCTTCTGATTTGCATATAACTTTTGGGACACGTTTCTAAGGAGGGAAACAGAATGCCAATATACTTTGTGTGTATCCACTGTCTGGTTGCTGAAAGATCAGATTTGATTTTACCAGAACTCTGTTGCTGAGTTTGGGGGGGGAGGGGTATAGGAACTACCTGAAGCTAGATTTTAGTTTGATGTGGGAGGTCACCAGGATTAACATAGTACAATCCCTACACACACACACACGTACCAGCCCTCCGTGCCCAAGTTAAGTGTGGCAGATCACTTTGGCCCTCGTGAAAATGTACACATTTGGTAGGGTTAGCCCATGGAACCTTTGCCCATTGGTTAGGTTGTCCCCAGCGTTCACTCTCACTAACGTGCTCCTGCCAGGCATAAATGTGGCACTTCCAGGCACCCACTTCAGAACACTGCTTAACCTTTTGAAGATCAGAAGACTTTTGAAGATAGAAGACTGGTCCTGCTCTTCATCTTGTACCAAGGGCAAAGAAGTGGACACCAAGGGTCATAAGACTGGCCTCTTGTTAAAGTTACATGCGCACAACCAGCTACAAGAGGCCTTTTTCTATAACTGACCAGAATCACCTACACTGGACCCTCCTGTTGGCCTCTGTCACCTTGCAAGTCTAAGTGCCTCCCCTGAGGTCGTCTGGGTGGAGGCTTTAGAAGTGTGCTCCTATTGTGGATTGGAACTTAAAGGACTAAAGTCAGAAGATAAAATCTTTGACCAGGACGAACCTGGTAAGTGTATCAGACCAGCGCTCCATCACAGTCCGTTTCAAATTGTGCCTAGGTTCTGTTCTACTGCGACAATTGACTATTATTAGCATATACAAATCCAAGCACTCAAATAATCATGTATACAATAGTGTCTTATTAGTAGTCCACTTTAATCCAAGTTTTCAGTCCAGGCCCAAATGATAGTCCAAGTCTTCACATTGAGTTTGTGGTAGATATCATTCCAGTTATATTCAAAAAGGAGACAATACAATTGTTCAAAGCGTCGAGCAGTTGGATAATCAGCTTAGAAACAAGCCAACACGTGTTTCGTCGATAGGTCATTAACACCTCGACTTCTTCAGGGCTGTGGACATTAAGTAGATCATCATAAGAATATATATTCTACATTGTGATTAAAAGCTTTATTCTCCATCACCAACCACTGATGTGCAGAAAAAAGCAAAAGGAAAAAAGGGTAGAGTGGTTGGGTTGGTGAAATGCAGGAAAAGAATAGGATAGGAGTTCTTCTCACATGCACATGGGACTTGACCTTACAAAACTTATGTAGGTTTAGATTGCATGTGACATAGTTTTATTGAGTGCTAATATTTTGATGTAAATCCTATTCTCACCTGAACTGAAAACTTGGATTAAAGTGGACTAGTAATAAGACACTATTGTATACATGATTGAGTGCTTGGATTTGTATATCCATAATTTTTGCTCTTTGGGAGGGCATTGTAGGATTGTGGTAACCAATCCTTTCCTAGCAGCACCACTTATACTTTGTATTTGCTATATACTTCCCCCTAAATAAGAGTGCAGTGTGCCCACTTTTTGCTTTATACCTGGTTACCATACTTTTCTACATAGACTATTATTAGCACTTTGTGTTCCCTGGCGCTATTTCTGCTTAAAACTTTAAGAAAATCCAATCTCTAGTACCCCTTTTTGAAATTTTTGCCATGTTAGTGTTATTTTGTTTATTACATTTTACTCTGTTTTTCTAATCAGCTTTTTATTGTTTTGACTTTAAATATTATTGCCATTTTAATACTGCATAAATGCTTTACATGTTGCATCTAAACTACTATCTGCTCTGTGCCGTAGCTAGCAGGGTGTTGAGCTCAGGTTAATTTAGTGAACTTAAGGGTTCACCCTGTGAAGAATTTTATTACTTGAGGTGGGTATTTTCCTTCCTCAACTAATAACCCAATTTCTTACAGCAGTGAGTAATTCAAGCATTTGAATCCATGGAAGATGCAAATACTGGAGAACTACAGTTACAGTTAAGTATTTTGTTCCATATTTGTAGGGTTAGGTGCCTAATCTCCAGGGGTTCTCCAGGTGAAAATGACCATTTTAAACACTGAAATGATGTATTGTGTTAATGGGACTGTGGCACTCTACTTAAATGTGATTTTCTTTATGTAGGCCATGATCACAATGTTTCTTCAGTAGCAGTCATGCCAAATGGAGATCATATAGTGTCTGCCTCGAGGGATAAAACCATTAAAATGTGGGAGGTGCAGACTGGGTGAGTGATTCTGTTATATTGATTACATTAATTTTCCTAAAAAACCAAGTGCATTCCATCAGTTTTCTGAGGGATCAGTGTGCCTTACCCATTAACAATAATACCTGTAATACTTTGCTTTCTTTTACCAGCTTTGGTGGAGTACATTTTCACAGCTTGAGCTAGTCCACAGCTTCCTCTCCCCCTCCTTTCTCCTCTACAGTGATATCATTATTTGTGTACACACATGCATGTTCTTTTTTCTTCTTTCCTGAACTTATCTTTCTGCATCAAGTCACTGGACTTAAAGAATCACCGGAGCACCTCTTTTTCTCAACTGGAGTCCATCATGCCAGGGAAGGTGGATCGTTCTGTATCTAGGGCAAACAATATCCGTTAATAATGATCCTTCAAAACCTCAACAAATCATGAGTACAACCAGTAAATCGGACTTCATTTCACATTGGAGGCAACCCAGTATCTTTTGAATACAAGAGTACTGTTTAATTTTCTGACAGGTGGTCTTCAGTTATGTTTTTCTGACATGATGCCATACATTTTGCATCTGGATGCTGTTGTGAAAGAAAGATAGCTGAGAGAGCCACATAAATCAATGTTCGAGGCATGTGAGCTGTAGATCACATGCTTTGCACACTCCTGCCATCTAGTGTTGGGTCTAGATGTTTGCTGTTTGTTTTGTTCGAAGAAGTCTTTTCCAGTCACGAGGTAGGTGACTCCTCCTTTCGGTGATAGTGCGCATGGGCATCCGCTCCAATGTTAGATTGTTTTTTTCCGTCATCTGATTCGGACGTGAATTGCTGCGCTCCAGTTCGACACCGTTTCTTCGGTTTCCCTCCGTACGCAATACACACACCCTCGACGGCATTGTTTCCGATCGCGTATCCCATTCTCTGCATATCGTATTTACTTCTAAAAAAACCTTCTTTCGATCGGGAAGCTTGTGGAAGGCCTTCGAGCCTACCCGTGTCGGTCCGCCTCGCAGTTGATGGAACGGACTCCATTAAAATTCTGCCCTCGGTGCCACGCAAAGTTTCCGCGCACCGACTCACACGAAGTGTGCAATCTGTGCTTGTCTCCGGAGCCCAGAGAACAGGACTGCGATGCGTGCAAGGCTTTCCGCTCCAAGAAGACGCTTCGCGACTGCCTGGCTCGACGTTGCGACATGCAGACCCAACACGCAAGCTCCACTCCGAACCTCTTCGGAGAAGATTCGGAACAATAGGCCTGAGACGCTATGGGAGCCGAGGAAGAACAAGATCCCATCGCCATCTCGGACTAAGGCTCCGAGGGGGACAACAACATCCCACAAGGGCAGCGTACCGTGAGTACAGATACTCCCATGCCCCAAAATCCGCCTAAGAAGGCTCCAGTACAACCCCCGCCTCCGGGCCACGGTCTGCACCAAGAACACGTTTCCGACGCCCCGTCTTCTGGCTTGGCATCGAAACAGGCCCAAAAGCCTCCCGAGCCGACAGAAAACGGGCTCCGATCCGAAACCTTCTGGATCGAAATTTGAAGACCGGCTCCTGCCAATCACCTTCGACACCGAAAACGCTTTCGGATACGAAATCCTCAGGATCCAAAAGCCTGGCTCAGAAACCATCGTCACTGAAAGTTTCGACACCGAAACAACTGGATGTGCCCGCTCCATCTCGGGAACAACTTTTTGATGCTCCGCCTAGCAAGCCGGATCCGAAACAACAAGAGTTGTACATCCATCCAACTACTGGACATATCTCTACAAAAGTGACACTGAAAAGAAAACCTGAATCAGAGAAGGCCTACCATATTCCTTTGAAGAGGAAGAATGTCGGGACTAATCCTTCTCCTCCTCCTCTTCCATCTCCTCCTCCTCCTCCTCCTCAACCTCAACACCTAATGATTTCACCTGAGCATTCACCACAACACACACCTGAAGATCAGGATGATGGGGATGGGGACAATGTACCATTAGTTCCAGACACTTGGACAGATTACAATACCAACTCTCCCACGGGAAACGATCCTGACCTTTACCCTACAAAACCCTCCGTCGGACGACAGTGTAGGCTACATAGAGTTGTTAGGTAGACCTGCCAACTATCATGGTGTGCAGGTGCACAAAATTCCTTGAAGAGGATTTCCTGTTCGAAACACTTAGCAGCATACAAAAGTCATCACACTCACTCCCCATGTTAAAGGGTATGATAAGGCACGTTGATGACATATTTAATGACCCCGTCAGAGCTCGTATTCTTACCCCAAGAGTAGATAAATACACGCCAGCACCATCTGACCCAGCCTACATTAAGGGACAATTACCATTGGACTCCCTAGTGGTGTCCCAACGCGCGTAAAAGGGCAATCTCCCAAACTGCAGGAGATGCTCCGCCCCCTGATGAGGAATCCAAGCTTCTTGATGCATCGGGGAAAAGGGTAGCCTCTCTGGCAGCAAACTTCTGGCGCATCTCTAACACACAAGCGCTGCTCGCAAGATACGACAGGGCGCATTGGGAAGAAATGGAGCACTTGCTCCAATATCTACCCGATGAACACAAAGCTAAAGCGCAAGATTTATTGCGGGAGGGACAGCTTATTTCAAATATTGCTCTCAGGTACTCCCTGGATGCTGCAGGCACTGCTGCTAGAGCTGTAAACACCAGCTTCCTTTTGAGAAGACACGCTTGGCTACGCATATCAGGTTTTAAACCTGAGGTTCAGACTATCATTCTGAACACACCCTTCGACAAAGAGCACCTCTTTGGCCCGGTCGTAGATTCCTCACTGGAAAAAATGAAAAAAGATACGGAAGTGGCCAAATCCATGGGAGCCCTTCAATTGACACAAACACGTGGTTCCTTTTGGCGCTCTTTCTACCGCGGAGGGTCCAAAAATGCCTCCTCAGAGACTACCACCACCACGTACAAGGGTAACAACCAACCCTCTCCCTCTAAAGGTTACTTCAGAGGGGGGTATAGAGGCAACAACGTCAAAGGCAGAGACTCAAACGCACGTGCCTCCCCCTCCAATACAAAACAGTGACTTCACTACACTTCCCCCCCGAACATTTAACAACTGTCGGGAGACGTCTTTCGGATTTCCTACCAATCTGGCATTCTATAACAGACAAGTGGGTACTGGAAATTATCCGTTCTGGTTACTGCCTGGAGTTCACCAACAATCATTCCCCCAAGGTGTCACAAACTCTCACCGGATCACTTGCACCTCCTAAAACAAGAGGTTCAGTCTCTCCTTCTAAAAGGGGCTATAGAGCTCGTACCATCACAACACCACGGGTCGGGCGTGTACTCTTTTTACTTCCCAATACCAAAAAAGGACGGTTCTCTCAGACCAATATTGGACTTCGGACAATTAAACCATTACATACAGTCAGACCATTTTCACATGGTAACACTTCAGCAAGTACAACTACTTCTGCAACAGGGCAACTTACTGTCTACACTCGACTTAAAGGACGCCTACTTCCATATTCCAATCCATCCCGCTCATCGCAAATTTCTCAGACTTATGGTAGCGGGGTCAACATTACCAGTTCAAGGTACTTCCGTTCTGAGTCACCACTGCCCCCAGAGTCTTCACAAAGTGTCTGGCGGTAGTCGCTGCTCACCTGAGGTCAGAACACATCCATGTTTTCCCCTACTTGGACGACTGGCCAGCACATATCCAAAATGTCTCCAGCACACCCACAAGACACTTCTGTTATTAGATCAACTGGGGTTCACAGTCAATGTGCTTAAATCACATCTCCAACCTGCAAATACTCCACTATCTAGGAGCCACCTTAAATACGCAAAAGGCTTTGGCTTTTCCCAATGCAGCCAGAATTCATAACATTCAGGCTCTAGTTCTCCAGTTTCAATCCAATCACTCGCTTCCAGCTCAGCTGTATATGCAACTACTAGGAATGATGGCATCTTGAATCATAATAGTTCCCCATGCCAGGCTGCACATGCGTCCCCTGCAAGAATGTTTAGCGAGTCAGTGGAACCAGTCACAGGCTCTGTTAACCGATCTAGTGTTGGTAAGCGGCTGTACTCGCTGCTCTTCAGTGGTGGAACACACAAAATTTATCAAAAGGACGGCCCTTTATAGACCCGGTTCCACAGATAGTACTAACAACGGACGCGTCCCTCACTGGCTGGGGAGCTCATCTTCAGCACCACTCAGTGCAAGGCCTATGGAGCCAACGGCAAAAGTTGCTCCACATCAATCATTTAGAGCTGCTTGCGATTTTCCTAGCTCTCAAGGCATTTCAAACACACCTGGTTGGCACAACTGTCTTAGTCCGTACCGACAACATGACAGCCATGTACTACATACAAAAACAGGGGGAACACACTCTCTCCAACTGTCGCACTTAGCCCAGGACATTTGGAAATGGGCCATTCACCACAAAATCTATCTCCTAGCGGAACACCTCCCAGGAGTGAACAACCAGATTGCAGACCTCAGCAGACAGAGGCAGCAGATACACGAGTGGGAACTTCACCCTCAGGTTCTCCTCCCATACTTTCAAAGTTGGGCATTCCCTCAGATAGATCTGTTCGCCACACACAAATGCCAAAGCTTCGCCTCCAGGTACCCACACCAGCTATCCAAGGGCAATGCACTATGGATGAACTGGTCAGGGATATTTGCTTATGCTTTTCCGCCTCACCCACTCATTCCAGCAGTGGTTCGGAAGCTCAGACAAATATCCCTCACATTGATCCTAGTTGCTCCCACATGGGCCCGTCAACCATGGTTCACAACCCTGTTGGAGCGGTCTCTGGTCCCGCATCAAAAGCTGCACTTAACACCCAGTCTCCTTACACAGAGCCATGGAGAAATCAGACATCCAGATCCCAAACAACTGCACCTCGCGATCTGGCCCTTGAATCAGTTTGGTTATCTGAACCTTCCACCAGACTCTATGAACATCATCAGGGAAGCCAGAAGGCCTACCACAAAAGCCTGTTGCGCAGCAAAATGTAAGCGTTTTGTCATTTATTGCAAAAACAATCACATCAACCCTCTTGATGCTTCCATACAAAACATTATCTGCTATCTGTTACACTTGCAGCAGTCAGGATTGGCTTACACCTCCATCCGGCTACATCTTGCTGCAATAGCTGCGTACCTACAAAATAGGCAACATCTATCGCTTTTTAGAAGGCCAGTAATCAAAGCTTTCATGGAAGGACTTAAGAGTTATACCTCCAAGACTTCCACCTGCCCCAGTGTGGAATCTTAACATAGTCCTCACAAGATTAGTTGGACCACCCTTTGAACCCATGACTAGGTGTGAGCCACAGTTTCTTTCTTGGAAAACTGCTTTCCTCATTGCAATCACTTCTCTAAGGTGAGTGGGTGAACTACAGGCACTAACCATAGAAGAACCGTTTTTTCAACTGCACAGAGAGAAAGTGCTTCTACGTACAAACCCTACATTTCTACCTAAGGTAGTCTCTGCTTTTTACATAAATCAGTCGGTAGAATTACCCTTATTCTTCCCTCAACCTGATTCTGTTGCAGAGAGAGCTCTACACACCTTAGATGTCAGAAGAGCACTGTTATACTACATTGAAAGAACACAATCGTTTCGAAAGACCAAACAACTTTTTGTTGCTTTTGCACCACCACACAAGGGCAATCCTATCTCCAAATCAGGTATTGCAAGGTGGATTGTTAAATGCATTCAAACCTGTTATGCAAAAGCAAAAATAACTTTAACTGTACCCCCTAGAGTGCATTCCACTCGCAAGATAGGGGCTAATATGGCCTTCTTAGGAAACATTCCCATAGTGGACATTTGCAAAGCTGCAACATGGTCTACACCGCACACATTTACAAAACACTATTGTGTAGATGTGTTAGCAAGACAACAAGCTAATGTGGGCCAAGCAGTACTTAAAACACTATTTCAGACCGCTCCAACAGCTACAGGTTCTCATCCAGGGGATACTCATCAATAGTCATAATCTATGAATAATCCCCGCCCACGTGCGGGATCCCGGAGCATATAGAAAAAATATATAGGCTGGTGGGAGGAGCATGTCCTCAAGGCGAAACAAAGAGCATTATTTGATGAACACGTTATACAAATGTGGAGATATATCGATGACGTGTTCATTATATGGAAAGGAACATCTTCTCAGGCGGAAGGGTTTGTAGAGGCAATTAATTGCAACAATCTAAACTTGCAATTTACCGCACACATTGATCCTGCAACAGCTAACTTTCTAGATATCTCTATATAGATACAAAACGGAGCCATAGAGACATGTTTATATAGAAAACCGACGGCTGGTAATGTCTTATTACACGCCACCAGCTTTCATCCCCAACATACCATCTCCAGCCTTCCATATGGGGAATTTTTGCGTATCCGCAGAGCATGCAGCACCAGTGAGACATTGGCAGCAGCTCAAGAAGCAGCCAGAACTAGGTTTCTGGAGAGAGGATACAATGCCAATAAACTCGATATAGCCCTTAAAAAGGTCAACAATAAGGACAGACAGTCACTATTGCAAACGAGATCAGGAACAACTGCCAATACGATCTTGTTTCCAGACAATTCAGAAGATAGGGAGAGCCAGGGCAATTCGAGGAAGGGTACCTGTAGATTTATATCAACTTATAGCAGGCAAGCCAATGCCATAAAAAGTATTATTAATTCACAGTGGCCTATAGTTCTCACTGATGCGACGCTCCTACAGATACTACCTAACAAGCCTAACTTTACGTATCGCAAAGCACATTCAATGCGCAGCGATCTAGTTAAAACTAGCCCTGAATTGGAGACGAAAAGTAGGTGGCTGTCCCCCAAGAAAGGTTTCTTCAAATGCAGCACATGTCGTGCGTGCAAATTTGGGGTGAATACGAAAACCTATTCCACCATCTTTTCAGATGTTCCTGTTAATCTCAAGGGACATTACACTTGTCGCACAGATTACGCTGTATATATTCTACAGTGCATCTGTGGACTTCGCTACGTAGGGAGTACGAAGCTGCAGGTTTATGTGCGAATCCTGCAGCATCTACGTGCGACAGTGAATTCTGACCCCTCATATCCTGTCGCCCGACATATAAAGTTGGAACACGGTAACAACCTAAATGTGCTCCAATACTATGTCATAGACAGTGTATCTGTGAACAAACGAGGGGGCAACCGCGAAAAACTACTGAGGCAATTAGAGAGCAAATATATAGTTGAGCTGGACACTAAGGCCCCGAGGGGATTGAACATTTGTGAAGATTTACATTATTATCTGTAATATACATCCAGCCTCTAGTAGTCTCCCATCTTCCCATTTGTAAATTAGGATCTAGTTTGATGTAGATTTTGATTCTAGTTGGGATGATTTTATGGGTCCAGTGCATTTCAGTACTGTTTAGGGATTGGAAGGTTATATTCTATACAGTATAGTCTCCATTTGAGCAGTCTCTTCCTTTGTTCGCCAATTTGTTTATAGTCTTTTGCATATAGTCAGTTGTATATATTTAGACTTTACAATGAATCAGTTTGCATCCTTCTCTCTAGAGGTTTTTTTAACTTTATTTATTGCACTTTTTGCACTTTCCTAGCGATTTTTTGCACATGTGTACAGTCTATTGAATTTTGCGGGCAGTATTTTAAGAGGATATGAATGAATAAAAAATGTTTTTTAAATGCATCTTAGATTTGCTAATATCTATTGAATAATCTAGATTCATTGATTGAAATTAGGCATGGGCTTTTGTTAGTATGTGTATAATGAAATGAAATTCACATATAATGATGGCAAGTCCTTTAAATCATGAACCCGTAATTCAAACTTTATTTTGGTCCATTGTGTTAATTGTCTCGTAGGATCTTGATGCATTTGTACATTCATGAACATATAAGTTAGGCCACTACCTTATGCTATACGAGGAGTATGTTTTAATTACTTAAATATCTCCACAGTGCCAGTAAGGACCAGATATTCATGTAAGGGTTTAGAATATTAAATGTATTTTCTTTGGACTTTGTTTAAAACAGAATGAAATTTCGTATTTATCATCATTACATCTTTCGTTTATATGTGTTTATTTCACTTGTAAATATGATGTTTATATTTATACTTATTTTTATATTTATATAATGTAAATTAGCATGATTTGTTAGTCTAGGTGCTATTAAGCGGGTGTAGGCATTGTTAATGATGTATAGTATTTCCTCTATGTCTATGCAGGTAATAGGCACCAAGTCACATGGTCAATTAATCACTTTATATAAACGTCACTTTCTTGCAACGCATTTATGTGATCAAGGCCACCTTGTTGGCCGAAACGCGTCATGTTCGAGTTTTGCACTTACTATATGGAACAATAAATATGCTACTGCGGCCGGCAGTATCAGCATAAGAAGCAGTTGTCCGTCTCTCTTTTCGGTGCCGGGATGCACCTTTGAGTGGTAATTGTGTGTATATATATATATATATATATATATAACCTATACATGCAGCCTAAAAACGTTTCCAACATGGCAGAACTGCCGAAATTACATAGGTTTGCATTGTAAGACAAATACCCTCCTAACCCATAAGGAAAAGAGGACATGCACAGAACAATTGTCCTATACCAATGCTTTATTGCCACAAGGAAAACTTGTAATTGCAGGCATTCGCCTGTAGGCTGCATTGCAGAGCAATAATGCAACCAAGACAAAAAAACTGGCACCTTGCCTTTAAGGCTTCCAAGGGTTAGGGTACCGTGCCGTTAAGGCCTGCAGGAGACCCTCTGCTCCCATCATGCACCACAGGTGACAGTTAGGTCTGTTCTTTTTTCTGGCTCCTTCTGTGAGGATCCTGGAGTTTGAGCTCTTCAGTTTTTTGACTGAAAGATAATTTTTTGATATTTCCTTGGAAATTTCGACAGTTTCTGGTACTTGGAGGTATATTCTACTGGGTTTTTTTTTTTTCCTCTCCAAAAGTTTCCAGTCAGAATGCCTGCTTTATTTCGGGAATGTCCTTCCTGTGGCAAGAAGATGGCACTGTCAGATCCACACTCGGTGTGTATTGTGTGCCTTCCATCTTCACACAATCCTGACCAGTGTTATCATTGCCAGAAGTTTTCGAAGAGGACTCTGCGTGACAGAGAACGCATCAAGCTTCATGCCCTACTGGAGAGGGATAGAGACCATCATAGAGCTCCCTCTTCAAGTAAGCAACACCGAAAACGGCATCGCTCCACCTCTCCTGAGTCCAGGAAGAAGCAGGTGCCTGATTGTTCGCCGTCAAGATCGCCGTCGAAGAGGCCGAGGCATTCTTCAACGTCGAGGGACAAGCCAAGTAAGTCGGCGGACAGCACTTCGGGCTCGAAGGCTGTGGGTCCTGAGAGACCGTCCAAAACTCCGTCGACGTCGAGGCACACTCCGCCAACCTCGAGGGGATCGGCGTTGAGACTCGCCGGCGAAGACCATGCCGCGAGGGGACATACCGACGTTGAGGCATTCTCCGCCACCCTCAAGGGGGTCGGCGTTGAGAGACTCGCCGGCGAAGGCCATGCCGCATGGGGACGTACCGACGTCGAGAGCATCGTCGAGGTCCCATCATTCGACGTCGAGGAGATCGACGTCATCGAGAAGGGCGACGTTGAGATCCCCCCCATCGGCGCCGACAGGTGACATCAGGGTCCCCCCATCGACGTGGGCGGTCGACGTCGAGACCTGTAACGGATCATTCGCCGTCGAGGAGATCGGCGGCAGCGTCAAGGGCGATGTCTAAGTCTCCCCATCGACGCCGACAGTCGACGTCCAAGTCCCCCCATCGACGTGGGAGGTCGAGATCAAGATCAGGGCACAGATCGACGACGGTGACTCAGACCTTGTCGACGTCGAGATCCCGTTCGACGTCAAGGGACCAGTCCTCTCCAGGGCTGAATATTGTACAGATTTCTCCAGAGAGATCTCCTACAGTTGCCGAAAAGAAGTTTTGCGGCCTGTCGCCTCGCTGGCTGTAGGGTGTTGGAACAGGTGCCAGCAGAGGTCCGGGCTCGGACCACTCGCGGTCATACGCAACAAGACTTTCTAAGTCGCCTTCCAGAAGACCAAGGTCGCCTTCTACACGCCGATCTCGGTCAGGTGGTCATCACAGCTCGCACGATCATCCACATAAGAGGAGGCGCAGAACATCTTCTACCTGTTCTTCGTCTTCCATTCGGCACTACTCGCCAACTTTTTCATCTACACCACCTTCAGGGGTTTCTCCTATTGATGACATTGGGACTTTCTCTGACGTAGTTGGCAGAGGAGCTAAGAAACTAAATATCAGTTTATGTACTCCTGTGATCCCTACATCGATCATTTTCGAGACATTGCACCATCGTACAGCTCCCAGACCTCTGGTGCCAGGTTTTTTAGAACCAGCTATGACCACGGTCCTTACTCCAGCCACAGTGGGGTCAGTTCCGTCGAGGATAGCAAAGAAATACAAAGCTCCAGACCAGGATCCCTTGTTCCTTAGGTCTGATCCTCCGGCGGATTCAATCATTGTGGCAGCCGCCAGAAAAGCACACTCCGCAGCCTCATCCGCTTCTGTTCCTCCAGAAAAGGACAGTAAACAAATGGACTCTTGTGGCAGGAAGATGTGCAATACTTCGGCATCATCGATGAAGATTGCAAGTGCTTCAGCCCTTCTTGGGCGCTATGATAGGTCTCTTTGGGACTCCCTGGCTAGGTTTACCGACAAGCTTCCCAAAGAAAATCGACAAGACTTCCACGAGATCTTGCAAGAGGGTGGCTTAGTAGCCAATCAGTGGCGGCTGACGCCTCAGATCTCGCCGCACACGGCTATTCACAGGGCATCTGTTCGCAGCGCTCAGCGTGGTTGCGCCTCACAGGTCTAAAACCGGACGCCCAGAAGAAGATCCTAAACCTTCCTTTTAAAGGCTCCTCCTTATTCGGTTCTCATGCTGATGAGGAGATGACAAAGATGAAGACCGAGCTAGACACAGTCAAAGCAGTTGGACTGGAGAAGCGGAAGGAGTTTCGAAAACGCTTCCGTCAGAACGACAAGCGGCCCTTCCAACAGAGGTTTCAAACCCCTCAATGGTCCTCCCAAAACCAACAAAAGTTCCAATACCAGCACAAGCGTCCTGGCAGGGGCAGAGGGAACAATAAGCAACAGAGGTCCTCCACCAAGCAGCCTCCAACAGTGAGGCATTGCTTCCTCCGCACCCCTTCGCCACTCCGGTAGGAGGGAGTGTCGTTCTTCACCTGGAAGAGTGGGAAGCCATAACAAAAGACAGATGGGTGCTAAATATTGTACAGCATGGTTACTTGCTGAGGTTCAAGACCCCTCCTCCGCAAGTTGCCCCTCATTTGACGTGCCTTCCTCAACAACACAATGTATTGCTACAGGGCAAAGTGTGTACCCTCCTCTCCAAAAAGGCCATAGAAGAGGTTCCACCTCACCAGCGAAATCAAGGGGTATACTCACTGTACTTTCTGGTCCAAAAACGAGGAGTAGCCAAAGAGTACAGGCCCATCCTCGACCTGCGCCTGCTGAACAGGTTTATAAGAAGAGAGATTTCGGATGCTAGCCCTGCACCAGATTTTCCCACATCTTCATCTGGGAGACTGGATGTGTGCCATCGACCTGCAGGACGCCTACTTTCACATTCCTGTTTCAGTGAAGCATCGCAAGTTCCTCAGGTTCCAGGTGTCTCGACAGCACTATCAGTACCGAGTACTTCCATTCGGGCTCAAATCCGCTCCCCGGACGTTCTCCAAGTGCATGGCGGTGGTAGCCGCTTTCCTCCGCAAGAGGAAAATCTTCGTCTACCCCTACCTAGACGACTGGCTCCTGAAGAGTTCCACACCTTCTCTACTCCAGAGCCATCTCACTTACTGTCTCAACCTGCTTCACTCACTGGGGTTGCAAGTCAACTACAAGAAGTCAGTTCTCAACCCCACGCAGAAAATACATTATCTGGGCGCATCCCTAGACACCGCAACGGCAAGCGTGTGTCCTTCGGAGGAGAGGTTGTCCTCAATGTTGATCAAGTGCCGTGCGCTTCTCAGCACTATACATCCCACAGCAAGGCAGGTGTCATCACTGCTGGGATCGATGGCCTCATGCATCTTCATTGTGCCCAATGCCAAGCTTTACATGCGGCCTCTACAGCAGTCCCTCGAAGATCAATGGACTCAGCACTCAGGCCGTTGGGAAGATCGTGTCTCTCTTCCTCAGGTGGCCAGGGACTCCATCAAATGGTGGATGAAACGTTCACACCTTCTGCAAGGGGTCCCCTTTCACCAGGTACCTCCGACACAGACTGTAGTTACAGATGCCTCACTGCAAGGTTGGGGAGCGCACATGGGCCGGCTTCAGGTACAAGGTCTCTGGTCCGAGACAGAAAGAAGTTATCACATCAACTTCTTGGAGCTAAGGGCAGTCCATCTGGCTCTCAAGTCTCTGTACCCGTCCCTACAGTCCAGCTCCATTCAGATTCAGACAGACAACACAACAACAATGTACTATCTGAACAAGCAGGGAGGCACCAGGTCACGGGTCCTGTCTCTGGAGTCACAGACCATATGTAAGTGGCTTCTGGCGAGGAGTCTCACGATCGTAGCCGTTCACCTTCCAGGAACCTTGAACGTGCAGGCAGATGTTCTCAGCAGAGACTTCGTAGAAGCACACGACTGGGTGTTAAACGAAGAAGTCGCTCAGGACTTTTTTCGGCAATGGGGAGTGCCAGACATCGACCTGTTCGCAGACGCGGCAAATACGAAATGCCCCGTCTTCGCGTCCAGATTCCCACAACAAGGATCACGGGGGAATGCAGTTTTGATAGGATGGTCGCAGACATTGCTGTACGCTTTTCCACCACTCCCTCCGATTCCTGCGGTCATACAGAAGTTTTACAGGACCAACGCCAGAATGATTCTGATAGCACCAGAGTGGCCGCGCCAGCGGTGGTTTCTGGACCTCCTGCAGCTGTCCGAAGCCCCACACCGGAGGCTTCCCTGTCGCCCGGACTTGTTTACCAAGAACGAGGTGAGAGTATTTCATCCCAACCTCTCGTCCCTGCGTTTGACTGCATGGCTCCTGAAGTCATCCAGTACGGACACTTAGACCTCCCTGCTGATTGTATGTCTATTCTCAAGGAAGCAAAGAGACCCTCCACCAGGAAATCTTATGCTTTCAAGTGGAAGAGATTCTACCTGTGATGCAAGGATAACCAGTTTGATCCGACTAAGGGTCAGGAGCAAGTGATCCTTCCCTACTTGTTATACTTGGCAAAGTCAGGCCTGCAATATCCCTCCAACAGGGTTCACCTGGCCGCTATAACAGCTTACAGGAAGTCCCCGACCCAGGGTTCATTCTTCCAGATGCCAGTGGTAAAGGATTTTCTAGAGGGTCTCAGGAAGGTTTATCCCCCAGTGAGATCTCCCTCTCCTCCCTGGGAACTTAACATTGTGCTTGCGAAACTTATGGGTGCTCCTTTCGAGCCTATTCATAAGGCGTTGTTGCAGCATTTGACCTGGAAGGCTGCTTTTTTGGTAGCCATCACTTCTGCACGCAGGGTGAGTGAGATTCAGGCCCTGTGCTGTAAGGCACCTTATACTGTTTTTCATGCCAATAGGGTGGTGCTACGTACACATCCGAGCTTCCTCCCGAAGGTGGTCTCGGATTTTCACATCAATCAGGTTATTACGCTGCCCACCTTCTTTCCTAAACCTTCAACTCCCCCTGAGAGATCATTACACTCTTTAGATCTCCGGAGAGTGCTGAAGTTTTACCTTGACAAAACTCACACACTTAGGAAATCTGACCAGTTTTTTATCAACTACGGTTCTACTAACACCGGTCTAGCTGCATCTAAAAGATCCATCTCTCGATGGATTGTCTCTTGTATAGCTTTATCCTACCAGTTAGCTAACAAGACCTTACCAGGCAGACCTAAAGCGCACTCTACCAGAGGGAAAGCCTCTACCACAGCTCTCCTTCGCAATGTTCCAATGTCTGAAATCTGTAAGGCAGCCACATGGCGGTCGGTGCATACCTTCACACGTCATTACTGTCTAGATTCTGATGCACAGGCCGATGCCCAGGTGGGGCAGGCCTCTTTGAGGAATTTGTTTGCATGATTGCAATTTGAATGTAATGTTCTGTATACTCCGTTGCTCGTCCGCGAGGTACTGGGTATGGGCTTGCTACTCTATTCATAGATTATGACTATTGATGAGTATCCCCTGGATGAGAAGGATTAGTTACTTACCTGTAATCCTAGTTCTCATCCAGGGGTATACTCATCATAGTCATAAGCGACCCTCCCTCCTCCCCGGATGAGCATCACTGGAGTTCTTGTATATTTTTGCATCCTCTACTCAGGTGTGTCTACATTATACACCGTCAAAAGAACTGACCTAACTGTCACCTGTGGTGCATGATGGGAGCAGAGGGTCTCCTGCAGGCCTTAAAGGCACGGTACCCTAACCCTTGGAAGCCTTAAAGGCAAGGTGCCAGTTTTTTTGTCTTGGTTTCATTATTGCTCTGCAATGCAGCCTACAGGCGAATGCCTGCAATTACAAGTTTTCCTTGTGGCAATAAAGCATTGGTATAGGACAATTGTTCTGTGCATGTCCTTTTCCTTATGGGTTAGGAGGGTATTTGTCTTACAATGCAAACCTATGTAATTTCGGCAGTTCTGCCATGTTGGAAACATTTTTAGGCTGCATGTATATGTTTCACATATGTATGTATGTATGTATGTGTGTGTATATATATATATGTATATATATATATATATATATATATATATATATATATATATATATATATATATATATATATATATATATATATATATATTCTATATGCTCCGGGATCCCGCACGTCGGCGGGGATTATTCATAGATTGACTGATGAGTATACCCCTGGATGAGAACTAGGATTACAGGTAAGTAACTAATCCTTAGCCACCGCTTTGGGAGATTACTGCTATTTAGTCTATGTAAAGCATGTGATCTACAGCTCGCATGCCTCGAACGGATAACGTTACTTACCCAGTAAACGTCTGTTCTTGGCATGTACAGCTGTAGATTCACATGCGCCCACCCGCCTCCCCGGGTACCTGTAGCTGCTGCAGTTCTCTTTAGTATACATACATACGCATGGACATCTCTATTTTACTCTTTCTAACTCCATTCTCACCCTCTGCGGGAAAACAATCTAACAATGGAGCTGATGCCCATGCACACTATCACCGAAAGGAGGAGTCACCTACCTCGTGACTGGAAAATACTTATTCGAACAAAACAAACTGCAAACATCCGGACCCAACACTAGATGGCAGGAGTATGCAAAGGATGTGAATCTACAGCTGTACATGCCAAGAACAGACGTTTACTGGGCAAGTAACGTTATCCTTCTGCGTAATCACTCGATTGAAAAGTGCATTTTGTCAGCATAATGCCACAATGACTTACTAGGGCATGGAAGGCCTAGGACTGTGCGAGACAAATGTCCAATGAAGTTCCAATTGATTTTGGACCAAGCAGTTCCATCTCGGACAACCCCCACAGTGAGTGTGTGCACCAGAAAATGTTGCTGTTCATGTTAAGAGACACTCCAAAATCATGCTTTGTGTTGAGAACCTATGAGTTTGAGATTCATTTCGTAAGCAAATGTCAGGGTACTTTTTAACCACTAATGTGTCAGATGCTTTAGGTGGATCCAGAACACTAACAGTTGTTCTAGCTCACTCAGTACTGAGCCTGAGCCAGTGTGTTCTATAGTTCTGGTAATTGTTCTTTTAGGTGATACTTTGATAATCCCAACAATACAGTAACTGTCTGTCTAGGCGTTTGTTGACTCGCCTAGGCTAGACCCCTTTAAGATTCTTATACAGGATGGACTAAAATATCCAACCAAATCTATTCTCATGGAAGACCTTGTAGGTATTTTGCCACAAGAGAAGGCAGTGCACCATTAGACTTGCCTCCACTTATGATTATATGTTCTTCTCATAGAGATACCACAACAATTTAAACAAACCTTATACCCCGAACTATCATCCAGGTTCATCTTGAAAGGTTTCTCTTGAGGACATAACCGCATTTCATTACTTCCTTTCTAGGGATGCATTAAAACTGAAGGGTCCCTATGGAAGTCAATCAGGCATAAATGACTCCTGTCTAATACTATGCAGCATAGAATGTTGTTGATGCTGCTCCCTCAGCTGGTTCTTGGCTGGCTTCTCATAAAGGATTATGCATTCTTAAAAGTTGACCCACATCCTGACTCGGTCATTGCTTCACCAGTATGAATTAGCCACACATCCTCCCTATTTGTTGTCACATTGACAGGGAAAGCAAACACATCCTTTTCAGCCAAAAGAGTATCGGTACCTTGTGTTAAGGCCTCCCATAAGAGAACACTGTTTTTGGGTACATCCCCCTCCAATTGGAGTTGTATTTCGTATATACAATGTGGGACACTTACCCTAGTATCTGGTGTCTCCACCGTGATATACTCATCGCTACTCCCACCAGACAATCCATCAGGTTCTGGTGCACTGTCGTGACTTCAGTTGCGCTGTCCAGTGTAGTCACTGCCCATTCCCCACTCACAAGCAGTGTCCTCAATATCCAGGGCATGCCTGAACTAAAGTCAGTCTACCTTCTTTTTGAATTGAGGCTTGGAAGGCTTTGGTTTATCTTCCGGCTTCCTGTTCATCTCGTTCCTGAAAGGAACAAGGTGAACGTGTATCAGTATCCTGATACCGGTCAGGCGGTCTAATATCAGTTTTGCAGGTTATAGCGTTTTTCAATGGCTTCCCATCGAGGAGACCCACCACGTGATTAATTTTGTCTGTTTTTCTTTTTCTACCTCTTCTTTGTAGAAGACTCGGGTGCTTGCTTAGAGTTATCCTTTGCATACTTATTCTTTATTTGTTGTTTACCAGCTCTGGCTCCCAAGTTATCTCTACCCATAGGTGTCTTTGACAATTTTTGGTAATTCACCCTCCTGATGTGCAGGAGACAAATCCCGTATGCGCTGGCATATAGACACTCAAAATAATGGTGGATACTGCGGCAAGATTGGCCATCAGTTTCATCTCCCAAGTCTAGAGCAGGTGCTGCCCTTACTCATTCTGGATCTGTTTTAGCACTTTAAGCAAAACTGCCAATGAAAAGGTACCATGTGTTGTGCTGTATACTGCAACAAAGACTCTACCCCAAGTTGAGCAGTCTTCCATAGGGAGAGCCATCCCCACTGGCAAGCAAATAGTCCGTATTCTGTGTTTTTCCTGCAGGCTCGTATGGGGAAACACCACCTCAAGCTGGCTTGTTTTTTGTGCAATCCAGAACAGAATCTCCTCCAGTTTGACGGGAACTTTTTCCATGACTGCATTTTGCGTTTGTGGGCTGATGCCCCGAGTAGCCAATTGTGGTTGTGCAGCTTGGGAAGTCTGCTCAGGGTTAAGTGTTAATGTTCACATAACGAACTGTGTAAGACATCTGTATATTGTTACTAAATCTTTGTATAGTGTCCGCATCCGTGCTGATGATAACTTATCAACGTCAGAATGCGTCTCCATGTCGCGCCCTCATTGCTAAGGGCACTGAGTATAACATTTTCTGTTGTGTGCAATAAGGTGCTATTAAACCAATTTATATGTTCTTGGTATGCGAATGGGATTTCGATTTCTTAATAAGGTGTATAATTTTTTGGTACTTCATCCCGTTTTAGTGTGAAATACCCATGTGGTGTTATCTGCAGTCAGCAATGTAACCCAAGAATACAACACCTCTGTCCTATATGCCTCGTGAGCCTCAACCACGAAGGTTACATCTGCACCCGCAAGTGTGAGACCATGTGGTAATTTCTGAGTAACCCCATGTCTGCAGTTCTCAGCAATGTCCTCTATCTTCAGAAATTATTATAAATGAATAAATGAGTTTACAGAGAGGGTAACACAATGCTAATAGATCTTTTGAAAAGTTCAAGCTTGAACAACCTACAGCCAGTACATAGGGGTTGCCTACTCAGCTGAGGAGAATAGTCCCTACCATCACGTACGTCTCCAGTTAGGAGGTAACTATGGGTCTCTGAGAAAGCACAATAGAACTACTCAGGTGATCCATTAAATAAGAACCAGTTTTACCAACATTGGGCACCGTGTCATGTAGTTTCTACTTTCCAGTTGCAACTGCGCATTTGTTGGGCAGCATAAACTTTGGGATGGTGCCAGACTGATTCAGAGCACTCCCCCGGGATCTGTTGTCCTAAAGACCAGCTAGCTCACAGTGCCACCATAAGTACCCCCCAAACCTAGACAGGTTTAAAATGATTTTGGCAACCAACAACATGACAACCCTGATCGCTCCCAGGAATTGTGCCAACAGATCTAGACCCCTTTTGCTTAGTCACTTGTGGTCTCTTTTTCTCAAAGTAATATACAAGGAATACACTGAGGGGCATTTTTCAATATTTATTGAACCATTGTGATTCTTGTATAATATATGTGCTTCAATGATCATTAGACAGAAGCAGATAAGAGTAATTAGCAATATAAGAACAGTGAACAGAATGATCTGAAAGAAACACGTTAGTTATAGATTCCTTACCTTAGAATTACCCCCAGGCGTCAGACTGGATCCGGAAAGTTTTTTTGTCTGCAGTACCTCTGCGCGTCGGAAGGTGGCGTAGGTCGGCTCCGTCGTCGGCGTCGTGGTTGCCGGGATGACGTCGCAGCAGCTACTTAAGACGCTGCCCTCGCGCTCTGACGTCGGTTCTTTCTTTTTCCGCGCCAGCCAGCACAGATCCGGGAAGAGCGGTACCTCCAGTCATTTTTTGACTGACTTTTTCTCGACGTTTGTCGACTTCTTTTTCGAGTCTTCGACTCCTAAGGTACACATGGGATGCCCGGCTTCAAGCCCTGCGGTTTCCGTCATCTGATGTCAGTGACGGATCCGCACCTCGTGTGTCTTTTTTGCCTGGAGCGCGACCACGACCCCAAGTCGTGCTCCGACTGCCGGTCGATGGCGCCGAAGCCTTTGCGAGAGCGGTCCCGAAACCTGCTTGAGCACCGGCAGTCGGCTCCGCGCCGTTCGAGGTCCCGGTCGCGAGGGACCGGTCGCGGAGCCATCACCATTCGTCCAAGTCTTAGAAGTCTTCGCACTCTGGGTCGGGTAAGTCGAAGCATAAGAAGTCGAAGAAGCACCGTCGCCTTCCCCTCGTCGGGCGGCGCCCCTCCCGTGGCTCCGCGCGCGGAGCCCGACGAGTCGACTCCACGTTTCCCTCCCTTTCCGGGACCCGGAGCGACTCCCGCCCAGCTTCGTACGTTCTACGAGGCGATGCAAGCCATCTTTGGGCGGACTAAACCCGCCGGCGCGCCTTCGGGCCCCGCCGACTCGGTTGGGGGGGCCTAGGCCTTCTCCGCCGTCGACTCCGGCACCGCAGGCCCCCCTTGGATCGAGGCCTGGATCCGGATCGGCGCCGGTTGACCTAGTTACGCCTCCACCGGCACCACTACAGCGTTCGACGCCGGTCAGCCCCCCGGCCGGCGTCGACCCCCGCGCCTCCATCCCGACGTGGGGCTGGACCAGCGCCGAGAGGGGTTTTTGTGCCCCTGATCACTCCACGGGCCCCTTTTCAACCAGAATGGCACCCAGAGGATGAGGAGGAGGACTGGGAGGGGTCAGGTGACCCTTTGACTGACCAGTTGGAAACTGAACATGACTGGAGAGAGGAACTGGGGGATGCCAGTGGTTTGGACACCTCCCCTGACCTTGGCATGTTGTCTCCTCCTACCGTGGCTACGGAGGAGGGAGCGTCATACGCAGTGGTGTTGCGTAGGGCGGCCGATGCTCTCAACCTCGAGCTTCCTACGGTGGCGGTCAGGACTAACCTCCTGACAGGTGCTTCAGCCGGCTGCGAGCTCTTGGAAGCCCTTGCTGCCGTTCAATGAGGCCCTCACTGACGTCTTTTTGGGCACGTGGTCCAGGCCCAACACGTGGGCTCCTATGGACAGGATGGATGCCCGACGCCACCGCCCGGCCCCAGGCGACCCCACTTTCCTCTCCCAACACCCCACCTCGGAGAGCTTGGTAGGCCAAGCATCCACTTCCAAAAGCGCATTCCCTACCGCTCCCCCGGAAAGGGAATCCAAGAAGCTGGACCAACTTGGGAAGACAATGTTCTCTTCCGCCAGCTTAGGACTGCGGTCGGTAAACACCGCATGTCTCTTGGCCCGTTATTCCAACTCGCTGTGGGATACGGTGGCGCAGGTGCTGCCTCAGTGTTTGGAGGAGGGCCCAGACAGTGCTCTCCCAGGCTGTTGCCGCCGGGAGGGATGCAGCGAAGTTTGCCATATGTTGTGGGCTGGATACCGCCGACTCTCTGGGCAGGACCATTTCAACGTCGGTAGCACTTCGTCGCTACGCCTGGATGAGGTCGACTGGCTTTTCAGGGGATGTCCAGAACACCTTGATGGACATGTCCTTTGATGGCTGTCGCCTTTTTGGCGACAAAGCAGACCACGCTCTAGAGCGTTTCAAGGACTCCCGGGCTACGGCCAAGTCCTTGGGCCTCTCCACCCGCCCTGCGCAGTCTGCTTTTTGCCCTTTTCGTGGCTACCGAAGGGGTGCCCCGCTACGTCCCGCCCAGAGCCACAGGCCGCAGCAAGTTACCCAACCTTCGCGCGGCCGGGGACGTGGAAACAACTGTCGTGGTTCCGGGGGCCAGCGGGCGGGCCAGTCCACCAACCCCCCCCTCCGCAGCAGCCTCCAAACCCTCCTAGTCTGACCTTTCAGGCCCATCAAACGCCAGTGGGCGGCAGGATTCGCCATCATCTCCCCCACTGGCGCACCATCACGTCGGACAGGTGGGGTTTGCAAATAGTCCCCTTCAAGACTACCCCTCCAGCCATGCCACCTCAATACCACCGCATGTCGGAGGATCACCTGGGCCTTCTCCAGCAGGAAGTTTTGGCACTCTTGGTCAAGGGAGCCATCGAGCGTGTTCCTGTCCCAGAATTAGGTCGTGGTTGCTACTCCCACTACTTTCTGGTCCCCAAGAAGGACAAGGGCCTGCGTCCTATCTTGGATCTCAGGAACGTCAACCGCTTCCTCCGGAAGGAGAAGTTCAAGATGTTGACGCTCGCTCAGGTCTTGTCTGCCCTCGACCCGCAAGACTGGATGTTAGCGTTGGACTTGCAGGACGCTTATTTTCACATCCCCGTCATACCGGCGTTGCATACGGTTCACTGTAGGCCACGAGCATTTTCAGTTTACCTTGCTCCCCTTTGGCGTTGCCAGCGCCCCTCGGGTGTTCACGAAAGTGATGGCGGTGGTCGCAGCTCATCTGCACAGATCGGGGGTTTGTCTTCCCCTATCTCGACGAATGGCTGTTGAAGGTGGGCTCGCCCCAGGCAGTCGTCTCCCACCTCCAGACTACAGCCGACCTCCTGCATTCGCTGGGGTTCTCAATCAATGTGCCGAAGTCGCACCTGATTCCCTCTCAGAAGCTCCTCTTCATCGGAGCGGTTCTGGACTCGATGCGGTTTCGGGTGTATCCTCCCGAACAGCGAGTCCGGGATATTTAGGCTATGATTCCGATCTTTCAGCCTCTATCCCGGGTTTCGGTCAGAACGACTCTGAGGCTGCTGGGCCTCATGGCCTCCTGCATCCTGCTGGTCGATCATGCCAGGTGGCATATGCGGGCTCTGCAGTGGGACCTGAAGTTCCAGTGGGCGCAGCATCGGGGGAATCTGTCCGATTGCGTCCAGATCTCGGAGGGCACTGCACGTCAACTGCAGTGGTGGCTCAAGAACCAGTATTGGGTCAATGGCAGATCCCTCTCCCTTCCCCAACCAGACCACACTGTGGTGACGCACGCGTCCCTTCTGGGTTGGGGCGGCCACATGGGAGAGGCGGAGATCAGAGGCCTCTGGTCTCCGGCGGAGTCCGGGCTCCCTATCAACTTTCTGGAGCTCCGGGCGATTCGTCTTGCACTGAATGCATTCCTTTCTCTGTCCGGGGAAGAGTAGTGCAGGTGTTCACGGACAACACCACCGCCATGTGGTACTGCAACAAACGGGGCGGGTGGGGTCGTGGACCCTATGTCAAGAGGCCCTCCGCCTCTGGACATGGCTGGAACATGAGGGCATATCCCTGGTGGTTCAACACCTGGCAGGTTCCCTGAACGCCAGGGCGGACGAACTCAGCCGCAGGTGCATGATGGATCACAAATGGCGTCTTCACTCGGAAGTGGTGCAAGGTCTCTTTCAACAATGGGGAGAGCCTTAGTTAGATCTATTCGCCACTGAAGAGAACGCACAATGTCAGCAATTCTGTGCGTTGGAATTTCCAAGGCGGCACTCGCTAGGTGACGCTTTTCGTCGCGAGTGGAGTTGCGGTCTGTTGTATGCCTTTCTGCCTATACCACTTCTGCCCAGAGTGCTGAAGAAGACCCGGCGCGACCGGGCCCAACTTATTCTTGTGGCTGCGGATTGGGCACGAAGAGTCTGGTATCCCGAGCTGCTCAACATGGCCCCCGATCCTCCGATCAGGCTGCCTCTTCGGGAGAATCTTCTGTCGCAGCAGCAGGGGACGGTCCTCCACCCGAACCTGTCCAGCCTCCACCTCCTTGCGTGGAGATTGAGCGGCGGCAGTTGACGTCTTTCGACCTGCCTCCTGAAGTCTGTGATGTAATCTTGGCAGCCAGGCGTCCCTCCACTAAGACGGTATGCGCTGGCCGGTGGAACAAGTTTGTGGCATGGTGCACGGCAAAGGCTGTGGATCCCTTTTCTGCCCCTCTTTCTGAGGTCCTCTTGTTTCTTCTTTCTCTAGCCCAGCAGGGCTCTGCTCTGGGCATTATCAAGGGCTATCTTTCGGCCATCTCTGCCTTCCTTCGGCTTCCAGATCAGCCTTCCCTTTTCAAGTCCCCAGTTGTAAGCCGCTTCTTGAAAGGCATAACTCATCTTTTTCCTCCTATTCCCTTCGTTATCCCTCAGTGGGACTTGAACCTGGTGTTAACTTATTTAATGTGTGCTTCCTTTGAGCCGCTTCATAACTGTCCCTTGCGGCTCTTAACTCTCAAAACTGCGTTCCTGGTGGCCATCACATCTGCCAGGCGAGTGAGTGAGCTCCAGGCGCTTTCTTCTTAGCCTCCTTTTCTCTCTATACATCCGGACAAAGTTGTCCTTAGAACTCGTCCATCCTTCCTGCCCATGGTTGTCACTGCCTTCCACATCGGGCAGACTATCACTTTGCCCACTTTCTTTCCGCATCCTTCGAAAGAGGAAGAGAGGCTCCACCGTCTGGACCCAAAACGTGCGCTTTCCTTCTATCTGGATCGCACAAAACCGTTCCGGGTGGACGACCAACTCTTTGTTGGCTACGTGGGTGCCAAAAAAGGTCGGGCCGTACACAAGCGGACCATTTCTCGATGGGTCGTTTTGTGTATTAAAGCATGCTATTCTCTGGCTAAAAAGAAGCCTCCAGTGAGGCTACGCGCCCATTCCACCAGGGCGACGGCAGCCACTACTCCCTTGGGGAGAGGAGTTACTCTAAACGACATCTGTCAGGCGGCTACGTGGGCAACGTTGCACACGTTCACCAAACACTACTGCCTGGACAGCCAAGTCCGGAGAGACTGCTTCTTTGGCCGTTCTGTTCTCCAGGATTTTCTGGTGTGATCTTGGTTCGCAGACCCACCACCGGGGTTGGTATTGCTGGGGTATCTATTCTAAGGTAAGGAATCTATAACTAACTAATGTTTCTTACAGATATATCGTTACCGAAGGTAAGTAACTTGTTCAATAGTTCCACCATCTTGCTGAACAATGGTTTATATACGAACATATAAAACAATATATATTTATATATAGCGTACCAATACCTCCTATTCGTTACCTAACCTAAGTGTCTAGTGTGTGTATGCGTTCTGCCAAGAATCCCCTATTGGATGATCCCTCCCTGTTAACTGAAGGCAAAGAATGTAGGTCCCCGTCGAGGTCACGAGTTGGACGTACCTCCTTGCAGAGGAGTCAACAAGCAGCTGGGCTGAGGTTTCAGTGTGTAGTGTCCTCTCAATGACAGCAAGTGCTCCTCTGCCTAAAACCTGGAAATTCTTGTTTATTTATAACAAAAATCATCCTTGCTGCAAGCCGAGACCTTTAGGTAGACTGCCATTGTTTATGTTCTGTAGACGGCTGCATCACTGCATGGACGAACAACAAACAACCACATTTGCTCAATGCATGTTCAGACCTTGTACGAGATATTCAAGGTGTTGTGATAATGTTCTAAGTTTAATTTGTAAGCAGTGTAGTTTCAGAGAAACTAATCTTGCATTGTCACACGCAAATGTTTGTTGAAAGGCATCGTGTGAAAGAGAAGGCAACTTAGGAAATGTGTACATGTTTTGAAATGGCAGCGTTTCTCCCGGGCCTAAAACACATGACACTATATGATTGGAATACAATTACCTGTTGAACATTCCCGCCGTATAGGTGTACAAGAGTGTCTGAATATTAAGTTGGTGAGAGTATGCACTGTGATAATTTCTTGTATTTATCTTCAGGATGACTGAAGTGCTGGAGAAGGTTGTAGTGGTAATCAATGTTGAAATTAATTGTTTGTGTAAATATAGGGTGCAGTATGGTCCAACTTTTTTTCCCAGTGGAGGTAATTGATTATAACATTTGGTGAATCATAAGTAAGCTAAGTGTGAATATGTGAAAAGGCATCTCTGATCTTGATTGTTTTGAGGATGGGTGGGCTATCTGAAAGAGACACGTTAGTGACAGATTCTTTACCTTAGAATATCCCCAGGCGTCAGGCTGGATCCGGAAAGTTTTTTGCGTAGCAGTACCCTTGCGCGTCGGTAGGCGGTGTCGTGCGGCTCCGCGTCCGTCGTCGTGTTCGCCGGGATGACGTCGCGGGTAGTACTTGGGCGCCGCCCCTGCGCGCTGACGTCAGTTCTTCTTTTTCCGCGCCAGCAAGCGCAGATCCGGGAAGAGCAGTGCCCTGGTCATTTTTTGACCAATCTTTTTTGGTGAATTTTTCACTGTTTTTCTTTCATAGACTTCAAGGTGTCGTAGTGATGCCCGGTTTTAAACGTTGCGGCGCCTGTGCTCGGATGATGTCCATCACAGACCCGCATCGGGAGTGTCTCTTCTGCCTCGGCCGAGGCCACGACACTGAGTCTTGTTCCGACTGCCGGGCCCTCAACCCGAAAGCTTTGCGAGAGCGGTCTCGAAAGCTCCTGGAGGCCCGGCATTCGGCTCCGCGCAAGCGCCGGTCGCGTGAGAGGTCCAGGGGTCGATCGCGGAGTCCACACCGGTCGTCGGCATCGAAGTCTTCGTCCGGTAAGTCCAAACATAAAAAGTCCAAAAAGCATCGTCGCTCTAGGACTTCGCCTCGCCGGTCTCGCGACTCGGCTGAGGCCCCTCCCGGCACCGTCCCCGCGGCCCCGGACATGCCTGTGGAGTCGCCCCCGCAATACCCGTCCTTTCCGATGCGGGGGCGGATCCGGCCCAAGTACAAGAATTCCTGTCGGCCATGGCCCGCCTCTTCGGGCCTCCAGGACCCTCCGGTGCGCCTTCGGGCCCTGATAGGGTTGCTCCGGCGTCGCCGACGGCTCCGGCCCCGGCGTCGCCCGTGCCTCCAGCCTCGATTCCCGGCTCCGGCCCCGGCCTCGATCCCGGCTCCGCAACCCCCATCGACGCCGGTCGACCTAACGACACCTCCGCCGGCGCCGATGTCTCCGGTGCCGTTCTCGACGCCGCCTGGGGCTCCGGGCGGCGTCGTCCCCCAGTTCCTTCCGGCTCCGGACATGGACCCGGAACGACGCCGCTCGACGCCGGTTCCGGCGCCGATGAGACCTTGGGTCCCAAATGTCCCTCCTCCCCCTTATTTTGAACCAGAGGAGGACCAGGAGGACTGGGAGGGGTCTGATGACCCTCTGGCACTACAGTGTCAGTACGATGAGGACTGGACAGAGGGTCTAGGGGATGCCAGTGGTCTAGATACTTCCCCTGACACTGGCATGCTGTCTCCTCCCGTGGCTACAGAGGAGGGAGCCAATTTTGCAACGGTGTTGCGTGAGGGCGGCTGGAGCCTTACATCTCCAACTCCCTACTGTGGCGGTCAAGACTAATCTCTTGACAGAGGTGCTTCAGCCCGCAGCCTCCTCTACGGAGACTGTGCTGCCGTTTAACGACGCCCTCACTGACGTTCTTTTGGGCGCCTGGTCCAAGCCCAACACAGGGGCTCCTGTGGATAGGAACGTGTCCCGACGCCATCGCCCAGCTCCGGGCGATCCCCTGTTTCTCTCTGTCCACCCCACTCCTGAGAGCTTAGTTGTCCAAGCCTCCGCTTCCCAAACCGCCTTCCCTACCGCCCCTCCGGATAGGGAATCCAAACGCCTGGATCAATTTGGGAAGAAAGGTTTTTCTTCCTCCAGTGCTGGCTTGCGGTCCATCAACACCGCTCGTCTTTTGGGCCGATATACCCACTCCTTGTGGGATTCGGTGGCGAATGTTTTGCCCCAGTGTTCTGAGGAGGTCCAGACACTGCTTTCCCGCGCCATTGCGGAAGGAAGGGATGCGGCCAAATACACGATTCGATGTGGCCTTGATACCGCCGACTCGCTGGGCAGATCTATTGCAACGACGGTGGCGCTGCGACGCCACGCCTGGCTGAGAACCACTGGTTTTTCAGGGGATGTCCAGAATACTCTCATGGACATGCCCTTTGATGGAGTCGGTCTTTTTGGGTCCAAAGCAGACCATGCGTTGGAGCGCTTTAAGGACTCACAGGCTACTGCCAAGTCCCTGGGCCTTTCTGCTACACGCCCTCCGCTGACTTCTGCTTTTCGCCCCTATTGTGGCCACGGTAGGGGCGCCCTTCACGTCAGCAGCCCAGCCACCGGCCCGCGCAGCAGGCGTCTTCGCGTGGCCGAGGACGTGGATTCCGCCGTGGCGGATCGGGCAACCAGCGTGCGGGTCAGGCCACCACCTCCAACCCGTCCGCGGCCTCCAAACCCTCCTAGTCCCTCCTTTCAGGTGCACAGCACGCCAGTAGGGGGCAGGGTCCGCCATCACCTTCCCCACTGGCGTACCATCACCTCGGACAGGTGGGTCTTGGACATTGTCCGAAGGGGGTACTCCCTCCCCTTCGAGTCCACCCCCAGCCATGCCACCTCAATTCCACCGCATGTCAGGGGATCACTTGGTACTTCTGCAGAAGGAAGTCACGGCCCTCTTGGCCAAGAGGGCCATCGAGCATGTTCCGACCCCAGAAGTAGGGCGTGGTTGCTACTCCCACTACTTCCTGGTGCCCAAAAAGGACAAGGAGGACATGCGTCCTATCTTGGACCTCCGGAACGTCAATCGCTTCCTCCGGAAGGAGAAGTTCAAGATGCTCACCCTAGCTCAGGTCTTGACTGCCCTCGACCCTGGAGACTGGTTGGTAGCGTTGGACTTGCAGGACGCATATTTCCACATCCCCGTCCTGCCGGCCCACCGGCGTTACCTTCGGTTCACGGTAGGCCCCGAGCATTTTCAGTTCACCGTGCTCCCTTTGGCCTTACCAGTGCCCCTCGGGTGTTCACGAAAGTGATGGCGGTGGTCGCAGCTCATCTGCGCCGGGCAGGGGTTTCAGTCTTCCCCTACCTCGACGACTGGTTGCTGAAGGCGGGCTCGCCCCAGGCAGTCGTCTCCCACCTCCAGACTACGGCCGAACTCCTGCACTCGCTGGGGTTCTCCATCAATGTGCCGAAGTCGCATCTGATTCCTTCTCCACAGCTTCTTTTCATCGGAGCAGTTCTGGACACGACGCAGTTTCGGGCCTATCCTCCCGAACGGCGAGTCCGGGATATTCAGGCTATGATTCCGATCTTTCAGCCTTTATCCTGGGTTTCGGTACGGATGACCCTGAGGCTGCTGGGCCTCATGGCCTCCTGCATCCTGTTGGTCAATCATGCCAGATGGCATATGCGGGCTCTGCAGTGGGACCTGAAGTTCCAGTGGGCGCAGCACCAGGGCAACCTGTCCGATCACGTCCAGATCTCGGAGGGGACTGCAAGAGAGTTGCAGTGGTGGCTCTCGAACCGGCAATGGGTCATGGGCAGATCCCTCTCCCTTCCCCAGCCAGAGCACACAGTTGTGACGGACACGTCCCTTCTGGGATGGGGCGGTCACATGGGAGAGGCGGAGATCAGAGGCCTCTGGTCTCCGGCGGAGTCCCGGCTCCATATCAACATTCTGGAGCTCCGGGCGATCCGACTTGCACTCAAGTCATTCCTTCCCTCTGTCAAAGGGAAGGTAGTGCAGGTGTTCACAGACAACACCACCGCCATGTGGTACTGCAATAAACAGGGCGGGGTGGGGTCGTGGACCCTTTGTCAGGAGGCTCTGCGCCTCTGGACATGGCTGGAACATCAGGGCATGTTCCTGATGGTTCAACACCTGGCAGGTTCCCTGAACGCCAGGGCGGACGAACTCAGCCGCAGGTGCATGATGGATCACGAATGGCGTCTTCACTCGGAAGTGGCGCAAGGACTCTTTCTACAGTGGGGAGAGCCTTGGTTAGATCTATTCGCCACCGAAGAGAACGCGCAATGTCATCAGTTCTGCGCGTTGGAATTTCCAAGGCGGCACTCGCTCAGCGACGCTTTTCGTCACGAGTGGAGTTGCGGTCTATTGTACGCCTTTCCGCCTATACCACTTCTACCCAGAGTGTTGAAGAAGATTCGGCACGACCGGGCCCAAGTCATCCTTGTGGCTCCGGACTGGGCTTGAAGAGTTTGGTATCCCGAGCTACTCAATATGAGCGTAGATCCCCCGATCCGTCTGCCTCTTCGGGAGGATCTTCTGTCGCAGCAGCAGGGGACGGTCCTCCACCCGAACCTGTCCAGTCTACACCTGCTTGCGTGGAGATTGAGCGGAGGCAGTTGATTCCTTTCGACTTGCCTCCCGAAGTTTGTGATGTGATTCTGGCAGCCAGGCGTCCCTCCACTAAGGTGGTATACGCCTGCAGGTGGAACAAATTTGTGGCATGGTGCACAGCAAAGGCTGTGAATCCCCTTTCTGCCCCTCTTTCTGAGGTTCTTCTGTTCCTTCTCTCTCTGGCCCAACAGGGTTCTGCCCTGGGTACCATCAAGGGTTATCTTTGTGCTATCTCGGCCTTCCTCAGGCTCCCTGATCAGCCCTCCTTTTTCAAGTCCCCTGTTGTTAACAGGTTCTTAAAAGGCATTACTCACCTCTTCCCTCCTGTTCCGTTTGTGATGCCTCAGTGGGACTTGAACTTGGTTCTTACCTTTTTAATGTGCGCTCCCTTTGAGCCTCTACATAACTGTCCTCTTCGTCTTCTGACTCTGAAGACAGCCTTTCTGGTGGCCATCACCTCCGCTCGGCGGGTGAGTGAGCTCCAGGCTCTATCTTGCAAACCTCCCTTTCTGTCTGTTCATCCAGACAAGGTTGTTCTTCGGACGCGTCCGTCCTTCTTGCCAAAGGTGGTTACTGCTTTCCACATTGGGCAGACCATCACTTTGCCCACCTTCTTTCCGCCTCCGCATCCTTCCAGAGAGGAAGAGAGGCTCCACCGTCTGGACCCAAAACGTGCGCTCTCCTTCTATATTGACCGCACAAAACACTTCCGGGTGGATGACCAGCTCTTTGTTGGCTACGTGGGCGCCAAAAAAGGTCGGGCGGTGCACAAGAGGACCATCTCCCGCTGGGTTAACTTGTGCCTCAAGACCTGCTATTCTTTGGCTAAGAAGGAGCCTCCTGTTGGGCTGCGTGCCCATTCCACCAGGGCAACGGCTGCTACCACGGCCTTGGGCCGCGGTGTTCCGCTGCCGGTTATCTGACAGGCAGCTACGTGGGCCTCGCTGCACACGTTTTCAAAGCATTACTGCCTTGACAGTCAGGTCCGGAGGGATGGCTTCTTTGGCCGTTCTGTCCTCCAGGACTTCCTTGTCTGATCTTTGTTCGCAGACCCACCACCGGGGTTGGTATTGCTGGGGTATCTATTCTAAGGTAAGGAATCTGTCACTAACGTGTCTCTTTCAGATGCACAAGTTACTAACTTGTGTAACGATATATCTGTAAGAGACAGTAGTTAGTGACAGATTCCTACCGCCCACCCATCCTCCCCGTTCTGCGAACTGATTTCTAGGGTTAAGGACATCCCTTTCAGGGCCCTAGTATTTTTCAGACACCTATGTCAGCTTCTTGCATGGCTCTGCGTTCCTGGCGCGGAAAGTCGTGTACAGAACTGACAGCGCGCAGGGCGGCGCCTAAGTACTGCCCGCGACGTCATCCCGGCGATCACAACGCCGACGACGGACGCGGAGCCGCACGACGCCGCCTACCGACGCGCAAGGGTACTGCTACGCAAAAACTTTTCCGGATCCAGCCTGACGCCTGGGATATTCTAAGGTAAGGAATCTGTCACGAACTACTGTCTCTTACAGATATATCGTTACACAAGTTAGTAACTTGTGCAACAGTCATACTTTCAACTAAAGCTTTATCTTGGTGGATGCTCTCATAATTCAACCCTGCGTAGGTATCACCATTTAGACTCCTTGCATGTATTGCTGTTAGTCTAGTGTTTCTCCGTCCTGTTGTATCCCCTTTACTGCTAACTCCTCCGTTGCTCATTTTGTTTTGCTTGCTTTGTACTCTATTGCATTTACATTGTTACATTAATACCGTAGCCTACCTTGCACATAAACATTAAAATAGGCTTTAAAACTCTCCTCATCCGTAGCTTTTCTGTGACTCCCTTTCCATAATATTACGCATTATCCACTAGAATTCTCTATATTGTGCTACTTTATCTTTTGTAGTAGAGTCCTTTTTATAAAGAAAACTACTGAAATTATAAGTGTTATTGCATATGTCTTTTTTCGATTTTGTTTTCTTAGTTACTGTGTGAAAACGTTTACGGGACACAGGGAATGGGTGCGCATGGTTCGGCCTAATCAAGATGGCACTCTCATAGCCAGCTGTTCCAATGACCAGACAGTGCGTGTTTGGGTTGTAGCGACGAAGGAGTGCAAAGCTGAGCTCAGAGAACATGAGCATGTAGTAGAATGCATTTCCTGGGCACCAGAAAGTTCTTATCCCACTATTTTGGATGCCACCGGATCAGAGGTATTGTATATTAAATATATGTTTGCACATATGTAATTTTGAAAAGTAATGCTCCTGCATGCTGGGATAAATAAAAATAACAGTGAATGCACATAAACACAGTTCTTTACTCTTGAACTTGAAAATAAACATTCAGTAAAGTCTGAGGTTTTTTTAAACCTGCAAATTAAAATCTGTGTACATATTAATATTATATACAATACAATTTCATAGTTGCCTATCAAGAATAGAACTATTATTTCAAATTGGACTACAATAATTACAACATATTCCTGTAAGTTTATCTTGAAGGAAATCAATATGCACAGCTTATCCCACACACTTCTGTACCTAAACACACATCCAAATTATCTTCTGAATCCCAGCTAATATTTTATTTTTATGTACAACACCTGTAAAATCCTGGTGAAGAACAATACCGTTCTGACGGCATATGCGTTTTGGTTGTTCCCAGCATCTGTCTTTAAGTTGGTCACTATGAATGGTTTTAAATGCACCTATGTTTTGCAACGTATCTTTAAGGGTTGATAAGCTTACTGCCCTGCTCTGAAGATTGCCGGCTCTCAAGACTATAATTGGGCTGTACAAAATCTTGGGTTTAAAAATTCTAGCAAGCTGTAATAGATCAGCTAATTGCTTGTGTCCCATTAAAACTAGTTTTTTAAGCCCTTCCCTTGAAATCTAATTGCCAGGGACAATATAGAATTATAAAGTAATTGAGTCTTCCAGGTGTACCAATCATGCAGAATAATTTGCTGGGCTACATATCCCATATCATCCGTGTGCCCCAGAAATATGCAGTTTTCGCAATTTGACCTTCCAGTATAACTTTGTTGGGTGTATATTCTAAAGTCACAATGTGTGGGAAAGGTGTGTAGTTGCATCTGGAATAATAGCTTTTTAGCTTTTACAATAGATACACTGATGATTTTACCTCCAGTAGTTTTAAATAGTTGTAAACAGGGACATGGTTACCTCTGCTTCATGGTGCATGGTTGCAACTGATTCAGAAATGTGGTGTAACGGCCAAAGCTACCAACTTTGGAACTGGTAGACCAGGTTCGAGTCTTTGCGTCGGCTTAACAGCCTGTGATTCTGGGAAATTACTTAATCTCTGTGCCTACCAAAAAATGAATGTGCCATTGTGTAATATAACTGGTGCTAATGTAAAGCGCTCCAATACCTTTGGGTTGAGTTCGCGCTATATAAAACTACAAAAAAAAAAAGCTTTGAAGTCTGATTCGTTTTAAGAAATTTACTCTACTATTTTTGTCAGATTTGTTGTGGATGAGGACCTAACTCAAATATCCATAAACTTCATAGATCACCTACAATATCAGCCTGAATTTGTGGCGTTTCTACAATGTTTTTGTGTACGTTTGGGACCATAATCTTACAGATTGATTTTCAGTGACTACTTAGCACAGATTCCTGAACATCAGCTGCCACCAAATGATTGGGACGACTACGTCATACCCACTCCGCCACCACTCCCTTCGCACACTGTCGATTCACCTTCAGAAGACATGAGAGGTTTTCATAACCTAATGGATAGGGCGCTGACAATTTCACCTCCCCATTTCTGTCAGTCGGACTGTTTCCTCTAAGACTTTAACCCCTCTGTGCTTCGGACGCCCCCTGGCCGTCCGACTTCACGGTGGGCGTGTGCGGAGGACGGCCGGGGCCATCCGAACCCCGCCCACTCATTAAAATGCCCGCAGAGCGCGAAAATTCACGCAGCGCGGAAGGGGTTAAGGAACAAACCAGGAAGTCAGTTTGGTCTATACCTATTATAGACTACATCTGGCAAGAGGGTGTGTGTTGGAAAGTGGATCATTAGTAGTATCAAATATGCATCTATCACTGGCGGTAATGCCACCAACACAATATAGGGCTCAGAATAGGTCTCAAAAAATTATGCTGAGCCCTTGGTAGCTTGGCTGTGAACAGGCAGGCTTAACTTCAGAGACCGGTATGTAAAGCATTTAAAAACACCAATTCGGTAAATAATTGAGACAGAACACACTATAAAAATCCAACACCAATTTATAAAAAAAGGAAATATTTGTATCTTTAAAACAACACCAAAACAAAAAAAAATCCAATGTAGGGAACCAGAGATACTATTTAAAAAAAAAAAAAAAAAAGATTTAGCACTATATAGCACATAGAAACCTATACCGCCTATGGGGACATCTGGTCGCGCTAGACCGGGACAAAGCCAGAGTTTCAGGCTGATCACGATCGAGCCCTGCGTGACTACCCCTCGCTGTAGGCCTCGGTTAACGTTTTTACCTTCTGAATTAACTTTTCTAGAGCTTTTTTCCCGGGATTCCTCGAAGCTCTCAGCCAGTCTGGTTTCGGTGAGGGTTCACTGGTTTGCCTTGCGACGAACTCCCGGGGAAACCTATGGAAGTCAGACCTTCGGAGCTCTCCAGCGGGTCAAACCAGAGATCCAGACCTGCTCGCGGTTGAAGGTGGGCAGCTTGACTCTTGCTATTGGTCCCGGTCACCTTTTCTACATTTGGACCTAGAAACTTTTATTGAGCCTTTTCTCCCGGGGTCCCTCAATGCTCCTCACCAGACCGGGTTTGGCGGCTTGGGTTTCGACTGGCTCCCGGTCAAACTCTGGAAGTTGGACCGCCTGAGCTTTTCAGCAGGACGTACCTGGAGGGCAGGTCAGCTCGCGGTTGAGTGTTGCCGGCTTGGATGGCCAGGTCGAGTCAGTCCACTTATGGAGATTTTTTTTCAAAGTTCCTCCAAAGTTCTCCTAGGTTCTAGAACTTCTTCCTGAAGTTCCTATGAGGGTCCCAAAGTATACAACACACAATCCAAGGTTCTGGAATCTCCAAGAGGGTCCTTGAAAGTGTGAGACTTGAATTCCCACAATTCACTTGGACAAAACCCTTACAGATCCACTGCTAGTACTCCAGGCTGGGGATTCTTTGTGGTGATGGTCCAGGTGAGCTCTGTTAACCTGTAGCTTGCAGGGAGTCCACTCTTTAGTCTTTTTGAAGCAGGTTTGATCCACAGGGCTGTAGTTTCAGATGGTGCAAAAGGCGCAATCTTCAGAGTGCAGGCCTTTGGAAATGCACATCAAACTCTTCAGCTTAGACCCTTCTGATCCTCTTAAGTTTCAAGCCGCAGATCTGAGGGGCTCTGCACTTCTCAGATACTTATTCCAACTTCTCTGGGTCAAGCAGGAGGTCACTCCTGTCCAATGGGCTGCAGGGGACCACCCAAAGGTCTGACCGCTTCCTGCAGAGTGTGCCACTATTTTGTCACAGATTGCACCAATACTTCCAAATTCATAATGGCAGAATTTTCAGCAGGGAGATAAGAGCTGGCTAAACACACCCCTAGGATGGCTAATATCCATAGTCTCTCCCCCTTGCATCTGCTCATTCCTTTCTTAAGCCTAGCATCTGCCTTGGGTCAAAGAGGAGAGTTGTAAATGAAACTGATGTCTTTAGCTTTTCTCCCCCTTCCCTTGAAGAGTATTATTTACTGCCCCTCCCCCTGGCATTCCTATGTCCAGCAACCTCTCCTCCCCGAGAGGCTTCCTAACTACAGGGGTCATTTATCACCTCTTCAAAGCAGCCAGGCTCACCCACTTATCTCTGACCAATCCGGGCAGAGCAGTACAGGGTTGAATTTTGGCTTAGACAGTATTATAACTTCTTGTCTGTACATTTTAGAATACATTCAGCAATATCATATTGTTGGATTTATCATTACCATTCTACTGAGTCCTTTAATCCTAGTTTTATGGCTTTTCTTTCTCCAGTTATTAACTAATAACCTTTTCCAATGTTAACCTATGGGCTGGGGCTCTGCAATGGAAAAATGAACTGGACAATTTCTCCAATACCAGGGCCTATAAAACAGGATTTATAAGGACCCTGCTTATACCTACAGGACCCCCCACCCCTGGAACACCTAGGAAAGACTTGAGGGGTTCTGAATATATTAAAATATTGCAGATCCTCATTTCACAGTGCTCCAGCACAAAAGTCGATTTTGGGAAGCACTTTACTACAATGTGGGGAGTGAAATGTGCAATTTCACTAACCCCAGGGCATTAAAAAACCTTTTTATAAGGATTCTCCTTACAAGTACCTGACCCTCCACCCCTGGAACACCTAGGGGAGACCCTGGGGGTTCTTACCATGCCCAACCATTGTAGTTTATTCATTTTTAAGTGCCCTAAACACAAAAGTCGAGTTTGTGCACAATTTGCATTTTAAAAGCAGTCCTGCAACACGTGGCTGATTTTAAACTGACCTCAGGCTCCAGCAGTGCACACATGCAAGTGCCGAAAAGGCTGCTGGCCTCTAAACTGCCATATGCTATTCTATACTAGGGCTTAAAGTAGTTTCAATCCCCCTGCGCTATATGTACTAGGGCCTTATAGGGGAGGCCATACCAATCACAGGGGTACCCTAACCTATAGTGTACCCTAGTGTATGTAGGTGTTTTCACTGTATTCTAGGTCTGGCCCTGGGTCTGGTTAGGCAGAGCCCAGGGTCAGTCAGTCAGTCAGTTACCACCAGTACCAGTCAGCAAAAAAGTTGGGGGGTGCCCAGGGCACAGGATGACTTTGCAACAGACACACTATTCGGCAAGCATATCGATAATGCCCTCTTAGCCATCAAGACTGATAGTGACACAGCCAAGTCCCTCGGCACCCTCCAGTACAAGAAGTTGCCCTTTCTGACGGTGCGCGGCCGAGGTTTCTCAACATATAGGGGTTTTTATCAGCGCTACCAATCATACTAGGCCTTCAGACCCAATTTAGACTTGCCTATCAACAGGCATATTGTCAACCTTCCGCAGTGGGTTATGCAAGCCAAGGTCCCCACAGAAAGCCACCAACCCAGAGCCTCAACCAACCAGGCAAAAAGTGACCTCAACCAAGTACTGTGGAAACAGTAACTTACTTTTCGCTCAGTCACTCGTGCTCACTTGTTCTCAGAGATGCACAGAATAAACGGTTGGGACGTTTTCACTTAGTATTTATTGTACAGTAGTTATTCTAGCACTGAAATCACCAGTAGACAGCATATATAAATGAGTAGCAGCACTAAAAGTAAATAGATGGTAGGTTTCTACCATTTTGCTAAAAACATAAATATAGGCGAGTATATAAAATACATGGCAATAAAATGTGTACTCGTACGATGCACCCTAACTAGATGTACCCAAGTGTACCTAGCATGTGAGTAGGTGTGAAGCCAAGAATCCTAGGATAAAGCCAACCTCATTACCTGATGTGAGACTGCGGGACCCCGCCCTGGTCTCGAGCTGAACACCCCGCGAGGGATGTCAGACCACTGTGAGCTGGAGTATCTGCATGCAGGAACCTCAGCGTCTTGTGTCAGTGTGTCGGCATGGAAGTCGTGATCTCCTCTATCTATCGCAGCAAGATGTGGTGTTTATATACCCTAAGGTATCCCCAGGGAGTTCTACCTTGCTGTGCCAGTGTCTGACTTAGGATGACGTCGGGAATGAACTTTATACACCGTTATTATGCAGGAGATGATGGTCCTGCTGTGATTCCAAGAAACTAAGAATCCTCATGCATAATTTGAGGCCAGTGTCCAGGGAAACACCCTACGTACTTGTGTGTAGTATTGCAACTGGGTAAAAGGTCAGTCCTTCAAATCCGTTATGTATGTAGTATAGGAGAGAATGTAGGTGAAAGGTTATGATGTTACCTAAACCTATATCGGGGTACCTATATGAAATAGAACACCCACTCCTCATCCGAATGGACGACATTACTAAAATTCTAGCGTATTATCAAGGCGTCTAGAAGTTTGTACGCAATAATTAATAAAAAGTTAAAAGGCCTTAAAAAACCCTCTAAAAAATCATTCAAGTAGTGGCTCTAAAAGTGTCCGTTTTTATAGTCCGAACAACTACAAGCCTTTGAAAGCCATGCAGGTCAAAAGGGTTCAGTTTAGAATAAAAAAAAAATTTAAAAAGCCAAATCTTCCCAGCGGGCGACATGCCAAATGTTTGTGTCCTTGCTGGTAGATGCAACATTGCTGCTGTCTGCATACGCAGCTGACGATCCCTGTAACACCTCGCAAAGAATGTCAATTGAGCACAGATGAGCTTCCGCACTGCCTGCAGCAGGTGCCGGGGAAGTCTGTGCCACATCCAAGGCCTGAGTGTTGGAGGAGCCGGTGTCCATACCAACAGGAGCAGAAACTACTTGTGGTGGCTCTAAGAATGCTGCCAATAACATGGGAATGCACTGAGGACACTGCAGAACATGGGCCGTTATCGGGTCCAGTAAAGCATCAACGTCCGGTGGCGCAGCAGATTGAAGTGTCAGACAGAGGTCCAACACGCATTCTTCTCCGCAGAACAGGCATCGGAGAACAGGTAGGACACAGTCCATCCAGACTGGTCTAAATTACAGGAACCAAGAGACGCTCAGTTCCCGTAGGCGAGGTGTGCCCAGATGTTGTACCATGCGATCACGGTATTTACGCTCCAGGAGAGCTGTTGCTACTTCCTTGGTTGCTGGGACGTCCATTGCGCATCAGAAAGGTAACAATCAGGATTCCTGCTATTAGAAACAGGATCAGCGGAAGCCCTCCGAAAATGCTTCCAAAGACGGAGTGTATGAAGTTTGGTATACCTCCGAGGACCGTCTGAAAGGTGCTTAACAGTCCGGAACCTATGGTCTTAAATAGGTGTACAATACCCGTCGTATCGGACATGTTAAAGATACGACTTACCATTTCTGTGAAATGGAAAGGGCAGTTTGTACGTATAAGTGCCTGTATCTCAGCCGAAGACCTTACGATCTGGAGATCAAAAGTCTTCCGGGTGGAGGTTAAGGGCACGGTTTGTTGTCATAGCATGGCTTTCATTCTGCTCAGAGTATCAAACCGTATAAAAGAAACATTTAGCGAAGGCCATAACGGCGCCTCCCTGACTGTATGTGTTGGTGGAAACAATACTTGCATACAGCAAGTAACCCTGGAGCTCACGGTGACTAGATATGCGATGCCCGGAAGCATCCCACAACAACCTTGATCATTCAGCATCAAGTAACTCCCATTCGAGAGAAGCCTGAATACCGGATTAATCACAGCTGCCGGGGTACCCCTCAAGTGACAGGACAAGTTCGCCACAGACCCATAACAAGCTCCGTGTAGCATAATATCCTGACATACGAGAGATACACTTAAAGCGTTCTCGCAGTTAGTTCCGCTTAGAAACACCTCCAGATCCCCACTCCTGCATCGAAATCTGTATGGTAAATCCCAGGATTCCCTGATGAATTCCTTACCCATCTTGTCATATCTGCCTGCCTGATGTTGTTCTACGCAGTATTGAAACTGGAAAGTTGCGACCGGTAACGTGATATGGCCGTGGACTAACTATTCTGTGGACGGTGACTCTGCCACAATAAAGGGTAACCTATCCAGTTTCTCAATACGCAGCATTGTATATTTTGCTCCTCTTTGTGCCGTTTTCATCTGTTTTTCTGTTAGATTGTATGCAGAAAATGACGTAATGTTGATAAAACGCCAAGGCACATAACCGGCGCGCAATGACTGCAGCGTCCAGCTTAACAGAATAATAGAACGTAACTGCGACTGTCCATGTTGCAATATGGACAAATCCTGTTCTATTACATCGATAGCAGAAGATACAATGTTGCCCAGTGAATATATCCTGGATGTTAATGTAGTCCTACCATTGTCAACTACGGCTAACGCCTTTTCTAGGTTAATTCTATCTATTTCTCTTAATCTCTCTGCAGCTTCTTGTTGAGAGATTTTCCAGAGTTCGTTATAGACAGCATACAAAAAGCGCTTCTGACGTGGTTTCCCGGGACCTAATAAAAAATCCCGTAGGTCCACATCCTCTGAGAGTAAGGACAATTGTTGCCTCACCTGGGGTAGTGTTGAGGTCTTTAGCCAATCAAGGCACAACTTCCCAACTCTGTATGATGTCACTACCCTCAGATGTTCTCGTTGTACATAACGTGGGTCTGGTCTATGGATACTAAACCCTTCGGTGGTACCCCTGAATCTTTCCTGACATCTGTTTGTGTCAGTAGGCCAAACCAACCATCCCTTCCAATTGGGGTCTGATCTATTGTATTGCAGTATGTTATCCAACTTAGCCCCTCTTTCTGATGTCAATTTCCCCTCTGTGTTTAAAGGTGTTGGAATTTGAGTCCTTATTCTTGGCTATTCCAAGACAGGAAGACTGTTGCAAAGTGTCATTCAGGAGGATCATCTGCTGTGGAATGAGGCATGCTCTAAACAGTGCTTCTGTCCCCTGGACTTGCCAGTCCCTAGAACCCCAGATTGATTTCAAGTCTACAGTGTCCAACCATAAGTCAAAACACTGTTCAGACAGCGGGGTGATGAAGGAAGCAGAGTAAATCTGTTTGGTGTTTTGTTAACATATTTTTCTGTGCAGATATTGGTGCAACCTTATAGTAGTACGAGGTTGAGTCAGAAGTGTTAAACCCTGAAAAATGAGAATTTCTGTGTAAATGTCTTTGAACTACCTTTCGGAGGTGTAGGGCAATGTTCCCACTGGTGGTATGTGAAAACATTTCTGGGTTTGCTAGATTTATGCAAGAAATGATGACCATAATGTTGGAAACAATACATTTTGTCAAAATCTGATCTATCCTCTAACATTTCAGTGCTAGAAAATGTGGCAGATTGTTCCAAATCAGACAATAAGTTAACAGTTTCAAAATCCCAATCATCAGAAAATGTACTGGAGGTAATGATGTTGTTCAATTAAATTTTAAACAAATGTGGAATTTTTAAAAGATCCGGTCGGTCCAAATATATCAAAATTTACTTTGTCCCACACTATACCATCCGGTATAGGAACTGCTGAAATGTTCACGAAGGACAAGTCTTTGTTCACGATGAGATGAAACATGAGGTTTTAAAATTAAATTTACTTTTGACGTTGCAGAGCTTTGTTGAAGATAAGTTCCATTGATGAGCAAGTGGAAAGTTATTACTAATCCTAACCAGAATAGAAGAAATAAGATACCGGTGATTATCCAAAGTTCTAGCCAAGGTGATACTAAATAAGTTTTTCTAAGAATGTTACACTTTGATCCGTTGTTTGCGAGAAATTTGGGCTGGCGTCGTTTCAGGTTCACTTGGATCCAATGAGAAGGTATCGAAGTCGATGAAATTGCCACATGCAGTTCAATCTATCTTTGGTAGCTCCGCAGGTTTTTTTGAACTTGTGAATTGCTCTTGTTGAGGCATGTTGACGTAGACATCTTTATCAGCTTGAATTGAAATTTGTTTTTCACTTTGAGTTTGAGAGTTTGTGTCAAGGGGAACTAGTTCCATTGCATTGTTATTGATTCCGTTGCTTTGTAAAGGTGACTCTTCAAATGTTATGAGTCTTTCTGTTTGAACTTCCTGTATTGTAGCGAGAGAAGGACGTCGGCTACTCAGGAGCCCACGAGGCCTACTATTTAGTATCAGCCACATAGTGTGGTTTGATCAGACAGATTGAGACGAATCTTTTCTTTTCCGGCAAGAGGCGGTAGAAGTACAGTTCTTCATCCTTCAACTGCCAGGACAGGTACAGGCTTTCTATAGGATGCCCCGAATTCTTTTTTGTCCACAATCCTTTCTCTGACCAGATCCCCAACTTTAGGAATCCAGGCAGGTCTTGCCGTGGCTGACTTGGCTTCCCCAGTGGTGGTTTTCTTTGTCTCGACGTTACTTAAGGAGGCTCTGGATTAATTCAGATCCTGTAAAACAGCCAAACGTTTATTGATGTCAAACGGTTTTTCATCCGCCACTGTGCCTTCACAATCAAGATCAGGTACCCACATTCTTGTCCCAAACAGGACCTCGTAAGGAGTTGCACCTTCCAGAGAGCTTCTTGGCTGGTTATTAAGGGCCCGCTGGACCCCAAATAGGTGATTGACCAAACTACCACCCGAGCCTAATACCCTAGCTGTTAAAGATTGCTTTAAGTCCCGGTTTTTCCTCTCCACAACCAAATTTTCCTCGGGATGGTACGGAGAGGAGTACCGCAATGCTATACCCAAACCTCCCATGGCTTCCTTGTAAGCCCTAGAGCTGAACACGGGGCCACGGTCAGAATGTAATGTGCCAACTGCGTATGTCCCTATAAAGACTCGCAAATCTTATATAACAGTTCGGGCATCAGCCGAGCGCTGAGGCCATACCCATAAGAATCTTGAACAGGAATCCACTGCAACCATGTTATACTTGTAAGCCCCGTCAGATTGTAAGGGGCCGCAGTGGTCCAGGTAAATGCATGTGAGCGGTCTGTCTGATATTAACAATGGTGTCGGCGCCGGGCGAGCTACGGTGGACCCTTTTATCTGTTGACAGATATCGCACTTTAAGACGAAGTCTTTGGTCTGCTTTGTTAACCCTGGCCACCAATAGCGTTGTTTCAGTAAAGAAACTGTCGCCGTAACTCCTGCGTGCGCAGAACCCAGACCCTTGTGTGCAGCTAAGATTAAACCTAACCTGCGATCCATGTTTGGTATTACTCTATCCCCCACTCCAGGAATCTGAGCAAATGGAACGTTGTTTGCATCTAACTTGTAGGAGTACTTTAGTGGAAAACCTTTAGGTAGTGCTTTACTGTTGCGTGAAGCAATCACAGCTACCATTGTGCTACAGTCTACCCTCGTTTTTGAGCGGGTGATTGCAGCTACGGACGCAGTGCGTACTGCCCCCTTCGCGGCTTCATCAGCCAATGAATTCCCTTCAACGTGAACGCCATCACGTTGATGACTGTGTATCACGTGAGCCCTTGGTAGTTCGTTCTTCAACTCTGCTACCTGTTCCCATAGTTTCCTATGTTTAATTGTGCCACCTTTTGCATCTCTGTAACCATTCTGTCCCCAATAATGGAGATATCCATTGTACGACTGGACACAGTAAAAGGAATCGCACACTATTAATGTGGGGAATTCTGGATCCGTATTTATCAGTGCCAGTAGTAGTGCTTTTAATTCTGCTAACTGAGCTGTGCAGTCTCCTAGAGACTGCGTTTTTGTACAGCTTGGACGGAACTTGTCGTCTTGCATCCTACCTTTTACAATAGCGCATGCTGCACTGTATTGTTGCTTACTCCTTATGGCCGGTTGAGCAGATCAGTCAGTATAAATAATGTATTCATACCGATCTAGAGGCATTATTTCATTTGGTAGAGGATATTCTTGTTCATATTGCAGGAATGCTTGTGTTTTCAAACTAGGGTCATATCTGTATTCGACATCTGTTGCAGTGAGAGAATTAGCCCACTGTATCCATCTTGGATGTAACGCTTTTGCATTTGGGACGCTTGCCTTTGTTGCAGCCTCTAAGGCCGGTACCTGGGTCACGACAATTATTCGTTTCCCTTGAGCTAGTGCTCTTTCTCTCACTACAGCAGTTTGTACTGCTGTCAGAATTTTTTCTGTAGGAGCAAAATGCATTTCAGCGTTGGTGTACAAATGCGATTTATATGCAATTGGTACTGTTTCACCTTCATTAAAGGTTAACTAAGTGTACCGAGATTGACCTGCGACTATGCGGATCACCAGGTTGCGCACGTTTACGCGAGTGTAAGTGTTTTGATGATATCATATCCGCTTGTAGGGAACGAAGGATATTCGTGTGTCCATTGTCTAACTGAAAAGTTAGGTCGTAGAAAGGTTTTGCTCTCTCTGCGTAATCCAAAATGTATGTTCTGCCAAAATTAAAAAATCCCAGTATGGACTGTACGTTTTTTTAATAATTTTGGAGGTTGTAGCAGTGCGCACTTTTCTAAAAAGTGGGCTGGCAGGCTTTTGCCTTCACTTGAAAGCTCATATCCCAAAAATAGGACATTCAGGTGGGCTATTTTTGATTTTTTTTTTAATTAAATTTGTAGCCCTCAGAGGCGAAACCCAAAATGATGGTGCTCACCCTGTTCAAGTGTTCCTCATCCGTCAGATAAATATCATCTACATATGATAATGCTTCATCCAAATTCTGTAGTAACTGTTACCCTCCTTGAGAATAACCCCGGGCTATTCTTATACCCTTAGGGGAGTCGACAAAATTGACGCTGGGACCCTAGCGCTGAGAAGGCTGTCAAATATCTGCTTTCAGGCGCTATGTTTTGGCAGAAAAATCCATTTGATATATCTAATGTTTTGTATTTTTTCCGCACAATGTTATTCATTAATGCGGCACTGTGTGCATTCTGAACCGCAAATGTCTTTGTACATGAGTTCAGGTGTCTATAGTCTAAAACTTGACGATATGAATTGTCGGGTTTCATTACAGGAAACAAAGTATTATTTATTGATGAGGTGCATGGTTCAATTACACCTTGGTATTCAAGTCGATCTAAGATCTCCCTGACCTGTTTTTTAGCTTCCTTTTTTTTTTGGGAATACTGTCTTTGTGGAGTTGGGTTTGTTTTTATTGGAATTACGTGGTGGGGTGACTCTTCATCCCACCCTACGTGGTTGCGGTATAATGCTGGAGCAAGGGCTACCGCCCACTCCTGCGCATGTGTGTGTCTTAGGTGTGCGGGGACTAGGTCGGAGAAGGCTGGAAAGATTACAGTTTCCCTCTTTGGGCATTCCATAACAATAGTAGGTGGCCAATCTTTTTCCGTTAATAGGATGTCATAGCCCGAAGTCAGGTTCTCCCAAAATAGACCCTAAACTTGTCTCGGCTTGTCCCTCTCCATTAGGAGTGTAATTTCATGTAACTTGTGTGGGACACTCACCCTAGTATCAGGTGTTTCCACTGTGATAAACTCACTCAGCTCCGCTGTCACCAGAAATTCCATCAGGTTCCGGCGAGCTATGGTTACCTCTGCCGCGCTGTCTAGCATCGTCGGAGCCCATTCCCCGTTCAGTAGCTGAGTTCTCAGAATTCTGGGCATGTCTAACTTTGAGACCTGCTACCTTATTCTTTTTAAATTAAGGTTTTGCTTTGATTTTCTCTTCTTTCTTCGAAGCGTAGTCTAGAGTGCGTTGCTTCTCTGGGCTTTGTACGCTCTTCTTGTCTTTGTTCTTACCGTCCTTTCCGCTTGGAGTTTTTATGATGGACCCTGAAAGGAACGAGTATCAGTATCCTGATACCTGTCAGGTTTTTAGGTCGAGCCTGAGCCAGCGCGCATGCGCTGCTCTGCAAGGCTTCTTGTAATCACTCAAAACTTTTCTGTGTGACTCTGACTCCCCCCACGCATTTGGTTGGCTGTTGCCTGTGTCAACTTGAAATAGGAGGCTGCAAATGGCTGAAAGCGGGCGCATGTCCCACCTTTTTGGCAAATGTTCACTCCCACAGCGTTTTGCTTGTGGGAGCGATCAGCGGCGCGCAGGTTAGCAGCTGCATTCCTTGTGAGTCACTCCCTTGGCGTTTTGGCTGCCGGAGCGAGCGGACGTGCTTTGGTGCCTTCTTCCCACCCTCCCGTTGTCCGTGCCATCTAACCCCCGCCCTTCCTCCCTTGGCCTCCCTGCCGAAGTTCAGTTCTGTTTAACCGCTCCACCCCAGCATCTAACTGTCTGCCTTCCTCCTTTTAATGTCTTAGTTCCCTCCATCCCTCAACTCCTCAGCTAATTCACACTTTCAAATCCAATGTGCCTGATTGGCCGTGTTGTCGGCGCTTTGCTTGCAGCACTCTTCCTTCCTACAGGCTGCGGAGGTGGGAAGCTACCGGGCTGCCCAGACGTGCTAGATTATTCGCAGTGGTCGTAATACTTGATTTTGGGATGCTGGGCGTCTACATTGGCATATTAACTTACCAGGTTCGGGAGAAGCGCTTCTATGGCGGCTATGGCAGGCTCCTGAAGGTAGACCAAGAAAGGGTACGTTAAGGGTACTAAAAGGACTCATTTATGCATTTATTTGGGCCCTCTACGGTTAAAAACTGATTGAAAAGTGAAGTGTTTTTGCTAACTTCTAAGCAGTATACATTGCACACGCATGCCGTGAGCAATGCCTGTTAACTCTTAAACTGAAGGTGGCTGTCAGAAAACCTTTGTTTTTATCATTCGAGGGTTTTGGTATTGTACATATTTGCGTGTGCTGTCTTAATCAGCGTGTCCCGATGGTAGAAAGTGATTTATTTGAACAGCTTCTGTTATTGTTGCCTCCATTTCGTTAGTTGTGGTCTGTTGTGTGACCACGTCTTGTTTAGGACTTGAGCCCTGCTCACTATGTATGTTGCATCCGCTGTCGTGTTACTGTTTTTGAAATGGGAGACAAACTCATGCTGATGCTGCTAGCGCACATGCCCATTAAGCCGACTGCAACTCACTCAGACAGATGCTGCCAGGATGCGTTGCAGTGCGATTGGGCAAATAAATGTGCATTCTGGTGCTGTTAGAAGTTACCTGTCGTCTGGTATTGACTGAGATCGATACCTGTAGGCCACACTTGTATATATTTTTGCAGTTTTATACAGCACAGACTAGAAGATAGTGGAGCGTTTTACACGAGGACTAGTTACGCGAGACAAACTCACATTATTTCTTCTGTTTAGGAGCTGCGAAATTACGTGAGTCTGCCCAGAATCACAGGATGTCGACCGACGCAGAGATTCAAACCTGAATCCCTAGTGCCAAAGCCAGCAGCTCTGCCGGAAAGTACGCATCTCCCCGGACTAACCCTTTAAAAGATAGTCAACCTTTTCTGTGCTACAATTTGCCAGAATGATTTACTGACATTATGCTTAGCAGCTTGTAGAAGTGTTTTTTGCCTCCAGGCTAGGAGTTTCCCAGAGCTAATCCTCCATCTCAGTTAGAGAACGTGTGCATTCCAGAGGTACGTAAGTCACTCTTAAGTCACCAGCATCTCTCAGTGGTGATCTATTAGAAAGCGATACAGTAGTATTCTCCAAAATGCCTACGGTAGGAGAATCTTTATTTCTATGCATGGAGCGATTTTACACGTTAAATATTGTCACTGTGAACCCCACTGGTAAAGTGTCTGGAGAGTGTACATATAATCTTATTTTACATGCAATGGTGTTCGTAATCAAAATTAGTAGGCCCCCAGACGGGTGTCCTGCTTTCGAAGGTAGAGCCTCTAAATTAAATGAAGTCTATCCACTCCTAAATACTGGCGTAGTTGCCCAGGTTTCCTCTAGCAAACATATATTGTAACAATCTATGAAAACTCCCCAACCAGGATCAACCAATTTGGGCATAATACCTGCAAAATTGAATGAAAGTAGATTCAAGAAAGGCTCTATGGCATATTTGCAATAATACCTTTGTCCTTCTTTAGCTCCGTCCTAGCCCCATCATCCAGTCTCTTCCAACCAAGTCATACATAAATAGGGTCTCAATTTTTACACATATACTTGGTTGGTGCAATGTTTGCATTGCGCCAGGGGAAAACAAAAAAATACTAGTCAGTCAATCTATAGCTGTTACATCGGGCTCAAGGAATATGGGTTTGGATCGGTTTCAGTTTTGTGTTGTCAACCAATTTTTTGAAATAGTTCCATGGGAGTAAAATGGGGGGGTTGAACCTTAGTTGGATTTCTGACTTGGTAGTATTAACAGAATTAAGTGTGGTGCATAGATCTAAGAAGATATGGCCTTCAACTAGAACCATGCCTCCTGCCACACTTAAACATGCTGTCTCTTACATATACCACCAACATACACACCTGCAAAACACACTAAACACATACATCCCACCAACACACATCACAACTCACCACTGCCCTTGCGTCACTACACTAAGCACAACTTGCACACAAACTTTACAGTACTGAATACAGCAGCTACATTGCTCTACAACATACCTTAAAAACATTCCCAATATCTCTGGCTAAACACTTATAAGGTCCCAAAGGCAAGACCTATTGGCTATGCCATTGCTTGTTTAATGTTATCTCTATTCCTAAGATTATATCTCCTTTCTGGGGGCACCTGCTGAGGAGACCTTCCCTGGAGTGTGATCTGTTCTTTTGTTGTTTATTATTTTCCCATTTCTTCTTTGAAGAAACTGGGGTTTGCTTTGCCTGTTCTTTATCTGAACCCCCCCATTAGTTTGGGTTTTACAGGTCTAGCTCCCAGACTGTCTCTACCTAACTCTGCATAAGCAGGTTCAATTATTTTAGGTAGTTCTGTCTCCTGTTGTAATGGGGTGTACTCTCCCAGGCGTTGGCGTATTGCCACTGATGCTGCTTCTCCTTTAATATTCGCCAATATTATCGCAGATACCTGGGCAAAGTTATTTAACAACTTCATCCCCAAGTTTAGAGCAGGCTCTGCTCCATACCCGTTCTGTATTTGTCTTAATACATCTGGTATTACCGCTAAAGAAGGGAATACCATGATCCTGGTATATATTCCAGCGAAGTCTGTGCCCCAAGAGGCACAATCCTCTATTGAGGGAGCTATCCCCATTGGCAAGCAAATAGTAAGTATTCTATGCTTTTCCTTAGGACCAGTGTGTGGAAACACCTCCTCCAATTGTGTAATTTTCTGTGCTATCCAGAAGGGCATTTGTTCACGTTTTGTGGGCATTTAACCCATTACTGCGTGCAGTGTCTGTGGTGTAATTTTTGTTGTAGGAGCTTGGACTGGTCCTGGTTGTGTAGCCGGTGCGGGCTGAAGTGTGATTGTTCTCAACACAGTCATATTTCTGTAAAGTCTTTTTAATTCTTTATGCTGTACAAGAAGTGTCTCCTCCTGGCAATGTCAATGTCAGGATGTGGTGTGTATACTGCTAAAACTGGCCATGTTGCTCCGTCTCTTCCGAGCGGACCGAGTCTTACTCTATTTCTTGTATGGGGGAGGGCGCCTTTAAACCAGTAGAGGTGTTCTTCGTAAGTGAGTGGAATTTCAATGTCCTCATATGGACTATACTCATTTGGTATTACATCTTCTACATAGTAGTGAAATGTTTTCGTTTGTGCATTTGCCTGCGGGAATTTAATCCATGAATAGAATACCTCTGTTCTATGTGATTCGTGTGCGTCAATCACGAAAGTCACTTGCCCACCCCTAATTGTAACACCATATGCTACTAGTTTTAGGATGACAGCATTTCTAACATCTGCAATGTGTATTGCATCTGCATCGTCGTCTTCGGCTGTGAAGCTTAGTGCATTCCCTACATCTACGTCTCCCTGTTCGGTCATTATTTTTAGAAAAGAGAGCGTTTCAAGGGAACTGAGAAGGTGTTATGCACAATTAGGAACACTGTATCCTTCAAGCTTGATTAAACCAACAGCTAATACATAGGAATTTTCCTACTCGGCTGCGGCGGATTTGTTCCCTCCCACTCCAGACGTCTCTGGGGAAATGGGAGTAGGGGTCTCTGAGAATAGCACGACTGAACTACTCAGATTTGACTGTTAAATAAGTGCCAATACCAACGTTGGCGGCGCCATGTCGTGTAGTTCCTATAAGACCTATATAGGATCTGCACGTTTAGACAACATACACTGCGGGACTGGTGTCCAGACTGATTCCAGACACCCCCACCGGGTATGTTGGCCGGTGTACCATCTAGCTCGCAATGCCACTATAACCTCCTCTTACCAAGGAGAGAGTAGTTCTTTGCAACTATCAAACATGACAACCCTGATCCCTCAGGACCGTGGAAACAGTAACTTACTGTTCGAGGCATATGAGCTGCAGATCACACACTATGCATAGATCGCCATCTGGTGTTGGGCCCGGATGTTTGCACTTTGTTGTTGTCTTTGGAATAAGTCTTTGGAAGTCACGAGATCGGTGACTCCTCCTTTGGACAATAGTGCGCATGGGCATCGACTCCATCTTCAGATTGTTTTTTTCCGCCATCGGGCTCGGATGTGTTTCTCGCGCTCCCGTTCGAACTCTCGACCCGCAATCCTTCACCCTTTCGTCGGTATTGTTTTCGATCGCGTTTCCCTTTTCGACGCGCATCTCTACAAATTCCAATCCTTCGATTCTGGTCGTCGACGCAGGCCTTCGGGCCTAGCTGCGCCATCAGGCCTTTTGGCTCATGGAAAGGACTCCCTTCAAAAACTGTCCTCAATGTGGATCCAAATTTCCCCACGCCGATCTTCACGAGGTGTGTAACCTCTGCCTTTCCAAAGACTGCCTTTCCAAAGACTGTCCAACTTGCGCCTCTTTCCGCTCCAAGAAAACGATACGGGATCGTCGAGCTCGAAGAAACATGGCTCGATCGTCGACATCCATACCAGACATCTTCCAGGAAGGCGTCGATGTACCGGAACAGGAACAACTCGAAGAGGGCCTCATCGGCGCTGACGATTCCGACGTGGAAGACATCACTCCTGGGCAACTGGTCGTAAGTACTGACGTCGACCCCTCCCCACCATCCATTCCGGCAAAGGCTTCGGTAACACCTTCACCTTCGGGCCTAGGTGCACACCGGGACAAAACTTCCCACGCCCCGCCTTCCGACTCGGCCAAGAAGTCGACACATAAGCCTTCAGGCCGCTCGGGCTTGAGCCAGCCTGCCCTCTGTGCCGAAACCCCCTCCCCGGCACCGAGACCAAAAGACAAACCACTGTCTACGCCCGCACCGAGGCCGGGTTCCACTTCGGCACCCAAACCCACCGGCACTGAGCCTTTGACTCTGAAAAAACCATCGGAACCGAGCAAATGACCAGTTCTAGAACCGCTGGACCTCAACCTTCAGAGCCGAAAAAACTATCGGTACCGGCTCCAAAAACCCCAACGGAATCAACCAAAACTCCAGTTTCCAAGCCTAAGGAGTATAAAACAACTCCAAAATTGGTGCCACACAAACACTCGGACCCGAAAACATTGGCGCCGAAACACCACACTTCAGAGGAGGAGCTTTTCCAACCAGATCCAACCCAACAAACTCTGGAAATAGACCCAAATACAGGTCGACTTGTGGTTAGTCCCTCCAGGTAGAGGAAATTGGACAAACCTGCACCAGCTCCACTCCCTCTCAAGAAAAGACATTGCCACTTCTCCTTTCAGGATCCCTTCTCCACCCCCTCCTCCACACCACATCTCTCCTATTCCATCTCCAGTACCCTCGCAATCTCCTCCACCTTAGGATGATGAGGACCCTTCTGAGTACGAAGGCGATTACCAACCTTTAGGAGAACCTAGCCATCCTAATATCCCTAATGACTCATGGGACAATTAAGGCACACCAGATGTCCCCGATACACCACAAGATATCTACCCATCTAGACTATCCCCTCCAGAAGACACCATAGGATTCACTCAGCTCATACATAGAGCTGCAGAATACCACGGTGTAGATTTACACACAGACCCTGTAGAAGAAGACTTCCTTATGGACACTTTGGCACCATCTCAAAGGTCCACTTCTATCCTCCCAATGCTAAAAGGGGTAATCAAACACGCTCCTGAGGTCTTTAAAGATCCTGTAAGGGCTAGAGTCATTAACCCCAGTGTAGAAAAGAAATCTAAGTCTGCCCCAGTTGACCCCGCTTACATTAAAGGGCAACTTCACTTTTATTCTTTAGTAGTTTCTAACGCCAGGAAAAGGGCTAACTCCCAAACCTCAGGCGATGCTCCACCTCCTGATAAGGAGTCAAAACTCTTGGACGCATCTGGTAAGAGAACAGCGTCCCAGGCAGCTAATATTTGGAGAATTGCCAACACACAGGCGTTGCTGGCTAGGTACGATAGGGCACACTATGACGAACTGGAGACCCTACTACAACACCTTCCAGAACAATACAAAACAAGAGCCAATGATCTCATCCAGGAAGGCAAAATTATAACAAATACCTCCATTCGATGTGCTCTGGATGCTGCAGACACAGCCTCACGAGCCATTAATACCAGTGTTCTTTTACGTAGACATGCATGGCTCTGTATTTCAGGGTTCAAACCCGAGGTTCAAACTGCCATACTAAATCAGCCGTTTGACCAAGAACATTTATTTGGCCCTAGTGTGGATTCATCTTTAGAAAAGATGAAAAAAGACACTGACACAGCCAAATCAATGTGAGCATTGCAATCCCAAACTCCCAGAAGTTCCTTTCGTCGCTCCTCTTATAGGGGCGCCTCTAGAGGTTTTACCACGGATAACTCTTCCACGTCCTATAAAAATCCCACTCAGACCTCCTCTACCAGAGGTTATTACAGAGGCGGCTACAGAGGCAATAATAACAAGGGTAGAGGCAAAACCGTCAATACCCGTACTGCCTCCACCTCCAAACAATGACTTCCCTCCACTCCCCCCAGACCATTCCACTCCAGTCGGGGGAAGATTACTACAGTTCCTACCTGTCTGGAACACCATTACCACGGACAGGTGGGTGAGACAAATCATCCAATCCGGTTATTGCCTGGAACTCACTTCAACTCCTCCAAACATACCACCCAAACAGCGTCCAATGTCAACAGACCATTTAACGCTTCTCAAACAAGAGGTACTTTCCCTCCTACAAAAACATGCAATAGAACCAGTTCCCCTGCATCAGCGAAACACAGGGGTCTACTCACTTTATTTTCTCATTCCAAAGAAGGACGGAACCCTGAGGCCCATCCTCTACCTCAGACCATTAAACCTCTACATACAGTCAGACCATTTTCATATGGTCACTCTTCAACTCCTTCCTCTACTCAAACAAGGCGATTTCCTTGCCACCTTAGATCTCAAGGACGCCTACTTCCACATTCCCATTCACCCTGCTCACACAAAATATCTTGGATTTGTAGTGGACGGTCAACATTATCAGTTCAAGGTGCTCCCATTCAGAGTCACCACAGCACCCAGAGTCTTCACAAAATGTCTGGCAGTCGTAGCAGCCCACTTAAGAAGACAACAAATTCACGTCTTCCCATACTTGGACGACTGGCTCATAAAAGCCAGGTCACATACCCAGTGTGTAAATCACACACGCCACAATCCAACTGCTTCACGACTTAGGGTTCACAATAAACCTCACAAAGTCTCACCTCCAACCGTCCCACATCCAACAATATCTAGGTGCCACAATCGACACCTTAAGAGGCCTTGCATACCCCAATCCAGCCAGGATAGCAAGCATGCAAGCCCTTATAACAAAATTCCAGCCGCAACACTCACTTCCAGCTCAGGTGTTTATGCAACTAATAGGGATGATGGCATCTTGCATTTTCATAGTACCACATGCAAGACTCCAGATGCGCCCCTTACAGGAATGCTTGGCACGTCAGTGGAACCAGGCTCTAGGTCAGCTAACAGATCTGGTGTTGGTGGACGGCCGCACACATCGCTCTCTGCAGTGGTGGAACACCCAAAACCTTTCCAAAGGGCGACCGTTCCTAGAACCACTTCCACAGATTGTGCTAACAGCAGACGCATCGCTCACCGGATGGGGGGCTCATCTGCTACATCACACCATACAGGGCACATGGACACCTCAGCAAAAGTTACTCCACATCAATCATTTGGAGTTACTCGCAATCTTTCTGGCATTAAAATCATTCCAGAAACCGAGATCAGGCAAAGCTGTCTTAGTCCGGACGGACAATATCACAGCAATGTATTATTTACAAAAACAGGGGGGGACGCACTCTCTACAGCTCTCCCAATTAGCTCAGAGCAAATGGAGGTGGGCTATTCCTCAAAACATATTCCTGTTAGCCCAATATCTTCCAGGAATTCAGAATCAGATCGCAGATCTGTTAAGTCGTCAAACACAACAAATTGACGAGTGGGAACTTCACCCACAAGTTCTTCAACCATTTTTCCAAATGTGGGGGCATCCAGAGAGAGATCTCTTCGCAACACATTACAACACAAAATGCCCAAGCTTCGCCGCCAGATATCCCCACCCATTGTCCAAAGGCAATGCGATATTGATGAATTGGTCAGGCAGATTTGCTAGATTAATGGGCCCTCCATTCGAACCTCTACATAAATGTGAGCTCCAATTTCTTACATGGAAAGTTGCTTTCCTTGTAGCTATCATATCTCTCAGAAGAGTCAGTGAGTTACAGACACTAACTATTCAAGAACCATTTTTACAACTCCATCATAACAAAGTGGTTCTCAGGACAAATCCCAAATTCCTTCCTAAAGTTATTTCTCCCTTCCATCTCAACCAATCTGTGGACTTGCCAGTATTCTTCTCGCAACCACAAACAGTAGCAGAAAGAGCTCTTCACACACTAGATGTGAAAAGAGCCCTCCTTTACTACATTGACAGAACAAAACCTTTTCGCAAAACAACTTTTTGTATCCTTCTCACCACCACATAAAGGCAATCCTATATCAAAATCTGGCATTGCAAGGTGGATTGTCAAATGTATACAAATTTGCTACCACAAAGCAAAACGTACACTATCTATTCCCCCTAACGCCCAATCTACCCGTAAAATTGGGGCTTCCATGGCATTTTTAGGGAACATTCCCTTAGATGACATCTGCAAAGCAGCTACATGGTCTACACTGCACACATTCACAAAACACTATTGTGTAGATGTGCAGGCAAAACAACAAGCTAGTGTGGGCCAGGCTGTACTCAAAACACTATTTCAAACTACTGCAACAGATACTGGTGGTCGCCACTAAAGGGAGGTACTGCTTTGCAATCTATGATTAGTGTGTGATCTGCAGCTCATATGCCTCGAACGGAAAATGCTACTTACCAGTATGCATCTGTTCTTGGCATGTAGAGCTGCAGATCCACACACGCCCACCCACCTCCCTGGCTACCTTTATCTGTTCCAGTATTATCTTAATTAGATACAACATACATGGACATCTCTTTCTGTTTCTCACAAAACTCCATTTCCCTTCTTGGCGAAAAAACAATCTAAGATGGAGTCGATGCCCATGCGCACTATTGTCCAAAGGAGGAGTCACCGATCTCGTGACTTCCAAAGACTTATTCCAAAGACAACAACAAAGTGCAAACATCCGGGCCCAACACCAGATGGCGATCTATGCATAGTGTGTGGATCTGCAGCTCTACATGCCAAGAACAGATGCATACTGGTAAGTAGCATTTTCCTTTCGCTCAGTGACTCGTGCTCTCTTGTTATCAGAGAGATACACAGAATAAACGGTTGGGACGTTTTCAATAAGTATTTATTGAACAGTCGTTATTCTAGCGTAAAATAAGTGCACTGAAATCACCAGTAGACAGTAGCATATATAAAGGAGTAGCAGCACTAAGAAAGTAAGCAGATGGTAGGTTTCTACCATTTTGCTAAAATCATAAATATAGGCGAGTATATAAAATACACGGCAATAAAATGCGTACTCCTACGATGCACCCTAACTAGATGCACCTAAGTGTACCTAGCATGTGAGTAGGTGTGAAGCCAAGAATCCCTCTAGGATAAAGCCAACCCCATTACCTGATGTGAGACTGCGGGACCCCGTCCTGGTCTCGAGCTGAACACCCCGCGAGGAATGTCAGACCACTGCGAGCTGGAGTATCTGCATGCAGGAACCTCAGCGTTTTGCGTCAGTGTGTCGGCATGGAAGTCGTGATCTCCTCGATCTATTGCAGCAAGATGTGGTGTTTATATACCCTAAGGTATCCCCAGGGGGTTCTACCTTGCTGTGCTAGTGTCGGACTTAGGATGATGGCGGGAAAGAACTTTATACACAGTTATTATGCAGGAGATGATGGTCCTGCTGTGATTCCAAGAAACTAAGAATCCTCATGCATAATTTATGAAGCCAGTGTCCAGGGAAAAACCCTACGTACTTGTGTGTAGTATTGCAACTGGGTAAAAGGTCAGTCCTTCAAATCCGTTATGTATGTAGTATAGGAGAGAATGTAGATGAAGGGTTATGTTACCTAAACCTATATCGGGGTACCTATATGAAATATAACACTGCTAGTATCTTAGTCAATCTCTTCAAGGGACTGCAGTTACGAAAGCCACAATAGCAAGGTGGATTTCAGCAGTAATTCAGTTTTGCCACTCCAGAGCTGGCAAACTACTAACAGCGACAGCTAAAACACATTCAACGAGAGCTGTGTCCACTTCGGCTGGTCTGTTTGCAGGTGTTCCACTAGAGAATATATGTTGTACTGCGACGTGGAAGAGCTTGCACACGTTTACGCAGCACTACTGCCTTGAATCAGCGCAACGCAGCGACACAGCTGTAGGCCAGCCGGCGCTATGCCATCTATTTCATTAAGGTGAATCGCTTTACATAGAGGTGTTTATTCATATTTAAATTCCAGTGCATATCGTTCTGTGGTGTATTGTCCATTACGTTTTTTCCTTTATGGTTATTTATCTGTTATAGATTTGAATGCTTACAAGCTCACTATATATAGATGTATTTACGAAGATAGATTATTGTTAAGATGTATTGTTTTCTTACCCATCATCTTCTAAGGGTACTTAACTTACCTACAATACTGCTTGCTACTCTGATTCAAGCATTTGAATTCATGAAAGATTCAATATTGGATTAGAAAATGTTTCTTACTTTTAACTGCAGTTATCCAGTATTGGTATCTTTCATAGATTCACATGCGACCCGCCTTCCTCTCCGGAGAGGCTCCCCTTATAGCTAAGAAGGTTATTTCCACTTGTGCTTGAAAATCTGAGGGACTCCGCCTCTCTTGGGAGTGTGTTCTAGAGGTGCTGGCGCCTGATTGGTTATAGTTCAAGTTTGGTCCTTTTTTTTAAAAAAGGACATAGGCTGTTAAACTGATGGCCTATTGCCATTATAGCTTGTGATAGTTATCCATACTGCTTTACTATAATGCTGTGGGACTCTCACTTCGAGGACAGGGAATGATTGAAGTATGTGAATGTATGAAAGATACAAATACTGGATAACTGTTACTGTTAAGTAACCTATTTTCTTACAAGGGTTGAAAGACTTTTTTAGCATGAGAAAAGCAGACCTAAAAAATGGTCATGAAGAAAAGTTCTGATTTGCATTCCATAGAACAGGATAATAAAGTGAACTTTAAAGAATTCATACATGCAACTACCGTGTGCAGTAGAAAAAGTGGAGGTTTTTGAAGTGGTCATTAAAGACTGCAGTTACTACATCAGGATACCTTACTGATAAGGTGGGGAGTATAGTTGGAGTATCGGAATGTGAGTAATCTTTGTTTAGAGTGGAGACACATCTTCATATTAAACAGTTAGTGGTCAGGGCAATAGGATTGGAGCATAAGGTTTTTCTTCACAGGGTTCAATGCCGCGGAGTTTGATGATGGCCGACAAAACCTCAAACTGTGAACTAAAGTCAATGTAATGGAAGGAGGTCCTTGAGTTAATGAAGGGAAATTCAAGGGTGTAATCTGGCAGTAGGCCCTTCAAAGAATCTACGTTCATATTGATCGCTTAAAAGAAAAAGAAAAAAAAGATTGGTCGAATGGAATGCTTTCATCAGGCTTCATAAATATTTGTACACTTTTCTGAATGTAGTTGGAATACATTTCAAGGTATGGGTTTGTCCATTAGAAATATAAGAATGTACCAACGCCCAGAGTGTGTACCTCCCGGTCTCCCACATTGGGGTATTATATAACTGTTTTTTTCCACACCATTGACGGTCCATGGTAGCTATTTTAAAGCATGGAAAGTCCATCTAAATAGCTCTCTGCTGTTCTGGATCCTCTTTGGTGTTTAACCCTAGGTTTGGTTTTCTGGCTCATTCGATTACAATACTCTCCCGATGTTGGTGGGATGGCCAACGGTTCATTCCTTTGGTGGTCTCTTTTGCAAGCCACCTTTTGCAGTTCAGTTTGCTGGTCTAGCCCATCAGTCAGTGTTCTGTTGGCTAGTGGGCCACACCCATCCCCGTTTCGATGGACTGGGGGTTGGATCTGGTATTCCATGATTCCTATGGGTAGTTTGCAATGTGGGGGTTATACAAGTGTTCTCTTCTTTCTAGGCTCTCTTTGTTTCTGCCGGGCCTTTGGTGTTTGTATAAAGCTGGCTCTTTATATAGTGGACCAAAACAGGGTGCACTGTGTAAAGATTCCAGACAAACCCCAATTGTTTTACAGAGGTACAAATGATATTCCAGATGTTATCTTTTGTGGTAGTGTGGGCGAGCAGTTACGGATATCGGAGGATAGTGCTAAGCATTTGTTGACACGCAGAGGCAATTAATGAGACACTCAAGAACTCATAAACGGCCATCGGCAAAGCGAATAGAACTGGCTTGCATTTTCAGTCCTGACTAAAGCATTAACAAAAACTTCTGCAGTGAAAAAGTAACAAATTGTGACTTTCTAATATTATGTATGTTCTTTTGATATGCAAAATAGTCCCTTGCGCTTTATAGTGTAAACTCTCAATAGGATGCGGAATGTTAGTAAATAGTGTCAGTTTGAGTTTTGACAGAAATAATCCTCTGGGAAGTACAAAAGGCTGGGTCTAATATATTTAAAAAAATTAATAGGTCTTGCAGACACCTGCACTGTTAAGCCAGGCCTCAGAATACACACCATTTTTAAACAAAAAGATTTCACAGAAGGGTAGTATATTTGTTAAAAGCGCTGGTGAAGAAAGCTGCATAGACGGTCATATAAGCTCCTCAGATGTAGGGAATCGACCTAATTGAGTAAACCAGAACTGGGTACACAGTAGGGTCTAGTCGCAAGAGTATTCAACACCATGGGCAAACTGGTCTAATTTTGCAGCGCCAGTCTGCCATTAGGTTCTTCATTTTTTCATATAAATGTGAATGATTACTTTTTAAATACTGTATCTGAAAGAGACACGTTGGTGACAGATTCCTTACCTTAGAATATCCCCAGGCGTCAGGCTGGATCCGGAAAGGTTTGCGTAGCAGTACCCTTGCGCGTCGGTAGGCGGCGTCGTGCGGCTTCGTCGTCGGCGTCGGGATCGCCGGGATGAGGTCGCGGCCAGTACTTAGACGCCGCCCATGCGCGCTGACGTCAGTTCTTTCTTTGTCCGCGCCAGTAAGCGCAGATCCGGAGAGAGCAGTGCCCCAGTCATTTTTTGACTGAACTTTTTGTCACTGTTTTCTCGAGTTGTTCGACTCAGACGGTGTCAGTAGGGATGCCCGGCTTCAAGCCATGCGACGCCTGTGGTCGAATGATGTCGATCACGGACCCGCCTCAGGATTGTCTACTGCCTCGGGCGCGACCACTACCCCAAGTCGTGCCCTGACTGTCGGGCCTTGCATCCGAAGGCTTTGCGAGAGCGGTCACGAAAGCTCCTCGAGGTCCGGCAGTCGGCTCTGCGCCAATCCAACCTCCGGTCACGAGAGTGGTCGAGGGGCTGGTCGCGGAGTCCTTATCGTTCTTCGGGGTCCAAGTCTTCGCACTCCTCCGGTAAGGCGAAGCACAAGAAGTCTAAGAAGTGTCATCGCTCGACGACTTCCCCTCGCCGGTCGCGCGACTCGGCTCAGGGTCCCGACGGCACCGTCCCCGCGGCTCCGGGAGTGCCTGTGGACCCGCCGCCGCATTAAGCGCCCTACCCGGGTTCGGCGGTGACTCCGGCCGAAATACAGGAGTTCCTGTCGGCCATGGCCCGCCTTTTCGGGCCTAAAGGTCCCCCCGGTGCGCCTTCGGGCCCTGTGGGCCCTAGTGGGGTTCCTCCTGCGGCTCCGGCAACACCAGCCCCGGCTCCAGCCTCGGCCCCGGTGCTGCCGCAACCCCGGTCGACGCCGGTTGACCTCACAACACCTCCACAGACGTCGCCTTCCCCGGTGCCGTTCGACGCCGCCCGGGGCTCCGGACGGCGGCGTCCCCAGATTCTCTCCGGCTCCGGACTCGGCTCCGGTACCGCTGGGACCTTGGGTCCCTCATGTCCCTCCTCCTTACATTGAACCTGATTTGGAGGACGGAGAGAGCTGGGAGGGGTCTGAGGACCCTCTCACTGCCCAATGTAAGTATGATCAGGACTGGGCTGAGGAACTCTGGGATGCCAGTGGTCTGGACACCTCTCCTGACGTTGGCATGCTGTCTCCTCCTTCCGTGGCAACGGAGCAGGGAGCAAACTTTGCTACGGTGTTGCGTAGGGCAGCTGAGGTTCTGCACCTCCAGTTACCTACAGTGGCTGTCAGGACTAACATCCTGACGGAAGTGCTTCAGCCGGCAGCTACCTCCTCGGAGCCTCTGCTGCCGTTCAACGACACACTTTCGGACGTTCTTTTGGGCACCTGGTCCAAGCCCACCACAGGGGCTCCTGTGGATAGGAACATAGCCCGACGCCATCGCCCTCCTCCAGGCGACCCCCTGTTCCTTTCCCAACACCCCACCCCTGAGAGCTTGGTTGTCCAAGCCTCTGCCTCTCAAAGCGCCTTCCCTACCGCTCCCCCGGATAGGGAATCCAAAAAACTGGATCAATTTGGGAAGAAAGTTTTTTCTTCCACCAGTGCTGGCTTGCGGTCTGTCGACACCACTTGCCTTTTGGGCCGATATTCCCACTCCTTGTGGGATTCGGTGGCGCAGGTCCTGCCCCAGTGTCCTGAGGAGGCCCAGGCACTGCTTTCCCGCGCCATTGCGGAAGGAAGGGATGCGGCGAAGTACACCATCCGATGTGGCCTTGATACCGCCGACTCGCTAGGCAGATCGCTTGCAACGACAGTAGCGCTGCGCCGTCACGCCTGGCTGAGGACCACTGGTTTCTCGGGTGATGTCCAAAACACACTCATGGACATGCCCTTTGATGGTGTCTGCCTTTTCGGCAACAAAGCAGACCATGCGCTGGAGCGCTTTAAGGACTCGCGGGCTACAGCTAAGTCCCTGGGCCTTTCTGCTGTGCGCACTCCGCAACAGTCTGCTTTTCGCCCCTTTCGTGGCCACGGAAGGGGCGCCCAGTCACGTCCACTGCCCAGCCACCGACCCGCGCAGCAGGCGCCTACGCGTGGCAGAGGACGTGGCTCCCGCCGAGGCGGGCCGGGTAACCAGCATGCAGGTCAGGCCACCACCTCCGTCCCGTCCGCGGCCTCCAAGCCCTCCTAGTCCATCCTTTCAGGTCCACAGCACGCCAGTGGGGGGCAGGGTTCGCCATCACCTTCACCACTGGCGTGCCATCACCTCGGACAGGTGGGTCTTGGACATTGTCCGAAGGGGCTACTCCCTCCCCTTCGAGACTACCCCGCCCCCCCCCCAGCCATGCCACCTCAATACCACCGCATGTCGGGGGATCATTTAGTACTTCTTCAAAAGGAAGTTGAGGCCCTCTTGGCCAAGGGGGCCATCGAGCACGTTTCGACCCCAGAAGTAGGGCGTGGTTGTTACTCCCACTACTTTCTGGTGCCCAAAAAGGACAAGGAGGACATGCGTCCTATCTTGGACCTCCGGAACGTCAATCGCTTCCTCCGGAAGGAGAAGTTCAAGATGCTCACCCTAGCTCAGGTCTTGACTGCCCTCGACCCTGGAGACTGGATGGTAGCTTTGGACTTGCAGGACGCATATTTTCACATCCCCGTCCTGCCGGCCCACCGGCGTTACCTGCGGTTCACAGTAGGCCTCGAGCATTTTCAGTTCACCGTTCTCCCCTTTGGCCTTACCAGCGCCCCTCGGGTGTTCATGAAAGTGATGGCGGTGGTCGCAGCTCATCTGTGCCGGGCAGGGGTTCCGGTCTTCCCCTACCTCGACGACTGGTTGCTGAAGGCGGGCTCGTCCCAGGCAGTCGTCTCCCACCTCCAGACTACGGCCGGACTCCTGCACTCGCTGGGGTTCTCCATCAACGTGCCGAAGTCGCACCTGATCCCTTCTCCACAGCTCCTTTTCATCGGAGCAGTTCTGGACACGACGCAGTTTCGGGCCTATCCTCCCGAACGGCGGGTCCAGGATATTCAGGCTGTGATTCCAATCTTTCAGCCTCTATCCTGGGTTTCGGTACGGATGACCCTGAGGCTGCTGGGCCTCATGGCCTCCTGCATCCTGCTGGTCGATCATGCCAGATGGCATATGCGGGCTCTGCAGTGGGACCTGAAGTTCCAGTGGGCGCAGCATCAGGGGAACCTGTCCGATTACGTCCAGATCTCGGAGGGGACTGCAAGACAGTTGCAGTGGTGGCTCTCGAACCGGCAATGGGTCATGGGCAGATCCCTCTCCCTTCCCCAGCCAGAGCACACAGTTGTGACTGACGTGTCCCTTCTGGGATGGGGCGGTCACATGGGAGAGGCGGAGATCAGAGGCCTCTGGTCTCCGGCGGAGTCCCGGTTCCATATCAACCTTCTGGAGCTCCGGGCGATCCGACTTGCACTCAAGGCATTCCTTCCCTCTGTCAAAGGGCAGGTGGTGCAGGTGTTCACAGACAACACCACCGCCATGTGGTACTGCAACAAACAAGGCGGGGTGGGGTCGTGGACCCTTTGCGTCTCTGGACATGGCTGGAACATCAGGGCATATTCCTGATGGTTCAACACCTGGCAGGTTCCCTGAACCCCAGGGCGGACGAACTCAGCTGTCGGTGCATGATGGATCACGAATGGCGTCTTCACTCGGAGGTGGCGCAAGGTCTCTTTCTACAGTGGGGAGAGCCTTGGTTAGATCTATTCGCCACCGAAGAGAACGCGCAATGTCATCAGTTCTGCGCGTTGGAATTTCCAAGGCGGCGCTCGCTCAGCGACGCTTTTCGTCGCGAGTGGAGTTGCGGTCTGTTGTACGCCTTTCCGCCTATACCACTTCTACCCAGAGTGTTGAAGAAGATTCGGCGCGACCGGGCCCAAGTCATTCTTGTGGCTCCGGACTGGGCTCGAAGAGTTTGGTATCCCGAGCTACTCAGTATGAGCGTCAATCCCCCCGAACCGTCTGCCTCTTCGGGAGGATCTTCTGTCACAGCAGCAGGGGACGGTCCTCCACCCGAACCTGTCCAGTCTCCACCTCCTTGCGTGGAGATTGAGCGGCGGCAGTGGATTCCTTTCGACTTGCCTCCCGAAGTTTGTGATGTGATTCTGGCAGCCAGGCGTCTCTCCACTAAGGTGGTATACGCCTGCAGGTGGAACAAGTTTGTGGCATGGTGCACAGCAAAGGCTGTGAATCCCCTTTCTGCCCCTCTCTCTGAGGTTCTTCTGTTCCTTCTTTCTCTGGCCCGACAGGGTTCTGCCCTGGGTACCATCAAGGGCTATCTTTGTGCAATCTCGGCCTTCCTCAGGCTTCCTGATCAGCCCTCCCTTTTCAAGTCGCCTGTTAACAGGTTTCTTAAAGGCATTACACACCTCTTTCATCCTGTTTCCGTTTATAATGCCTCAGTGGGACTTGAACTTGGTTCTTACCTTTTTAATGTGCGCTCCCTTTGAGCCTCTACATAACTGTCCTCTTCGTCTTCTCACTCTGAACACTTTTCAGCCTTTCTGGTGGCCATCACCTCCGCTCGGCGGGTGAGTGAGCTCCAGTGCAAACCTCCCTTTCGGTCTGTCCATCCAGACAAGGTGGTTGTTAGGACGCGTCCGTCCTTCTTGCCAAAGGTGGTTACTGCCTTCCACATTGGGCAGACCATCACTTTGCCCACCTTCTTTCCGCCTCCGCATCCTTCCAAAGAGGAAGAGAGGCTCCACCGTCTGGATCCAAAACGTGCGCTTTCCTTTTACCACACCCGCACACAACCGTTCCGGGTGGATGACAAGCTCTTTGTTGGCTACGTGGGCGCCAAAAAAGGTCGGGCGGTACACAAGAGGACCATCTCCCGCTGGGTAATCTTGTGTATCAAAGCCTGCTATTCTTTGGCTAAGAAGGAGCCCCCTGTTGGGCTACGTGCTCATTCTACCAGGGCAACAGCTGCTACCACGGCTTTAGGCCGTGGTGTTCCGCTACAGGATATATGTCAGGCAGCTACGTGGGCCTCGCTGCACAAGTTTACCAAGCATTACTGCCTTGACAGCCAGGTCCGGAGGGACGGCTTCTTTGGCCGCTCTGTCCTCCGTGACTTCCTTGTCTGAATCTGTTCGCAGACCCACCACCAGGGTTGGTATTGCTGGGGTATCTATTCTAAGGTAAGGAATCTATCACTAACGTCTCTTTCAGATGCACAAGTTACTAACTTGTGTAACGATATATCTGTAAGAGACAGTAGTTAGTGACAGATTCCTTACCGCCCCACCCATCCTCCCCGTTCTGCGAACTGATTTCTAGGGTTAAGGACATCCCTTTCAGGGCCCTAGTATTTTTTCAGACACCAATGTCGGCTTCTTGCATGGCTCTGCGTTCCTGGCGCGGAAAGTCGTGTACAGAACTGACGTCCGCGCGCATGGGTGGCGTCTAAGTACTGGCCGCGACGTCATCCCGGCGATCCCGACGACGGACGCGGAGCCGCACGACGCTGCCTACGGACGCGCAAGGGTACTGCTACGCAAAACTTTCCGGATCCAGCCTGATGCCTGGGGATATTCTAAGGTAAGGAATCTGTCACTAACTACTCTCTTACAGACATATCGTTACAGAAGTTAGTAACTTGTGCAGTTGGTGGTGAAAACAAAAGTGACAGTGATAAAATAGTTACATTAAAAATAAGACCCCAGCCTCATGTAGGGGTCACTCAGCTGATTGCATTGCTACATACATGCTGGCATGAATAGTCACATACCTCAAATATCAGTTTTAGGTCTTTATAATCATTTTATATGAAACCTGTTGATTTAAAATATATGCCGCACAGCATTGTTTTTTTTCTATATTTAATTCCAGTTATGATGCAAATCCCCACAATTCTTTTTTTTTTTTTTTTCTTCTTTGAATACATTTTTTGTCGATTTTATAGAAGCAAGTAAAAAGTGTTTTTAACCATTGTTCCACCAGACAAAGAAGAGTGGCAAGCCTGGGCCTTTCCTGCTCTCTGGATCCAGAGACAAGACCATTAAGATGTGGGACATCAGCATTGGCATGTGCCTTATGACACTCGTAAGTGTGATGTTACTGAGCCTCACTCTTGTGCTTACAAAGGTTACCCTGTTGCAGATACTTGCTTATCATTATCCCATGTATGCATAAAAGTATTAACACACTAACATGTTTTCCTACGTAATCCTGTAAACGTACAGTTTATTCCTGTGGCACAAGCTGCAACAACTTTGGTCCTGAGATGGTCCATTGCTTTAATTTTCTAATTGTTTATATTAGGGCTGTGTGGCGATTGTTTTTATGTAAGCTGCCGTTGTCCATGTGTCTTGTTATTGCATCATTAAGAGGAGCTTATTTTGGTACCAGAGAATCAGAATTGTGTACCTGAGTCATGAACATTTGCTAACATGTATATTCTACTTCAGTGACAACCGTTAGTTGTATTCTGGCTGTGTTTTCATAATGAATTGAATGTTCTTTTTAATGGCACTGCATTTCTGATCTAGCACAAATTAGAATAAACTACTATGTAGAAAACCTGTTGAACAGTATTTTCAGAAACCATTTTAAAAGTTTTGATTGAATTTAAATGTGAGATGCCAACAAAGTATTTGTTCTTATTCAAACTGTGGACTTCAAAGATCAAATTAATTCACCCAAACAGCTGTTTACACACTTTTGAACCTCCATGGGCATTGAAGAATGAATTGCAATTTTGCAGCTCTTCTAGAGAAACAATCCAAAAAAGGAGGTACTGCTGCAGCCTCTCACTTGATGGAATGTGCACTAGGGCAGCCTGTTATAATTTTACTAGCGTATCATCCTCTGATGTCTCATTGCCTGAAATCTTCCTAGCTGATTTTGATAATCATCGGTATGCTCAGCAGCACCTTGCAAAGCAACATGTGGGAAACTCCACTGTATTAAACCGCACAGATTCCTTTCCCTCTGTCACCAGGGTAAGCTTTAAAATCTCACCTGTCGCACAGTCTGTTAAGCATGTGCTCATACTATAGATCAAGCCTTTTTCCATTGCTTCATAGGGCACTTAAAAACAACAGATTCATCTGTGGTGGGGGATATTTTAATTTATTTAAGGTCTTTATAGCGAGTGCATAGCCGCAAGCAGGTGTCTCAGAATACAGGTGGTTAAAAGGGGAGGGATTGGAGCTACACATCACTGGAAATTCCATACCTCCAATGAGAATCCAGCTGGACAAGTCTTTGTCTTCAAAACATGGAAAAGCCTTGAGGGGGAAGAACTATATAATCATGGTGTCATTCTTACTCGTCTGATAGGCATGCAGATGTAAAATGTTTGAGGATGTCGAGCAAAAGTCTAGCATTTAAATTGTAATCTGAGAAGGCAGTGGTCTTTAAGTTTGCATTATATGATCTAAGGTGCCTGTATTCTTAGTAGGGCTGGGAAGAGTTTACTTAAATGGTGTGGGGCATGGCTGTGAACACATTACACTTTTTTTATGCGTACCTTTGCCCTTCATGGGATATTTCCTGATACTTTTAAGCGCTGAATAGTCCTGCCCACGAATGGGGATTCAAGAGTACTACTTTCATATGTATATTTTTGTGTTAAATCTTTCCCTTCTGGAAGGCCAGAATTTATGCGGGGGGAAAAAAAAAACTATCAGCCTATAAACAAGCTGTATTGCAAATTCCATTCACTTCTTTTTAAAAATGAAAATATACGTTAAATTGCCACTAAAAAAAATGGGTGACATTTGAAGAACCTCTATCACACACCTGGAGAGATGCAGAGAAGCTGAAGGTCGTTGATGAAGTGAAGTTTGCGGAACAGGACTTGGAAAATGCTGAATGGCCATTGGAGAGGAAGGCCTGGATGGTGAATATGCTTCAGTGTTCAGAGTCCAATGTACCAATTTATCCTCCTTAGTCAATTTGCAGTTTTTCCAACAGAAAAACAAGTTTGTGTGCTTTGACGTCTTGTGATAGCTTGATGTTGAAATGGTCCTCAACATTGATCCAGCCCTGAATAGGAACAGATTGGTGCTGTACCCTGTCTCCATGTGGAATTCCGATATCATGAGAAGCAGAGGCGTCTCCATTTGACGTCTCCTTCTTGGATCTCCCCCATGGAAATCCTCAGATATAGTGATTGGAGCACTGATAAAGGAATGTCAATCTCCTTCCTCCTCTGATCTTCTGCTCAATCTGACAGGTACTCTTGCTGACTTTTCAGTTCCTCTTTCCCATGAAGACGCATCTTCTCCCTGTCCTTCATGGTGCACTTGGAAAAATACCTTAATTCCTTTGCATCTGTCAAGGACATGGGTTTCTGGGAAGTAAAGAATGCATAGACAATGTGGGTCACTGTTTGCCATTTTCCTGCCACATGCAGGACATTTTTTGACAAAATTAAAAATATCAGAAAATGACTACAAAATACTGTAAATGCCTAACGACATAGAGTGAAGATGTTTTAAGAGGTTTGGAAAGATTTCTCAAAGGAAAAAAGTTTAGTACTCTGCTATCCCAGGCGCCGAAAAAAGAACTGATGTGACTGCCAGCAACAGGATATGATGGCATACTGGAGGGTACAGCTCTTAAATGTGCGGGTGCCATTTTTCAGTTTAGCAGAACTGTAGCATGTATAGCTACATCGCCCTTATTCCTCTCCATTCAGTTTAAAAAAATAAAAAAAGTTTGCGAAACGTTTTTAAGACATGTTTTTCTAGTGACATTTCAGATTTTTTTCAAAGTATACTTTGTTTTTTAAATGCGAATGAAAAGGATAGTCCATATAGCCTGCTTTATAAACTCATAAATTCGTTTTTTAGGTCTCGCCTGAGCCAGCGCATGCGCTGCTCTGGCGAGACTTTTAGTAAGTGGGCTCCAAAAATCCGACCACACGCTTTTGCTTGTGGCCTAAAGCTTGCGGTTACGCGCACAGGCGCCATCTGGCTTTCCTCTCTTGTGCGCGCCTCTCTCCTCGCCGGCAAGTTGCGCAAGCAGCAGCGTGGCCGGGTGCCAGCTGCATACCTCGCATTCCTTTTGCGGCCGCGTGGCCGCGCTTGTTCTTCATTTGGGCTTTTGCTGCCAAAGTTCTTGTCTGCGCCTTGCTGCGGACTTCCGACAAAAGAGGCTTTATCGGACAAAGGGCTCCGAATGAAAGTTGGATGAAAACCGCCTTCAGGCGCGTTTGAGGCGCTGCTATGAGGCTCACTCTGCTCCTCCGCGCCACCGTCAGCCTTCAAGGGCAGACAATGGGCAGAGCTGCCGCCTGAGGACCCGGGGAACCCGCTTCCAGTCTCCACGTCGGCTCAACATCCTGTGATCCTCGGCAAATCACTTAACTCGGTGCCTAAAAAAACGAATGAATGTGTCCTTCTGTAATGTAACTGGTGCGCATGTAACGCGCTCCAATGCTTTCCGGCACAGGACGCGCTATATAATTGCATAAATAAAAAACAAATAAATACACCTCTCCCCTCCATAGCCGTGCTCCCTCTGACGTCATGTTTGAACTTTCACGTCGCAGGGCAGCCCCCGACATGGTGCTCTCACAGGGCAAGTTAAGTGAAAGCATTGTACAAAAACACAGTATAACGCTTCACTGCGCTATCTCAAAAGTCATAGGGCTGTGTTATAAAATTAATCGCAGGTTAGTGCCACACTGGCGTCTTGGCGCTATTAGTATCTTTAAATCCACGCAGAGGGAGTACCCGTAATGAGCAGGACACCTGCGGTGCAAATGTCGTACAACGTTTGGTGCTTACCCCACTCGCCTCTACAGATATTTAAACAAATGCCACATTGGAAAGCTAGGTTAGGGGCCACAAATCATATATTTCAATGAAATCCTGTTGCATTTTCAGGGGAAAAAAGAGATGTATTTTTTAAGACACATTTTACGTTTTTCTTCATTTGTGCTTTTGCTGCCAAAGTTCTTGTCTGCGCCTTGCTGCGGACTTCCGACAAGAGGCTTTATCGGAGAAAGGGCTCCGAATGAAAGTTGGATGAAAACTGCCTTCAGGCGCGTCTGAGGCGCTGCTATGAGGCTCACTCTGCTCCTCTGCGTCACCGTCAGCCTTCAAGGGCAGACAATGGGCAGAGCTGCCGCCTGAGGACCCGGTGAACCCGCTTCCAGTCTCGGCGTCGGCTCAACATCCTGTGATCCTGGGCAAATCACTTAATATCTCGGTGCCTAAAAAAACGAATGAATGTGTCCTTCTGTAATGTAACATCCTTGCGGCGTTACACTCTTTTCTTTATTACTTGGTGTAGGCATTTTTTTCATTTAAGTGAAGCTGCTTTCACGTTGCTGTGCATTTTTGTGTTGTGTTCATTCCTGGCCAAGGAAGCGCCCACTGTTCACCTTGCTCGAAGAATAAGCCATGGACAGATTAGTACCTTTGGGGCAATACGCTGCGTGTCCACTGGAATAGGGCAAGCCGTAAGATAAAGAGGAGCTACAAGCGCACAGGGAGACAGAGCAAAACCAGCATTGGCATAGCCAATAGGTCTCGCCTTTGGGACCCTATAAGTATTTAGTTATGCAGCACAATATCCTTACTGCAACAACATTAACTGTTGCATGGCTAAACACTTATAAGGTCCCAAAGGCGAGACCTATTGGCTATGCCAATGCTTGTTCATCTAGAAAAGAGTTATGTCATTTACAAAGTAAGCTGAAGATTTAAAACTGAAATGTACATTTGGAAGAAATGCTCTGGGATCCCCAAATGTGGGTGGGACTTTTCAGTGCTTATGATTTCATTACAGATTCTTCTGAAGGAGAACTAGGATTACAAGTAAGAGACCATTCCTTCTCTTTGCTAGATAGCCACTGTACTGATCTGAGAACACTGGTAATATGAGGTAATCCAGATGAGAGGAACCGTGGTGAGGATTACCTCTTTTGGTGAAAGGACGGAAATGTAAAACATTCTGAAGGAAGCGTAGATGATATGTGATTTTGGTGGCTCTGTTCACATGAGGGATAAAGTTGAGATTAATCTCCAAGATAACACCTAGAGTGTGAAATGTCTGGTCTGATCTCTGTGTTTACATCCTCAGTAATGACTTGCTCTGCTGAATACTTCTGCCTTTCGATTGCTCACCTCTTGAATTTCTACGGATGCTAATCTGGATCCAGAAAGTTGAAGTAGCTCTCATGCACCAATACGTGGCACTTTGGCTCAAGTGCCTGACTAGGACTTTATAGCCATATAAAAGAAGCCAGCTTGGCACGTAAAAGTTGGTTCCTTTTTTCCTGTGCCTTTCAGTGCAGTTTCGAGTTGCTAAAAGAATAATCATTCCCAGAATAAAGAAAACTAGATAGGGTGGAAGGATGTTCTTCTACTGTGCGGGAAATCTATGGAATTCTTTACCTTAAATCCTACGTGCCAACCCAGCCTGTCACTATTCAGGAAGCAATTGAAGACCTGGCTCTTTTCTGAATCTTTCATTTAGGGGTAGCTGCCCAGCTCTCGCCCACGCCTCCTCACTGCATGGGTTTCTGCCAGCGCTAAGACACATTCGGATATTTGTGTGCTATATAAGCTATTTTACTTGCTCTCCCCTAAATGTTTTCCCTCTCAAATGAGCTGTTTTGCAATGTTAGAGACCTTCCCTGAAAGGTTTATGGTTTAATCCTTGTTACTCCTGCCACAAACCGATGATTCTCTCAGGCCCTCACAACAACCGTCTTTGGTTATTAGGGACTAAACAAGACTTCAAGGCATGTGAGAAGTGTCTCCTCTAAAAACCAAGGTCAACAGTGAGTGGGAGTTGGAGCTTTCCTTGACACTGGCCTGGTGCAAGCACCAGACCTTATGGCCATCTAAGTCCTTCGCCAGGCCCTCTTTGACTCTCTGACGACCTGCAAATCTTCGAAGCAGGACACAGACAAGGACAAGTCCTCCAGGAAAAAACACATGAAGCACCACAAGAGGAACACTTAGGGTAATGGGTAGATCTCCAAGTTGGTGACTATGCTCCCTGACACCGTCCTTCACTGCATCTCTAGGGCCAATTTTGGTGGAGATACTGCCATCACCAAATTTGGGGCTGCCTCCAGGCCGTCAACCTCCAATTCAATTTCCGGAGTTTTTAGCCCCTGACGTGCACCTTGCACTAATTGCAGCCTTTACCTCGGCTTTGCTGGCCCTTTACCACTTCATCCCAGCTCCCACTGATGTACCTGTGGGTTCCAAAACTGTTGTGGCATCAGACCCCACCACTCTATAGCTAATGCTGTCTGCATTGGTCTTCAGCTTCTCTTTATTTTTTTGCACCTTGATACGATCTCAGCCCTTTAGACACTTGAGTCCTCCATCATTTAGGCCCCATGTTCCGACTTGAATGCGGAGTAGCTATCAAGAAGACTAGCCCTAGTTAGGGCCATTGTTTGTGGATTCAAAGCACCCTGACTTTGCTCCTCAGCTGTTCTTTTCCACAGTCTTCAGATAGCTAGTCTGCTTTTTCTTATGTGATTTGGGAGTCCTTTGGATTGCTTTGGCTAAAGGTATCCCAGCTTATGAAATTCCATCATTTAAGATTCATGAAATTGATGTCTTTCGCAAAAAGTGCTTACTCTGGTCAGGGTCGTAATTAATGTATTCAGTGATTCGAGTGCTAATTTTTATTAGATACAGGGTCGTTCCCAAATATTACTACTTCATACGGTCACTTTCCAGTATTCTAGGTTCCTCTGTTAAGTGTTGTCATATCTGGTGATTCCAATGCAATTGTACTCTTTTGGATTTCTTTCATTTAGCGAACATTGTGGAGATATCCACTGCTTACCTTCAGTAGGTCGGATGTTTTGCTATTTTTATCATCCGAGCATTCCCTCATTGCCACCTGATGATCTGTATCTTTCTCTAAGGTGGATGATCTGTGAGGTAGTGTATGGTGGGTGCTTTATGGAGTGTCGGTTCTCTATGGATTCTTCTGGCCAGGGAGCTGTCATCCAAATCAGCTCTCCCCTAGGTCTCGATCCTAAACTGTAGATTGAGCAAAATGCTGTGTCCATCCCACGGTGAGCATCGTCACCTTCCGTACACTCACTATACCAATTTTCTACTGAGACGCAGGGTCTTGCTGTGCCTAGGTTTTGAATTTCATTGTTTTTCCAGGGTTTAGGTTTTGTCTCTTTGCAGCCAGCTGGAGTAATTCTGAGTTCTCCCTGGGATGTACCTTAGCCTTTCCATCACCTCCAACTCTCTGGATGGTGTTTCTCCCTGGAATCAGCTTGCCACCTGTGTGGACTGGTCTCAGCTGGTTCCTGTCTTAAATAATCTTAGCTGGGCTAGGGCCTGCATCTCTTCACTGCTCGTTTTTTCCATGCTCTGTGTTCTCTTCTTCCACCTGATCGCATCTTGGCTAAACCAACATATCTGAAAGAAACAGTTAGTTATAGATTCCTTACCTTAGAATTACCCCCAGGCGTCAGACTGGATCCAGAAAGTTTTTTCGTCAGCAGTACCCCTGTGCGTCGGTAGGCGTCGCCGGTCGACTCCGCGTCCGTCGTTGGCGTCGTGGTCGCCGTGATGTCGCGGAAGATACCTAGACGCCGCCCTCGCGCCTGACATCGGTTCTACTCTTTCCGCGCCAGCAAGCGCAGATCAGGAAGAGCGGTACCCCCAGTCATTTTTTGACTGAGTTTTTTGCGACTTTTGTCGACATCTGTTCGATTCGTTCGACTCCTGGTAGCACGAGGGATGCCCGGTTTTAAGTCCTGCGGTTCCTGTTCCCGCATGTCGGTGACGGATCCGCACCGCGTGTCTCTTCTGCTTGGAGCGCGACCACGACCCGAAGTCGTGCTCAGACTGCCGAATCATGGCTCTGAAGTCTTTGCGGGAGCGGTCCCGAAAACTCCTCAAGGCCCGGCAGTCGGCTCCGCGTCGCGCAAGGTCCCGGTCGCGTGGGAGGTAGAGGGACCGATCGCGGAGTCATCATTCCTCTTCCCACGATGTCTTCGCACTCTGGGTCGGGTAAGTCGAAGCATAAGAAGTCGAAGAAGCGTCGTCTCTCTTCGACTTCCCCTCTTCCGTCGGCCGACGCAGGATGCGGGTGGTGCCACTCCTGCGGCTCCGCGTGCAGAGCCTTCAGGGTCGACTCCGGCCTTCTCACCCTTTCCGGGGCCGGCAGCGACCCCTGAATAGCTTCATCAGTTTTACGAAGCCATGCACGCTATATTTGGGCAGTCTGACTCCGCCGGTGCGCCCTCGGGCCCCGCGGACTCGGCTGGGGGCCCTAGGCCTTCGACGCCGGCGGCTTCGGCCTCGGCACCGCAGGCCTGGATCCGGAACGGCGCCAGTCGACCTTGACACCTCCAACGGCGTCGACTCCAGCAGCACCACATTCGCAGACGACGCCGGCTGGACCCCCAGCCGACGTCGACCCTGGCTGCCCCCTCCATGTGGAAACTGAGTCGGACCGGTGTCTGCCGACGCCGGACCCTACGTCGACGGGTACTTTTGTGCCTACTTAACACCCTGGCCATTTTCAGCCAGTTTGGCAGCCAGAGGAGTGTGAGGAAGACTGGGAGGCGTCTGAGGACCCTCTCACTGCACAGATAGACTGACCAGGACTGGAGAGAGGACCTGGGGGATGCCAGTGGTTTGGATACCTCGCCAGACCTTGGCATGTTGTCTCCTCCTACCGTGGCTACAGAGGAGGGAGCGTCTTACGCTGTGGTGTTGCGTAGGGCGGCCGAGGCTCTCAACCTCGAGCTTCCTACGGTGGCAGTCAGGACTAACCTCCTGACAGAGGTGCTTCAGCCGGCAGCGAGCTCTTCGGAGCCCCTGCTGCTGTTTAATGAGGCCCTAACAGACATCCTTTTGGGCACATGGTCCAGGCCCACCACAGGGGCTCCTGTGGATAGGATGGTTGCCCGACGCCACCGCCCCTCCCCCGAGAGCTTGGTCGTCCAAGCCTCAACATCCCAGAGCGCATTCCCTACCGCACCACCGGACAGGGAATCCAAAGAAACTGGATCAACTTGGGAAGAAGTTGTTTTCTCCCTCCTGTTTAGGGCTGCGGTCGGTGAACACTGCATGCCTCTTGGGCCGTTATTCCCACTCCGTGTGGGATACGGTTGCGCAGGTGCTGCCTCAGTGCCCGGAGGAGGCCCGGGCCATGCTCTCCCGTGCTGCTGCCGATGGGAGAGACGCAGCAAAGTTCGCCATAAGTGGTTGATTGGACACTGCCGACTCAGTGGGTAGGACTATTTCAACGTCAGTGGCGCTTCGCCTGGTTGAGGACTGGCTTTTCAGGGGATGTCCAGAACACCTTGATGAACATGCCCTATGATGGCCGTCGCCTGTTCGGCGACAAAGCAGACAGTGCGCTAGAGCGCTTCAAGAACTCTCGGGCTACGGCCAAGTCCTTGGGCTTCTCCACCATGCGCCCTGCACGGTCTGCTGTTTGCCCCTTTTGTGGTCACCGAAGGGGTGCCCCAACACGTTCATTACAGAGCAACAGGCCAGCGCAAGCTGTTCCATCTCAGCGCGGCCAAGGACGTGGGAACCAACGATGTGGTTCTGGGGGCCAGCGGGCAGGCCAATCCTCCAGCGGGCAGGTCACCCCCTCCGCCGCAGCCTCCAAACCCTCCTAGTCCGACCTTTCAGGCCCATCACACGCCAGTGGGCGGCAGGATTCGCCATCACCTCCCCCACTGGCGCACCATCACGTCGGACAGGTGGGTTTTGCAATTAGTCCGAAGGGGCTACTCCCTCCCCTTTGAGACTATCCCTACAGCCACGCCAACCCAGTACCATCGCATGTCGGAGGATCATCTGACCCTTCTCCAAAAGGAAGTTACGGCACTCTTGGCCAAGGGTGCCATCGAGCGCGTTCCTGTCCCAGAAGTAGGTTGTGGTTGGTATTCCCACTACTTTCTGGTGCCCAAGAAGGACAAGGGCCTGCGTCCTATCTTGGATCTCAGGGACGTCAACCGCTTCTTCCGGAAGGAGAAGTTCAAAATGTTGACCCTGGCTCAGGTCTTGTCTGCCCTCGACCCTGGAGACTGGATGGTAGCGTTGGACTTGCAGGACGTGTATTTCCACAACCCCGTCCTGCCGGCCCACCGGCGTTACATGCGGTTCACGGTAGGCCATGAGCATTTTCAGTTTACCGTGCTCCCCTTTGGACATACCAGCGCCCCTCGGGTGTTCACGAAAGTGATGGCGGTGGTCGCAGCTCATCTGCGCCGGGCAGGGGTTCCAGTCTTCCCCTACCTCGACGACTGGCACTCTCTGGGGTTCTCCATCAATGTGCCGAAGTCGCATCTGATTCCTTCTCCACAGCTCCTTTTCATCGGAGCAGTTCTGGACACGACGCAGTTTCGGGCCTATCCTCCCGAACGGCGAGTCCGGGATAGTCAGGCTATGATTCCAATCTTTCAGCCTTTATCCTGGGTTTCGGTACGGATGACCCTGAGGCTGCTGGGCCTCATGGCCTCCTGCATCCTGCTGGTCCATCATGCCAGATGGCATATGCGGGCTCTGCAGTGGGACCTGAAGTTCCAGTGGGCGCAGCACCAGGGCAACCTGTCCGATCACGTCCAGATCTCGGAGGGGGCTGCAAAACAGTTGTAGTGGTGGCTCTCGAACCGGCAATGGGTCATGGGCAGATCCCTCTCCCTTCCCCAGCCAGAGAACACAGTTGTGACGGACGCGTCCCTTCTGGGATGGGGCGGTCACATGGGAGAGGCGGAGATCAGAGGCCTCTGGTCTCCGGCGGAGTCCCGGCTCCATATCAACTTTCTGGAGCTCCGGGCGATCCGACTTGCACTCAAGGCATTCCTTCCCTCTGTCAAAGGGCAGGTAGTGCAGGTGTTCACAGACAACACCACCGCCATGTGGTACTGCAACAAACAAGGCGGGGTGGGGTCGTGGACCCTCTGTCAGGAGGCTCTGCGCCTCTGGACATGGCTGGAACATCAGGGCATGTTCCTGATGGTTCAACACCTGGCAGGTTCCCTGATCGCCAGGGCGGACGAACTCAGCCGCAGGTGCATGATGGATCACGAATGGCGTCTTCACTCGGAAGTGGCGCAAGGTCTCTTTCTGCAGTGGGGAGAGCCTTGGTTAGATCTATTCGCCACCGAAGAGAACGCGCAATGTAATCAGTTCTGCGCGTTGGAATTTCCAAGGCGGCACTCGCTCGGCGACGCTTTTCGTCGCGGGTGGAGTTGCGGTCTGTTGTACGCCTTTCCGCCTATACCACTTCTACCCAGAGTGTTGAAGAAGATTCGGTGCGACCGGGCCCAAGTCATCCTTGTGGCTCCGGACTGGGCTCGAAGAGTTTGGTATCCCGAGCTACTCAGTATGAGCGTAGATCCCCCGATCCGTCTGCCTCTTCGGGAGGATCTTCTGTCGCAGCAGCAGGGGACGGTCCTCCACCCGAACCTGTCCAGCCTCCACCTGCTTGCGTGGAGATTGAGCGGCGGCAGTTTATTCCTTTCGACTTGCCTCCCGAAGTTTGTGATGTGATTCTGGCAGCCAGGCGTCCCTCCACTAAGGTGGTATACGCCTGCAGGTGGAACAAGTTTGTGTCATGGTGCACAGCAAAGGCTGTGAATCCCCTTTCTGCCCCTCTTTCTGAGGTTCTTCTGTTCCTTCTATCTCTGGCCCAACAGGGTTCTGCCCTGGGTACCATCAAGGGCTATCTTTGTGCCATATCAGCCTTCCTCAGGCTTTCTGATCAGCCCTCCCTTTTCAAGTCCCCTGTGGTTAACAGGTTTCTTAAAGGCATTACACACCTCTTTCCTCCTGTTCCGTTTGTAATGCCTCAGTGGGACTTGAACTTGGTTCTTACCTTCTTAATGTGCGCTCCCTTTGAGCCTCTACATAATTGTCGTCTTCTTACTCTGAAGACAGCATTCCTGGTGGTCATCACCTCTGCTCGGCGGGTGAGTGAGCTCCAGGCTCTTTCTTGCAAACCTCCCTTTCTGTCTGTTCATCCAGACAAGGTTGTTCTTAGGACGCGTCCGTCCTTCTTGCCAAAGGTGGTTACTGCCTTCCATATTGGGCAGACCATCACTTTGCCCACCTTCTTCCCGTCTCCGCATCCTTCCAGAGAGGAAGAGAGGCTCCACCGTCTCGACCCAAAACGTGCGCTTTCTTTTTACATCAACCTCACACACCAGTTCCGGGTGGAAACCAGCTCTTTGTTGGCTACGTGGGCGCCAAAAAAGGTCGGGCGGTACACAAAAGGACCATCTCCCGCTGGGTCACTATGTGTATCAAAGCCTGTTATTCTTTGGCTAAGAAGGAGCCTCCTGTTGGGCTGCGTGCCCATTCCACCAGGGCAACGGCTGCTACCACGGCCTTGGGCCGCGGTGTTCCGCTGCCGGTTATCTGACAGGCAGCTACGTGGGCCTCGCTGCACACGTTTTCAAAGCATTACTGCCTTGACAGTCAGGTCCGGAGGGACGGCTTCTTTGGCCGTTCTGTCCTCCAGGACTTCCTTGTCTGATCTTTGTTCGCAGACCCACCACCGGGGTTGGTATTGCTCGGGTATCTATTCTAAGGTAAGGAATCTGTCACTAACGTGTCTCTTTCAGATGCACAAGTTACTAACTTGTGTAACGATATATCTGTAAGAGACAGTAGTTAGTGACAGATTCCTTACCGCCCCACCCATCCTCCCCGTTCTGCGAACTGATTTCTAGGGTTAAGGACATCCCTTTCAGGGCCCTAGTATTTTTCAGACACCTATGTCAGCTTCTTGCATGGCTCTGCGTTCCTGGCGCGGAAAGTCGTGTACAGAAGCGACGTCAGCGCGCAGGGGCGGCGTCTAAGTACTGCCCGCGACGTCATCCCGGCGATGCCGACGACAGACGCGGAGCCGCACGACGCCGCCTACCGACGCGCAAGGGTACTGCTACGCAAAAACTTTCCGGATCCAGTCTGACGCCTGGGGATATTCTAAGGTAAGGAATCTGTCACTAACTACTGTCTCTTACAGATATATCGTTACACAAGTTAGTAACTTGTGCATCTCGACGACTGGTTGTTGAAGGCGACCTCGTCCCAGGCAGTCGTTTCCCACCTCCAGACTATGGCCGACCTCCTGTGTTCGCTGGGGTTCTCCATCAATGTGCCGAAGTCACACCTGATTCCCTTTCAGATGCTCCTTTTCATCGGAGCTGGTCTATCCTCCCGAACAGCGAGTCTGGGATATTCGGGCTATGATTCTGATCTTTCAGCCTCTATCCCGGGTTTCGGTCACAATAACCCTGAGGCTGCTGGGCCTCATGGCCTCCTGCATCCTGCTGGTCGATCATGCCAGGTGGCATATGCGGGCTTTGCAGTGGGACCTGAAGTTCCAGTGGACGCAGCATCAGGGGAATCTGTCCGATTGCGTCCAGATCTCGGAGGGCACTGCACAACAATTTCAGTAGTGGCTCACGAACCAGCATTGGGTCAACGGCAGATCACTCTCCCTTCCCCAACCAGAACACATGGTGGTGACAGACGCATCTCTTCTGGGATGGGGCGGCCACATGGGAGAGGCGGAGATCAGAGGCCTCTGGTCTCTGGCGGAGTCCGGGCTCCACATCAACCTTTTGGAGCTTCGCGCGATTTGTCTTGCACTCAAGGCATTCCTTCCCTCTGTCCGGGGAAGAGTAGGGCAGGTGTTCACCGACAACACCGCCATGTGGTACTGCAACAAACAAGGTAGGGTGGGGTCGTGGACCCTATGTCAAAAGGCCCTCCGCCTCTGGGCATGGCTGGAACATCAGGGCATATCCCTGGTGGTTCAACACCTGGCAGGTTCACTGAACGCCAGGGCGGACGAACTCAGCCGCAGGTGCATGATGGATCACAAATGGCGTCTTCACTCGGAGGTGGTGCAAGGTCTCTTTCAGCAGTGGGGAGAGCCTTGGTTAGATCTATTCGCCACCGAAGAGAACACGCAATGTCAGCAGTTCTGCACGTTGGAATTTCCAAGGCGTCACTCGCTAGGCGGCGCTTTTCGTCGCGAGTGGAGTTGCGGTCTTCTATACGCCTTTCCGCCTATACCACTTCTGCCCAGAGTGCTGAAGATCAAGCGCGACCGGGCCCAAGTCATTCTTATGGCTCCAGATTGGGCACGAAGAGTCTGGTATCCCGAGCTGCTCCACATGGCCATTGATCCTCCGACCAGACTGCCTCTTCGAGAGGATCTTCTGTCGCAGCAGCAGGGGACGGTCCTCCACCCGAACCTGTCCAGCCTCCACCTCCTTGCTTGGAGATTGAGCGGCAGCACTTGACATCTTTCCACTTGCCTCCCGAAGTTTGTGATGTAATCTTGGCAGCCAGGCGTCCCTCCACTAAGACAGTATACGCCTGCCGATGGAACAAATTTGTGGCATGGTGCACAGCAAAGGCTGTGGATCCCCTTTCTGCCCCTCTTTCAGAGGTCCTCTTGTTCCTTCTTTCTTTGGCCCGGCAGGGCTCTGCTCTGGGCACTATCAAGGGCTACCTTTCAGCCATTTCTGCCTTTCTTCGGCTGCCTGATCAGCCTTCTCTCTTCAAGTCCCCGGTTAATCGTTTCTTAAAGGGCATAAGTCATCTCTTTCCTCCTATCCCCTTCGTTATGCCTCAGTGGGACTTGAATTTGGTCTTACCTATTTGATGTGCTCTCCCTTTGAGCTGCTTCACAACTGTCCTTTAAGGCTTTTAACTCTTAAAACGGCATTCCTGGTGGCCATCACATCTGCCAGACGCGTGAGTGAGCTCCAAGCTCTTTCTTCCAAACCTCCTTTTCTGGCTGTACATCAGGACCAGGTTGTCCTTAGGACTCGTCCATCCTTCCTTCCCAAAGTGGTCACTTCCTTTCATATTGGTCAAACTGTCACTTTGCCCACCTTCTTTCCGCATCCTTCGAAAGAGGAAGAGAGGCTCCACCGTCGGCACCCAAAATGTGCGCTTTCTTTTTATCTGGATCGCACCAAACAGTTCCGGGTGGACAACCAGCTCTTTGTTGGCTACGCGGGCGCCAAGAAAGGTTGGGCCGTACACAAATGGACCATTTCTAGATGGACCATTTCTAGATGGGTCGTTTTGTGTATCAAAGCCTGCTATTCTCTGGCTAAAAAGGAGCCTCCATTGGGGCTACGCGCCCATTCCACCAGGGTGACTGCAGCTACTACTGCTTTGGGACTGGGAGTCCCCCCTCAATGACATCTGTCTGGTGGCTACGTGGGCCTCGTTGCACACCTTTACGAGACACTACTGCCTGGACAATCAAGTCCGGAGAGACGGCTTCTTTGGCCGTTCTGTTCTCCAGGACTTTCTGGTGTGACCTTAGTTCGCAGACCCACCTCCGGGGTTGGTATTGCTGGGGTATCTATTCTAAGGTAAGGAATCTATAACTGTTTCTTTCAGATGAACAAGTTACTTACCTTCGGTAACGATATATCTGTAAGAAACATAGGTTAGTTATAGATTCCTTACCGCCCCACCCATCCTCACCGTTCTGCGAACTGACTTCTAGGGTTAAGGTCATCCTTTCAGGGCCCTAGTTTTGTGCACCAGTGGTCAGTGTCTTGCATGGCTCTGCGTTCCTGGCGCGGAAAGTTGTGTACAGAACTGACGTCAGGCGCGAGGGCGGCGTCTAGGTATCTTCCGCGACGTCATCACGGCGACCGCGACGCCAAAGACGGACGCGGAGTCGACGGACGACGCCTACCGACGCGCAGGGGTGCTGCTGACGAAAAAACTTTCCGGATCCTGTCTGATGCTTGGGGGTAATTCTAAGGTAAGGAATCTATAACTAACCTATGTTTCTTACAGATATATCGTTACCGAAGGTAAGTAACTTGTTCTTCTGACACCTGCCTCAGCCCAGGTGAGAGAGACAGCCACAGGAATCTTCACATAGTGCAAGGTGGGCCCTCAGAGCCCACGTTTAGAGTGAGAAATTACTTCAGCCATTTTGAAAATGCCCAAAGTGGATGGGGTTAGGCCCGGGAACCTTTACCCATTGGTTAGGGAGTTCCTACTCAATAGATCAGGTGTCTCCAACCGGTCAATCGCGAGCTAACTGTACTTCGCAGACCCTTTAGAATAACACTCAGCCCTGAGTTCATTTTTAAATAAATACAGTCACATTTTCCATTTAAAGTTAAGGGAAGGCTCTGTTTATTTTGCATCATCATTAGGCTGCACATAGTGGGCTTGATAATGAGCAGTGCTGGAGTCAAATTTAATACCCCGGGGGGTCCACTGTGCATTTAATTCTTAAATACAAATGCTTGTTAACTCCGTATCAGAGTGTGAGACAAAATGTTTGGAATGCTTTTAAATGTATGGTAGAAAATTAAAAAGTGTTAACTTACTGATGAAGTCAACACTTCATTTTCATTTTCTCCTGTTTCAAAGTGTTGCATTTATAAAAAGCAGGCCTCTTGCTCCAAGTGGCCAGTAAACACTGCCATATTAATAACTGAAAAGTAGTCATTGTTTTGTAAATGGGAGGAATTTAAAGTGAAACAAAATATTTCTATGGAACATTAAGTCTTAATGTTTTTCTGCTCTTTGCAGAAAAATGTTCCATATTATGAACATTTTTGCAGAACGTTTTTTTTGCACTTTTAATGTATCCTATTTAAAAACAAAAGGTTTAATGTTTGTGTTATAAATGTAACTGTGCCACCTATGTCTAAACATAAATCCTGTGCCGCAAGTAGATACGGCACAGGCTCTCATTCACCCATATATCCTAGTCCTATGCACACATGTTCATACATCCCTAAACACCACGCTCTCACTGACTCACATGGCAGCCCTGTCACTGTGCCCCTAGTCTGGCAACACTGCGCCAGTGGCTTTGCCTTTAGTAGGTCACGATTTTCATTGATCAGAAGTAGGTCTTACTACAGTAAAGGTTGGAGACCCCTGATATAGTCACTAAGTATTTATCTGTATAAGTATGCATATGTTATTTTTGTAGCAAGAACCTAGCCAAAAAGCAGCAGGGTGCTGTACAGGGTCATAAACGAGCATAAAATTAAGGAGCCAAAGGAGAGGTAGCTAGGTTGTGGACAGTTAATTCATTGTGATCTATGTTCTTTTAAGGTATTATTCTTCAACTCTTTTTCTTTTTTTTTTTAATTTTTTTTTTTTTTATTGGAGCTGCCTTAGAGTGGTCCTGATAGATACCGAAGAGGGTAAATACTTTGATTAGCTGGGTATAAAATTATCTGACAGCATGTCATGGAAACCACACTTGACCAAGATGTCCTTAAAGCACAAGCAAATTGTTGGTGCACTTTTGAAGGAACATCGTACATTAACCAGTAAACCAGTTGTAGCTGCCTTTCAGATTTACGATTTAAAAGCTGTAAGCACAGCCTTTTATGGGGCTGAACTGTGGGGGTTCACTAAAACAAACGATCTGTCTCTTATTTTGGAGGAGAATTAGGTCTTCACCTGAACTGCTCCCCTATGCCAATGCGCATAAGTTAGTACTCTAGATACGTTTAAATAGATAGCTTGGATAAGCAATGTAAAGAATTTGTTGTCCACCATTGGGTTGCGAGAAACTTGGGACATCTCTATTCCTGCCTCACTCCCCTCCAAAGATCTGGTAAAATCACGCTATTGGGAGTGGGTGGCACAAACGGAGACTAACAATTCAGCCTGTGGGAGGCTTACCAGTGAGTTTTTGGATTTCAAATCGGTTAGCACATTGGAACACTATCTAGATATCATTCAGGTACCGAGCAATAGGAAGCTTTACATCCAGTTTAGGATCGACACCCTCCCTTTGAACACCTTTTACCAGTGGATGGCAGCACAACCTGCTGTCACCTCGTTTATGCTGTGGCTGCAACATTGCAACTGAATCTATTGCCCATATAGTCTTTCCCTGTCCAGCATACGCTTCCTAGAGCCAAGTGGATTAAACCAATTTGTAAGCTGCTGGGTACCCACAACCATCAATCAGCTTTACGAATATTAAAATCAGACCCTAAACCCTTATGTGCTTGCACTGTTGCCAAATTTCTAGGACATATGCGGGGCATTATGAGGAAAATTCCAACGTTTTAATGTACTAATTTTAAATTGCAGTTGATAATTCCATGTATACAGTTTTTTTCATCCTTAGCCGGTTCTTGTACAAGTTTTTTTTTTTTTTAAATCCCAGCTGGAATTTTAGAATTGTTTTCATGGTCTTGTATTACAGAATTTAATTATCTGCGACATGAGAGCAATAATCTAATGCACTTCAGGCCTCGAAAAATCCTAAAATGTTACTAGACCTGCAGGTCTAGTGACTTAAATAATCTACTCAACCTAATTATAATGCTCTTTACCCATAAACTGATTTCACATGATGTGATCCTGGGCAAGTATTTTGATTCACTAAGACGCCATTTTCTTCTTTATCACATATGAGAGCACCTTTAAATACACTAGTTTAACGCATCTGCTGGACAGAAAACTATTTAGTTTAATTTAACTTAAACATTAACTCCATATAGAATACAAATCTAGCCACATAAAGAATACACATGACCGCTAACTTGCCTCCTAGTTCATTAACTGCATTGTCATCAGTACGGGGGCAGGAATGTTTCTCAAATCATGTTTAAAAACTATCACTTTTAATAAATACATAATTAAAGCATAAAGGAGCAGCACACTGCCATTTGCATTCAGCAGATTTTACAATTAAATTACCACATTTTTCACTGACGTGGTTTTAAAACTATCTGAGGTGCAATTTTGGGAAATAAAGTGTTTGCAAATATTTGTCATTTGCAAATCACCAATTAAAGTATTCTGATTTACTTTGCTCCTATTTAAATCTTTGTTAGCATCACACTTCTGAATTACAAAAAAAAGTTATTTCATAATTCCAGTTATATTTTGAAATACTTGTACTATTCATTTACAATCAGTTTAAATGTTGTTGGAGAAAGAAAACTGGCCTTTTACATCCTTTTGTTTCACAATTCTTGTCAGCTCACTTGACAACCATTAACTGTGATTAAATAAGTGAAAGAAAAGTTAAAACCATTTTCCAAGAACAGATAGGCAACAATAAGTAAAAAGTCAAACTGACATTTGACCTCTGTCCTTGAGCACTCAGCAAATGTGTCAAGATAAAAACATGATTTAAAGGCGTCTTAATTGCTCATTCACTTTCTGAATGAACAGAACACCTGTTTCTTCCAGCTTAAGTTTACTAGCCAGCAAGGTCGAGTAAGTGCTAAAAATAGCTCGACCTGATAAAATCTCTCGGAATTGCGAGTGGATTTTTCGAGGCCTGCACTTTGAGCACTGTACATGTGTTACTTATTATGTATGGCATTTAGTTTGTTGCTTGGCTAAATGATGATGTGGACACTTTTGTCATGAATGACGAAATAAAGTTATTAAATATCAAAAGATACTGGTATGTTCCAGATCCTGGGTGCATGGATGGAAAAGGCCTGCAGCCTTGGCTTTTTTTTTAAATATACTCACTTCTTAGTCTGCAGTCTGATGGTGTCCTGGTAGTGGGTGTGCCAAGAACCTCTGGATATAGGGAGATTGTCTGGAGGGTAAGTGGGGACACAGGTCGTGTTGGCTTTGTAAGTCATGCAGCTGGTATTGAAGATGGTGCAGGCTAGCAAGGGAGGCCATTGGAGTCCCATCAGTATGGGAGTGTCCCTGATGAGACTTGCTGTGGCGTGAGTGCAGTGTGGAGTGAGAGCCCATTAAGCAATGTACAGTTGAATGCCACTACTGATGTTGGTTACTCCTTAAAGCAGTAGCAGTACATACAATTGGAAGATCTCGACAAGGAAATCTTTCTTCCGTGTTATTCATTCATTGTGAAATTGTGAGGTATATCAATCCACAAGCGTCTTTTCATTCAGGATGGCAAAATGTCATGCCATCTTCCAAATCGTTATAGTTGCATTGATTATTTGTGAGTAGTTGATTTTTAGTGTGACCTGTCTGGCTGAAGTTTTGAACCATGAGTTAATTTGGAGTCTTGCAATGAATTCTGCTCTGGTGTGCTATGAATTCTGCTCTGGTGTTGAGAGATGCGCTGACTTTCTTTTTTGGTCATCTGGCCTACGTAGACAAGTCGACATGGGTACCATATATCGTAAATAATGTTTGTAGTATTGTTGGTTGATGTAAACATCCAGTTGAAATGGAATCTGAATTGGAATCTTACCATATTTCAAAAACTTAGTATTCATTGTAAACTCGGACAAAGAATATCTTTAATTCTCCAGTATTGGGGTATCTTTCATATTCACATGCTTGATTCATTCCCAGTCGTCGAAGTGGGAGTCCACAATACTTGAAAAGCAGTAAGTAATGAATTAAACATTAATGTTAATAGAGAAAAACGTTCACTTTAACATCTCGTCCTAGTCATTAGGAATGGTCCAAACTCCAGCCAATCAGGCGACAGCACCCTCTAGAACCCTCTCCACAGAGGCTCCAGGCTCTCAGATTTTCTGCTGCACGTCGTGTAAAGGGAGACTCCCTGAGCTCTGCTCAGTACTTTTCCCTTTGGCCTACTGAATTTTTTCTTATCTTCAGATCAGCATGTCTTCTACAAAAAGATCTCTCTTCAGGCATTGTGACTCTTGTAGGAAACTCAGACTTCATTCGGATGACCCCCACAAGAAGTGGATCAACTGCCTTCACCCTGATCAGGTGTGAGGCTGTAAAATTTGCAGAACTTTCTCTCAAAAGACTTCGAGAGATAGAGAAGGACGTCTTCTGTGGCTACAGAAGTTGAAAACTCAGGACAATCCTCTGTCTGAGGATAGTGATTCCTCCCTCAAAACTACTGCCTCTAAAAAGAGGGCAAGTGATGCGGAGTTGGTGTCTCCTAAGGCTGTTAAGGTGCTAAAGAAACATCACCACACCTTAAAATCTGATGACCAGCCTTCTTCTTCTAAAAAGGAGCCAGCTTCACATAAGGGTCAATCTATGCCCTCTACTCCTTCTAAAGCCTCTTCCAAAATAAAACTGACGTCCAGGTCTCTACCGGAGACTGTTCTGTCACCTCAAAAAGGCACTCCGTCGACGACACCCTCGACGATAGCTTCTGTCGCCACAACTACGATGACGACGTCTACTTTCTCTTCACCTCAGTCAAAGCTCATGTCGTCGTCCTCTTCTCCGTCGGCTATAGTCTCTGTAAGGGTGAGACCATCTACGTTGACGGCAGCAACGTCTTCAACATCGACGAAAAAAGGACTTCTGTCAAAAGAATAGTCGACGGATCTTTTGTCAGCGGCTCTGAAGAACAAAAATTCCTAGTAGACGGTGGCTTCGTCGACGTTGGCCTTGTCAATGGAGCCGAAAACTACGGACACTGACCTCCGTCTACTATCTTTGTTGATGTCAAATCTGTCGACGGAAGAAATGTCGACGAAAACGTAGTAGACGGTTTGTGTGACGTCGTCGTTGTTGGTCCCGTCAACTATTTTGCCCGCATTTCAGTAATATACTTCTGAACCGGTCTCAATGAAGACGAAAACTGCCCATGACACTGTTTTGTCAGCTACAGTTGCTCAGTCTAGAAGAAGAGCTTCTCAAGAAGTGATTTTACCTATCCACACTTCTCCAAATAAGGTATCCCCCTGTCCTCCAGAAGAAATATTTGATTATGGAGACGAGGAGGAAGATTCAGAGGATGATGGCATGTTTGGTGTGGCTCGCAGTCCCTCAGACCTTCGGATAAAGTGCCAGGATGATGAAGATGAGGAGTACGTTTTCTATCCTCAGGACCCCAACCAAGATAGGCAAAGTGAACAAATTATTCAAATACCTGTTTCCCTAGTATCAATTCTGCAACATAAGGTGGAAGATTACTACTGCAGATTCCCTCCTTCAGAACCAGCGTTTTCAGTTCCTCAAACTCCTATCCCACAGCCTTCCTTGGTAATTAGTTCTCCCCCTCCTTTTTCTCCACCACCTGTAGCAACGCAACCACAGGATCAAGAGAATCATACCACTGACGAGAGAGAGGAGAGTGAACTGAACGAGATATCACTACCTAACGAGTGGGATGACTACCAAATACAAACACCATCTCCTTCCACCCCGTCTCCGATAGATTCGCCACCCGAAGACATGGGGGGGGGGGGGGGTTTCATACCCTTATGGAGATAGCGGCAAAGAGGTTTCAGCTTCCCATGGTAACCAAACAAGCTGATTGTTTTCTTTGTGATTGCAAGGAACAGACCAAAAGACAGATCCGCTCAATCCCCATAGTGGATTTTATATGGCAGGAAGGCTTAAAAGTAATATGAACACCAGCCTCAATTCCAGCAGTCTTACCTAAATTGGAGAAGAAGTATAAGGCGCCAGACAATTCGCCTGCCTGCCTTATAGGACAACCCAAGCCTGATTCAGTAATTTCACAAGCTGCTCAACGTCGTGCCAGAAATCCTGCTTCCCCTCTGTCTGCCCCTCCTGATAGACGGAAGGCGTCTCAACTCTATTGGTAAAAAGTTCTCCACCATGGCAGCAACCACTGTTTTAGCGGCCATCTCTCTTGCCATTCTGGGCAGGTACGACCGCCAAATGTGGTCGGACATTTCCCCTTTTATTGAAATGTTGCCTGAGGACTCAAAGGCTGAGGCGATGAGAATTCTTCAGTAGGGAAAAAGGATCTCTGCTAAAATTGACTGCGCCGTGGATGTTTCATCAACAGGTTTCCGTCAATTGGCTGGGGCGGCGGTCCTGAGACGTCAGGGCTGGTTAAGAGCTACTTCTTTCCGGCAAGAAGTTCAGACAAAAATCATTGATATGCCTTACGATGGCGAATCCTCATTTGGTCACCACATTGAGGAAGCCCCCACGGACCACACCCGAAACCTCTGCATCATACTCGACTCCTCCCTCTCTATGACCCGACAGGTCAACGCAGTCGCCTCCACCTGCTTCAACTCCCTCCGCATCCTCCGAAAGACCTTCAAATGGATTCTCCCCCCCCCCCCCCGATCAAGAAAGACCGTCACCCACGCACTCCTAACCAGCAGACTGCACTACGGAAACGCCCTCTATGCTGGGATCAACAAGTCTCTACTCCGCAAACTCCAGACCGTACAGAACACCGCAGCCAGACTCGTCCTCGGCATCACTCGACACGAACACATCACCCAGCACCTGCGCAACCTCCACTGGCTCCCCGTTGAGAAAAGAGTAGCCTTCAAGATACTCACCCACGCCTACAAATGCCTCCACAACACCTGACCCCAATACCTCAACGACAGTCTCCTTCCACACACCCAAGAGGAACCTCCGATCCGCCAACCTCGCCATCGCCGAACCCCCGTGCATCCGCAGAGCAAGAACAGGCGGAAGAACCTTCTCCTACATTGCGGCCCAGACTTGGAACAAGCTACTGATCAACATCTGCCGCGGCCCCAACCTGCACATCTTCAGGAAGACCCTCAAGACCTGGCTCTTCGACTGACTGGAGTTGCATTCCCTTATTTCCTCCCCCCCCCCCCCCCCGCCCCTTCAAGCGCCTTGATACCCTTACGGGTGAGTTGCACACTTATAATCTCCCTGATTGATTGATTGAAACTATTAAAAAAGATACAGATACTGCAAAGGCTCTAGGCACACTGCAGTTCAAGAAGCAGCCTTTTCGTGGAGCCAAAGGATGTGGCTCGTCTTACTTTTGGGGAGGTTATAGTCGAAACAAGCAGTACCAGCCGTATCTGAAAGACACGTTAGTGACAGATTCCTTACCTTAGAATATCCCCAGGCGTCAGGCTGGATCCGGAAAGTTTTTGCGTAGCAGTACCCTTGCGCGTAGGTAGGCGGCGTCGTGCGGTTCTGCGTCTGTCGTTGGCGTCGGGACCGCCGGGATGACGTCGCGGGCAGTACTTAGACGCCGCCCCTGCGCGCTGACGTCAGTTCTTCTTTTTTCCGCGCCAGTAAGCGCAGATCCGGGAAGAGCAGTGCCCTAGTCATTTTTTTTTTGACTAACTTTTTGGTGATTTTTCACTGTTTTTCTCAACGAGTCTCTCGACTCCGAAGGTGTTGGTAGGGATGCCCGGCTTCAAGCCCTGCGATGTCTGTGGTCGCATGATGTCTATCACAGACCCGCACTTAGTGTCTCTACTGCCTCGGCCGCGACCACGACACGAAGTCGTGCCCCGACTGCCGGGCCTTGCACCCGAAGGCTTTGCGGGAGCGGTCTCGAAAGCTCCTCGAGGCCCGGCAGTCGGCTCCGCGCCACACCAAGCCCCGGTCACGTGAGAGGTCGAGGGGCCGGTCGCGGAGCCCTAAACATCGGTCGTCGGGGTCCAAGTCTTCGCACTCCTCCGGTAAGTCGAAGCACAAGAAGTCTAAAAAGCGCCATCGCTCGACGACTTCGCCTCGCCGGTCTCGCGACTGAGGCTCCTATCGGCACCGTCCCCGCGACTCCGGGAGTGCCTGTGGAGCCGCCCCCGCATTACCCGTCCTTCCCGGGTTCGGGGGCGACTCCGGCCGAGATACAGGAATTCCTGTCGGCCATGGCCCGCCTCTTCGGGCCTCAAGGTCCCCCCGGTGCGCCTTCGGGCCCCGCGGGCCCTGATGGGGTTTCCCCGGCGCCGCCGGCGACTCCGGTCCCGGCGCCGCCTGTAACACCAGCCTCGGTCCCGGCCCCGGCCTCGATCCCGGCTCCGGTGCTACCGCAACCCCCATCGACGCCGGTTGACCTAATTACACCTCCGCCGGCGCCGATGTCTCCGGTGCCGTTCCCGACGCCGCCCGGGGCTCCGGGCGGCGCCGTTCCCCGGTTCTCTCCGGATCCGGACATGGCGCCGGACCGGCGTCGCTCGACGCCGGCTCCAATGCCGATGGGCCCTTGGGACCCACATGACCCTCCTCCTCCTTATTTTGAAAGGACTGGGCTGAGGAACTGGGGGATGCCAGTGGTCTGGACACCTCCCCTGACTCTGGCATGCTGTCTCCTCCATCCGTGGCAACGGAGGAGGGAGCTAACTTTGCAACTGTGTTGCGTAGAGCAGCTGGGGCCTTACAACTCCAGTTGCCTACAGTGGCTGTCAGGACTAACATCATGACGGAAGTGCTTCTGCTGGCGGCTACCTCCTCGGAGCCACTGCTGCCGTTCAACGAGGCGCTTTCAGACGTTCTTTTGGGCACCTGGTCCAAGCCCACCACAGGGGCTCCTGTGGATAGGAACGTGGCCCGACGCCATCGCCCTGCTCCGGGCGACACCCCCCCCCCCCTGTTTCTCTCTACACCCCGCCCCTGAGAGCTTGGTGGTCCAAGCCTCTGCTTCCCAAAGCGCCTTCCCTACCGCTCCCCCGGAGAGGGAATCCAAACGCCTGGATCAATTTGGGAAGAAGGTCTTTTCTTCCGCCAGTGCTGGCTTGCGGTCAGTCAACACCGCTTGCCTCTTGGGCCGATATTCCCACTCCTTGTGGGACTCGGTGGCGCAAGTTCTGCCCCAGTGTCCTGAGGAGGTCCAGACACTGCTTTCCCGCACCATTGCGAAGGGAAGAGATGCGGCAAAGTACACCATCAGATGTGGCCTTGATACCGCCGACTCGCTAGGCAGATCGCTTGCGACGACAGTGGCGCTGCGCCGCCGCGCCTGGCTGAGGACCACTGGTTTCTCGGGTGATGTCCAAAGCTCTCTTATGGACATGCCCTTTGATGGAGTCGGTCTTTTTGGGACAAAGGCAGACCATGCGCTGGAGCGCTTTAAGGACTCGCGGGCTACAGCCAAGTCCCTGGGCCTTTCTGCTGTGCGCCCTCAGCAACAGTCTGCTTTTCGCCCCTTTCGTGGCCACGGAAGGGGTGCCGAGTCACGTCCGCTGCCCGGCCACCGGCCCGCGCAGCAGGCGCCTACGCGTGGCCGAGGACGTGGCTCCCGCCGTGGCGGGTCAGGCAACCAGCGTGCGGGTCAGGCCACCAACCCCGCCCCGTCCGCGGCCTCCAAGCCCTCCTAGTCCTTCCTTTCAGGTGCACAGCACGCCAGTAGGGGGCAGGGTCCGCCATCACCTTCACCACTGGCGTGCCATCACCTCGGACAAGTGGGTCTTGGACATTGTCCGAAGGGGCTACTCCCTCCCCTTCGAGACCATCCCCCCAGCCATGCCACCTCAATTCCACTGCATGTCAGGGGATCACTTGGTGCTTCTTCAGACGGAAGTTGCGGCCCTCTTGGCCAAGGGGGCCATTGAGCGCGTTCCGACCCCAGAAGTAGGACGTGGTTGCTACTCCCACTACTTTCTGGTGCCCAAAAAGGACAAGGAGGACATGCGTCCTATCTTGGACCTCCGGAACGTCAATCGCTTCCTCCGGAAGGAGAACTTCAAGATGCTCACCTTAGCTCAGGTCTTGACTGCCCTCGACCCTGGAGACTGGATGGTAGCGTTGGACTTGCAGGACGCATATTTCCACATCCCCGTCCTGCCGTCCCACCGGCGTTACCTGCGGTTCACGGTAGGCCTCGAGCATTTTCAGTTCACGGTGCTCCCTTTTGGCCTTACCAGCGCCCCTCGGGTGTTCACGAAAGTGATGGCGGTGGTCGCAGCTCATCTGCGCCGGGCAGGGGTTCCAGTATTCCCCTACCTCGACGACTGGCTGCTGAAGGCGGGCTCGTCCCAGGCAGTCGTCTCCCACCTCCAGACAACGGCCGAACTCCTGCACTCGCTGGGGTTCTCCATCAACGTGCCGAAGTCGCACCTGATTCCTTCTCCACAGCTCCTTTTCATCGGAGCAGTTCTGGACACGACGCAGTTTCGGGTTTCTCCTCCCGAACGGCGACTCCGGGATATTCGGGCTATGATTCCGATCTTTCGGCCTTTATCCTGGGTTTCGGTACGGATGACCCTGAGGCTGCTGGGCCTCCTGCATCCTGCTGGTCGATCATGCCAGATGGCATATGCGGGCTCTGCAGTGGGACCTGAAGTTCCAGTGGGCGCAGCACCAGGGCAACCTGTCCGATCACGTCCAGATCTCGGAGGGGACTGCAAAACAGTTGCAGTGGTGGCTCTCGAACCGGCAATGGGTTATGGGCAGATCCCTCTCCCTTCCCCAGCCAGAGCACACAGTTGTGACGGACGCGTCCCTTCTGGGATGGGGCGGTCACATGGGAGAGGCGGAGATCAGAGGCCTCTGGTCTCCGGCGGAGTCCCGGCTCCATATCAACCTTCTGGAGCTCCGGGCGATCCGACTTGCACTCAAGGCATTCCTTCCCTCTGTCAAAGGGAAGGTAGTGCAGGTGTTCAGACAACACCACCGCCATGTGGTACTGCAACAAACAGGGCGGGGTGGGGTCGTGGACCCTGTGTCAGGAGGCTCTGTGCCTCTGGACATGGCTGGAACATCAGGGCATCTTCCTGATGGTTCAACACCTGGCAGGTTCCCTGAACGCCAGGGCGGACGAACTCAGCCGCAGGTGCATGATGGATCACGAATGGCGTCTTCACTCGGAGGTGGCGCAAGGTCACTTTCAGCAGTGGGGAGAGCCTTGGTTAGATCTGTTCGCCACCAAAGAGAACGCGCAACGTCAGCAGTTCTGCGCGTTGGAATTTCCAAGGCGGCACTCGCTCGGCGACGCTTTTCGTCGCGAGTGGAGTTGCGGTTTGTTGTACGCTTTTCCGCCTATACCACTTCTACCCAGAGTGTTGAAGAAGATTCGGCGCGACCGGGCCCAAGTCATCCTTGTGGCTCCGGACTGGGCTCGAAGAGTTTGGTATCCCGAGCTACTCAGTATGAGCGTCGTTCCCCTGATCCGTGTGCCTCTTCGGGAGGATCTTCTGTCTCAGCAGCAGGGGACAGTCCTCCACCCGAACCTGTCCAGTCTACACCTGCTTGCGTGGAGATTGAGCGGCGGCAGTTGATTCCTTTCGACTTGCCTCCCGAAGTTTGTGATGTGATTCTGGCAGCCAGGCGTCCCTCCACTAAGGTGGCATACGCCTGAAGGTGGAACAAGTTTGTGGCATGGTGCACAGCAAAGGCTGTGAATCCCCTTTCTGCCCCTCTTTCTGAGGTTCTTCTGTTCCTTCTTTCTCTGGCCCAACAGGTTTCTGCCCTGGGTACCATCAAGGGCTATCTTTGTACGATATCGGCCTTCCTCAGGCTTCCTGATCAGCCCTCCCTTTTCAAGTCCCCTGTGGTTAACAGGTTTCTTAAAGACATTACACACCTCTTTCCTCCTGTTCCGTTTGTGATGCCTCAGTGGGACTTGAACTTGGTTCTTACCTTCTTAATGTGCGCTCCCTTTGAGCCTCTATATAACTGTCCTCTTCGTCTTCTCACTCTGAAGACAGCCTTTCTGGTGGCCATCACCTCTGCTCGGCGGGTGAGTGAGCTCCAGGCTCTTTCATGCAAACCTCCCTTTCTGTCTGTTCATCCAGACAAGGTTGTTCTTCGGACGCGTCCGTCCTTCTTGCCAAAGGTGGTTACTGCCTTCCACATTGGGCAGACCATCACTTTGCCCACCTTCTTTCCGCCTCCGCATCCTTCCAGAGAGGAAGAGAGGCTCCACCGTCTGGACCCAAAACGTGCGCTTTCCTTTTACATCGACCGCACACACCATTTCCGGGTGGATGACCAGCTCTTTGTTGGCTACGTGGGTGCCAAAAAAGGTCGGGCGGTGCACAAGAGGACCATCTCCCGCTGGGTAACCTTGTGTATCAAAGCCTGCTATTCTTTGGCTAAGAAGGAGCCTCCTGTTGGGCTGCGTGCCCATTCCACCAGGGCAACGGCTGCTACCAAGTTGGCAGGGTATGCCCAGACGTGGGTCCCTTGCTCACTTTGCCACTGGATTCAAGATAGCCTGGCTGATGACGGCTGTAAGCCAGAAACCGGTCCAAGGATGCTTGTTTCCGGTCCAGGGAAGACATGGCTTGGCAGTTCGGGCTGGACTGTTCCCATGAGGCACAGGGTCAGACTGATTTGCATATGGCCATGTCTGAACTGGGGTGGCGGAGTGAGCTAAAGAATGATGATGGATTAAACCCAGATCAGTTGACTGGGGGTGAGTGCTTGCAATGTTCAACACTCCGTCCATCATCCTCTTTGGTTTTGCAGGATATCTGTCAGGCAGCTACGTGGGCCTCGCTGCACACGTTTACAAAGCATTACTGCCTTGACAGTCCGGTCCGGAGGGACAGCTTCTTTGGCCGTTCTGTCCTCCGGGACTTCCTTGTCTGATCTTTGTTCGCAGACCCACCACCGGGGTTGGTATTGCTGGGGTATCTATTCTAAGGTAAGGAATCTGTCACTAACGTGTCTCTTTCAGATGCACAAGTTACTAACTTGTGTAACGATATATCTGTAAGAGACAGTAGTTAGTGACAGATTCCTTACCGCCCCACCCATCCTCCCCATTCTGCGAACTGATTTCTAGGGTTAAGAACATCCCTTTCAGGGCCCTAGTATTTTTCAGACACCTATGTCAGCTTCTTGCATGGCTCTGCGTTCCTGGCGCGGAAAGTCGTGTACAGAACTGACGTCAGCGCGCAGGGGCGGCGTCTAAGTACTGCCCGCGACGTCATCCCGGCGACCACGACGATGGACGCGGAGCCGCACGACGCCGCCTACCGACGCGCAAGGGTACTGCTACGCAAAAAACTTTCCGGATCCAGCCTGACGCCTGGGGATATTCTAAGGTAAGGAATCTGTCACCAACTACTGTCTCTTACAGATATATCGTTACACAAGTTAGTAACTTGTGCGTTAGTGACAGATTCCTTACCGCCCCACCCATCCTCCCCGTTCTGCGAACTGATTTCTAGGGTTAAGGGCATCCCTTTCAGGGCCCTAGTAATTTTCAGACACCTTTGTCAGCTTCTTGCATGGCTCTGCGTTCCTGGAAAGTCGTGTACAGAACTGACGTCAGCGCGCAGGGGCGGCATCTAAGTACTGCCCGCGACGTCATCCCGGCGGTCCCGATGCCAACGACGGACGCGGAGCCGCACGACGCCGCCTACCGACGCGCAAGGGTACTGCTACGCAAAAACTCTCCGGATCCAGCCTGACGCCTGGGGATATTCTAAGGTAAGGAATCTGTCACTAGCTACTGTCTCTTACAGATATATCGTTACACAAGTTAGTAACTTGTGCATCAAGGTCAATCTTGAGATTCATCATCACAACATCAGCTGTCGTACAAACAACCTCCTGCCGCTACTTACAAGCACTATAGAGGCAAGACTGCCTTCAGAGGCAGAGAGAACACCAGGAAACAGTGACAAATGCCCAGTGCCGGCCACAGTTCCCACCAATCCTTCCAAAGTTGATGGAAGAATTTCCTTTTTCCTCCCCGAATGGTCTACAATAGCAGACAGATGGGTTTTAGATATAGTTTCCTTCGGTTACACTTTGGAATTTCAAAAGATCCCTCTGAACTGCCCACTCCGAGGTCCTCCTCCCTCATCTAAAAGAGCCATCGAAGTGGTACCAGGTGTACAGCGAGGAACAGGATTTTATTTGAGTTTTTTTCCTCATTAGAAAGAAATCGGGGGGGGGGGAATGGCGTCCCATCTTGGACCTTCGTGTCCTCAACAAATTTCTGAAAAAGCAATCCTTCCGTATCCTATCTCTTCAGGAGGTGCTTCAATTAGTAAATCAAGAAGATTACATGACTACCTTAGACCTTCAGGACACCTATTTTCATATCCCCATTCTCCCCAAGCACAGGAAATTCTTACGCTTCAGAGTGGCTGGCATGGATTATCAATTCCGAGTTCTACCATTTGGCCTTTGTTCAGTACCCGAGTGTTCACCAAGGTCCTAGCACCTGTGGCGGCCCACCTACGACAGGCAGGAATTCAAAAATTCACTAATGTGGAAGATTGACTCATAAAAGCAAAATCCTTGGCAGTGGCAAAGAATCATACTCGGATGTCTCTCTCTTCCAGTCCTTGGGTCTCTCCATCAACCTTCCAAAGTCTCAGCTAATTCCCTCAGGAGTAAGAAGTTTTTTTTTCTTTTCAAAAACCTTTAACTCATCTTGAGTACAGCATACATTGAACACAGCGAGATCGGATCATACAATAATTGACAATAATGACATGTAAGACAATTATGATATTTAGGTCTCTATTGCGAGCGCCGAGACCGATTACATCGCCCAACTCGTAAATTAATGACATTGAAGCGTAGTAGTCATGCAGTAGACAATCTCTGCGAGTCCAAATCCACAGTTCCCCGGCACCTGGTTGCGAGCCCTGTGGGAGTACGCCATTCTTTGGGAGAGGGTCATGTGTGTCTGAGAGCAGAGCCCCGGATCCCAAGTCCAGTCAGTTCAGCCCGTCAGGTCAGTGGGGGGGGGGGGGGCGCGTTGCGCCGCCAGATACCTCCGGATGTCCAAGCAAGTATGTGCGCAGAGGATCCCAGATGTCCTTCGGTCTAGAGGCAGTGGGTAGCAGTTCTGCATATGTTAATGTTTGTTCCTGCCATATGAGGAGATCAGTAAGCCAATCTTTAAATTTAGGGGCCCGCCCTCTACCCCACCTGCATGCCACTCGCCGCTTAGCCAACAGGAGCCCTAATGCAATAAATCTGCGGTATGGCGGAAGTATGTCAGCTGTGTAGCCTAACAGAGCCACCAGTGGTGTGTGCGCTATCGGTGTCGCAGCCATTTGCCCCAGCGCTTCCAATACCTCATCCCAGAACACTCGTATCGCAGCACACTCCCAGGCTAAGTGTAGGAATCCTGCCTTCTCCCGCCCGCATCTTGCACAAGCATCACTGTCGCGCAGCTTAAACTTAAATAGTTTGATCGGGGTGCAGTACAGGCGTTGAAGATATTTATAATGAATAATTCATAATCTACTATTCTCAGAGATCTTGCCTGTCTGCTCACAGCAGTAATCCCATTTCTTCTCGTCCAATGGTTCCCCCATCTCTTGCTCCCATTGCGCCCTGGCAGTCCCTCTATGTGTACGCGCCTCTCCCTGTGTGTTATGGTAGATGAGGGAAACAGCATGGGCGGGGCTGGTATTCTGAAGTATGCTGTGAAGTGGTCTCACCATACGGGGCTCAGCGGGGTACCCAGGGGTAGCGGCCTTTACACTTTGCCTTAATCGAACATATAAAAACAGATCCATCGGACCCGGCTCCTTATCAAGAAAAAACTGGTCTTTAGTGCGAAATGTCCCGTCTAGGTCCCCCATGTCGCTCGGCTCATCCGAATGAGTTGTCGACATCGCGGCTCCAAGGTGACCCCCAGGGCAGGGTGCCCAATGACCGGAAGCGCTGGAGAATATAGCATCTCCATGCACAGTCGTTTCCTGATTTATGTTTTATTTTTTTTATTTTATTTTTATTTCCCTCCCTCCCTCCTCCCCCCCCCCCCTCCCCCAATCCTCCCCCCCCTCCCCCCCACGCCTCTACCGTGCACTTCACAGTGGTGGAGTACACTTCACTCTTCCTTGGTTGCTTGGCAATAAATCCAGACAGCGGGGTGGGCTTTGTGTAATATTGTTCCACTGCTAGGTGCGGCATGAAGGGAGACGGATGGAACCAGTACGTCGCATAGTGTGCCTGCGCACTTAAATAATATAATTCAAAGTCGGAGGCCTCCCAGCGTATATGGTAGCGTCAGTGTTTCCCATTTGAGTCGAATCGATCGCCTTTGTGGCATTCAAAAACACAGCAACCGCCTCGAGGTCCGGGTCCATATCCGCCATCGCAGCGAACAAGGTCCGAAGATTGTGGGAGGTGGCGCGGCCTGGGACAAATCCCACCTGATCTGGCAGCACCAGCGCCGTCATTAGCAGACTTAAGCAATTTGCTATGACCTTAGCCAATATTTTTGCGTCGCAATTAATCATGGACAGAGGCCTATAGGAGTCGCACCTGTCTGCTGGCTTACCAGGTTTGAGTAACGAGATGATGGTAGCCTCTCTCATTGTAGGTGGTAACTCTCCCAATTCGAAGGCCTCCTCATATACATTTTTGAGTATGGGGGCGAGATGCTCGATGTATGCCTTATAGAAATCAGAAGGTAGACCGTCATGTCCGGGGGCCTTTCCAGATCGGAGCTGCATTATGGCAGTTCTAATTTCATCCAGTTCAAACTCGGCGGACAGGAATTCCCGCTGCGAGTCTCCTAGCCACCCCAGGGCCACTGGCTCTAAATACGATGATAGGGACACTGCCTGCTGTCTCTTCGTGGTGTACAGGGCCGTGTAAAAGGATTGAAATGTGCTGAGTATCTCTGTAGTGTTTCGAACTTTCTCCCCGTCCGGAGTCTGCATCTCCAGTACGTAGTTCGAGAATCTGGGATTACTGATTTGCTCAGCCAGCGCCTTGCCCGGCTGGTCGCCTTCGCCATAGCGCCGGGCTCTGAAGTACTTCCCTCGGAATCTGCATTCTCTGTCCGCCTCATCCTGATATTCAGATACCTTATCCCTAAGCTTGACGTATGCCTGGGGGATGGCAAGCGAGTTATATCTTCCTCAATGAGCTTAATTTCTTTCTCCAAACGAGTGAGCGTTTGTCGCAAAGCTTTGAGTACCCCCCTCCCTTAGCGATGCAGAGTCCCCGGGCAGTAACCTTGAACGCCTCCCTCACCGTGCCTATAGTGTCCACCGAGCCCATGTTGCGCTGAAAAAAATCTTGTGTTTCTTGATCCATGTCGGCTCGAAAGGCTGTATCAAGCAGTATAGCGGGATGTAGGCGCCAATTTATGTAAGGAGTGTGTGTCCACGGCGGCAACATGTTCAAGAGCACTGGGGAATGGTCAGAGTGAGTGCGTGCTAGGTGGGACGCCCCAATTAACCACGTGCTGAGACCCCTGGAGACCACCCAGTAATCCAGCCCCGACCATGACTCATGGGCCGCAGTGTGGCATGTACCCTCTCCGTGTTCCGGGTGTAGGTGTCTCCAGACATCGATGAGGCCAGAGTCTTTAATAATGTCGCCCAGTTGGCGCTGAGACGGAGTGTAGTGGTGAGGCTGCGGTGCTGATCGATCTAGCGTCGGGTTCAAAGTAACATTGAAATCCCCCCCCATATCACGTGAGTAGATCCAACATCTACAATCCTTCCCCATAATGTGGCAAAAAACATGGGATCGTCTAGGTTAGGACCATAGCAACTGACCAGAGTGACCGAATGTGAGGCCAGTGCTCCCCACATTAAACAATAGTGACCCTGCGGGTCTGAAGCTCCCAGCTGGGACGTAAGGAGTCGTTTTATGAACTAGTATGGTCGTGCCACGAGAATAAGTGGAGTAGGACGCGAAACAACTGTGTCCCGCCCATGTAATGGCGAATCGCTGCGGTCGCTTGGGGTCCAGGTGGGTCTCCTGAAGCATTGCAATTTCGATCTTATGCCTGTCAAGGTATGCCAGGATTTGTCTACGCTTGCGTGGGTCCCCCAATCCCCTGACATACTAGGTGAGTAGGCGTATCGTGGAAGCAGCGTCAGTCAGTCAGTCATCTGTCCAGGGTGTCGGGATCCAAAGGCTCGATCTGTGAGGGCTACATGTAATGTCGACGTGGGCGCGTCGGGCTTGGCTAGTATTGCCTAGTAGTGTCGTTATGGTCTCGTGTCTCGCGGTATGGATGTCTTACAATATGCTGTGTGGTACATTGCAGTGCATGTAACAAGTAACATTTCCCCTCCCCCCTCCCACATCGACATCCCCAACTTGTCGTGAAGGCGGTACCCACCCTCTTGTCCCAAAAACACAGTAAACAAAACCATTACTACTGCTGCTGAAATTAAAAAGAAAGTGACCTAGGCTGCGTAGACCCAAGTGAGAATGAGAGAATAGAGGGGGGGAGGGGAAAGCAGGGCGGGGGTGGCTCAGAGTGGAGGGGGGGAAAAGGTGCTTGAGCTAGGGGGAGGAGGGGCTCGAGGTGTACTCCTAGGGTGGGAATAGGGGTGGGATTTACAGGGGGGGGGCAAGAGGGGAGAGAGACTAAGTCAAGATTGGCCGAAAGGGGAGAAGAGAAATAGGAGTAAGGCGGGAAGGACACGAGAGCCGTTCTCCAGGGGCCTCACCTAGATGTGTATCAGAAAATTAAAGAAGAAACAAAAGACCACTGCTGTGGTTAGCGGGGTTCACCCTAGGGGGTAGCATTAGAGGGCGCGGAGACCCGCTGCCCCTCTCCCTGTGGTCCGGAAGTAAGAGGGGGCGGGGTGTCCGGGAGTCAAAGAACAAAGCTCAGTGCTCACCACTGCCATCCAAGGGGCATGGAGCTGTCATGTAGATGAGAGTATCCCGTATAGTGCCGAGGCTGAAACATTTAGACAAATTGATACAGTACCCATGGTGGTCCCCAGTCTCAATAATAGACTTTGTAGCCTGCATCACCTTTTTCCGAGGTTGTCGGAGTCGCGGCTTGGCATCTGTTTCTTTAGTTTACGCAGGAAATCCTCTACTTGTTGTGGAGTAGTGTAAAAGCACTGCTTCCCCTGGTGTGATTCGTAAGCGGGCAGGATACAGCATTGCATAGTCTATCTGCGCTTGCACCAGTTTCCTCTTCACCGGTGCAAATTTTTTCCTGGCCTCTTGGACGGCCATGGTGAAATCTGGGTACAGAGCGACTGTATGCCCCTGGTGCACGAGGGGAGATTTTTCGCGTGCCAGTCTCAGCGCAGCGTCGCGGTTCCTGTAATTAAGAAGTCTGGCAATAATAGGCCGGGCTGGTGCCCCAGGGGGGGCCTGGAGCCTAGGGACCGGTGCGCTCCCTCTACCACCAGCTGCGCCGAGGGCGCCTCTGAGCCAGAGGTTGCGCAGCATCCTCTCTATGTACTCCTCCATTTTTCCCAGTGTTGGCACTCTCCGGTATTCCCAACACTCGGATATTGTTGCGGCGGGAACGCGCCTCAAGGTCCTCATTCTTGGCCGCTATGACTTTAAATAATTTATCCATTTGTGCCATTTGTTTATCATGGGAGGATACTGTGTCCTCCAGGTCCGAGACTCGGTTCTCCGCTTCTCCAATACGTGCGTCATGTTTTTCAAGCTTTTGGGTCATAAAGTCCAGGCGGTTGCACATTATGTCCATTTTAGATTCAATGGCAGTAAGGCTGTTCCTCATAGTGACCAATAGTGTTTTGAGATCCGCCTCCTCAGGGTGCGCATCGTCGTCCCGCTGGCTGGTAGGCAGTTGTTCCCGATCATTTTGATTCCTCGACGTTCTGCGGGCCTCGAAGGGCAGTCTCGACTGCTTAGGATCAGCCTTGCCCGTCCTGCCGGGTTTGTCGCGGGCAGAACTCACTCCAAATGGCAGTCGCAGGGCCTCGTATGTCTCCGGCTCACTACTGAGGGCCGCCTCTGTGCGCTTCTGTAACCCCCAGGGCCAGCGTAGCAGCCACCACCCACAGCCGGGAGCACCAGACAGTCAGTCTGCTTCAAGTCGTATCGTCCGGCTAGCGGAGGATCGCCCCAAGTTCGCTCTGCAGATAACCCGGGTTAGGGGGAGAATCAATATGGCTGCGTCGTCTGTATCACTACACCTTCACTGAAGCATTGAGTACTGGCACTCTGTGTGAGCCCGGGGTCCAGGGCGTGAGTGCCGCCCTTATCTGGTCGAGGACGCCAGTCTCAGTGGCAACAGGGCCTGTTAGGATCTCCCGATCTCTTGGGCTTTCCCCACGTTCTCGACCCGCATCCCCAGCCTCTGCGTCCCTAGGCCCGGGGACGCAGGCGCACACAAAGATGGCCGCTGTGGTGCTAGGGGCTATCGCCGTTCGTAGTCTACCCCATGGCCACGGGGGGGACGCCGCCTCCCAAGCCTCACCCAATGTCGGGCGGTTTCTCGCCGTCTGCACGGAGGGGGGCCCCGCCGCCGGCACGGGGATGTGAGCTTTCTACTATGCTTACCGCGGTCGCTCTGGTGGGTTGTTCCCTGTCTGCGGCCCAGACTCGCGGCCGAGTCCGGGCAGCGCCACCGTCTGTGTCCGCCCGTTGGCCCGATGCGGCTCGCTGGCCTGCTTGGAATCTTCAAATGGCGATCGCCGCCTTCGTCTGGGAGGCGGAGGGCCCCACCCTCACCACACCGAAGCAAGGAAGGCAGGGGAGATCGCCCTTGCGCCGCTGCTCTTCGTCTCCGTCCTTGCAGGGCCGAACTCTGCACCGCTCTGCAGGGGCTCGCAGTCCAGCCCCAGAAACCACCGCAAACAATACCAGAGAATGTCCGATGACATGGGAACTCGGCTGGCTGGCCGATTAGCTCTTGGGAGCAGGATAATGCCGGATTGTGTCTCCCAGACTGCCAGAGCCTCACACAATCGCGGCCATCTTGGTCACGCGCCCTCTAGCGCCCCTCGGGAGTAAGAACTTTATCTGAAGGAAACAGTTAGTTATAGATTGCTTACCTTAGAATTACCCCCAGGCGTCAGACTGGATCCGGAAAGTTTTTCGTCAGCAGTACCCCTGCGTGTCGGAAGTTGGCGTCTGTTGACTCCGCGTTCGGCGTCATGGTCGCCGGGATGACGTTGCGGTAGCTACATAGACGCTGCCCTCGCGCGCTGACGTAAGTTCTTTCTTTTTCCGCGCCAGCAAGCGCAGATACGGAGAGAGCGGTACCCCCAGTCATTTTTTGACTGAGCTTTTTCTCAACTTTTGTCGACTTCGTTGTTTTTTGAGTCCATCGACTCCTGGTGCTCGAGGATTGGCCTGCTTTAAGGCTTGCGGTTTCTGTAGCCGACTGATGTCTGTGACAGATCTGCACAGCGTGTGCCTCTACTGCCTGGAGCGCGACCATGACCCCAAGTCGTGCTCCGACTGCCGAACCATGGCCCCGAAGTCTTTGCGGGAGCGGTCCCGAAAGCTACTCGAGGCCCGGTAGTCGGCTCCGCGTCGCTCAAGGTCGCGGAGGAGGTCGAGGGACCGATCGCGGAGCCAACACCATTCTTCGTCGAAGTCTTTGCACTCGGAGTCAGGTAAGTCGAAGCACAAAAAGAAGTCGAAGAAGCATCGTCGCTCTTCGACTTCTACCCGTCCGTCGCCCTGCACGACGAGGGATGCGGGTGGTGCCGCACCCGTGCTGAGCCCGTAGGGTCGACTTCGGGTTTCCCCCACTTCCCGGGACTGGGAGCGATCCCTGCCCAGCTTCTTCAGTTCTACGAAGCGATGCACGCCATCTTTGGGCAGCCAGACTCAGCCGGCGTGCCTTCGGGCCCCGCAGACTCGACTGGGGGCCTTCGGTGCTGCAGGGTCCCCTTGGATCCAGGCCTGGATCCTGATCGGCGCTGGTCGACCTCGTTACGCCTCCCCCGGCGCCGATTCCACCGGCACCACGTCCGCCACCGGCGTCTGCTGTGTCCCCAGCTGACGTCTACCCCGGCCTCCACCTCGAGGTAGACACGGAGCCCTTTTGGGCACGTGGTCCAGGCCCAACACAGGGGCTCCTGTCGACAGGATGATTGCCCGACGCCACCGCCTGGCTCTGGGCGACCCCACTTTCCTCTCCCAACACCCCACCCCTAAGAACTTGGTGGTCCAACCCACTTCTAAAGGCGCATTCCCTACCGCACCACCGGGTAGGGAATCCAAAAAGCTGGACCACCTTGGGAAGAAAATGTTTTCTTCCGCCAGCTTAGGACTGCGCTCGGTAAACACTGCATGTCTGTTGGGCCGTTACACCCACTCTGTGTGGGATAAGGTGGCGCAGGTGCTGCCCCAGTGTCCGAAGGAGGCTTGGGCCCTTCTCCAACAGGAAGTTTCGGCACTCTTGGCCTAGGGTGCCATTGAGCGCATTCCTGCCCCAGAAGTAGGTCGCGGTTGCTATTCCCACTACTTTCTGGTGCCCAAGAAGGACAAAGGCCTGCGTACTATCTTGGATCTGAGGAACGTCAACCGCTTCCTCCGGAAGGAGAAGTTCAAAATGTTGTCCTCGCTAAGGTCTTGTCTGCCCTTGACCCTGGAAACTGGATGGTAGCGTATGACTTGCAGGACGCTTACTTTCACATCCCCGTCCTGCCGGCCCACCGGCTTTACCTGCGGTTCCGGGTAAGCCACGAGCACTTTGTTTACCGTGCTCCCCTTTGGCCTTACCAGCGCCCCTCGGGTGTTCACGAAAGTGATGGCGGTGGTCGCAGCTCATCTGCGCAGATCTGGGGTTCCAGTCTTCCCCTATCTCGAAGACTGGCTGTTGAAGGCGGGCTCGCCCCAGGCTGTCGTCTCCCACCTCCAGACTACGGCTGAGCTCCTGCATTCGCGGGGTTTCTCCATCAACGTGCCAAAGTCACACCTGACCCCCTCTCAGAAGCTCCTCTTCATCGGAGCGGTTCTGGACACGACGCAGTTTCGGGTTTATCCTCCCGTACAGCGAGTCCGGGATATTCGGGCTATGATTCTGATCTTTCAGCCTCTATCCCGGGTTTCGGTCAGGATGACTGAGGCTGCTGGGCCTCATGGCCTCCTGCATCCTGCTGGTAGATCATGCCAGGTGGCATATGCGGGCTCTGCAGTGGGACCTGAAGTTCCAGTGGGCGCAGCATCAGGGGAATCTGTCCGATTGTGTCCAGATCTTGGAGGGCACTGCACACCAATTGCAGTGGTGGCTAACCAACCAGGATTGGGGCGACGGCAGATCCCTCTCCCTTCCTCAGCCAGAGTTCACGGTGGTGACAGACGCATCACTTCTGGGATGGGGAAGCCACATGGGGGAGGCGGAGATCAGAGGCCTCTGGTCTCCGGCGGAGTCCGGCCTCCACATCAACCTTCTGGAGCTTCAGGCGATTCGTCTTGCACTCAAGGCATTCCTTCCCTCTGTCCGGGGAAGAGTAGTGCAGGTGTTCATGGACAACACCGCCGCCATGTGGTACTGCAACAGGGCGGGGTGGGGTCGTGGACCCTATGTCAGGAGGCCCTCCACCTCTGGACATGGCTGGAACATCAGGGCATTTCCCTGGTGGTTCAACACCTGGCAGGTTCCTTGAACGCCAGGGTGGACTAACTCAGCCGCAGGTGCATGATGGATCACGAATGGCGTTTTCACTCGGAGGTGGTGCAAGGTCTCTTTCAGCAGTGGGGAGAGCCTTGGTTAGATCCATTCGCCACCGAAGGGAACATGCAATGTCAGCAGTTCTGCACGTTGGAATTTGCAAGGCTGCACTCGCTAGGCGCCGCTTTTCTTCGCGAGTGGAGTTGCGGTCTTCTATACGCCTTTCTGCCTAGCCCAGGGTGCTGAAGATCAAGCGCGACCCGACCCAAGTCATTCTTGTGGCTCCGGATTGGGCACGAAGAGTCTGGTATCCCGAGCTGCTACACATGGCCATCGATCCTCCGATCCGACTCCTTCCTCTTCGGTAGGATCTTCTGTCGCAGCAGCAGGGGATGGTCCTCCACCCGAACCTGTCCAGCCTCCACCTCCTTGCGTGGAGATTGAGCTGCGGCAGTTGACGTCTTTTGACCTGCCTCCCAAAGTCTGCGATGTTATCTTGGCAACCATGCGTCCCTCCACTAAGACGGTATACGCCTGCCGATGGAACAAATTTGTGGCATGGTGCGCAGCAAAGGCTGTGGATCCCCTTTCCGCCCTTCTTTCTGAGGTCCTCTTGTTCCTCCTTTCTTTGGCCCAGCAGGGCTCTGCTCTGGGCACTATCAAGGGCTACCTCTCAGCCATTTCAGCCTTTCTTAGGCTTCCTTATCAGCCTTCTCTTTTCAAGTCCCCTGTTGTAAATAGATTCCTTAAGGGCATTACTCATCTTTTTCCTCCTGTTCCCTTCGTAATGGCCCAGTGGGACTTGAACTTGGTTCTTACCTATCTTATGTGCGCTCCCTTTGAGCCACCACATAACTGTCCTCTCAGGCTTCTCACTTTGAAAACTGCCTTTCTGGTGGCCATCACCTCTGCTCGCAGGGTGAGTGAGCTCCAAGCACTTTCTTCCAAGCCTCCTTTTCTGGCTGTTCATCCGGACAAGGTCGTCCTAAGAACTAGACCTTCCTTTCTTCCCAAGGTGGTTACTTCTTTCCACATTGGCCAAACCATCAATTTGCCCACCTTCTTTCTGCCTCTGCATCCTTCAAAAGAGGAAGAGCGGCTCCACCGTCTGGATCCAAAACTTGCGCTTTCCTTCTACTTGGACCGCACAAAGCAATTCCGGGTGGACGACAAGCTCTTTGTTGGTTACGTGGGCGCTTAGAATTCCTTACCACCCCACCCATCCTCCCCGTTCTGCATACTGACTTCTAGGATTAAGGACATCCTTTCAGGGCCCTAGTTTTGTGCACCAGTGGTCAGTGTCTTGCATGGCTCTGCGCTTCTGGCGTGGAAAGCCGTGTACAGAACTGACGTCCGTGCGCGAGGGCGGCGTCTATGTAGCTACCGCGACGTCATACCGGCGAACACAACGCCGACAACGAACGCGAAGTCGACCGACGCCACCTTCCGATGCACAGGGGTACTGCTGACGAAAAACTTTCCGGATCCAGTCTGACGCCTGGGGGTAATTCTAAGGTAAGGAATCTAAAACTAACCTATGTTTCTTACAGATATATCGTTACCGAAGGTAAGTAACTTGTTCTTTAGGAGCAACCTTAGACACTCACCAGGCGAAGGCCTTCTCCTCGCAGGAAAGGCAAGGAAAGATTTGCAAACTGGCGGCTCTACTCCTTGTAAATAGGTCACTTCAGTTCTGAAGTACAAATCGCTTCTGGGGATGTTGTCCTCTTGCATGCCCCTCATTCTCAACTGCAGCTTGCGGATGAGGCACTTACAAGAAGAGCTAGACAGTAAATGGCTACAAATTTCAGGGTCCTTCGAGGATATTATAAAGATAACCCCTCAGATGAAGGAGGCACGTCAATGTTGGACCCACATCCCAAACATAGCCGCAGGCCAGTCATTCCTAGTAGATTCTCCGAATTACATAATTATGACCGATGCATCCCTCGAGGGGTGGGGAGCACATCTGGAAGGGCTGACCGTCGAGGGCAAATGGGACAGCCAGCAACTGTTTTTACACATCAATCCATTATTTAAAAGTAATATTCCTGGCCCTGAAATGCTCTCTCTCAAAAATTTCAGGAGCATCAGTCTTAATTCAGACGGACAATACAACAAGGATGCACTACCTAAACAAACAAGGAGTGACGAGAACAACTGTGCTATCCCTACAGGCCCAGCAAATTTGGGATTGGGCAATTCAGTACCAGATAACGTTAACAGCAGAACATGTTCGAGGAGTGGCCAATATCCTGGCGGATTCCCTGAGCAGGTCAATTATAGCCAACCACGAATGGGAACTCCACCAACCGATGTGGGGCAAACCGAAGTTAGATCGATTTGCGACCAGTCTGAACTACAAATGCCGTTTCTTCGCCAGCTGGCTACCCCAACAGGGATCGTGCGGGAATGCGTTTTTGATTGGTCAAAGATTTATGCTTACGCTTTTCCTCCGATTCCTTTAATCCCAAGGGTTCTACGGAAGATGAGGAAGGAACCTTGCTCAATACTACTCATAGCACCCAGGTGGCCTCGCCAGTTCTGGTTCACAGAGCTTCTACTCCTATCCGAGTGCAAACCCAGGTTGTTGCGTCCAATATAGAACTTGCTAACAATGAATCACGGCCAAGTCTGCCATCGGGACCCAACATCGCTACGATTGTCGGCTTAGCTCCTGAACACTGAGTTCGCCGACCTAACCATCCCTGCTGAATGTTGGGAAGTCCTTGCAAATGCTAGAGCGCTGTCCACTATCAAAACTTACAAGCTTAAATGGAAGAGATTCTGCCATTGGTGTGCTAGTTCAGAAGTACATCGTATTCAATCTGCGCCAGAACAATTACTACCTTTCTTCTTGCAGCTGGCTAAATCTGGCCTCTGCCATTCGTCCATTAAGGTTTTCCTTGCCGCAATCTCCAGATTTCTGCTGCATAATGGGTCACAGTCGCTTTGGTCATCAAGAATTATAAAACAATTTATTTTCTGATTCTTATGATGATTAGAGTTTGCTTTTCTTTTCGGTCGCTTTGATTCTTAATGAAGATTCACTGCTTATTGGCTTACTTCGTTATTTGCAGGGGTGGGAGGATGATTTCTTATGTAGGTTGATGTTACTGAGAGGTAAGACAAGAGACCATCTCCGAGACTGCTACGACTTTATTGAGGGCCTGTTCTTGACCCATAAAGCCCCGACGGCTGTGATAGGGGCCCAGACCGCACAGAGCCTACCATAGCTTTAACATTGCTATTATTTAACATTGCAGTTGAGCGATTATTCTACTCTACAAGAAGTTGTTGGCTTTCTGTAGCCTGACCGGAGAGATAAAGGGGCCCTATTGCTCAGGCAGGAGCTTACAGATAGGCAGTGGTCCCTCCTGCTGGAGCAGGTTCTAAGGGTCTCTAGGAACCCACGGCTGAAATGCACACAGTTGAACTACCTCCACAAAAATATCTCACCCCCAAATGGTACACTGCATCGTTCCAGGAATAGTCCTGAAGTGCCCACGGTGTATGATCCCTAAGGCAGGTTTTTAGGTCGAGCCTCGAGTAGCGCGCAAGCGCTGCTTAGAGGCGAAGACTTATTGTAAGCGAGTTTTCAAAGCAGTCCAACAAGCGCTCGTGCGTCGTGGCTGGCCTTTTGAGATGGGTACGCGCGGCAAACATGTGTTTCCAATTATCGTGCCCAGACGCGGGCGCGATAAGTGGAAACACATGTCTGCCGCGCGTACTCATCCAAAGGCCAGCCACGACGCACGAGCGTTTTGGGACTGCTTTGCAGGCTGCCGCGCTCGCTCGCCCCCGCTCCATGTCCCCCGATGCGCCCGTAGTTTCCGGCTTCGCTCACCTTCTGCGGCTCACCGCTCGCGGCCCCGCTCCCCACATGATTTCCGTCGCTTGTTTTGTTCAGTTAATGGTTTGGGGAATAAATACCATGCTTCGCATACAATGATAAATTGTATAGTGCGATCATAGCTGAGGAAAAAGTGGAGTACTGTACAACACCAGGTACATCAAAGGGGGTGGCATGTTTATTCAAATGTATACTACTACATGTCCATCTTTAGTTGTAGATAAATTAATTGACTTGTAGATAAATTAATTGACTTGTAAATAATCAGACTAGCTTCTGTCACGTGGCAGCCAGGGGTTCGAACGCAGATCCTCGGGTTGATAAATTGGCACCTTAACCACTAGACACAAATTCCCTTTGAACGTCAATCACTATTACATGTCCTCCCTTTAAAGTGCTCGTTTTTCGGTAGCATGCATATTTTGTTTAGAATTGAATCGCAACACCTTAACCCCCTACAGCGTGGTAAATCCAGAGCCTCAACTTTATTTTACTGAAACATCCTACATATGACCTCACTAGCACCTTACAAACAAGAATGCACCGCAGAGCTGACTTCAATACGTAAACACGATTCGTGTTGACCTTGTAAGGCGTTGACAGCTGGCAGAGGGTTAATTCTATTGTATCTCCTGCGGTTCTAGCCATTGCTTTCGAAATTAATCCATTAACACAATCCGTTCTCATTACCAGATTAGCTTTACTTAATCCACTTGCTGAGTTAAAAAAATAATCAGAATTACTCACTTAGTCTTTCTGTTGCATTAACCGCTGGAGAAGCAAACATTCGCGGCAACGTCAGGCTGCAACCATAAATAAAAGGGGAACTAGCCCCTGTACTGCCATGCCACCTGTGGAGCTGTAATTTAACGCTACAGGCTCACACACCCCGAGCTCCAAAGTGACTCCGAGTCGCAAACGGCGCAGCCAATCGGTTCACTCCTCGTAACAAGTCTGAGTGTCCGCGAGGAGGTGGAGGTGCAGGTGCTGCACGAGAACAGAGGTGAGATGTGCCGCTCAGGAATCTGCTTATATCCGGAAGCACTTCTGCGGGGTATCCGGAGAGACCTCACCTCGTCACTGTTCGTAGAGTGTAGAAGCAGGCAGGTAATGGGCACAGGCAAGTTAGCGTTCCGTCGGACTTCTCTCCCTCTGGTATGTAGGTCACAAGCGTGCTCCTCGAGCAGGCTCTGCCCTAAAAGCCACGCACGCGTCTGAACCGGATCTCTGCTTATCTGTTTCCTTTAAAAATAATTATTCCATTTAAAGTTGTTCTAGTTAACAATTATCGGTGTTTTGCAGGCAGTCCATTACACAGCACTTGTTGGCGTGGCTGTGCAAATATTTACTAAATGGCCACGCGCTGCCTGTCGTTTTTTGCAGACTTTTCCGTACCTTTATCCTCGTTCATGCCAGTAGCACCTTACTTCCAAATACTTCTAATAAAAACCCCTATTTAAACTTCAGCCTGCACACAATTCAGTGACTGTAAATATTTGCTTTGTAAATGCTGGATCGAAACAGTCTAGCCGGTTTTCAGCATTAAAACATGTCATCTTTCCAAGTTTTAACTCATTACATTTCGGCTGGTCTATTTTAGTATTTAAGAAAGCTTTGAAACCCGTTTGGATTTCTCTCAGAGCAAAGATGCTTGCGTCACGTGCCTGGTATTTTGGAGAATCATCGGGGTTCGGGCGTCAGTGCAAAGAGGCTGCGCAGCTTAACCCTATCACTGCCCCAACCAGAGCAAGGGCGTGGCTACACTCCTCTCATTAATAGACAGCCGCAGATCTCCCATCCCTTTCCAGCAAAGGTACCAAGAACATTCACTGGGTACAAAGACACACCTGGTGCTTTAATTACATGTTGGGAAAATGCCTTTCAAAGCGAAAAATACCATACGAGTATTCCGAGAGTGCGGGCCTTACTGTGTTATCCACAGAAGAGGAATTGTTGGACAGCATTGGGTGTGTTCAGGGCTTTAAGTGGGATGAAAAACTGGGGGTCTCTCGAAGGGGCGTGGCCAATGTAATTAAGGGCGTGGCTTAAATACACGTAAGCTAAAAACCTATGCTTAGCCATAGTGTGCCGCCCGACTTGTATTTTGCTGTTTCTGTCATTACATCCGGATATATTATACAACAAGTAACATCATACCTACAACCAGTCAGGACTATTGGCTTTGTCAATGGTTGTTAGTTGCATATGATAAATAAGCAGCAACTATGGCTTGTATATAATATTGAAAAAGCTTCCACTTAAAGCCCTGGTGACACCACGACAATGTTGCTGCTCCTGCGTTTCAAAAAGAGAAGGGAAATCCAGAGAAACAAGCATTGGCATAGCCAATAGGTCTCGCTTTTGGGACCTTATAAGTGTTTTCCCATGCAACAGTTGATGTTGTTGCACCAAGGATATTGTGCTGCATAACTAAATACTTATAAGGTCCCAAAAGCGAGACCTATTGGCTATGCCAATGCTTGTTACCTTATGGTATGGACCTGCCCAGAGATTGAATGTTATTGGACGTCATCTGTGATGACAGTGGCAGACATAATGGACTGACCCCTTGCACTGCTTCCTGGAGCAGACTTCCCATACACACAAGAACAAATATATCAGTTTTTGGACTTGGCATTCATTTTGCTGCAGCGCTGTATAGCAATGGCGTGGAAGTCTGCAGGGGATCATCTTAAATGGGCAACTGGTGAGACAGCTTCTTGGCTCTCCCACTATGTAGAGGAGTGGCCCCACAATGGGAGGCTTGGGATGTGTACTTGGACAAATTGATGGCAAAGGCACACGTTGGTGGATGTCCCACCACACCCCATTATGCAGCCAGGGGGGGGAGGTATGAACTTCCCCTGTTTGTCAGTAGGCAAGACACTCACTGGGCATCTGGATTAGCCTATGGTACCCTGCGCCACCCCACCTCCCCATATGTGTTGTGTCCCCTTCCTAGACTACATTAGGCATGGCACCCCCTCCTACATGGCCACCACTAATGGTTATGCCTTACTTTGGCGCAGGAGAATTGTTGAGTTACTATGAGAAGCTGTAGTAGTTCCTAGGAGTAGGAGCCACATGAAGCTCTGCCCTATTACTGGCAGAGCATACAAACCCTGGACACTGGAACAAAAGATTGTACATATCCGGGAGCCTGAGACACACTGACACCTGCAGAGGCCTTTAAGGCAGAAACTTATACTGTATGATTGTTCTTCTTCCTCAACGACCCACAGTACACTACTGAATGTATAAGTTTATATGTTGTAAATTGTAATAAAGACATAATGGCGTTGGTGGAAAGAGAAGACAAGGGATTTTAAAATAACAGGACATATTTTCTACTGTGTAGCTGTGCTTTCATGTTTGCCCAAAACTCAGTTGCAAGATGGATGGTGTTTTTTAGACCCAAAAAGTAATTTGATCCCTTCTTTAGCGCCTTGAGACTGACGGGTGAGTAGTCACGCTATATAAGATTACTGATTGATTGATTGCTTTTGAGTAGGTCTGAAGATCATTAGACAGTCACTACAAGAACATTGCCTTCAGCAGGATTTGCAAAGTGCATACAATGAAGTCCATAAATATGCGCCTTGTTATTGTAGTCATTCTTAACACCAGAGTCGCTGCTCCAGTAAATTAAGCTGAATGTTTGCTCCCTTTTTATTTTTATAATTGGTTTTCCCTTGTTCATTAAGCATGAGATTTTTATTCTCTTTATTCACTAAAATTAGTGCAGACACAGTGATGGCGAAGGAGCTGGTACTGATTTGTAATCCCAGTTCTCCATCATGGGTGTGTTTGCAACTTCCAGGCCACCTCTCCTGTTTCCATGATCATTTTTGGGAGTAAAGTATTCGTAATCTTCTTTCAGGTTAGCTGTAAAAATGATACTGAATAACATTCTGGGCTAATGGTAATTCATTGACCTTAGTAAAAAGTGAAACTCTGTCATACTAGTTACTACTAGCTGTTAAAGAAGGTAAAGCTATCTAGTGTTCTGGAATCTGGCATATAGATGGAAATTTTCTGATCTGTAGAAATGATGTAAGATTTCCATGATGTAGACCTAGGAGTACAAGCAGTAACTGTTCCCTAATTCCTTTGGCATTTCAGGTATTTCAGTGATGTCTTTTCTGAAAATAATTCCAACACTTTAGCAGAGTTGATGTAACTGACGTTTCAAAACATCTGCTCTCAGATTTTTCTGGCTTTTTGGGCAACCCCATGTGTCATTTGTAGTTTCGACTCTGAGATAATGTCTCTAGAAGCCAGGCAGTGCTTTGCCTGAGTGGTGCCTCTTTGATCATGTGCTGATTAATTGTCTAACATCCTTAAACTAAAATCTTGTTTTGAACAAGGGTGAGAATACAGAAATTGGAAGCCCATCTATACGAGGAATCAGTTGCTGATCCTAGAGTTTGTTTGAATCAACAATCGCCCAACCATGCTAGGTCTCATGTTGTTTTTTAGGGGGGGGAATATTTTTCAAGTCGTATGTAAATGCAACAGATGGGGCTTGCAACTACTCCTGATTGTGTCATTATCTTACTGTAAGGTGCAGGCATTCCCTGCAAGTGGTGCATATGGAAGTTGGCTGAACCACCAGCTTTTCATGTGTATTGTTTGTATGAAGAATTAGATAGGGCAATCTTTTGGAAATTGCTGCCTCGAAAGCGGAGACCTTAATCTATCTTTGTCATTAATCTACAATGGTTACTGTATGTTTTATTTGTTTGCAGGTTGGCCATGATAACTGGGTACGAGGCGTTATGTTCCATCCTGGTGGAAAGTTCATCATGAGCTGTGCCGATGACAAAACCCTCCGTGTTTGGGACTACAAAAACAAGCGATGCATGAAGACCCTTAATGCGCACGAACACTTTGTTACCTCTTTGGGTAAGGGTTGCTCTTGACTGATTTCATCAAAATGGATAGTTGATTTATTTGAAAAATATTTTGGATCGGACACTGACTGGTTTTCCTGCATTGCTGTGCATTCATGTGGTTGGGACAACAATGCAGTCTCTCGCAAAGTAATCTGTCTACATGTTTGTCAATCACAAATTGTCCAAATGTATTAATACCTTACTCCTTTTGTCATCAACCACATTCAGTGTTCAAGAAGAAAAAACATGCGGTCACTCTTGTTAAATACACTGAATATGCATTGAATAATAAATAAATAGTGCAGACGGCGCAGTGTTAATTGTAGTGTGAGTATTTATACATTAAGTAAGAAAACCAGAAGGGAGGTCCCCTAAAATCCAGTCCGGGACAGGGGGAATATATATAGAATTAAAAAGTCCCTAAATACAGCAAAAAACATTCAATACACAAAGAATACCAATCTTAACTAATACTGGTGGTTATACAATTATCAAATTGGGAAGACATCACTAAAATACCATGTTGCAGAATCAAAATATTTCATAAAAACCAGCAGGTTTGCATATAATATTCAGTACATTTATAAAAACAATACCATAAAAACATTTCATTAAAAATATAAGGCAAATTATCGTAAAAACATCATATCAAATACATATTTTGAGAGCACAGATATAAAATACATAATCTTGAGAAAAACAGTTGACAACTGTTTTTCTCAAGATTATGTATTTTATATCTGTGCTCTCAAGAATATGTATTTGATATGATGTTTTTACGATAATTTGCCTTATATTTTTTAATGAAATGTTTTTATGGTATTGTTTTTTATAAATGTACTGAATATTATATGCAAACCTGCTGGTTTTTATGAAATATTTTGATTCCGCAACATGGTATTTTAGTGATGTCTTCCCAATTTGATACTTGTATAACCACCAGTATTAGTTAAGATTGGTATTCTTTGTGTATTGAATGTTTTTTGCTGTATTTAGGGACTTTTTAATTCTATAAGTATTTATACATTGCCATAAAACATATAAGAATTATCTGGTGTATATCTAGTAAGTTGGCAAGACCACCAACTATTGTTAGTAGTAGCCCCAATCTGAATTTAGTCACGTTGCAACCAGAGATATGCGTCATTGTTGTGACCCAGACTTGACTGAAGTGCTCTGTAATGCAAGAATATAACCGGAACCTCATTGAACTGCAAACAAGTAATCTGCGTGATGTGTGAAACAAAAATAAATTGTATGTGGGCCTACTCTTAGTAAGGATATCTTGAAGTCACCCACTCGCTGGTAGTGGTAAAGTGCATGTGTGGGACTCAGTAATAAGTGCTTAAAGACCCCAGCTAGTATCTACAAATGTAAGTACACTAATCACAAACCACCATACCAAATAAGTCACAGTGATGGTTAATCGAGCCAAGTTGTTTATACTCTCACATTCCCAGCACAAACTGATCTGGTCACATCTTCCTTCTCCCAGGCAAATGTAGAGTCTAAATATTGCAGCCACTTGTGGAGACTGATGGGTTTATTTATTTACTGTTTGAGCGTGCAATTACCCAAAGGGTGTCCTGGCATCTAAACCAAACATGTGCCCTGCCTATCAAACAGTGATACCTCAATTGAAGTAAAAGGCAACGTTTTCAAACCTTTACGAAATTTTACCAGATCAAGTTCGAAATGAAGATGAATAGGCAATTTGCTCCAGGCTTTGACCACTGAAAAAGCCTTACCCCTTGGGTGAGCTCTGCGAACTTTAAGTATAGAAAGGATACCGACAGATGTGGAGCAAAGCAGCCTAGAGGGTCAATATCTTTGAAACATATCAGACATATAAAAATTGTGAATTGCTGGATGAAGAGCTTTGAGCCATGCAGAGGGCTTTAAACTGGCTTCTCATCTTAATTAGCAGCCACTGAAGCTTTCTAATAAGGAGAGACACTATCAAATTTTCTTTTCTCATTTTGTATGAGTTGTAGTCTCCGCATTAGATACTCATGTAGCCCCAAATATAGGCATCACAATAATCCGGTCTGTCAAGTACCACTGTTTGCACCAGCAACTGCCTACATTAACGAGAGATGAACTGAGTAATCTTAAGATGCCTTAGAAGTAAAAAAAAAAACAAGTAGACATCAGTTTGATACTTAACTCAAAGGAAAATCTGCTATTCGAGCTAATGAGGTGGGTACTGGACATTGGGCCAAACATTTGGCCACCACATATGGGACCAGAAGGAAGAAGCTCCGAAAATCAGGACTTCCGTTTTATCCAAATTTAGACAAAAGAAGTAGTTGTTTATCCAGTTAGTCACCTACATCATACAGCTCCTGAAGAAATGACAAATCGCCCTCCATCGAGATGATTATTTGAGTGTTGGACAAGACGAGCCATATAAATATTGAAAAGTGTAGTACCAAGAGCAGACCCCTGCGGAACACCACAGTAATAAACTTTTTTTTTTAATTTCTTTGAGTTTTCCAAACAAAAAACCATGCACTTAAATTTGCTGGTTCTATCCGGTGTCCACATATCAATCGCTTACCCACAGACATAGTTTCAACATGCCTAGCATATACCCCAAGAAGAATGGATAGATAATGTAGATCTCTTGATCTTAATCTTCTTTTCAAGGAATATAACATTGACATGCAATGGTTATCCTGCAGCCCGTAGAAGAGCGCCATGTGAGGCCCAACAGTGAGATACATTCCACCACATAGAGAGATGCCCGGCGCGCCCCCATGAGTACCATGTTAGTGTAGGAGCTTGCCCATTGGCTAATGTGTAGGTGTACAAAGTGTGGTTTTGTCCATTGAGCAGCATTGCAGGCAATGACCCATCCGCAGGTATGTATGTAGTGGGCCCTAGATGTCACGTGGTTGTGAAGTCAAGGACAGCAGCTCGGCATAAATGTTAAATTGATCGTGATAGAATATAAAATCTTCCAGCCATTCGTTGAATTTGGGAGCTCGTCCTCGCCCCCATCTGCAGGCCACCCTCCATTTTGTTAATAGTAACCCCAATGATATAAACTTCCTGAAAGGGGGCTTCCAGTCCCTCGGTACATCCCAGCAACGGTATAACTGGGGTGAGGTGAATGTGAGTATCAACCATTTGTGACAGGGCGGTCACTACTTCCGACCAGTAGTCCTGTATCACTGTACAGTCCCATGCGAGATGCAGGAAATCTGCCCTCTCCCGCCCGCACCTGGCACAACAGTCATCAGGTCGCAACTTGTATAAATTTGAAATGTATGATACGAAGGCGACTGCTGGCTGTTATCATGCCAGTCAGTTTACAGCAGTAGAGCCATTGCCTATCCGTGAGTGGAGTATTCAGCTCAGAATCCCAGCCGGCTCGTGAGCAGTTTTGGATCTCGGGGCGCTTCCCCTTGGCAGTAGAGTAAAGCAATGAGCCCATATGCGCAGGTCCTGTAGCTTGCAATAATGTAGTGCACTTAGCATGGGGGGCTTTTGGGGAAAGGTGGGGGTGGCCGCTTTAACATCGCGTCTAAGGTATAAAAATATCCCCAGTGGCGTATGTGTCTCCCCGCTTAGTAATGTCATGCAGTCTTCGAAAACCACTTCATGATAAAGGTCCCCCGAGGTGGCTATCCCCTTTGTGTAGCATGGTAAAACAGGATTCTTCATGGGTGACTGGAGTCCGGGGGTGGTAAGGGAGGGGTGCTAACTGGGAGTATATTAAGGGTTTGTTCAACTTCCTAGTCAAACACTGCCGTGCGAGAGACGTGCACGTCAACGTGGAGAACGAATTACCCTCCCCGGGCACCCTCGCTCCCAACAAAGAATTAGTGAGGATGGGAGCCATGTAACCCTGTTTAGTCGCCAAGTGGGGCATGTAGGGCGGCGGTTGCAACAAACGGGTCGCAAAATGTGCTTGGGCGCACAGGTAATATAGCTCCATATTTGGGGCCTCAAAGCCACCTCTTGAGGAAGGTTGGGTGAGTGTAGTCCAGCACACTCTGGGCTGTTTGCCACCCCAAGTCAACCTTGTGTCTGTACATTATGGAAGAAATGATGTCCGGGTGGGTATGGTATATTGAGAAATAAAAGCCTCAGCAATATAACCATTTTAACTAGGGAAATCTGACCCGCCAGTGATGGAGGCAGCGAGATCCAGTGTGTTATAGATGCAGTGAGAGAAGTAATGGCAGTGCCGTAGTTCACCCAAAGTGTTTCCTCTCAATCCCTGGATAACACAACTTCTAGATAATTTATTTCAGAATCGCACCACGTCAGCGGGTAATCAGGTGGGAATCTCGGGGTATTGGGAGTGAGAGGTAAGATCTGGAATTTGTCCCAGTTGATATGCACACCCGATCTGTCCCCAAAGCATATGAGCTCTCGAAAAAATAGGATTCAAACTAACTTGTGGCTCTTGAATGTAGAGAGTAATATAATCGGCGTAGAGCGAAACCAACAGATGTAGAGTGGGGTATCGCAGCCTCATACTCCCTATGATGCTGACTAAGTTTCGCGGCCAGAGGCTCAATCGCCAGTGCAAAGAGGAGGGGTGACAAAGGACAACCATGCCTACTGCCACGAGAGCGTGTTATAGATGCAGTGAAAGAAGTAATGGCAGTACCGTAGTTCGCCCAAAGTGTTTACTGTCTATCCATGGATACCACAACTCCTAGATATTTTATTTCGGACTCGCACCACGTCAGCGGGTAATCAAGTGGGAATCTTGGGGTATTGGGAGTGAGAGGTAAGATCTGGGATTTGTCCCAGTTGATATACTCACCCAATATGTCCCCAAAGTGGATGAACTCTTGAATAGGATTCTAACTTGTGGGTCTCGAATGTAGAGTAATATCAGCGGCATAGAGTAAAATCAACAGATGTTAATTGGGGTATTGCAACGCATACTCCCTATGACGAAGTTTTGCAGCAAGAGGCTCAGCGCAAAGAGGCGGGGTGACAAAGGGCACCACTGCCTGGTGCCTTGAGAGATGGGGAATGGACGGGAATAGCTACCATTAATGTGCACTGTCGCCGGTGGCTGACTATATAACAAGGCTATCCAGGTTAGACAAAGGGGGTGGGGGGAAATCCCATCCGTCGCAGTAAACAAATAAGTAGTCCCACTCCAAAAAATCGAAAGCTTTGGTGGCATCTAAAAAGACAGCCACCGCAGCTAACTCAGGGTCAATATTCTGTAACAACACAGAATGCAAAGATTGTGGGAAGGGCTTGGCCGGTATCACTACTGATTGGTCTGGTAGGACCAATTCTTCCAGCAACAAGCTCAGCCGATTTGCCAGGACTTTCGCTAGTATTTCCGCATCACAGTTTATTAGTGATAACTCCCTGTGGGCCTCGCATTTGGTGGCAGGTTTTCCCGGTTTAAGGAGGGAGATGATCATCGCCTCCCACATTGTTAGTGGAAGAATTCCCATAGTGTTAGCTTCCGTGTAAACCTTTTTAAGGATAGTAACCAGTTCCCACACGTAGCATTTATAAAAATCCACCCATAGGCCTTCTGGCCCTGGTGCACAACTAGTTCGGAGTTGCATTATGGCTGTTCGTTTTTTATCTTCCTCTATATCAGCAGCAAGGAACTCTTTGTGTGTTGCTGAGCCAGCCTAAAGCTACATCCACAAGGTAAGGTCACAGCAGCCGTTAGGTTCTGCACGTGGTGTAGAGAGTAGAATAGAAGGTAGAGAAGGCCATGAGAATATCCGCAGTGTCTTTGTGCAAAGATCTATCCGCACCCTTCACCTCCATCACATAGTTGGAGAACCTTGGAGTGCGCACTACCTCAGCCAAAGCTCTGCCCAGCCATTCGCCCTTGCTGAATTGGCGAGCGCGATGGTATTTAGTGCGAAAGAGGCACTCTCGGTCCACCAACGATTGATATTCATTGACCAACTCCCTGAGCCTGGCTCTTAAGTTCCCATTGGGGGCATTGGTGACTTGGTCCTCAATTGCCTTGATATCTGCCTCCAATCTCCGGAGCATCCCCCGAATGTCACGTAGAATGCCACCCCCTTTTTGCAATTTAGATGCCACGCATCGTTCCTTTAAAGGGCTCCCAAACTACAGTCAGACTCTGGACCGAGTCCACATTCCTGGTGAAAAAAATCGCTCATCTCCTGTATTGACTCCTCTCTAAAATAAGCATCTATTAAACCTAGTGAGGGGGGTGGGAGGGGGGAAGAGTCTCCATGATTGGATTGAAGAAATAAATACCAGGGTTCACAGCTGTATCAGTACAGGGGAATGATCAGAATATGTGCATGCTAGATGCTCTGCTCTTGTTAGCCAAGCACCGAGACCTCGTGAAAGGAGCCAGTAGTCTATGCGCGACCAGCTAGAATGTACACTGGAGTGAAAGGTGCCCTCATTTTGTGCAGAGTGAAGAGTCCTCCAGGAATTAACAGATGGTGGTCTGTCATGACTTCTCTTAAGTGTCTCCTCTACTTTGTGTGAGGACCTGGTATGCTGTGGGAGCGGTCCATACATCGGTCCTATACTGTATTGAAGTGTCCTCCCCATATTAAATGTGTGGAGCAAAAATCTAGAATGAGTCTCCATTGTTTGTCCAAAAAAAAGGGTGTCATCTACTTTGGGGCCATAGCAGTTAACCATAGTGACAGTGTGAAGCAAGGTGTCTCCACATAATGCAGTATCGCCCTGCAGGTCCTGGAGGGAGCCCGCGGGGATTTTTTATTATCAAAATAGCTGTCCCTTTGGAATAGGTAGGGTATGAGGCAAAACACCTATGGGCAGCCCACTTTGTCTACGTTTGCGGGGGTCGCACAGTCTGCGCACATTCCAGGTCAATAGATCATATGGGGTTTTGGGCTGAACCATGAGTAAGATCTAACGGTGTCTGCAGTAGTGGATATGCAATCAACACGACATGAGGAGCTCAAAATGCAAGCGTAACAAAACATCTGCATAGTAGTGGACAGTAATGAAATACACTAAGGGAGTAAGTGCAATTATCTCAAACCCACTCCCCACCCACACCAGCGTCCCAATCCCTTTGGCGAATCGAATCCCACCTGAACACATAACAGTAGAGAATTGGAGATCGCAGCCTGACATTTTGCAATGGTCGCAGAAAAGCGCTAAGAAAAGTGCGCAGATTGTCCAGTAAGGCCAGCCTGAGCGAGGGAGAGTGCGAGCAGAAGGTAGAAAAGAAAGGTGGGGAGGGGACATCCAAGAGGGGAGAGGAGGAGAGGGTAGGTAAAGAAGAGCAAATTGGGAGAGGAGTGTAAAACCATAAAGTCATAAATCATGTCATCCAATAGTGATCTCCTGCTGGGGGTTGCACCAGAGATCCTGGCAGGTTATGTTATGTTTTGTTATGTTAATCAAATTTGTAAAGCGCGCTGTTACCCAAGGGTGTCCTGGCGCTATGCACTGCCTGCTAAAAAAAGGTGGCCAGAAGGCTTATTGGTTAAAAAGCCAGGTTTTGAGCCCCTTCCTGAAGGAGAGGAGGTCTGTAGCGTTCCTCAGTTGAAAAGGAAGCTCGTTCCAAGATTTGGACGCACTGTTAATAAAGCTTCTGCCTCCCCAGCCTGCCTTTTTAGCAATGCTGATTGTGACTTTCTTCGCCCCTATTGATCGTAGCGCTCTCCTTGGGATGTACCACTGAATTTTTCGTTGCAAGTAGTCTGGGCCTTTGCCATTTAGGGCTTTAAAAACAGTGCACAGCGCTTTGAAGCGTATTCTGTGTCTGACAGGGAGCCAATGCAGCTGTTTGATCTCTTCCTTTACAGAGGCAAACTTTGAGGTCCCTGAAATCAGTCTGGCTGCCGCATTCTGAACCATCTGAAGCTTGTTGATATATTGTTTTTGAGCATTCATGTAGAGTCCGTTGCAGTAATCCAGCCGAGACATAATAAGTGCAGAGATTACTGTTTTGAGGCCATTATCGCTGAGATCATTCTTAATCTTTTTTATGATCTTTAGTACATAAAAACAGGCCGAGGTGACTGAACTTATTTGGTCACCTAGTGCCAGCTTATTGTCCATTAATACTCCCAGATTTCTGGCTTTCTCAGTGGGTATGGGGTATGGGGCATGAGCCAAGGTCAGCCGGCCACCAGTCTGGAGTCCACACTAACTGATTCTTCCCAAATTTTATGACCTCAGTTTTATTAGAATTGAGTTTCAAGCAGTTTGCAGACATCCATCTGGAGATAGCAGCCATGCAATCATGGAATCGAGCCCCCGTTTCCTTTTCAGAGCCCTCCCTTAGTGACAGCACTATTTGGGTGTCGTCCGCATAAGAGGTCAACTGGAAGCCAAATGACCTAATCACACCAGCCAGGGGAGCCACATACACGTTAAAAAGTGTCGGGCTGAGGGAAGAGCCCTGTGGGACCCCACAAGGAAGGGTGAAAGGTTTAGACTGGCAGTTGTCCATATCCACGGTTTGTACTCTATCAGAGAGAAATGACTGCAGAAGCTTCCAGGCAGACCCCTTTAACCTCTTGTTCAGGACAAAGATATAATCTCTCTAAGAGGCAAAGCGTTCCAAAGTCCTGGTGGGGCTTGTCCAAATTGGTGAGTATGCTTATTGCCAACAACCACCAGCTTGGCCCTTAAGGCTGTGAGGGGGGGGGAGGGGAGCACAGGCACATGTGCAGCAGGACAAGACGAACGAACGCCAGTCTGAAGTATGGGTGTAGGGAGGGAAAGTGAATCAACAAAAGCACGTAGAGAGTTGAAGCCCCACAGGCCTATCTTAGCCAGGATCTGAAAGCGGGGATGCAGATCTTGAAGTCTGCATAGCTTCTTTAGTCTGGGATGTGCGGCGAGTCTCGTGCTTCAAGAGATCTTGGGCCTGCTGTTGGGTGTTGCTTCCCCTGGAAGGTGATGCGAAGTCTCGCTGGGTATAGCATGGCATAGGGGAGATTAGCCTACTGCAACTTCCTCTTAACCGGGAGGAATTTCTTTTGGGGCTCCTGCACCGCCATTGTGAAGTCAGAGTAAATTGATATAGGGTTCCCCCTCGTAGATCAGACTGCGCCTCTCCCTGGCTAGGCGTAGTACAGTGTCGCAGTTGCGATAATTCAAAAGCCTAGCAATAATGGGCCTGGGTGCGGAGCCAGGAGGGGGCCGAGCGGTCAGGGAGTGGTGTGCCTGCTCCATCAGCAACTCTTTAGAGGGGGACGAGGCATCAAAAAGCACCACTAGCACGTGCTCTGCGCACTCCTCCATCCGCCAGGTTTCCGTGGATTCTGGAACACCAAGGATGGGAACATTGTTCCTGGGCGATCACACTTCTAAGTCTATGTTTTTAGCAGAAAGGACTCTTAGGAGACGTTCCATAGTTTGTATCTGTTCCCCCCTCTGCGAGGATATATTCTCTAAGCTGGATATTCAAGGCTCAGTTTCGCTAATGCCCCGTCTTGCTTCTCCAGCCTTTGGATGATGATGTCCATGCACATAGAGTCCATTTTGCTTTCAAAAGATGTGAGGCTTTGGTGCATATTGAGCAGCAGGTAATGCATATCGACGTCTTCAGATTGTTGTTGTGGTTCCTGCCCTTCAGCCATGCCTATATCTGGATCTCCAACCGGGGAACATGCAGATTTTCTGGGTTTAAAGGGTAGTTTGGCCTGCTTGCCCTCCGTTCTGCCCATACTTGAGATGTAGTCTTCTCAATAGGGAGCGGCACGGTCAGTGGCCAGTGAAAGTGAACCAAGGGGATGGAGCAGTGTGTGTGGATGGAGCTTGCCCCGCAGAGGGGGGGGAACGGCAGCTCGTGAAAAGGCTCTCACCCACAGCGTTGCTTGGGGGCTCCTCGTAGACTCTGGGAGTCTCTCTTTGGCAGGGATGTGCAGCTGTGCTTGGTGGTCGCCCCCTCCTCTATAGCGCTGCTTCTGCTGCGTATGTCACCTCAAACCCAGCCATGCACTCACCAGCGTAGGCGCATGAGCTGGCTCGCATGCGAGATTAGTCTCCAAATCTTTTTTCTACCTGACGGGCCTGCACGAACTCTCAATACACGCCCACTCCGGTGCACCTTCTTCTCCCGTCATCTCAAGGGGCAGCCCCACGGGTTAGATCTCCGGCCGCTCCGTGTCCCCGTGCCTCTCCCAGGTTTCAGCCAACCACGAAGGGGGGGGGGGGGGAGGTGTTGCCACCACAGGCCCAACGGAGCTTCATGTAGTCTTGGTCGAGGTCCGAGCCTCCTCTTTCCTCTGCATTTCGTGTGCAACCATGCCCTGCCACAGGTATGTTCTTCAGTGTAAAGAGGTATGCCTCTGATCGCCCCCTGGTCCGTCGTGACGTACTCCAGCCACACAGCGTCGTAGTTTGTTGGCTCTGCAACAAGGATTCTGCACCGGGTTCTCTTTCCCTACCCTGTTGCAGCCGCCATATTGCAAGGCCTCCACGCCGGTACGGGCAGGGCTTCAGATCGAATCTAGTCACCAGCAGCACTGGAGTATTACCTCGCTCACAATCCGGTAGCAGGGCACTTTAGACATCTCATAGGAGCAAGCTGGTGTTTCATTATTCCCATCCAGGGCAGGATAGTAAAGGATTGTTGTCCCGGACGCCAAGAGCCTCACGCAAGTGCTGCCATCTTGTTTGCCGGCTCTCGGCCCCTCCCCCCCCATCCAATATTCTTAAAATCTGAACGAAAGGAAGCCAGCCGCACAGCCTTTCTTCAATTCATCAGGAAGATTTCAAACCAGGCCAATGGCGAAGCAACCACACCCTAACTGCAAAGAGTTCTGTGGATCAAATATTTATTGTATCAAAAGTCTGTATGGACTAAGTTGTGAGCATCAGAAGAAAGTCTCACTAATTTATCTAGCATCCGATCCATTCGTTTTGGAGCTGGTTGTTAATGCCACATTTTTATGGGAGTTAGGCTGCAGGAGAAACCTTAATCCCTAAAAAATGTGGGCTAGGCTGCAGGATGAAATCGGTCTATGCAGTGTCTATTCAGTACTTGAGAGTTTATGAAAAAATGTGTCGCCCCCAAATGTAGTTTGCTCCCCTCCAGGCTCACCTTGGGCAAGTCTGAAGACAGCATCCGATCCATGTGAAAGTGCGAAGAATCCTTCGTTGTCTGTGTCCGGCACGGCAGGAAGACACTGTGCTGAAGTCAGTTACCTTCTCTTTACGTCACATTAACTAGACTGCTGGCCTACGTGATGGTAATCATGCTGGAAATAGTAATGGACTTGATGACCGCCTCATAAAAAGACCCCCACAGTGGAGTAAGGGTGTAAATAAATGCTAAAACCTCAGTATGGCCCCATAATTTGTAAAATTGGAAGTTGTTAGTCCCTCACACATCATGGTATGCAACAATGTCTCTCCACAACTACGGGTGGATCTCTCAGATGCAGGCTACAGTCAACCATATCATTAGCCCTAAATGACTTCTATCAAACTTGTCTGATCGTGTTTGTCAACCCGAACCAACAACACAATTATTATATGTACATAGACTTGATTAGTGCCTCCTCATTGAACTACCACGGGTCAGTATGCCTGATTATATAATGCCTCCCGCCAGATATTAACTTGAGATCATGATAGTACTCTTAAGAGTTCTAACGACATGGGACCTGCTAAATTAAAAACATAGAACATTTGCATGTCAAACTCGATGGTCCTTATTTAGACAATTTTGTGGGGTGCCTAAGATGTTCATCCATTTGCATTCCCTGAATGACAAAATGTTTGCAAGATAGTCTCCTCTTGTCCAGTTTGACCACTTCTACTATGAACTGTGCAATTTAAAATTGGACTTGAGAGGAGGCATTCTGTCAGGAGTGCTGATAACACACCCTTGCGTACATGGTTCAAACCACTCTCCTTAGGGTGCAATCCACTATTGTGCATCAGGAAGTTACTAAGAGCCCCCAATCATTGGGAAACCTGCTTCTCTCTATGCTGGAATATCTTCGTAGTCCTCTCCTCAACCTTAGCTGCATTGTTTGTTAGGGCCTCCCCATGATGGAGGGTTCTGTTCTGCCCAACTCTCCGTTCATGCTCACCTAGAGTATAGGGATAGGCTAAGCTGTAGGGTACCTAAGGAAAACCAGATTGATGAAGCATTCCTGAGCGACTTTTCCTTTTTCGTTTAGCCATCCCCATTCAACACAACTCTAGTAGATATTTTCCTGTTCAGGAGCCTTTCCAATGATGAAGCATGTCAATGGTGGGCGAAGTCTTGACATCCTTTTTAGTAGCATTTACATTACATAGCCATACAAACCAGTTGTTTCTATACACCTGTTTGGAAGGGAGTAGTGCTTTGTGGGAATGCTCTTAACTCCTCTCCTGCAACAGTGAGTTTGATTTTATTTGCAACAAACTGAGGGAGCTTTGTGTTGGGGTCCTTGATCCATTGAACAGACCCCTTGCGGGCCTACCTCACTGCCTCTGCCATCCTACTTAGCGAGCGCATCTCTTTTATAAGCCAATAAATTAAGCAAACATGCAAAAGCTTGCATAGAAAGCTGGCTCTTAGTCCTCATTGCTCCAGGAAGAATTGTTAAGAAGGTACTGGCTCAATATTTCGATTGGGACTGAAGTCCTCTGCAGTGCTTGTCAAAGAAATGCTACCCAACATTGTGAGACTGGGGATACTTGCCCATTTTTATTGGGAGACAGTGCTGGGATTATGTTCAGGGGGCACAGAAAGAGCGTCCCTCTTACTGATAGTGACTCCTCTTCTCTCCCCAGGCTATTAGGGTAGGTGCCCAGGCATCTCTTCTGCTTCAGTGCAACCTTGACCTCGCCTTGCCCTTTGAACTCGTGTTGGTGTCTGTCTTATGCTGTTTTTCTTCTTAACTGCTCGTTTTGCCCCCAACTCAGTCACTGCTCTTTGTTTGTCATTTGTTCTGTTTGCCCCCGGTCTCTGTTTAACGCTTCCTTTTTGCATCCTTTGTTCTCTTACTCCTTCGTTGCATATTGGTCTCCTGTCAGTTTTTGCCCCCCCGACTCGTCCCGCTGCTCCCGCCGGACTTTCCCATCTTTCCGCTCCCGCTGGCCTTTACAGTCTTGCCGCTCCTCCCCCTTTCCCTCTCCCTCCCCCCTTCCCTTCCCCTCCTTATCCTCATCCCCCCCCCTATCCCCTTCCCCCTATCCCTTTCCCCCTTTCCCTACTCAGTGGAGGCCGAAGGCGCATCAATGCAAGCCAGTCTGCGCCTGGACCCTGGTCCAAACACCTCCCACAGCTAAACTGCCGATTAAGTCCACCTCCTCGACGCCGCCACAAACGCTGCTGTCGAGCTGCTCCTCAGTTCACGACACCAACCAACAGCATGAAACCCTCTATTCATTGAGGACACTGCATCACAACACCAACTGACAGCATGAAACCCTCTATCCATTGAGGACACTGCACCAATAATGAAGGTATTCCTGTCGGGGGCCCCCACAAATCCTTGCCCCCACCATATCTACAATCTGGGAAGAACCACAATCAGCGCTGCACTCACTTCTATTTTGAACATCTCCCTCAGGATAGCCACCTTCCCAGATAGCTTGAAACATTGAGGTTCCCGCTCTCCCCCAAAAAGCCTCTGCTGACCCAGAAGTACTCAGCAGCTACCGATCCATCTAGCTGCTCCCCTTCCCAGGCAAAGTCTTCGAGAAGACCACTAACAGGCAACATCTGAAAGAGACACGTTAGTGACAGATTCCTTACCTTAGAATATCCCCAGGCGTCAGGCTGGATCCGGAAAGTTTTTGCGTAGCAGTACCCTTGCGCGTCGGTAGGCGGCGTCGTGCGGCTCCGCGTCCATCGTCGGGACCGCCGGGATGACGTCGCGGGCAGTACTTAGACGCCGCCCCTGCACGCTGATGTCAGTTCTTCTTTTTCCGCGCCAGTAAGCGCAGATCCGGAAAGAGCAGTGCCCTAGTCATTTTTTGACTATCTTTTTGGTGATTTTTCACTGTTTTTCTCCACGAGTCTCTCGACTCCGAAGGTGTCGGTAGGGATGCCCGGCTTCAAGCCCTGCGTCGTCTGTGGTCGTATGATGTCGATCACAGACCCACATTTAGTGTGTCTCTACTGTCTCGGCCGTGACCACGACACAAAGTCGTGCCCCGACTGCCGGGCCTTGAACCCGAAGGCTTTGCGAGAGCGGTCTCAAGCTCCTCGAGGTCCGGCAGTCTGCTCCGCGCCATACCAGGCCCCGGTCACGTGAGAGGTCGAGGGGCCGGTCGCGGAGTCCTCATCGGTCGTCGGGGTCCAAGTCTTCGCACTCCTCCGGTAAGTCGAAGCACAAAAAGTCTAAGAAGCGTCATCGCTCCACGACTTCGCCTCGCCGGTCTCGCGACTCGGCTAAGGCTCCTGTCGGCACCGTCCCCGCGGCTCCGGGAGTGCCTGTGGAGCCGGCCGAGATACAGGAATTCCTGTCGGCCATGGCCCGCCTCTTCGGGCCTCAAGGTCCCCCCGGAGCGCCTGCGGGCCCTGATGGGGTTTCCCCGGCGCCGCCGACTACTCCGGTCCCGGCGCCGCCTGTAAAACCTGCTTCGGCCCCGGCCTCGATCCCGGCTCCGGTGCTGCCGCAACCCCCATCGACGCCGGTTGACCTAACTACACCTGCGCCGATGTCTCCGGTGCCGTTCCCGACGCCGCCCGGGGCTCCGGGCGGCGTTGTTCCCCGGTTCTCTCCGGACACGGCGCCGGACCAGCGTCGCTCGACGCCGGCTCCGACGCCGTTGAGACCTTGGGTCCCGCGTGTCCCTCCTCCATATTTTGAACCTGAGGAGGACGAAGAGGACTGGGAGGGGTCGGAGGACTGGGCTGAGGAACTTGGGGATGCCAGTGGGCTGGACACCTCCCCTGACCCTGGCATGCTGTCTCCTCCTTCCATGGCAACGGAGGAGGGAGCAAATTTTGCAACGGTGTTGCGTAGAGCAGCTGGGGCCTTACACCTCCAATTGCCTACAGTGGCCGTCAGGACTAACCTCCTGACGGAAGTGCTTCAGCCGGAGGCTACCTCCTCGGAGCCACTGCTGCCGTTTAATGACACACTTTCTGACGTTCTTTTGGGCACCTGGTCCAAGCCCGCCACAGGGGCTCCTGTGGATAGGAACGTGGCCCGACGCCATCGCCCCGCTCCGGGGCGACCCCCTGTTCCTCCCCCAACACCCCACTCCTGAGAGCTTGGTTGTCCAAGCCTCTGCTTCCCAAACCGCCTTCCCTACCGCTCCTCCGGATAGGGAATCCAAACGCCTGGATCAATTTGGGAAGAAGGTCTTTTCTTCCTCCAGTGCTGGCTTGCGGTCTGTCAACACCGCTTGCCTTTTGGGCCGATATTCCCACTCTCTGTGGGACTCGGTGGCGCAAGCTTTGTCCCAGTGTCCTGAGGAGGTCCAGACACTGCTTTCCCGCGCCATTGCGGAAGGAAGAGATGCGGCTAAATTACCATTCGATGTGGCCTTGATACCGCCGACTCGCTGGGTAGATCTATTGCAACGACAGTGGCGCTGCGCCGTCACGCCTGGCTGAGAACCACTGGTTTCTCGGGTGATGTCCAGAACACTCTTATGGACATGCCCTTTGATGGGGTCGGTCTTTTTGGGAACAAGGCAGACCATGCGCTGGAGCGTTTTAAGGACTCGCGGGCTACGGCCAAGTCCCTGGGCCTTTCTGCTGTACGCCCTCCGCAGCCATCTGCTTTTCGCCCCTTTCATGGCCACGGAAGGGGCGCCCAGTCACGTCCGCTGCCCAGCCACCGGCCCGCGCAGCAAGCGTCTTTGCGTGCCCGAGGACGTGGCTTCCGCCGTGGCGGATCGAGCAACCAGCGTGCGGGTCAGGCCACCAACCCCGCCCTGTCCGCGGCCTCCAAGCCCTCCTAGTCCCTCCTTTCAGGTGCACAGCACGCCAGTAGGGGGCAGGGTCCGCCATCACCTTCACCACTGGCGTGCCATCACCTCGGACAGGTGGGTCTTGGACATTGTCCGAAGGGGCTACTCCCTCCCCTTCGAGACCACTCCCCCAGCCATGCCACCTCCATTCCACCGCATGTCAGGGGATCACTTGGTGCTTCTTCAGAAGGAAGTTGCGGCCCTCTTGGCTAAGAGGGCCATCAAGCGCGTTCCGACCCCAGAAGTAGGACGTGGTTGCTACTCCCACTACTTTCTGGTGCCCAAAAAGGACAAGGAGGACATGCGTCCTATCTTGGACCTCCGGAACGTCAATCGCTTCCTCCGGAAGGAGAAGTTCAAGATGCTCACCTTAGCTCAAGTCTTGACTGCCCTCGACCCTGGAGACTGGATGGTAGCGTTGGACTTGCAGGACGCTTATTTCCACATCCCCGTCCTGCCGGCGTTACCTGCGGTTCATGGTAGGCCTCGAGCATTTTCAATTCACCGTGCTCCCCTTTGGCCTCACAAGTGCCCCTCGGGTGTTCACGAAAGTGATGGCGGTGGTCGCAGCTCATCTGCGCCGGGCAGGGGTTCCAGTCTTCCCCTACCTTGACGACTGGCTGCTGAAGGCGGGCTCGTCCCAGGCAGTCTTCTCCCACCTCCAGACTACGGCCGAACTCCTGCACTCGCTGGGGTTCTCCATCAATGTGCCGAAGTCGCACCTAATTCCTTCTCCAAAGCTCCTTTTCATCGGAGCAGTTCTGGACACAACGCAGTTTCGGGCCTATCCTCCCGAACGGCGAGTCCGGGATATTCAGGCTATGATTCTGATCTTTCAGCCTCTATCCTGGGTTTCGGTACGGATGACCCTGAGGCTGCTGGGCCTCATGGCCTCCTGCATCCTGCTGGTCGATCATGCCAGATGGCATATGCGGGCTCTGCAGTGGGACCTGAAGTTCCAGTGGGCGCAGCACCAGGGCAACCTGTCCGATCACGTCCAGATCTCGGAGGGGACTGCAAAACAGTTGCAGTGGTGGCTCTCGATCCGGCAATGGGTTATGGGCAGATCCCTCTCCCTTCCCCAGCCAGAGCACACAGTTGTGACGGACGCGTCCCTTCTGGGATGGGGCGGTCACATGGGAGAGGCGGAGATCAGAGGCCTCTGGTCTCCGGCGGAGTCCCGGCTCCATATCAACGTTCTGGAGCTCCGGGCGATCCGACTTGCACTCAAGGCATTCCTTCCCTCTGTCCAATGGCAGGTAGTGCAGGTGTTCACCGACAACACCACCGCCATGTGGTACTGCAACAAACAAGGCGGGGTGGGGTCGTGGACCCTATGTCAGGAGGCTCTGCGCCTCTGGATATGGCTGGAACATCAGGGCATATTCTTGATGGTTCAACACCTGGCAGGTTCCCTGAACGCCAGGGCGGACGAACCTCAGCCGCAGGTGCATGATGGATCACGAATGGCGTCTTCACTCGGAAGTGGCGCAAGGACTCTTTCTACAGTGGGGAGAGCCTTGGTTAGATCTATTCGCCACCGAAGAGAACGCGCAATGTCATCAGTTCTGCGCGTTGGAATTTCCAAGGCGGCACTCGCTCAGCGACGCTTTTCGTCGCGAGTGGAGTTGCGGTCTGTTGTACGCTTTTCCGCCTATACCACTTCTACCCAGAGTGTTGAAGAAGATTCGGCGCAACCGGGCCTAAGTCATCCTTGTGGCTCCGGACTGGGCTCGAAGAGTTTGGTATCCCGAGCTACTCAGTATGCGCGTCAATCCCCCGATCCGTCTGCCTCTTCGGGAGGATCTTCTGTCGCAGCAGCAGGGGACGACTCCACCCGAACCTGTCCAGTCTACACCTCCTTGCGTGGAGATTGAGCGGCGGCAGTGGATTCCTTTCGACTTGCCTCCCGAAGTTTGTGATGTGATTCTGGCAGCCAGGCGTCCCTCCACTAAGGTGGTATACGCCTGCAGGTGGAACAAGTTTGTGGAATGGTGCACAGCAAAGGCTGTGAATCCCCTCTCTGCCCCTCTTTCTGAGGTTTTTCTGTTCCTTCTTTCTCTGGCCCAACAGGGTTCTGCCCTGGGTACCATCAAGGGCTATCTTTGTGCGATCTCGGCCTTCCTCAGGCTCCCTGATCAGCCCTCTCTTTTAAGTCCCCTGTTGTTAACAGGTTTCTAAAAGGCATTACACACCTCTTCCCTCCTGTTCCGTTTGTCATGCCTCAGTGGGACTTAAACTTGGTTCTTACCTTTTTAATGTGCGCTCCCTTTGAGCCTCTACATAACTGTCCTCTTCGTTTTCTTACTTTGAAGACAGCCTTTCTGGTGGCCATCACCTCCGCTCGGCGGGTGAGTGAGCTCCAGGCTCTATCATGCAAACCTCCCTTTCTGTCTGTCCATCCAGACAAGGTTGTTCTCGGGACGCGTCCGTCCTTCTTGCCAAAGGTGGTTACTGCTTTCCACATTGGGCAGACCATCACTTTGCCCACCTTCTTTCCGCCTCCGCATCCTTCCAGAGAGGAAGAGAGGCTCCACCGTCTGGACCCAAAACGTGCGCTTTCCTTTTATATCAACCGCACACAACACTTCCGGGTGGATGACCAGCTCTTTGTTGGCTACGTGGGCGCCAAAAAGGTCGGGCGGTGCACAAGAGAACCATCTCCCGCTGGGTCACCTTGTGTATCAAAGCCTGCTATTCTTTGGCTAAGAAGGAGCCTCCTGTTGGGCTGCGTGCCCATTCCACCAGGGCAACGGCTGCTACCACGGCTTTAGGCCGCGGTGTTCCGCTGCAGGATATGTCAGGCAGCTACGTGGGCCTCACTGCACACGTTTACCAAGCATTACTGCCTTGACAGCCAGGTCCGGAGGGACGGCTTTTTTGGCCGTTCTGTCCTCCGGGACTTCCTTGTCTGATCTTTGTTCGCAGACCCACCACCGGGGTTGGTATTGCTGGGGTATCTATTCTAAGGTAAGGAATCTGTCACTAACGTGTCTTTCAGATGCACAAGTTACTAACTTGTGTAACGATATATCTGTAAGAGACAGTAGTTAGTGACAGATTCCTTACCGCCCCACCCATCCTCCCCGTTCTGCGAACTGATTTCTAGGGTTAAGGACATCCCTTTCAGGGCCCTAGTATTTTTCAGACACCTATGTCCGCTTCTTGCATGGCTCTGCGTTCCTGGCGCGGAAAGTCGTGTACAGAACTGACGTCAGCGCGCAGGGGCGGCGTCTAAGTACTGCCCGCGACGTCATCCCGGCGGTCCCGACGACGGACGCGGAGCCGCACGACGCCGCCTACCGACGCGCAAGGGTACTGCTACGCAAAAACTTTCCGGATCCAGCCTGGGGATATTCTAAGGTAAGGAATCTGTCACTAACTACTGTCTCTTACAGATATATCGTTACACAAGTTAGTAACTTGTGCTTTCTGAACACCTAGAACGCCACAAACTCCTGGACTGCTCGCAAATCAGGATTCCGAAACAACCACAGCACTAAAACAGCCCTCATCTCTGCTACAGACTACATAATGCACCATCCTCTAGCATGGACAGACCGCGCCGCCCCCATCCGCCTTGCCCTCTCAGCGGCTTTCGACACAGTATCCCACCACACACATCGATAGATTACACACGGCAAGAAAACAAGAGCAGTACTCAAATGGATAGCCTCCTTCCTCTACGGAAGAACACAGTCAGGCTCTCGCTGTTCACATCAGAACCCAAGGACCTCATCTACGAAGTCCCACAGGGGTCATCACTCCGCTCTACACCTTTCAACATGTACATGACTCCTCTGGCAAACATCAGATCTCACAGAATCAACATCTCCTAGGCCGCTCCTGCTCATTTTTTTCCCTTTCAGACGACATCATCACCACCAAGACAAACTTCAAACAATGCAAGACCAGCGTGGCAAATGAAAGAAAACTGCCTCAAGCTCAACACCGACAAAACTGAAGTGATCTTTGGGAATAAAAGTTCACCTTGGGGTGCCACGTAGTGACCTGCTGATTTTGGACCTACACACCCTTACCGACTACGCTAAGAACCTAGGCCTAATCGTTGACACCAACCTCATCATGAAGTCCCAGGTCAATGCCGTCACTTCCTTATGCTTCCACATCCTTCGCATGTTGCACACCACTCCGAGAGCTCCACTAGCTCCCCATCCAGAAGCGCTGCCAGTTAAAACTTCACACATGCATTCAAGTCACTACACAACACGGGGCCTGCAAACTGCATGACTTCCACCAACCTACCAGACAACTTTGTTCAGCATCACTCACACACCCCACATCCACAGAAGCTGATCGATCACTCTCCTACCAAGCTGCCAAATTCTGGAACTACCTCCCCTAACACATCAGGTTCTCCTCCTCACTTCTTGGAATTCCGCGAGAGGCTGAGGACCTGACTTTTCAATTAGTCTTCTTGCAGCACTATCGAGACTGTGTTCAGGCCAAGCTTTACCACTTGCTTACTCTCACCTACTCAGTGCCTGGATTCCTCTCACGGGTGACAAGCACGGTGACCAGCAGCGCTACAAATCCACCTTACATTATTTGACACTACAGCGGTGGCAGCATACATCTATAGTCGGAATAATATTCCTTTTACCACTACTCTTATGAAGAGCTGGACTTACTGCTACTCCTAGGTAAAAGCTCTGCAGCCACCTCTTACTTATGTCTTGGGCTTACGTGATATATTGCTGTACATATTTCTGCCATCAATTGCTTGGCTTCGACAAACTTCTAAAGTGTGTGTTCGTAGCATTTTTGCCCATACTGCTGGTTTCGTTACATTTCGTTCCGCCCGCCCTGGCCAGTCCGCCGTAGTCTTCCAACTTCTACGCCGTGTTCTTCCACTCCATCCACACAAAGTGATGGAGAAGACTCTTCAGCTTCTGCCCCAAGTTTCATGCTAAATATTCCAAGCAGGATCTACAGTCCATCTGCAACCTCTACCTGTCTCTAGAACACGACGAAATGCCATGTGAAGCTTGGCTGGCATTTAATTCGAAGAAGACTCCTCACCAACAGAGCAACCGCCTCTGGGCCCATACCACCATTCGAGCACACCGAACCGAAGAGACTCACGATATCTTTGGGGACCAACCACTCGATCTCCAAACAGAAGAGGACATCAAGGGGAAAGCATAAACTCAGGAAGCGCCTATGGACATCTCCATTCTACTTGCCAGCAGCAGTGAAGGGTCTGACTCCGAACATAAGTCGTTCTTGAAGAGACACACGAGTACGCCGACGAAAGCTTCCCAAACTCACACAAAGACTATCCTAATAGCTCAAGGAACTCCAGTGCCCCCAGGCCATGGAAGTCTCTGACATAAAGCAAAGGAGCAGACTCGTTTCCCGCCGCCTAAACCAACACTGAAAAGGCATCGAAAAACGAAAGGCATAGACTGACTTGCAGTCAAAGGCAGCCTCTGTGCCTGTGTCACAAACGCACACCTCTACGCCTACAAAGCCCTCAGAGCTGAAAGTTGCACCTTTGGGCTCAAACTCACTCGGTGTCAGATCTCTCCATGCCAACTATACCTCTGTGCTGGAAATACCATTGACACCCAAACCATTGGCCCCGAAAACGCTCTTCGCGCCAAAAACACCAAATGCCACCACTGAACCAAAAGATCATTCAATTGAGCCTATATTGCAAAAATTACAAGAAAAACTCTACACCAGGCAAAAGACTATATATACCACAACCAGACAAGCTCACTAAGAGGAATAAAACATTTGAAGGAGATCATGGGGCCACAACCGCACAAAGAAGAAACATATGGACGTGGGTACTAGCCGCATACTGTTTCCTCAACTACCACCTCCTCCTACCCCTTCTACTCCACCTTCACCTATAACCTCCCTCCACCACCCATTCTTCCTCTGCTGCCAACATCAGCTACATCACCTGGACCTCTATCACCACAACACTCTCCTCACGTTCTCCCACAGGGATCACCCACACCATCGTCCCTCGGAGATAACACTGACCCCTATAATTAACAATACTTTATAGATGGATCCTCAGGTGGACTCTAAAAATATTGTCGACGCATGGGATGACTAATATACATCCTCCAGATGACACTGACCCTGACCTTTACCGCCTTAGCCCTCTAACCAGAACCTAACAAATTACCATGAGGTCTTTCACAAGGCTGCACACTACCATAAAGTACATATGCACACACTGCAAGATGAGGATGATTTCCTCTTTGAAATGTTATCCAAAACAGTGTGCATTTCAGTTTTTACCGATGTTAAAGGGCATGCTCAAACCCACGACTGAAATCTTAAGCAACCCATAAAATCAAGGGTCCTAACCCCAAGAGTTGACAAAACAAAATAAGCCTTGTCCAATCCAATGTATATCAAAGGGCATCTTCCTCCTGATTCTCTGCTAGTTCATAGTGCCAGAAAACGGGCCAATTCGCAGGGGACGGCTGACACCCCCACCCCACCCACTGACAGAGTAAAAAGTACGACCCAGCATGGAAGCATGTAGTAGCACAAGCTGCCAATAACCTTAGATTAGCGAATTCAGTGAGCTTCCTCTCTAGATACAACAGAGAACTTTGGGATGGGATGAGAGGCAAGATTTACTCCATCTTCCTGAACAATACAAACAAAGCGTTCAGCTCAACACTCATTGCCAGCTCGAGTGTTCGTGCAGTTACTAGGGATGATGGCGTCTTGCATCCTAATAGTCCCTTACACAAGACTTCATATGCGTCCCCTGCAGGAATGCTTAGCACGTCAGTGGAACCAGGCCTAGGGTCTGTTATCAGATCTAGTGTTGGTGGATGGCCGCACCCATCGCTCTCTGCAGTGGTGGAATCCACAAAACCTTTCAAAAGGGCGGCCCTTCATCGACCCGGTTCCACAGATCGTGCTAACAGCAGACGCATCGCTCACTGGTTGGGGAGCTCGTCTCCAGACGCACACAATTCAGGGCATGTGGAGCTTGCAGCAAAAGCAGCTTCACATAAATCATCTAGAGCTGCTAGCGATTATTCTAGCGCTCTAAGCATTTCAAGTTCATCTAGTAGGCAAAGCTATACTAATTCGTACAGACATGACAGCAATGTACTACATACAAAAACAGGGGGGGGGCACTCTCTCCAGCTGTCACAACTAGCACAGACCATCTGTAGACGGGCCATACGCCACAAAATGTATCTCCTCGCAGAACACCTTCCAGGAGTAAACAATCAGATTGCAGATCTGCTCAATCGTCAAACACAACAGATCCACGAATGGGAACTACACCCTCAAGTTCTCCTCCCATTCTTTCAGTTGTGGGGCTTTCCAGACATCATCTGTTCGCCACAAACCTAAACACAAAATGCCCAAGCTTCGCAACCAGGTATCCACACCCATTGTCCAGAGGCAATGCACTATGGATGAATTGGTCGGGGATATTTGCCTACGCTTTTCCGCCTCTCCCACTCATTCCATTAGTGGGTCGCAAACTCAGACAAGCGTCTCTGATACTAATCCTAGTTGCTCCCACATGGGCCCGTCAACCCTGGTTCACAACCTTGTTGGAGCTCTCAGTAGTTCCTCACCAAAAACTACATCTCACACCCAATCTCCTCAAGAAGAGCAGTGGAGAGATAAGACATCCAGATCCCAGTCATCGCAACCTTGCGATCTGGTACCTGAAATCTTAGAGTTTGGCTACCTTAATCACCCGCCAGACTGCATGAACATCATCAAAGAGGCTAGATGTCCTACCACAAGAGCCTGCTATGCAGCAAAGTGGAAGCGGTTTGTGATATACTGTAATAACAATCAAATCAACCTGCTTGATGCTTCAGTTCAAAACATTGTTATTTATTACATCTGCAGCGTTCAAGTTTAGCGTACACATCCATACGCTTACATCTTGCTGCAATAGCTGCATACCTTTAGAATAGACAACATCTTTCTCTCTTCAGAGTGCCTGTCATTAAAGCATTTATGGAGGGACTTAAAAGAATCATTCACCCAAGACTTCCATCTGCTCCAGTGTGGGATCTCAACATTGTACTCACCAGACTGATGGGTCCACCTTTCGAGCCATTGCCCAGATGTGAGCTGCAATTTCTCACTTGGAAGGTAGCTTTCCTCATAGCTATCACATCACTGAGGAGAGTAGGTGAGCTTCAGGCACTACCCATAGAAGAACCATTTTTACAAGTACACCATAACAAAGTGGTTCTTCGGACCAACCCTAAATTCCAACCCAAGGTCGTTTCCGCCTTTCATACCAACCAATCTGTTGAGTTGCCTGTGTTCTTCCCTCAACCAGATTCTGTGACAGAACGTGCTTTACACCCTTAGATGTGAAAAGAGCATTACTCTACTACGTAGAAAGGACAAAACCTTTCCGTAAGACAAAACTAATTGTGGCTTTTGCTCCTCCACATAAAGGCAATCCCATATCAAAATCAGGTATTGCACGGTGGATAGTCAAGTGCATTCAAACATGCTATGCAAAAGCAAAACGAACATTGACAATTCCCCCTAAAACGCACTCCACAGGCAAACTAGGGGCTTCTATGGCATTCTTAGGAAATATACCCATAGATGACATATGCAAAGCTGCAACATGATCTACACCTCACACATTCACAAAACACTATTGTGTAGATGTGTTAGCAAGACAGCAAGCTAGTGTGTACCAAGCAGTTTTACGTACACTATTTCAGACGACCAACAGCTACAGGTTAGCCACCGCTTTGGGAGATAACTGCTATATAGTCTATGCAAAGCATGTGATCTACAGCTCACATGCCTCGAACGGAAAATGCTACTTACCCAGTATGTATCTGTTCTTGGCATGGAGAGCTGTAGATTCACATGCGCCCACCCACCTCCCCGGGTAAATATACCTGTTGCAGTGACATCTTACTTAGATACATATATACATGGGCATCTCTTTTTACTACTCACTAACTCCATGATCACCCTCTACGGGAAAACAATCTAACAATGGATTCGATGCCCATGCGCACTATCACTGAAAGGAGGAGTCACCTACCATGTGACTGAAAAGACTTCTTCGGAGAAAAACAAAGTGCAAACATCCGGACCCAACACTAGATGGCAGGCTATGCAAAGCATGTGAATCTACAGCTCTACATGCCAAGAACAGATGCATACTGGGTAAGTAGCATTTTCCTTATCTTCTGGTGGATACATAATCTTCTTGCAGATTCCTAATCTGATCGTGCTGTGGCCAATAATTTCTCATGGTTCAAATAAAAGTAATGCGTTGAATTTTGTTAATGTTTTTGCTTTCTCTGTTCCTCTCTGCATGTCTTGATGGGGCACAGAGAAAGTTTCAGGAACAGTGTGTCGTTTGACTTCTGATATACTCCAGTGTCATGTCAGAGGTGGAGTTGGCTAAGGTGTCACAATTTGGCAGGGGTGGAGAGATATTGATGTGGAAAAGGTTTTTCGGACTAATCTGAAGCCTGGAAAGGTTAATCCATGAGGTCAAGAATCTGCCGTAGGATTATGTAGCCACCCAAAACACTGTTAATGAAGGACTGTGTGTTTTTCTTCCAAGCCACGCTACTCCATCTGATAGTCCCAGTTTTCTCAATTTTTACAGTTCCGAACAGCCTTTAACACTTAACTTCGTCACTAGAATTCAAAGAATCTTGCTCAGGCAGTTTTCTCATAAATTCTACAAGATATGGGGCAGATGATTGCAATACTATAATATTCCTCTTTCACAAGGGGCGGCGCCTTACGTGGTTTGATTGTGTTCGTGGATGTAGAATTTGAGACTATTGTTGTAACCAGGATTAGGATTTCTCTTGTGATACTATGCAGATGCTACGCCATTGTCCTGCTGAGAATACTGGGGTGGGTGTGCACAGGGGCATCCTTTGTTTTTCTGTTACTGTTCGGTGCCCGTTTGGCACCTTTAGAACAAGTCTACTGCAAATGCCTCAACATTGCTGTACAACTCAAAATCAATTGCAAAAAAAATAATTCAAAGAATCTTATGCCAAATTGAAATATGTTGTACACGTTCTCTGCATACAAATGAAGATGCTCCTTCATGCTTTCTCTTCCTCTACGTTCCGCATTACATTCTCCTTTTTGGAAAACATTTTTTCCAAGTATCCCATGTCTTGCATTGAATCCCTGTAACTGTTTGTTTCACAATTTTGATCTTAAAATTATTAATATGCAAACCGAAGTGAATTATGCAGGGCGGTTAGTGTTTGTAGTGATGGGCAAAAATGTGTAATTTTTTCATGAAAATTACTTGAATAACACTTAAGCTGTCACCTGTGTAAAAATCCTTGCGTACCTAAGTAGCTTAAGAGCTTTACTCGGTGTATTCACAGCTAATGTTAATTTTAGGTTTTGAAAAATTTATTTTTTAGGCTTAATACTGGTGTACTCTACTAAGTGTTGCATGGTTGTCATGTTTTAATCAGTTTATAAATTCCTATCTTTGTTCCTCTTTCAGATTTCCACAAGACGGCACCCTACGTGGTCACTGGGAGTGTAGATCAAACAGTGAAAGTGTGGGAGTGCCGTTGATTTAATCCATGCTGCAGCCTCTCACCCTCACCCACTTGCCCCCTTTCCTCTGGATGCACTCAGATACCATGGTTACCCATTGAGCTCTGTTTAAATAACTATTGTCCTTTCATGTAAATTATTCTGGATGTAGATTGAGCTTATTAAATGTTACACACAAGTATTCATGCATGGTGAATCCAAATTGTATACTGTAAATTTACATACGTTGTCTAGAAGTACCATAGTTTAATAAACGTGGGCCGGCATTGGTCACATCAGACCTAAGAAGGCAGAAGTTTGTTAGCTGAAATGAGGTCACTAAAACTAATCAGTTGACAATGTCATTCTGTTCTCATCTTATGAGGCTGGAAGGTTGGCCTCGTGTGGGCGGGAAAAGTGCAGATTCCCGTAAAGAGAAATTTGTGTGACAACATTAATGCATCAGCTTCTTCTAATAACACAAAAACCTTCATTCAGAGTTTTCTGAATCCTGTAACTAGAAGATATGTAAACTTTTGTAATGTTGTCTAGATGAATTTTACGCATATCCATGCGTCAGATTTTTCCCCAAAGTTACATGAATGGTCTGGGGTGATAGTTCCATCAAAATACTGAAATATACTGCGATATATATGTATATTTACCCATGTGTTAATACAATGTCAAAGTACCTTTTTTGGGGTATTGGCAGGCCTTGTTTTTTTTGTTTGTTGTGTTTTTTAATAACCTACCAATCCATAGTTTGAACAGACCGTGTAAGAAATTGAGCGGGCCATGGATTTTGCCTTCAAATTCCATTCAAATAGTAGGAAGATCTGTGGACGCTATTAGTGATCTTAGTGGTGCAACTGATCTCTCCCAACTGATAATGCGTTATTCCCATTTCATTCAAACATTTTAACGTGATTTATTAGGGATGTGTAGTGCCCAAATTATGTGTGACAGGAGTCCTGTTGATACACTGTTTTCCTCTTTTTTTTTTTGAGGTTGTGGACACTCTGGAATCCTTCTGAAACTGAAAGGTCTTGGATAATAGCGGATTAATAAAGTTGACATCAAACATTTAATGTCTTGCAGCTCTCTCTGGCGAGACAAAAGGACACACCGTTTGCTGTATACTAAACGTTGGTCAGAAATTGCCTATTAAAAATGTATCAATGTTTTAGTTGGTACTCAACCAGTAAGCAGTTAAAAGAAAAAATGCTCACATTTAATATGTTGTAAGTCCTTCATTAAAAGTTAAGACTTATGGTTTTGAGTGTATACAACTTGATCAGTCCTTTACTAGCTGCAGGAATCCAAAAATATATACTTGCATATCCCTTTAATAGATTACAGTTTTTGTCATAAGAGGGCACCTAATGTGTGGAATTGCAGTAACCTATTAGTTTTTTCCCCATATGAGTAAGTTTGGGGTCTGTAAATATATGTATTAGACTAGAGAGGAAAGTCTTGTAAATGGAGGATAGCCACTATTGGACACCTGCGTGACATGTAGTAATGTGGTTCTCCTCTTAAGGTTTCTGTTCATGGAGCTACTCTGAATTTGTTGGTGGCAGGACTCTGGAACCTATTTTGATATTGGGGAAATCTAGATTATAACATACATGTCCCATACCTTCTTTTAAGAGTTTGTCATCAGTTCTTATTCCAGCTTTCACTGTAGAACGGTTTTTGGACAATACTTTTCTTTCAAGTATTTTGTCAGTTGGTATGGTTGCTGGGCATTAGAGATTCTTATGTTCCAGTGTCATCACAGTGCTGTTTCAAAACACTTTTTTCCACTTAGTCCATCCAAAATGCCCTGCATTTTGAAGCTGCTGGATTTGGTTCCAACCATGCCACAATTCCCTTAAAACAGTGCGTCAGTTATCATTGTCATTTATCTCCTGAGGAGACCTTGAAAAAAGTAGGGTGGGTCTGGCATAGAGTTAAACGAGTTTATTCAAGATCACGTGTATAAATTTTCTTTGCAGTCTCCAGCTAGATAATGAGATGGTGCATCCTTGAACCTCTCCTATCCTCCAATATTGATCTGTACCTCCTGTCTCCAGGTTACTACCATAAGGAGTGCTCTATTATCCGTGGAGCATAATCCCAGGGTTTGTTACCACCCTTCTCTATAAACAGAGTGTGGTTATTTCTATAGCAAACCACAGTAGGGCTGATTTCAGAGCAGCCAATTCTGATCTCTCTAAGTAACACCCAGTTAGTGTTAACCTTCTCCTGTGTTCAGTTTTCTAAAGAGGGACATTCTCACTGGCTTGTCCTAGGGAGTCGTATAGTTTCATCCGTGGAACATCTGGTCCTTTGTCCTGACCTACATTGGCTCAAAAGCTCATTTGTCAATTAAGCGAGGGAACCTCTAGAACCATTGATTTTTTGAATATCTTTATTTTGTGGGGGGGGTTTTTGGTAAGTCTTCCACTTGTACTTCACATTGATGGCAGGATTGAATCGGAGTTTCAGTACCATTATCCCCTAAAACATAAGCCCTTTGTATGATTCTTTCAGGTAGACCACTTCACTGCTTCTGCTGCTGATTGCCTGTATCATTTTTAAGTATACATTTCAATAGAAACACTCCGTTGCACAGATGAAGATCAATTGCTCTTCTTGGGGCTTGTCTAAAGTAAGGCATGCTCCCTGAAATGCATGCATTAGTATTATGTTCGTTCTCCAAGGCAGTTAGTGATTTAATATTTATTGGATTGAATAGGACTTTGCAAAATATAGATGGTGTCCTGAAAATCTTTTACCAGAGGTTTTAGAGAAAATTATTTCATGAGTAGTCCGTACTGCAGTTTACTACTTGGTTCCATTTACTACGAGAATCCTTTTTCTTTATTATAAATCTTGGTGTCAGAAGATGGTAGTTTATTCTGATGACATTTTCATGAGTGTTGCACAATGGCCAAGGCCTTGTTCATTTGACTACCTGTTCTGCCTTCTTCCAAGCACACATTGATGGATAACCTGCCAGCGAAGAGGATCTGGATTGGTTTCATTTGCCTCAGATGAAGAACTTGGGTCATGCCAATTTTTGTTGCAGGAAATCTCATGCATTACTCACCCACATACACGGATACTGAGAAAGCAGAGGGCGTCTAAAGTAGGTCCTATCATAACGTGTCAAGCCACTGAATGATTTCAAGGCATCTGCAATTAATTGCAGCAAACATTTTGCTTCCTTTTTCTTTTCAGCCACTTAAAGGCAGTATATGTCCTTGGCAGGTGCACTGAGGCACGCAGATTATTGTGATCTACCCAGACTTTTTGTTGTCCTTTCTCTGCAATACTGACCGTATACCTGGGTTAAGTCCTGTGGGTAGTGGAATTAGCTGCACCCATGGAGTATCTTAATCCTGCCCTTTACTAGTTTTAGTTGTAAATACTCTTCTTCCAGACATATACCTCATGTATTTACTGTAGTTGGGGCAAAGACAAACTTCCACTTTTGAATTACAATTCTGATCTACTTTGCGATCCAAAGGATGCTCAATTTAATGCAAGCACCCTCTCCCAGGTGCTTCAGTATTTTGGACCTGCTTGCTAAGAAGGAGCAGGGCCTATTAATTGCAGGAGGCTTGGCCTGAAATTGAAGATATCACAGGATTTATTTCCTTCCTGATGTCTTGGTAGCATTTTGGATGGTGTATTGCATTACCATTACGAAACTCTTTTATGTTACCCGACATTGACTCATTTCTAGGATGTAGTCCAATAAGCATTTAAGAGAAGCTGACCTTTGTTCCTTGAAGCCGATTTAGAGGACTTGGTCAACTAGATTTTTTTTGGGATAGTTCCCAGTTAATGCCGCCGTATATCTGAGCCATCTCTTTTGTCTCATATCTCTCTTAAATTGCCATTTTTTCCTGAGAAATATGCTTGTTCCGCTGCTTTTCCTTCCCAGTTCAAAGTCATTGTATTTGCATTGGAAAGTGCAGTTTGGCTCATCTCTAGTGGTTCCTGGTGTCCACTCTCCATAGTGTGGTTGCAAAGAATCCCTTTGGTGTTTGGCTATCTACTCCATGGTTTGTTTGGTGTTTAAACTAACTCCTTGTGGTTAAGGTGTTTCTTGATTTCGTATCTCTTCAAGAGATGTGCTTGGGACATCCTGTTCTACTTTGTATTGCAAGGTTATCTCCACTTTTGCAAAGTTCCTGGAATGTTACTTTGCTTATCCGTCCCTTATGTTTGTGCTTGTTTCAATTCTGCAGGAACCAGCTGGTTTCAACATGTACGCAGCTGAGGTGGACGAGGTAAAGGTTACTGAAAGGCTTTCTGAAGAAGAATTCTTCTGGATTGCAACAGATTGTTAAAAATATATATATCTTTTTCACTGCTGTCTATTGTGCTTATGAGAAGGTACCTGTTCAGTCTTTTCTAATTCACTGAGAAGAGTATATGAGAACATCGCCACTTTGATGTCCCTGAAATTCTTGTTACACTAGGCTATAAGCATGAATTATTTTGGATAGCTTAGAATGAGGTCCCCCTGTTCCTGTAGGATTATGATTTGCGATCATATGTTCTCTATTCCAGGTAGATTGCCTGAAACTGAAGCACTATATTACTCTGCGTCCTGTAATTCCAGCCTATGCTGTGGGAATGGGTGAATGATAGCAAATGGTCTTTTTTTAGATTCTGGGGTCCTGCCTATGAATGTCAGTACGTTTACAGGGTGGCATCATGGGCAGAACAGTCCTTACTGGGTAAGTAACTGATATTTACTCTATTTCTTATTTGCCCTGTCACACTATTTTCCTCACACATACTGATTCAGCAGAAACACTGTAGCTACATTCAGGGTGGGAAAGCTAGAAAAATGATTTCGTTCTGTATACCATAAAGGTTTTGCCATGTGCTGGTTTGTATTTAAATTAGAATATCTAGAAGACAATACAATGCCAGAATCCATATTTTACATGCAAGATTGACATTTTAACATACAAGTCAAGTACGTTTGCCAGTGCTTTGTTTTATTCATTTTGAGTAGTGCAATATTTTAAGTACTGCTTTTTAAAGGAAGCATTTGATGAAAAAACGTTGAAGGTGCTTGGATTGCATAGGTGCACGTGTGCTTCTGAGATTGGTATAAATGTGAATTTCTTAGTCCTTCCGATTGACCAAGAGGTTTGTTAGGAAAAAGTAAGTGTTCTGCCATTCTTTCATGTTCTGAGATTTCAGTAAGGGGTTAAAGCTTTTTCCACTAATATAATACAATTCAAAACATTACACTGTTCCAATGTACACAAACAAATGCACAATCAGAAAATACTTTTTCTCCTGACTCCTTGCTTTTTCAGTTCCCAATCCATTAAAGATGTTATCCTTGTACTTGCTCTACTAACATTATGTTGCTTACTGCCAAGTGACGCGCCCAATGATTATTTTTGTTTACTGTTCTTAAGGCATGCTTTTTCATACAATTATTGATATACAGTCTTTTTCCTTAGGTTCACAACACTTTCCTAACTAGCTCCTCCTGCCGTGTCCACACCCACCTCCAAAATCCCCACTAATCTAGTGATGCACCAAACAGGAAAAATCTTTTAATTTCGACAATCATTTCTCATTTAGAACCATTTTATTCAAATGTGTATTGTAACACTGATTATCTTCTGTTCTATTTGCCCATTTATTTTGAGATCTTTGTCCGCAGAAAATGAGAATAGTTGTTGGTTTCAGCTCTTGGTAGAAGTGTCAAATCATCCACGTCGCCTCACTAAGGTGACAAGACATGTTTAGTATTGTTCAAGATACCTTCTTTGATAGTGGAATACAAAAATTGCTCTGAAGGAAAATGATTGGCATTTGTCGTCTCCTTAATTTCTTAATAGAACTGATAATATCTTCTGATTTATTCCCAGATCATTTATTAATTGAATAAAAACTATTTGTTTTTTTTCTTTTATTGAGTAAGCATAAACATGATGAAACCAAATTAGCCAATCATATCTACTCGTTTATGTATAAATGCATGGTTCTCTCTTAAAGGACTACTCCCTTAGTCTGGATTTGGTCAAGAATGCTATGGTGAGCTAAAAACGCTTTAAAAAACAGAAGCACTTTCCAGAACAGGATTTTTTTTTAAAAATTGACATTTTCCTTTAAGACCATTTACTGATCTCAGGGATAGTTTATAAAAACGTCTTCACTGTGCAATACAAAGCTGCAGTGTTGATATTACACTATCTACCGTATACTTTGTTCCTGTGGTATTTACTCTCATCTGCCTTTTAGTCCTGTGCCTTTTTAGTGAGCACTGTAACAATGGATTTGCTGGTTTGGAAACATGCCTGGAGGAGTTTGAATAGTGGAGAGGGTTATTTCTACGTAAATAGAATTTGGAAAATCTAGCTTTCCAGTATACAAAGTAGAACGATTTTTCAATAGCTAATGGAAACACACAAGTTTTAATGGAAAATATATTAGTGCCACCTAATACATGCAAGTCCAAGAAGCTGTCGGTGCGTTTTTGTAGATGCTTAATTTTATGCTCCAGACAAGTGAGTTTAAATATTGATGTTTATATAGCATCTTGCACTTTAGAAGATTAAGCCGTCCTGCATTTATGTATGGTGTGACCAATGATGTGCCCGAGGCACTATCAGAAAAAACTAGTTGCTAGCAAGCTGTCCAAGGGCTGTTGAGCACTGTAGTATCTGGAAATCTTTGCTATAGACTCACCAAGTCCATTCTTCTAATAACTGTCAATTCCCTGCTTCTTCTGTTTGTCTTTATGTGACATGGCTAGTAAATATCTATTAAGTAGCTTTTCTCAAAAGCTGTTTAAAAGAAAATGTTTGTTTTTGCTAAACAGTGGTGGCTTGATGATCCTTAACAGAAATGTTTCTGTGCGATGCTGAAACGTTTGAAGGGAAAGGACAGCTCTTAAAACCACTGAATTATCTTTTTGGTCATAAATATAACAGTAAATAATCCAGGTTATAAAAGAGGAACTGGTACGCTCAACTGTATTTTCACTTGAAGATAGATTTGCAATTAAAGCGGGTTAAAACTTTTTGCGTGGGTGGGGGAATGGGATCTGAAGGATTTACAAGTCACAACTGGATTTAACCAGCTGTACCTGGCGTTTTTATCTTTCCACTGTATCATGTGAGTGGCTGCTTTCTTGTCCTGCCTTCTCTTTGGGCATCCCACAAGTTTATTCAGACATTGTTAAACAAAAGGTCTTTTAAAGTTGGACGTCCAGACACTGACATGAAGACAAGCGTCAATTTCATAAGAAGGTTGGAATGTCGGAGCAGACATGGGAGTTAACTGAAGATATTGACATAATTAAAACAAAATCAGTAAAGGAATGTATATAATACTGCTATGTGTTTTACAGTAAGATTTGTTGCTCTCAGACTGTGTACAACAAATTTATTCATGTTTTCTGCATATTAAAAAATCTTATTGTACCAATTCGTAAACTATTAAATGCATATAAAAGGAGAAGTGTATTTCATTCTTTGAAAATGTAAATACTTGTAGACAAGTGATAATCTGTTTTCCCTCTCGCAGTGCTTAGCTATCCGCTTAAAACCTTGACTTGGAGTGTTCTTGTGAGTGAGGAAATGTTTTTTTCAATAGACATGAGATGTTAATTTTTTTGTATTCTTTGTAAAGGGGTTTTCATGAATATTTATAAACACTGAATTGTCCTGCCCACTCTCGGAAACTCTGAGAAGTGAAGACCAAAATCTCACCAACAAATCAAAATATTCAAATACCCATGAACTGGCAAAATTTGATTTACAGTTTGCACTTTTAAAAACTAAGGAGCAAAATCAAAAACAAATATAAACTTAAAATTGGTTTCCATAAACATACAGCACTATGCTGCTTAAACATTTCATCCTTTTTAAAAGCGAGGAAAATAAGTCTGTAGTTATAGGCATTTAACTTGGAGAAAACAAAAAAAACTGCTTGCACATTAAGGCTGCTGTTGAAACACCAAAATCCCAGCATGCAGCTCAGTGACAGTCCTCCAGTTCTCCCCCCCCCCCCAGCTCTGTGAAAAGGATCCTAGATCACAGGGCTCACCTTTTCATCTCTCACTATCTAGCAGAATGCTTCCTAGTGGCTTATTTTATGGTTCACTCAATGTGATTTACCTTTCACTGGGTTTGAAAACTTTTTTTCAGTCAGTTTAGTTACTGAATGAGGTCTGTGTGCTTCTCCGTGGATGTTCAATCTTCCTTAATGAAAATGAAGTTTGAGTGCTTCAAATAAAGCAAGGCCACAGCGTGCTCCTTGGGCCTGTCTGCCCAGCATGCCAGTTCCAACAGCAGTTCTGCCCCTTCTGTGGCTATGGTATGAACTTTCATTGAATGCTTCCATGAAACCAGCCCAGCAGACCATGTTGCCTTCTCTTGGCTGAGGCTTTAGTACCCAGAGACATTGTAGGCAACAGGGACAGCGTGCAACCCAGTCCCCGCCCCTCCAGCTGCTGCTTCCGCGAAACCCTTTTAGCGTGTTCTTCAAAGCACACAACTACCCTGTCGGAGGAAGGGTCCGATATTTTCTCCCAGGGTGGCATGACATCACTTCAGAGAAGTGAGTCCTACAAGCTGTCCAGCTGGGTTAAGTCTGTTTCTTTTCACCATGCCACACCTTCCACCAATCCTACAGCTGCTCACAGAGGACCATCTGTCGCTTGCAGCAGAAAGTTCAGGCCGTTGTGGCCAAATGGGTCCTAGAAAAGCTTACGGGCATCAGAAGTACATTCTGGTTTCTACTCCTGCTATTTCCTGGTGCCGAAGGAGGACCTAGGTCTCTCAATGCCTGTCTGGGAAAGGACCAATTCAAGATGCTCACTCTGGCCCAGTTCTTGTCTGCCCTCGACCCTGGAGTCTAATGGAAGTGTTCGATCTACAGAATGCTTATTTCCACATCCCAGTCCTGCAGGCGCTATCTGCAGTTCACGATGGGGATGGAGAACTTTCAGTTGGCATGCTCTTCCCTTTCGTTTCATATGTCCCTTAGGTGTTCACGAAAGTGATGGTTGCAGCACATCTCTGGAGTTTAGGAGTACCAGTCATCCCCTGTAAGACAACTGGATGCTGAAGGGCAGTTTGCCCCAGGCAGTAGTCTTCAACTTCCAGACTAGGCGAACCCTTTTTACATTCTTGGAGTTCACTATAAACTTGATAAGTTTCGCAGACACTCACTTTCATCTGAACTATTCTGTTCATGGTGTAGTTTCGTGCCTTAACCTCCCATCCTTGAAGCAGAAAGTCCAGGACTTTGCAGCTATGATCCTGATGTTTCAGCATCTGTCCTTAGTCTCCGTGAGGATGACTGAGGCTGCTGGGACTAATGACCTGTATCCTGCTAGTGAAGTATGCCAAGTGGAATATGTGGGCTCTGCAGTGGGATCTGAAGTCCCAGTGGTTATCGCATCAGGGTGAGCTCTCCGACCACATCCAAATTTCAGAGGAAGCTGCAAACGACCTGCAGTCGTGGCTTTTGGGATGCGATTGGGTCATTGAAGACCCCTCTCCTTCCTCTATCCAGAGCTTGCAGAAGCGACCGATGCATTGCTTCTAGTTTGGAGAGGATTCTGGGAGAGGTAGAGATCAGATACATCTGGTCTCCTGTGGAGGCGCGGCTCCACATCAACCTTCTGCAGTTCACAAATGGCAGATACACCCAGAGGTTGCACAAGGTATCTTCCGCAAATGGGGAGAACCTCTGCACGATCTTTTCGTCACTGCCGAGATTGCACTGTCAACACTTTGGCACACTGAATTTTGTCAGACTGCTCTATCTCAGAGACTCATTCCTTCAGGAGTGGAACTAAGGACTTCTGTACACCTTTCTGCTTCTGCCTCCTACCCTGAGTTCTGCAGAACACCAGTGAATGAGCCCAAGTCATCCTAGTGGCACTGTATTGGGCCAGACGAGTGGAGTACCTTGAACTCCTGGGCATGAGCATTAGTCCTCTGATCAGGCTGGTGGTTCGGGAAAATCTACTGTCTCAAAAGCAGGGCAGGGTCTTGAACACGGGCCTTCACTACCTTCCCCTCCATGCTTGGAGATTGAGCGGTGGCAGTTGACTGCATTTGACCTCCTTCCCGAGGTAGTTTAGATCATCTTGACAGTCAGGCATCCCTCCACTAAATCGGTATACACCTGCAGTTGGGATAAATTTGTGGCTTGGTGCGATACTAGACACATTTACTCACTTCAGGCTAAACTCACTGAAGTGTTCCCTTTTGTGTTGCCTCTGGCCCAGCAAGGACTGGTCTTTTGTACAGTTTAAGGTTATGTCTGCTTTCACTTTTTTGTGGTTTCCGGATCAGCCCTCTTTATTTAAATCACCTGTTGTGAGGCATGTGCAATATGCATTTCCACCTCCTCCTTTCATTGTCTTAGTGGGACCTGAATCTAGTCTTTTGCAATCCTCATGCACATTCCTTTTGAACCTCTACACAACTGTCTGTTATGACTTCTCACCCTCAGGACAGTTTTCCTCATCGCCATAATATTGGCTCAATGTGTGAGTAAGCTGCAACTCCTCAACCTTGAGGTCTGTCAAAGCCAGCTATTTACTAGGACAATATTCACACGCTTTCTGGGACATGGTCAGTGAGATCTTGCCAGAAGTCCCTGAAGAATTTATTTCAGACCTCTATGGCTCAAACCATCCAAGATGTTCAGGATATGTCATACGAGCCGGACTGGACACTACTGATTGGTTGGGAAGGGTCAGTTGCAATTAGTGTGATGCTTCTTCATGAGATCCTCAAGGTTGTCTGGAAGGCATCGCTTTTGGATATGCCTTTCGCAGGCTGATTCTGATGGGATGTAGGCTGATTCTGCCATGAGATGCTTTAGTGAACCGAGACACAGCGTGTCTTGGTCGTCTGAAATCCTGCCAGAAAATTTCTTGGGCAGTTTTGTGCCTGCCAGGGCTACTACAGAGGTTTTGTGTACTGGCAGCATCAAGGATCACCACCACTACAACAGGCAACCCCATCCTTTTCTGGGACTGGGATCAAGCAGGCAATATCCAGGCCACCAGAGGCAATACACTTTCCAGTCTCCTACCCCTACAGCAGCTGCCACCAAACCTCTTGAGCTTGCCCTTGGTGGCACACTGCCACCCTGTGAGAAGCAGAATCAGACATTTCCTCCAAGGGTGGCAAAATATAACAAGACAGTTTGGTCCTTCAGTTCATTCAATTGAGCGATGCCCTACCATTCCTTTTTGACTTACTGCATCTTCCGCCCACATTCGGAGCAGCTTTCAGATGACCAATTGTCCATCTACTTCAAGTGATGTAAGCTCTTTTGGCCAAAGAAGTCATTGAAAGGGTTCCAGCCCCAGCAATAGGGACTGTCTGTTACTCTTGATATTTCCTTGTGCCAAAATAGGACGAAGGACTTTGTCCTATTTTAGATCTCTGCCTTATGAATGCCTTCTTTTAGAAGGACACATTCAGATGCTCACGTTGGCCCAGGATCTGTGTGACTGGGTGGTAGCTTTGCACCTACAGGATGACTACTATCACGTGCCTGTCCTGCAGTCCCACAGGCACTACTTGAAGTTCAGGTTAGGCCAGGAGCATTTTCAATTTGCAGTGCTTCTCTATGTCCTCACCAGTGCACTTCTGGGTGTTCACGAAAGTGATGGCTGTGCTTGCAGCAGACTTTCAGGGTTATAACGGTTTTCCCCAACCTCAACTGGCCATTTAAAACTGGCTCAAATTTCAGTCATAGACCACCTCCAGATGACACTGATTCTCCTGACATTGTTGGTGTTCACAGTCAACGTGCTGAAGTCATACCAGATTCCTTTGCAATGGCTGCTTTTCATTGAAGTCGTCTAGGATGTGGTGCAGTTCAGGGCCTTCCCTCCATCACAGTAAGTCCGGGACATTCGGGCTATGATCCTGAAGTTTCAGCCTTGGTCCTAGGACTCAGTAACAGTGACTGAGGCTTCTTGGCCTACTGCATCCTCCTCGTAGACTATGTCAAGTGTCATATGTAGGCTCTGCAGTGGAACCTGAAGTCTCTATGGGCCCAGCACCAAGGGAATATGTTGGGATTCCATCCAGGTTTCGAAGGATATTGTTTAAGATCTGCAGGGGTGGCTGGATGACCACAGTTGGACCAACAGCAGACTTCTTCCCTTCCCTAGCCAGAGCGGACGGTAGTGACTGGTGCGTTGCTGCTAAGCTGGTGAGATCTGGGGGGAGGTGGAGATTAGAGGACTCTAGTCTCCGGCAGAAACCGGACTCCACTTCAGCCTACTGGAGTTGCTGGCCATTCGCTTTGTGCTGCTGGCCTTCCTACTGTCCATCAAAGAGAGAGGCTGTTACAGGCCCTCAGACTGTTTTGTCACACAGTTTTGTAACTAACTGGACAACATGGGGCCCTGGGTTCTTTGCTGAGAGGCTTTTTACCTCTGCATTTGCCTGGGATATCTGAAAGAGACAGTTATGGATTCCTCACCTTAGAATTACCCCCAGACGTTAGACTGGATCCAGAGAATTTTTCTTCAGCAGTACCCCTGCCCGTCGGTAGGTGGCGTTGGTCGACTCCACGTTTGTCGTCTGGGTCGCCGGAATGATGTCGCTGTATCTACTTGGACACCGCACCTGCGCGCTGACGTTAGTTCTTTCTTTTTCCGCGCCAGCCAGCGCAGATCCAGAGAGAGCGGTACCCCGAGTCACTTTTTGCGACTTTTTGTCGACGTCTTTTTGATTTGTTACGACTCCTGGTGCACAGGGATGTCATCTTGGTAGACCGGCTTCAAGTCTTGCGACTCCTGTCACAAACTGATGTCGGTGTCGGAACCCCATCTTGTGTGTCTCTGGTGCCTGGAGCGTGACCACGAGCCAAAGTCGTGCTCCGACTGCCGGGCCATGGCCCCGAAGTCTTTGCGGGAGCGGTCCCGAAAACTTCTGGAGGCCCGGCAGTCTGCACCGCGCCGATCGAGGTCCCGGTCGAGAGGGAGGTCGCGGAGCCATCACCACTCCTCGTTGAAATCTTCGGGTAAGTCGAAGCACAAAAAGAAGGCGAAGAAGCACAGTCTCCCTTCGCGTTCTCCCCGTCCGTCGGCCGACGCGACGTGGGATGCGGGTGGTAGTCCCCCGGCTCCGCCCACGGAGCCTTTTGGGTCAAGCCTCCCTCCCTTTCCGGGAGCCAGGCGACCCCATCCCAACTTTGTAGCTTTTACGAAGCGCTACATTCTATTTTTGGGCAGCCCGACTCCGCAGGTGCGGCTTCAGGCCCCGCGGACTCGGCTGGGGGCTCTAGGCCTTTGATGCCGGCGGCTTTGGCCCTGGCACCGCAGGGCCCCCAGGGACCCAGGCCTGGATCCGGATTGGTGCCGGTTGACCTTGACCCCGGCCTCCCCTTCAATGTGGACAAGGAGCCGGACAGATGTCGCCGGACTTCGGGACCGGCGCCGCCCGGTACTTCTGTACCCCTGTTCTCCCCTGGTGTTTCCTATCGCCCTGAGTGGCTACCAGAGGAGGGTGAGGAGGACTAGGAGGGGTCTGTGGACCTTCTGGCAGACCAGTTGGAAGAACCGGACTGGAGAGGAGTTGGGTGAGGCCAGTGGTCTGGACACTTCCCCAGACCTTGGCATGCTTTCTCCCCCTACTGTGGCTATGGAGCAGGGTGCGTCATACGCCGTGGTGTTGCATAGGGCGGCTGAGGCCTTAAACCTCGAGCTTCCTACAGTGGCGGTTAGGACTAACCTTCTGACCGAGGTGCTTCAACCGGCAGCAGCCTCTTCGGAGCCCCTGCTGCTGTTCAGTGAGGCCCTTACGGACATCCTTTTGGGCACGTGGTCCAAGCCCAACACGGGCTCCTGTGGACAGGATGATTGCACGACTCCACCCGGCCCCGGGCGACCCCATTTTCCTCTCCCAACACCCCACCCCTGAGAACTTGGTGGTCCAAGCCTCAACGTCCAAAGGCGCGTTCCCTACTGCTCCCCCAGAAAGGGAATCCAAGAAGCTGGATCATTTTGGGAAGAAGTTTTCTTCCGCCAGCTTAGGACTGCGGTCGGTGAACACCGCATGTCTCTTGGGCAGTTATTCCCACTCTGTGTGGGATTCGGTTGCGCTAGTGCTGCCACAATGCCCGGAGGAGGCCCGGGCTGTACTCTCCCGTGCAGTGGCCGAAGGGAGAGGCGCAGCAAAGTTTGCCATCTGATGTGGGCTGGACACCGCCGACTTGCTAGGCAGGACGATTTCCACGTCAGTAGCCCTTGGACACTATGCCTGGCTGAGGTCCACTGGCTTTTCGGGCGATGTTCAAACTACTCTTTTGGACATGCCCTTTGATGGCCGTCGCCTGTTCGGCGACAAAGCAGCCAACGCGCTTGAGCGCTTTAAGGACTAGGGCTACGGCCAGATCCTTGGGCCTCGCTTCCACCTCTCGCCCCGCGCAGTCTGTTTTTCGCCCCTTTCATGGCCTCGGTCCACCCAGAGCCACAGGCCTGCGCAAGCTGTCCAGCATCTGTGCGGCCGGGGACGTGGGACCCACCGTCGTGGGTCTAGGGGCCAGCGGGCGGGCCAGTCCACCAGCCCCCCCTCTGCAGCAGCCTCCAAGCCCTCCTAGTCCGACCTTTCAGGGCCACCAATCGCCAGTGGGTGTCAGGATTCACCATCACCTCCCCCACTGGCGCAACAACACGTCGGACAGGTGGGTTTTGCAGATAGTCCGAAGGGGCTACTCCCTCCCCTTCGAGACTACCCCTCCATCCATGCCACCTCAATTCCATCGCATGTCGGAGGATTACCTGGCCCTTCTCCAACAGGAAGTTACGGCTCTCTTGGCCAAGGGAGCCATCGAACGAGTTCCTGCCCCAGAAGTAGGTCATGGTTGTTATTCCCACTACTTTCTGGTGCCCAAGAAGGACAAAGGCCTGCGTCCTATCTTGGATCTCAGGAACGTCAACCGCTTCCTCCAGAAGGAGAAGTTCAAAATGTTGACATTGGCGCAGGCCCTGTCTGCCCTCGACCCTGGAGACTGGATGGTGGCGTTTGACTTGCAGGACGCTTATTTTCACATCCCCGTCCTGCCAGCCCACTGGCGTTACCTACGGTTCACGGTAGGCCAAGAGCACTTTCAGTTTACCGTGCTCCCATTTGACCTTACCAGCGCCCCTAGGGTGTTCACGAAAGTGATGGCGGTGGTTGCAGCTCATCTGCGCAGATCAGGGGTTCCAGGCTTCCCCTATCTCGACGACCGGCTGTTGAAGGCGGGCTCACCCCAGGCTGTCGTCTCCCACCTCCAGACTACGGCCGACCTCCTGCATTCGCTGGGGTTCACCATCAACATGCCGAAGTCACACCTGATCACCTCTCAGAAGCTCCTTTTCATCGGAGCGGTTCTGGACACAGCGCAGTTTCTGGCTTATCCTCCCGAGCAGCGAGTCTGGGATATTCGGGATATGATTCCGATCTTTCAGCCTCTATCCTGGGTTTCGGTCAGAATGACACTGCGGCTACTGGGCTTCATGGTATCTTGCATCCTGCTGGTGGACTATGCCAGGTGGCATATGCGGTTTCTGCAGTGGGACCTGAAGTTCCAGTTGGCACAACATCAGGGGAATCTTTCAGATTGCGTCCAGATCTCGGAGGGCACTGCACACCAATTGCAGTGGTGGCTAACGAACCAGCATTGGGTCAACGGCAGATCCCTCTCCCTTCCCCAAACAGAGTTCACAGTGGTGACAGATGCATCATTTATGGGGTGGGGCGGCCACATGGGAGAGGCGGAGATTAGAGGCCTCTGGTCTCCGGCGGAGTCCGGGCTCCACATCAACCTTCTGGAGCTTCGGGTGATCCGTCTTGCACTGAAGGCATTCCTTCCTTCTGTCAAAGGGAGAGTAGTGCAGGTGTTCATGGACAACACCACCGCCATGTGGTACTGCAACAAACAGGGCGGGGTGGGGTCGTGGACCCTATGTCAGGAGGCACTTCGTCTCTGGAAGTGGCTGAAACATCAGGGCATGTGCCTGGTGGTTCAACACCTGGCAGGTACTCTGAACGCCAGGGCGGACTAACTCAGCCGCCAGTGCATGATGGATCACGAATGGCGTCTTCACTCGGAGGTGGTGCAAGGTCTTTCAGCGGTGGTGAGAGCCTTGGTTAGATCTATTCGCCACCAAAGAGAATGCGCAATGTCAGCCGTTCTGCGTGTTGGAATTTCCAAGGCGGCAGTCTCTCTGCGACGCTTTTCATCGCGAGTAGAGTTGCGGTCTTCTATACGCCTTTCCGCCTATACCACTTCTACCCAGAGTGCTGAAGAAGATCAAGCGCTACCGGGCCCATGACGTTCTTGTGGCCCCGGACTGGGCACGAAGAGTCTGGTATCCAGAGTGCTTTTACATGGCCCTCGATCCTCCGATCAGTCTGCCCCTTTGGGAAGATCTTCTGTCGCAGCAGCAGAGGACGGTTATCCACCCGAACCTGTCCAGCCTCCACCTTCTTGCATGGAGATTGAGCGGCGACAGTTGACAGCTTTTGACCTTCCTCCCGAAGTCTGTAACGTTAACTTGGAAGCCAGACGTCCCTCCACCGAAACGGTATACGCCTGTAGATGGAACAAGTTTGTGGCATGGTGCGCAGCAAAGCCTGTGGCTCCCCTTTCTGCTCCCCTTTCAGAGGTTCCCCTCTTCATTCTTTCTTTGGCCCAGCAGGGCTCTGCTCTGGGCACTCTAAAAGGCTATCTTTCGACCTTTGGCTTCCTGACCAGCCTTCCCTTTTCAAGTCCCCTATTGTAAATCGCTTCCTTAAGGGCATTACTCCCTTGTATCCTCCAATTCCCTTCGTAATGCCTCAGTGGGACTTGAACCTGGTTCTGAGCTATCTTATGTGCGCTCCTTTCGAGCCGCTACATAACTGTCCTCTCAGGCTTCTGACACTCAAAACTGCCTTTCTGGTCGCCATCACCTCTGCTCGCAGGGTGAGTGAGCTTCAAGCCCTTTCTTCAAAACCTCCTTTCCTGGCTGTTCATCCAGACAAAGTTGTTCTTCGTACTAGGCCTTCTTTCCTTCCCAAAGTGGTTACCTCTTTCCACATAGGACAGACAATTACTTTGCCCACCTACTTCCCGCCCCTGCATCCTTCTGAAGATGAAGAGAGGCTCCACCGTCTGGATCCAAAACGTTTGCTTTCCTTCTATCTGGATCGCACAAAACCATTCTGGGTGGATGACCAGCTCTTTGTTGGCTATGTGGGTGCCAAAAAAGGTCGGGCCGTGCAAAAGCGAACCATCTCCCGATGGGTCGTTCTGTGCATCAAAATCTGCTATTCCTTATCAAAACGAAACCTCCAGTGTGGTTGCGCGCCCATTCCACCAGGGCGACGGCAGCCACTACTGCTTTGGGACTTGGAGTCCCTCTTCATGACATCTGCCAGGCAGCTACGTGGGCTTCCTTGCACACGTTTACTAAACACTACTGCAGGACAGCCAAGTCCGGAGAGACATCTTCTTTGGCCGTTCTGTTCTCCAGGACTTCCTGGTGTGAACTTGGTTCGCAGACCCACCTCCGGGGTTGGTATTGCTGGGGTATCTATTCTAAGGTGAGGAATCCATAACTAATAGTCTCTTTCAGATGAATAAGTTACTTGCATTCGGTAACAATATATCTGTAAGAGACCTAGATTAGTTAGGGATTTCTCACCACCCCACCCATCCTCCCCGTTCTGCGAACTGACTTCTAGGGTAAGGGACTTCCCTTCAGGGCCCTAGTTTTGTGCACCAGTGGTCAGTGTCTTGCATGGCTCTGCACTTCTGGCGTGGAATGTCGTGTAAAGAACTGACGTCAGCGCTCAGGGGCGGCGTCTAAGTAGATACTGTGACGTCATTCCGGCGACCATGACGTCAACGACAAACGCGGAGTCGACTGACGCCACCTACCGACGCGCTGGGGTACTGCTGAAGAAAAATTCTCCGGATCCAGTCTGACGCCTGGGGGTAATTCTAAGGTGAGGAATCCATAAGTAATCTATATCTCTTACAGATGTATCGTTACCGAAGGTAAGTAACTTTTTCTTCAGGGCATTTCCCTGGTCCTGAATCACCTGGTGGAATTTTTGAACAGCAGTGTGGAGGAGCTAAGCTAACTGCGACTGGTGGATCACGAATGGCGAGTGCACCCTCAGATGGCTCAGGACATCTTTCAACAATAGGAATAATCCTGTCTGGAATTTTTTGCCACTGCACGCAGTGTCAATGGTTTCGCATGCTGTTATTCCTAAGAAGTCTCTGACCCTCATTCTGGCTACTGTTGAGCACAGGACTCCTCTGTCTTTCCAACACTGCCTTTCCGGCCCCGAGTTCTGAAGATCTGTAATTGCCAGGCCCAAGTCATCTTATTGGCTCCGGTTTGTGCCTGTAGATAGTGGTACTTAGAACTTGTAGGCATTAGCACCTGTCCTGCGATCAGGCTAACATTTTGGGAGGCTATCTTGTTGCATGGCATCGGAAGCAGCACAATCTACACCTCTATGCATGGAGACTGAGTGGCAGCAGTTGACTCCATTGGTCTTTCTCCCAAAGCCAGCCCAGGCGCTACAGGGCTGTCTTCGGACGAATCAGCTACAATGCAACCCAGAGAAAACTGATTCTGTTGTTTTGGTCCAACCCCGTGTCAGGGTGGATAGGAGCCTGGCCCAGTAGCAACTCTCCTCTTCTCCCCCCACTAAGGTGGCAAGAAATCTGGGCTTTCTGTTTGACGCACAACTCTCCTTTAAAACCCAGAATGCGGTGGTAGTGAAATCCTGTATTCGAATCCTAAGAATGCTCAGGGAACTCCCGAAGTTCCTTCCACGCGAAGCGCAGGTTATAGTGGTTAGGGCTCAGTCTGTCAAGGCTGAACTAGGTCACTGTTCTGTACCGGGGAATCCCAGACTATCTACTACAGTGTCTCCAGGTAATACAGAACATGGCTGTCAGCCACCTCTATAAGCTGCCCAAGCATTCCCCTGTTTCTCAATTTGAGACCATTTGGCCGACGATCAGCTGTTTATGGGATTCTCTTCCCCAGCCGCAGAGCTGCTTTAGCAGAAGCAGTCCCCATAATGCCTGAAGGCTTGTTCCACTTGAGCTGCTACCGCTGGGTTGAATCACACAATGTCTGTTCTTGATGTCTGGCAATGATGTGGACCTTGGGGCACTCGTTCACGAAGCACTTCTGCCTTGACAGGCAGGTCCGATGAGATGGGCATTTCGCCCATTCGGTCCTGAAAACATTTTGTACGAGCCATTCCACAGACTGAGGGGGCTCTTTGATTTGACCGCTTATCAAGGTTGGTTTTCTAAATCATTTTTTGGTGTGAATACACCTTCAGATGTCATGGGTATCAGATTTCCCTTAGCAAAACCAAAGGGGATGATGGACGGAGTGTTGAACATTGCAAGCACTCACCCCCAGTCAACTGATCTGGGTTTAATCCATCATCATTCTTCAGCTCACTCCGCCACCTCAGTTCAGACATGGCCATATGCAACTCAGTCTGACCCTGTGCCTCATGGGAACAGTCCAGCCCGAACTGCCAAGCCATGTCTTCCCTGGACCGGAAACAAGCATCCTGGGACCGGTTTCCGGCTTACAGCCGTCATCAGCCAGGCGATCTTGAATCCAGTGGCAAAGTGAGCAAGGGACCCACGTCTGGGCATACCCTGCCAACTCAGGGCGAACATAGCATTCTGTCCATCAACTGTTGTTTTTGCATTTGTCACCCCGAGTGAGACGGGTATGCCCAGACGTGGGTCCCGTGCTCTCCATGCCACTGGAATCAAGCTATCCTGGCTGAAGAGGGGTGGAACCCCGAAACCGGTCCTAGGATGCTTGTTTCCAGTCCAGGGAGGACCTGGCTTGGCAGTTCGGGCTGGACTGTTCCCATGGGGCACAGGGTCAAGACTGATTTGCATATGGCTGGGTTCAAACTGGAATGGCATGGTGAGCAAAAAAATGATGGATTTAGGCCCCGATCTCTGTACTGGGGTGAATGTATGATATTGTTCTGCATTCTGTCCATCAACTGTTGTTTTTGCATTTATCAGATTTCCCTTACCTAGACAACTAGCTGCTGAAGGCATGCTCGTCCCAGGCAGCCGACAACCACCTCAAAATGACGGCAAACCTGATGTTGGGGTTCACTATCAATGTGCCAAAGTCACACCTGACTCCACAGACGCTCCCTTTCATCAGATTTATTCTGGATACTGTACAGTTTGTTGCTTCCCCCCCCCGGAATGGCGAGACCAGCACATTTGGGTTATAATTCCAATGTTTCAGCCTTGGTCATATATAGTACAGATAACTGAAGCTCTTTAAATTACTGTAAACATCCTGATGACCCAAAATACCTGATGGCACATGCTTGGCATTGGAGAACTTCCTGCTCACCATCAAAGACTGGTGCAGGTGCTCATGGACAGCAACATCACCACCATGTGATACTGCAACAAGCAGGGTTGGTTTTTGGCCCTGTCAGGAGGCTTGGTGCCTCTGGAAGTGGCTGGACCACCAGGGTTTTTCTCTGATGGTAAACCACCTAGCAGGATCTTTAAATGCCACGGTGGACGAACTCAGTCGCAGATGCCTAGAGTATCACGCATGACAGTTTCACCCAGAAGTGGCACAGGGTGTCTACCAGCAATGGGGAGAGCCCTGCCTTGATCTTTTTGCCACTCTTAAGAATGCGCAATATCAGCACCTTGAAGTTTCCAAGCCAGCGCTTTCTTGGAGGCGCCTTCTGTCTAGAGTGGTGCTCGGTACTCCTGTACACATTCCCACCACTGCCTCCTGCTCAGAGTTCTGAAGTTCAGAAACAACCGGGCACAAGTCATCCTAATGGAACCAAATTGGGTCATGAGTGTTAACCGAGAACTCCTGGGTATGAGCATCTGACCTCCAGTCAAACTGCAGCTTCAGGAGTATCCTTTGTTGCAGCGGCAGGGCAGTGTACTGCACCCTGCCTGCCCAATTTACATTTCCATGCTTGGAGATTGAGTTGCAGCAGTTGACCTCCGTCGACCTTCCCACCCCCCCCTGAGGTCATTCATGTCACCCCGGCATCCAGGTGTCCCATAAAATCTCTGTACTCCATTCATTGTGTCACTTTTTTGGATTTGTTTGCCACTGGAAATATTGACCCATTACAAGCAAACTTGTCTGATTCTTTGTTCTTTCTGTAGCCCAGCGAGGACTTGGGGCAATGTTAAAGGTTATTTTTCGTCTTTCATTTATGAAGGGTTTTGTTTTTGGTTGCTGGATTAGCCTGCATTATTTAAATCAACAGTTGTGATGAGATATTTGAAAGGCTTACTACATTTGTTTCTGCCAAAACACTTGAGTGATGCCCCAGTGATCTTTGAACTTTGTCTTGATTTTTTTTTTTTTTTATGTGTACCGTTTTTGAGCTGCTTCAGTTCAAAGCTAAATGTGTAAGTGACCTGCAGACTCGTTTTGGCCACCCGCCTTCTTCCCAAATAAGTTGTTCAGGACCCGAGCTTCCTTTCGAATGAAAATGGTCATTCCTTTTCATGCCACACCCACATCAGACCACACCTCAGGCAGCTTCACTGGCTCTCCATTCACAAACACAGCCTTTCCGATCAAGTATGTCACCTGCGGGGTATTCTGAAGGTGAGGAATCTGCGGTTAGACAGAGTATCTGCCCGAAAGATAGTTACTGTAGCTAAGTAACTTGTTCTTTTTTTTTTTTTTTTTGCCAAATCTTTCTCTGCTTTACAGGTCCGGTTGATACAAAACAAAGCTTTGGGATGCAGCTGTAAGTTTCTTTTAGAAGTGCCCAAGTTTCACTGGAAAACAATTGCTTTGATGCGCCTTTTCATTGAATGCAGCCACACTCTAGAAGACCTTATTGCTTCACTTGTACCATGAATCTGATCATTGGAAATTCAGAAATGCTTTAAAAAGCATAACTTTTTTTCCCCTCCTAATAGAACTGACCACCTTAGGGGCTTGCTTTATATAGCATGTGTGTGTAGGAATTCTTTGATCAAGCATCACGATACCCCTCGGGATAAACGTTGCGCTCTTCAAATGCCAAACCTAACCTTGTTTTCTGTTCCCATGCCAATAAAGGACGTTTGAGAGGCTTCTTTTTAAACCTACCAGGAACAATGGCAATCTTAAATACTTTATTTGTTGGGCATTTTCAGTATCTTGTTTAAGTTGAATGGAGTCATTGAATGGATCTGCGAGAAATTGGGTTTGTTTGATAGGGGTGGAAACACCACTCCAGCAACAACCACAAGCCTTGTTAGGGTGAACCACAAAAGTCACAATTAACCTATTCTTGAGCTCTGATAGCTTGGCACAAAAGCAGTCCGGCTTAACTTGGAGGCAAATTGTTTAAAGTATTTATACAGCACTCAAGTGGTTAAAAAAGTGAAAACACAGCACAAGAAAAATCCCAAGCCAAATTCGAAAAATAGAGTAAATATTAATTAGTGAAATGACACCAAAATTGCAAAAATCCAACCAGTGTTGGTGGAAGCTTCAAGGCTACGGCTGTTGGCGCAAGGAGCAGGACGAGCATCACACACTCCTTGCTAGAGCGCGAAGAGCCAGTGGTCATTGGCGCTTTGCAGTGGTGATCGTCGTGGGCTGTCACTGTCTGCACAAAGTGCAGCTCGTGTTGCCAGTTATTGTGGACAGTCACTGTTGGTTGAAGAGCAGGTCCTGCTGGAGCTTTGCTTTGGCGGTGGTGCCCGGGTGGTCGACCAACAGCCCCTTTGCGGTCGCAAGCAGCCACAACACTATCTTCAACTTTTCTTTGAGGAGTTCACACTGATGCCATCCAAGGGTCCTGGGGGCACCTCTTGGGGACTCCAGCAGCTGAGCGCAGACAGGTCCATTTGGTACTGATCAGTTGGGCAGTTGCAGGGAGGCTTCTGGAAGCTTCTTGTTTCCCTATAGCTCACACAGGTCGTCAGCCAACTGACCCTTGGAGTTCTCTTTGTAACCTGGGTTCAAGGCAAGCAGGTCCTGTCTTCAATATTCGGCCACCTAACTTCAAAGGGTTCTGGCTCTTATCAGTAAGGCTGAGCCCAATAATCAAAAAACAACAACCAACATGCCAATACTGATCATTCTTTCCTCAATCATTTATTTGGGCACAAGTGAATGACTCGATGTGACCCAGATACCTCTGTTTCCATGTGCTTTCTTATATTTTTAGAAAAACGTTTTCCTTTCTTTTTCTACAACTGTACAATTTTCAATATAAATCATTACAAACACCACAGCCTAAACTTAGAAAAACACCTATATTACAACATCATCAATTTACACACAAAAAATCCCAAAATGGCCAAAACATATGAAACATTCAACATTGAATGACACATTTTACACATAATCAGAGACAAAGACAATACACTCAAAACAAACTTCACAAGACAAACATGCCCAGACAGGTTTAACATCACTTACAATTTTTTTCAACCTTATATTTAGGGCAAGACTCACAGTGTACTGTTTACAAATCCCTAATCTGTTTAAAAATTGGTTAAACTCAATTTACATCTATATTCCTACATTTGAAAACAATTGGGGATAATCACTTTCTGTAACACTGGTCCAAACAGGCTGTGGTGTTTGTAATGATTTATATTGAAAATTGTACAGTTGTTGAAAAAAAGAGGAAAAAGTTTTTCTAAAAATATAATGAAGCACATTGAAACAGAGGTATCTGGGTCACATTGAGTCATTCACTTGTGCCCAAATAAATGATTGAGGAAAGAATTATCAGTATTGGCATGTTGGTTGTTGTTTTTCCATATTCGGCCAGCAGGGCAATCTCTCTTCCTCAGAATGCAGGGAAGTCCTTCTAAATCTTCCACAGGTCCAGGAGCTTTCTGATGAGAGGTTCGTAAGGTGCCACTTTTGCAATTTGGTTCCAGCTTTTGTGTGGGGGAATCCCTGGCCTATCCCAAAAAACTGGTTTTGGTCCGTCGTTCCCCTGGGTTTGGCACAAAACTGTCTAGGGTGACAAAGGAAAGGGCAGGCCGGGTGTCAGGTTCCTATGCGTAGGCTGCAGGCAGGGTCCTTTGAATTATCAGGGCACTACTCTTCCCTGTCAGGGAGACCCTCTCCCTCCACACCTACACCTCTCTACTTTTGTAAGCAATACTCAAAACACCACAGGAGAGCCATTCAGTCATGTGACCTTGGACACAGAAAAGCACATTTGGTATAGATCAGAAAAATGACACCTTTCTAAAAGTGCCATTTTCAAAACTAACTTAAAATCTAACTTTGCCATTAAAGAGGATTTTAGATTACAATTCAGTTGAGTGTAAACAGCATGTCTGTCTGATCCCAATCTGAAGTTATCACTTAAGTTTAATAAGGTAATCTAGTGTTAGTCTCCGGGAGAATAGCCTTACAACAGTGAGAAATTTAAAAAAAAGTTTAGGCCCAGCAAAACGTTTATTTTGACACGTCAAAATGTCAGTTTAAAACTGCATTACAGGCTGCAGTGGCAGACCTGAGGCTTTTTTAAAAGGGCTTTTGGTGGGTGGTACAATGAGTGCTGCAGCCCACTAGTAGTATTTAATTTACAGGCCTTGGGTACATGTAGTAACTTATACAAGGGACTTACAAGTAAATTAAAAGTACCAATCGGGTGTAGGCCAGTTTTACCATGTTTTCAAGGGAGAACACTAGCACTTTGCCACTAATAAGCAGGGGAAAAGTGCAGAGTCCTAAAAGTCAGCAAAAAACAGGTTCAGCAAAGGAAGACCAAAATCGAGGGTGACCCGGCAGAAAAGGCCAGGTCCAACAGCTTACTTTTTCAAATTGAAGGGAATTTGTAAGGACACATTTATAAGCAGGACAAGGGCATTCCACATATGATGTGCCCATGCAGGCGCGGTACTGGTGCGTAATTCTCATGAATTTTAAACACTTAGAAAATCATTTTACGGTCCCAACAATAATTTGCAGGAATATGCCCAAGTGATAACTGGAACGAGCCCAGGGACTAAGATCTGTACGAGACTGTATTCATGAGTTCACCTCTACTTAAGCAGGAAGGATTAATTTACCTTTTTGGTGACTTGGTTACTCTCAGTCTGGATTTGGGCCCTTTGTCAACATTGCATTCTCAATGTGGATATGTATGAGGGGTTTGAGGGACACTATTTCTCCATCAATTGATCTTCTATAGTTTCAGATGTTACCTAAATGTTCACACGTCAAGCTAGGAATCCTTTAGTAAAATAAACATGCAACAACTTATGTCTCAAAACGCCTCACAAATATGGTTCTTTTCTAGAGGCGGTTGAACTCGCTTTACTCATACCTCTGTGCCACAGACTAATACCTGGTACCAGCACATTTCTTCCACAGGTTCTTCCCTTCACTATACAGGTGATGTCTCCAGGTTCTCTGCTCTTTATCTTTTGGGATTTAATTATTGAACCTTTCCTGGCTGCAAGCTTAGGTCTGGGAATTGAAAGTACCAGTGCTTCCTATACCAGGCTGTGTAAAATGGAGGTGTCTTAAGACTTGTGGGCAGAGAATATTTGTCAAGATTACCCTCACACAGATTTTTTTTTTTATACTGCCCGGATCATGACTGTGTTTAGCATGCCGTCTGCATATCTTTCTCTGTAAGATAAAGATAGGAGAACCCATGAAGACAATGCACTTTGAATTGCAGCCAATAATGGCCTCTATCTTGTCCCCATCTAAAAGGCTCAGATGCAAGTCCCACCATGGTAGGGATATTTGGTCTTCCAGGCAGGACTGGCCATTGAAATCTAGTGCCTTCCCAGCTTCACCTGGCTGCGCTCTGGAGTACTTCTAGGATCATAAAGAACATTTCCCTGCTCCGAATAATGTTGCGTTATGGCAAGGACAGAGCATGACAATGATGTCATGGACAGTCAAACAATTGCATTCATCGGAGCCATGGTACTCAACAACTGTGACATCAGCCTCCTTCAACATCGCTCCAGCAAGTCTGTCTAGAGTGATATGGTGTGCAAAAAAAAAAAAGGGGCCAGAAAGCGCCAGAACAATCCCCAGTGGCGTAAATTAAAGATTTCCTTCCATCATTATTTGTTATGGTTGATGCCCTAAGTGCAACGGTTATGCTCAGATTTTAGTCCCTTGCTCACTGTGCCACAGCACCGAAGCAATACCTTGCTGATGAGCCCTAACTAGGTTAAACCAGTCTGATTGCTTGTGTTCCGACGTGGAAAAAATCTGGCACTACAGTCTGGATAGACTGTTCTTATTGGAGCATGACCAAGACTGATTTGCATGTGGCAAGTCTCTGTATAGAGTGGCACAGTGGACTGGAACCTGGCCCCAAGTTATCTCCAGTGGCTGTGATTATGTCAAGCACGCCTTCCATGACCTTGTTGTTTAATCTGGATCAAGGCGAGGTGGGGGGGAATCTTTGAAGCGGTCAACAATCCTTCAGCTATCTTTCCACTTGTTTCCCTGCTATCCCCCAGATTTTTCTGATATCAGTATGTACAAAAAATATTTGTTCTGCTTTACCACCTTTTTTATGTTATCATGAGAAAAGACACTGACCTAACTACTTCTGCTTTTTGTCAGTGCTTCTGCTGCTCGATGGATCCACAAATGAATAACAAAAAAAACTTCTGATTTACAGTCACGACCCTAAACTCTAGTCAGCTGCATCACTTGGGGTGAAACGTATGCCAGCAAATGCCCCTGTACCTGTGGTTGCCCCTTAGCAGTAGAATAAACCTGACCTCAGTCGGTAAAGGATGATGGTAAGGCTTATCAGATAGACATCTAACTGCAGATTCCTTATCTTAGAATCCTCCTATGGTACCGGACTGGATCGGGATTTTTTTTCCGCAGCACCTTTGCATGTCAGTAGAGGGCGTTGAGCGACTCCGCAGTGACGTCACCCAAATGTGAGCTCAACGGAGTCCATTCAACCCCTCCCCCGACGCGCTGACGTCAATTCCTTCTTTCCCTACACTAAAAACACGGATCAACACTGCAGTTCCTCTGGCCGTTTTTCAAACTACTTGATGTTTCGTTGACTTAGTAGTGTGCCCCTTTTTTCTCCTCCCTTCTACCATGTCTTTGGGGGTTCAAGCCTTGTGAGTCCTGTGGATGACAGATGTTGCATTGGACACTCACTCGGTTTGCATGTGGTGCTTGGGCGAGCACCATGACTGAAGAGTGTGACTCCTGTCCAAAAGCACGCAGGGAGCGTTGCTTGAAACTCCTTGTGGTATGGATTTCAATCATCAAAGTCTTCTCGTCGTCCTCAAACCCCTGCATGCTCTAAAGGCCGACCGCACTTCCGCGCTAGGAGCTCCTTCTGCAGGCGTCATTCTCCTTCGACGTCCAGAGGTAAGTCTCGGCAGTCGAAGTCGCGGCGCCGCCCACCTTCATTGCCTACCGCTGGTCCCCACTCTTCTGTTGAGGTTTCAGGGCATGCGTCCACCCCTCATCTCCCCACCTATCCTGGGTCCGGGGTGTCTTTGACCCAGATGAGGCAGTATTCTCAAACACTTCATTCTATTCTTGGATCATCACCTCCATTAGGAGCGCCCTCGGGCCCCACGGAAGATTCTCCCCCGGTTTCCGGTTGGCCTCCTGTGTCTGACACCTTAGTGATGCTGGTGCACAGCCCGTCAGGGCTCCCACCTCCTTGCTTCTGGTCTGTCGACTCCGATGTCTGCATCAGACTCTTGTCTGCCTGCCCCCATAGTGGTGCTGTCGACACCGATCGATGCTCCTTTCGATGTTGAGTCGTAGCCTTCTCGACAGGCTTTGGATACAGTGCAGATGGAGCCGACCGCCTCAGACTCCCTTCCTCTGGTTTTTCCTTCTGAGGACCATGTTTGTGGAAGTACTACCGATGTGTGTCACACTCCCTTTTCAGAGATGGCTCCTCCCCCCTATGCAGTTTAACTATTTACTTGACTTGGGTGACACCAGTAGCTTGGAATCTTCTCCAGCTTTCTGCCTCCTCCTGGTTTGGCTACGGAAGCGAGTTCCGCTCTAGCGGACATGCTCAGTCGAGTTTCAGTCATACTGGATTTACAACTTCCTTCTGTGGAATTGTTAACAGACCCTTTAATTGGCGTTCTACATTATGACCAGTCTAACGTTCAGCCTTTACTTTCTTATAGTGACTGTCTTTTCCATATGCTACTGGGTGCATGGGCTTAACCTGAAACAGGGTCCCTTGTCGATCGCTCTATTTCTCACAAGCATTCCTCGGCCACGGGGATCCCTCCTGTCTCCTTAGACATCCCTCTACTAGGAGATTTGTGGTTCAGGCTGCTTTGGCCACCCAAAATATTGATTGTCTCCCTCCCGCCCCTCCAAAGCGAGAGGCTGGGAAATTTTACGCTTGTGGTATGTATATTTTCTCTTCTAGTGCTGCCCTGCGCTCTCTGAACACTCCTTGTGTCCTCGCCTGCTTCTCCCACGCATTGTGGGACTCTTGCCCTCCCTTCTGGAGGAAACCCAGAATGCTCTTGTTCCTCTGGTAATTAATGGGCAGCAAGCTGCCACTCTTAGCATCCGCTGTGGTATGGATGCCACTGATTCTGTTGGTCGGATTATGGCCTCTTCCTTAGCTCTATGTCTGCGTGCATGGTTGCGTACTTCCAGGTTTTTGGAGGCTGTGCAGACTACTTTAATTGGCATGCCTTTTGATGGCGCCTTCCTTTTTGGCACACATGCCAGTCCAGAAATAGGCATGGTGGTGTGGAGTCTTAACTATTCGTTGTACTAAGGTTTTTATACATCTCTGCCATTGCACCTGTGGGGTAGCTGTTGTGTCTGCTGTTTCAGTTCTCTTCACCTGGGACACCGGTCCTATTGATTGTTTGGATCCTTGTCTGGTATCCTTATTTCACAAGCAGCTGGGTTTCCCTTTCTGTCTTATCTTTCCTCAAGTTTTCGTGAAGCGTTGGTCAGGTTTCGAACCAGTTTCCCCCCCTACTTCCATAAGTTGGGCAATGTGTGATAGTCATAATTGTCTATCACAGAAAATGGAGAACGCAATACGACTCCTTGGAGAAAGAAATTATAAGCGTTCATTAACTAAATATAAATCACTCCTTGTAAAAGAAAAGGCGACGTATTTTTCATCACAAATTGAATCTGCCAAGAATTCGGTGAAAGAACTTTATAAAGCGATCAATGCACTCACCAAACAACCTGAGTACAATAATGACTGAGTTAACAAGTTTTTCTGTGATAAGATTGCAGCACATTTCCAGAACAAAATCAACTTAATTTTTAACTTTTTCAACCACTCAGGCAATTTCATTACCAGATCAGATCCATCTACCACTGACCACATGGTGGAGGCTTTTAATACATTCTGTCCCATTACAGTTGCCCAAGCTAAAGAGCTTATCACCACTAAATCTGGTTCTCCGGATGATCCGTGTCCGCCCTCAGTCCTTAAACAGGTCCCTGATATTATCGCATTAAATCTTACTGACATTTTTAATAACATGTTCAGAACGGGCATTTTTCCTTCTTGTTGGAAAAAAGCTTCCATCCTGCCCTTACTTAAGAAACCAAATCTGGACCAAGAGGACCCAGCCAACTTTCGACCGATCTCTAAACTCCCATTTCTTGCTAAAATAGCAGAAAAGGTCATGGACACTCAACTGAATCAATTTATTAAAGACAGGAACTGCTTGGATCCCACTCAGTTTGGATTCAGATCGGAGCATAGTACTGAGACTGCTCTGATCAAGGCCACAGATGAACTCAAGTTCACTTTGGATGATGGTGGCTCAGCGGCATTGATTCTGCTGGATCTATCCGCGGCCTTCGATACAGTGGATCATTCCATCCTGATCCGCCGTCTGGAAGATATTGGCTTTAAAAATCTTGCCTTAAAACTACTCTCCTCCTTTCTCTCAAATAGGCAGAACACTATCAACATCGATGCCTACACATCCAATCCTTTTAGATTTCCCTGCAGAGTTCCCGAGGGATCTTCGCTTACCCCTACCCTTTTTAATGTTTATGTTGCGGAATTGGCCCCCATTGGTTCAATCTTTTGGCTTTGCTTTGACCTCTTATACGGACGAGACGAGACACAAATCGTGTTCTCGATGCTTAACACTTCTAATGAGATGCGTCATCGCGTTCAGCAATGTATGAGACATATCAACATTTGGATGGATAAACACTGTCTCAAGCTTAATGCTGGGAAAACAGAGGTTATTCTGGTTGGGAACAATACAAATTTCTGGTCAGCTTTCTGCTGGCCGGCCGAAATGGGACCTCTCCCTATTCCCGTTAGCGAAGCAAAAAGCTTGGGAGTCATTTTGGACGATCACCTAAACTTAGGCAAACAAGTCAATGCAGTAATTTCTTCTTCATATAATGTGCTAAGAATTCTAAAGAAAATACTGATATTCCTCCCTATTGCAGTCAGGAAATTGGTCCACACTCGTACTATCGAGAATCGATTATTGCAATGGTCTCTACAACGGCCTACAGGCCCAATATTTGAACAAACTGCAAGCATTACAAAACTCTGCAGCAAGGTCATTATTGGGACTTCCCAACCACCAGTCAGCCTCCCATGCATTGAAAGACCTTCACTGGTTGAAGGTCAAACACAGAATCACGTTTAAGGCACTTTGCTTTACCTACAGAGCCCTTCATAACGCTGGACCCTTGTTTTTGAAAAAAAGCACTAACCTGGTATACGCCTACTAGAACTTTAAGATCATTAGGCACTTTTAAAGTTAATTTCATCAGATTTAAAAAAGCAAAATGGGGAGGAAGCAGTTTTGTGGTGAGAGAATCCAGAGCTTGGAACCTTCTTCCACTCCCCCCTAAGGGCAGCCCCATCCCTTCTCCAATTCAGAAAGCATTTAAAGACATGGCTTTTTAATCAGTAGGCTCTCGTATCACGCTGGCTCACTGTTGTTCGCAGGATTAGCGCCAAGACACCTCCGGGTAAACGCTGTGCTCTATAAATAGTCTAACATAACATCTGTTGCCCTTAGTTTCCGCCGGCCCTTCGCTTCCCCTGGCGTTTGTTTTCTTTTTCTATTTCATTGTGGACTTTCCATCTGCTGTTTGTTCTTTACTTCTCCTGCCCCCTCTGCTGGCACCCTTCCTCAGTTGGTGGCGTTGGTTCCTGGACGGTTGCCCTTATTTTCCTGTAGTGGGCAACGCCTTCCTCTTCCTGCTCCATAAGGCATTGTGTTGTGGTTTCCCAGTTTGTCTTTCTGTCTCCACCTCAGTTACTGTAGTCACCTCTTCTGTTATGACGGTTTTATGTACTATCTCTGTCCTTCCTTGGTTACCCCCTGTTCTTGGAGTGTCCCTTGTTCCTCCACTGCTTGTCCTCCAGCTCACTAGCGGAGGACACGAGTTACCTTCAAAGGAGTAGATATACTTTTACTGTATCTTGTATGACTTGTGTCTACGGGAATTTCTAGGTTTTTCTATATGCTTGTATATACCTATCTCTTGCATGGATCTCTTGTAGATGTCTTTTACTTCAGGTGTATATATGTGTGTATATATATATATATCTCACCAGCTCCGCAGCTGAGCAGCAGCCACTTCTCCTCGCCACCTCCACAGCAAGCACGGACACGGACCAGCAGATAAGTGCAAAAAATATTTATTAGCTATATGTCGCCATAACGTTTCGGCTCGTCCGAGCCTTGTTTTGCACATATGGTCATCTGGCCTGCTATACGGTGTATGTTGCTGCATTTCCTACAACCTTTTTGGTGACCTGGTTCAACCATCTTAGTTGTACTTGCCTGTTTCCTTCCCTCTCTTCAATGAGCATCTCCATTGCATTATTTTGGAGGACGCCTTATGTATCAAGGTTCTGTGGGGCGTGGCCGAGCTTGACAAGATGGCGGACGTGTCTGCCTAAGCCTCCATGTGCTGGCCCAACCATCACCATCCATCTGATGCGGTGGGGCCCCACGGAAGAGCAGCTTGGCAGGGGAACAATAACGGCACTTTAGCAGACCCCGAAATAGTCGGCGCTGGGGCCTGAGAGAGAGGTACGATAGAGCAAGGCGGCAGCCCCTGGGAGCATGGCTACATCCAACATGGTGGCGCACGGTAGCCTGTGATTACCCCCGGAGAGAGGCCGCAGGCTGGGGGTGTCCTGATCCGCCGGACGTAACGCCAGTACCGGTAGGTAGTTCTAGCGGATAACTGCAGATGGCACCGAGACTGGCATGGGAATCCGGCCGGGTGTGAGGAGGTCGGGGGCGGGTCCTCCGGAGCAGGGACCCGACAGCTAAGGAGACCCGGTGACGGCGGCCCAGCAACGGAGCTGGAGAGCAGCCCGGCACCCGCGGAGGAGAGAGGCAGCACATCGTAGGAGACAGCACGGCCGGGGATGCCTAGCGGCTGCCCCGCCGCCCCTGTGTTTCACCACCCTGCCCACCAGAAGTCCCCGCTACGATCCAGTCCAGAGAGGACACAGCAGCTGAAGTGACCCGGCCCATCTCTGGGGACTGGTACCGGACCTCGAGGTGCGGGGAGAGGGTTTGAGGCCCTCAAAGATCAGCACAAGGGTGTGGGGCAGGAGGAGGGGTCCAGGACCTGAAATGTTCCTGTTTCTCCCCCCCCGGCACCCGAAGTCCAAGGTAATGTTAAAGCGTGTGGCTTGACTATGCATGCGTAAAACCCCCTAGGTTTGTGCCACCACCGAGGTGCAAAGAGGGTCGGGTGCGCTGGAGAAGGAGGACTCCCTCCCACACAGAGAGGCACAAACCTACATAAACCATCAATACTGGAGAGAAGTCCGGGGACCTCCCTCCCACACACCCCCCCCCCCCCTTCCAATATAGCAAAAGGGTGGCCCCATCTGACAGCGGGACTGCTATGGGAAAGACGGCTCACTAAAGAGCAGAGCACAAGACACCAGTTTCCCCCCCACACCCTCTGATACGCAGAAGAGTCTGGAAGCAGGGGTGACCTTTTACCAGGTTTCGAGCTCCCAGAAGGCCTCTGTGCGGAGACTGGAACCCGACTATCTCCCTGCACCAGCTGGCTTCCCTGAGGCTCCATTCATCAGCAGGGCGAAACAAACTATAGGGTACCCTCCACAGGGATAGCCAGAACCAACACCTCCATCTCGTGTGAGGACGCTGCAGCCATCACGCGCCTGAGGACAAAGGGCGCAGTACTGCCATCCGTAACTTGACGCACTCAGCCACACCACACGGACCCACAAGGGACAGGCACTAGCAACCATGCTCAGAGGAGCACCAACGGGAGATTTCGCCCATCCCATCGGAAGTAACCAGCACGCAGGCTGGTTCGCCGGGGACCAAAGAGCCAACTGACAGGGCACAGCCCACCTCAGTGGGAGGGAGTGCACTGGCTAACTCAGTAGAGCACGGGTGAACAATTCCCCCGCATCCTCTGCAAATCATTGGGAGACTGCACTCAAATGTGGGGCCACAGACTTGAACCTCAACACAAAACTCTTCCCTGCTTCTAACAATCATCGCGCAGGCACGGAGGACTTGACTGCCCTCTCCATGTCTGACAAACTGGACAGGGTGTTAGCCGCAATAGAACACTCCAGGGTCACCATGAAAGTTAGATTTAGAGCTCTAGCCACGGACCTCAGTCTTTTGCGAGATGACCACCGCAAGCTGGCCTACAAGGTCGAGGAAGGGAAGAAAGCCCTCTCTACTCTGCAGCCCCTAGCTAAAACACAGCAGGAGACCATGCTAGAACTCCAATCCCAGGTCTTATTGCTCGAAAGGCGAGCTGATGATCTCGAGGGGCGCTCCCATAGAAGAAACATCCGGCTGTTGAGCCTACCAGAGGGGTCAGACCCCGTTAGCTACGTAGAAGCTTGGCTCAAATCATTCACACCGGCCTCAGAACTCACATATTTCTTCTTGTGGAGAGAGTGCATCGGGTTCTGGTGCGACGTCCAACCCCGTGGTCCCTGCTGCTGGTGAGGCTCCTCCATTTCTGAGACAGAGATGCTGTGCTGCGTGCGGCCAGGCAAAATGGGCCCATTTGCGTAGAGCACAATCATGTTATGCTTTTTCCAGACTACTCCCGAGCAAAGCTGCGCAGAATCTCCTTCCTGGAGATAAAACGCCACCTCCGCCAAAAGGGGGTACAGTATTCCTTGCTCTTTCCAGCGCGCCTCAAGATAATACACAAGGGGGGTCACCACCTTCTTCACAGACCCAACTGAGGCATACGACTGGATGGAGCTTCATTTGCACTACAACTCACACAGTCATCTGAAGGATATTTGCAATGAGATTGGCCTTTCTTTCTATATCTTTATTCTCATCCCAGGTTGGCTATACGAGATACAAACCACAATCAGACACCTTGTAACACAGCCCCCTATGACTCTAGGCCCCACCGGACATCTTGGCTACCCATGAGCCACACACATCACTAGCTTTCGGTACACATATGCGCAGCCCCAATAGTACACTAGTACTTTTACAACATGTTTTTTTGGACTTACTGCTGGTTGCTGTAGGTTCCCAGTATTGGGATCATGTCCCATCGCAGTTGTTGTCTTTTCCCTGCTTCCTTCCCAACACCCTGATCAAATGCGCACAGTGGGTGGGCGACATTACCAATAATCATCGGCTGTTCATGGGGCAGGGGCAACTTCTACACAGGACCTTCTTTAACACCCCCCTCCCCATCGCCACCAATACCCTATCATGACCTCCACAGCAGACACTGGTTTCATTACTCTGAATGTTCGGGGAATGCACACAGCGCGCAACCGCTATGCCGTTTACGCCTACATCAAGCATCAACAAGCGCAGGTGGCACTACTACAAGAAAGGCATCTCGCCACTGGAGAACTAGACCAACTGCGTAAGCGCGGGCAAGGCATCCTTTGCGCCACTACATACTTCACATTTGCATGAGGGGAGATGATCTGGCTAAGACCCGGGCTCCCATTTCAGGAAACCCGTAGGGCGGTGGTTACAGAGGGATGGTATGCACTCCTAGAGGGACTCCTAGACGGCCAACTGATACTAAAAGGCAGTATCTACGCACCGAACACTGAGCAGGGGAAATTTTGGGACTCCCTATCGGGCGACCTGGCCCAGTTCACATCACCATGGATTCTAGGAGGGAATTACAATTGTGTGTTAGACCTTTCCATGGATAGATATCACACCCCTCCCCAACTCCCTGGCCAGCGTGCAGACAGAACGATACCGTACCTGGGTAAATCACTGATCACTCCTAGACGCCTGTAGAAATAGTTATCCGACTTCCAAACTTTATTCCTTCCACTTCGTCCCCCACAATCTATGGGTGCGTCTCGACCGATTCTTGTGCTTATCGGTAGTTTTCTCCTTGATTCAACGTGCAGACTGCCTGGTCCTATCCGATCAGGACTCACACCTAGTGACCCTTAGGTGGCGGCCTCCCCTGCCACCGGTCCCCACCTGGCGGCTGCCATGAGATTGCCTCAAAGACCCAGTGTTCCGCCATGAACAAGAAAATAGCATTCAGGACTACTTCTCAGAGAACACCCATTAAGCATTCTCTAGTATGCTGGAATGGGACGCCTTCAGAGTAGTCACTATAGTAGGATGTTCCTGACAGATAGCAGGAGTCCGCGTGACACGAGAACACAACCTACAGAGAGCAAGCTAGCGACCCTGACCAAGGCTGTGATGCTGGCACGGCATCCCCGACTCAAGTCGCTGAGGCAAAGACCGCATATGTAGAAGCACTAGAATGCAGAATCAAGGCGTACGCGGCCAGGACACACCGGGAGGGGGACCAGTCCGGAGCGCTGCTGGCTTGTCCACCAAAACATAGACATGCGACCAATTACAGAGATAGTCGGCCCTTTGGGTGTCGCGGCCCACTCGCAGGCGGATATCCTGCAGATCTTCTATGAATATTACTCCAGGGTATACGGGACTCCAAGGCAGGACTGTTCGGAACTCGTAGATTAATTTCTTGCCACCTTAGCCATAACCAAATTACTCCATCTGACAGGACCTCTCTCGATGCGAAGATCACATCAACAGATGTGAAATGCGTGATCCAAGCCCTATCACGCAACAAGGCCCTGGGTCTGGATAGCCTACCACTAGAATATTACAGCACGCTGGAGGGAAGGGAACTCCCGGGCTCACTCTGTGAATCTCTTCTGGTATCGTTCTTAAAGCCAGATCAAGACACCGCAAGACTGGCCTCTTATCGACTAATTGCATTGTTATCGGCATATTGTAAGATCCTAGTGGACTGATACGCCCAAGTCCTCTCAGCATTGGTACACCTGGATCAGTGCGGGTTTGTTCCGGGCTGGAATACCTCTCAAAATATCAGTTGGCTGTTCCATGTCCAACTGATACGTGATTCCTATAAACGGGCAGGCTTCTATGACAGGCAACACCTCCTTACACCTCAAGTTAAAAACCTTATTTCCAGGTTAGTATTCGTAACTAGACATTCAACGATGAATGAGAAAATTCGCCATATAATCGACTCCAATTGGCATATTCTTAACGCTACCAAATCTAAAGTTACTGCATTGCCCAGGCCTCTTTTTGCCTACAGGAAAAGCAAAAATTTGAAAGATCTTATTGTCCAATCCCGTATGTCCAACAAATCGAACCATATTGTTCAATCCTCCATTCAAGGACTACCATTTCCCATGGGCAATTTCAAATGCATGACCTGTGTGGCATGCCAATTTGCAATTGAGACGAAAGATTTCTCGTTTAACAACATTAATTTATCTTTGAAAACCTTGACAAATTGTAAAACCTCTAACATCGTTTACTTGATTATATGCCCATGTAATCAAGGGTATGTGGGCGAAACAGCACGTACGATGTCTACAAGGCTAACGGAACATAGATCAGCTATCCGTACCCATAAATTGCAGGCTCCATTAGTGCAACACTATATGGACCAACAACATACTCCTGATGAAATACGTTGGCTCATTTTAGAGAAAATCCGTACGAATACTAGCACTCTCAGTATTAATATACGTAAATGCCGAGAAGTTTATTGGATATTCTTATTGAACACATATTTGAATGGGATGAACAATGAAATTCCCTGGGACCAAGTTCTGAAACACAATCCTGGCTGATTTATATCTATGTTTTTTTAGGGCAGATTCTAATGACTTCCGCCTCACAGTGTTGTGGTATTGGCATCTCTGTACCTATTGGGCAGCTCTATGAGATGCTAACTGATTTAATTATGAAGAGCGACCCATTACCACGTATATGGGATTCCTTACTAATTTTTTTCTTCCTCTTTTTCATTCCTCTGTAGTATTGCATAGTTTTTATAATTTCAACTTTCATTTACTATTTTCAGGTATCCTAGTTCCACACAGCACTATACGCGCTGTTTTCTTCAGTTAGATTTAGTTCATAGCGTCACATATCAATTGGTCATTTCTTCTGACACACTCTAAGATGGCCATCATAACTTTTTTATGAAAGGCATTTTCGAGCAACTCAATATGGCAATGGAAAAATAAAAAAAAATTCTACAGTGTATAATACGCTGACCTCTTCTCATTATGTACCTCTAAAGCAACAGGGTCCATGATGTCTTGGTATGGGGTGCCTATCACTTATTGATATGATGTCCCTTTTAGTTTATGGATCTCATTGTTCCTTCTGTGCATGCTAGTTATACATCATTTTTGCATGCCATCTTTTTTACCAGTTAGTTACGGTACACTTGGCTTATTAGTAACCCGTAATGAACAGTATCTTTTCACGGTCCATTACAATATGGCGATGAGCATTCTCTCTTTCAGTGCATAATCCGCAGTCCACTTTCTATGTTCTTGTTTTCCCTCACTGGATTACGTTCATGCCGTTCCGGGTTGGCGCGCATTTCCTAACGATACGGTTCAAATAGCCAACATTTCCCGGCGTGCTACACACGTCGCTTCACTTTCACTGCAGACTCTGACCTTGGAGCTCTTCAGATGCACGGGAGCACAATCCAAAGACCGGGAACGAAGTAACCTTGGCGCCCACCCGTATCGATTTCCCCCAGTGACTTGGCCCCCCGCTTTGTCTTTTCTACTATTGGCACTAAAGGTAGGAAGTAGCCTGCTACAGTTCCCCTTTTTTCCTAAGTACTAATGCTAGAACTTTCGCTACATTGTGGCATTATTTTAAATTTGAGTCATTCTTTCATTCACAGCATAATCCTGGTTATTGCTTACCCGTCATTCGCCTCCCAACACAATTATGGACAGTGTTTTCCAGGTTATGTGAGTCCCCTTTTTTCTTTGGTCACATCCTTTGTTCCTTTTGATAGCACGTTGACTATTATCTTTATTTGGTAAGAACCAGTCCTGATTGTTCTTTGCTCCGTCTATTAGCTATACCTGACTTAGGCTTTACATCATATTGGTACTCTGAACCGATAGACAGATCATTTTTTGACAGGGTCAGTTAGAGCCTTGTGATATTTTTTTCTTTAAACATGTAGTATATCAGATACATGCTTTCAATTATGATGGCTTACACCATATATTATTTTAAATATATACATATATTTTTAGGATCCATATGCCTCTTAAACCATCAACAAGATCGGCTTCACGCTGTATGTTGGGCACACATTAACTTTTTAACCCTTCACTGCCATTATGTGCTATATATCTTCATTATATTTGTGGCTGTTATGAGAACTCCTCAGCCATACTATTCATAGATTATGCTTAAGATCAATGTATACCTTCTTTCTCTAATCCTTGAACGAATTGGCAAGATAGACATAAGCTCCATAAAATCTTTTTCTAGACTAGTGTCTAACATTATACATTTCATATTGTTTAGACTCAGTGTGCCATTTTACAGCGGACCATGATCACCCTCAACGTGAAATTTGCATCATTCTTCTTCTGATTATTCTATCTAAAAGAGAGGACTCCGTACCTTACTGGCCTCATTCAAACGTTGAATTTCCACTTATCATTGGTAAATATGTCCTGTATTATTCATAGTTTTTTCATTCCTTTTCCTTTTTACCCCTTCTTTATTAGTATAGATACAGCTCATTCATGTACTTATATCTATCTTGTTCTGTTGCTTCTATACAGATCCATTCCTCCAGTCTGAGGTTCCACATTATCCCCAATAATTAACATTATGAGCTGCTATAAGGTACATTATAGATTACCCACTGGAGATATCTATTTATATAACAATCACTGGACTAACTATATGCATTATTTTCTTCGAGTCACCCCTAATGTTAGAATATCCTATAGATTTCATCTTGGTGGTTCTTCTCATTCTTTGGGACATCATCTTTGTATTTAATTTTTCACTTTTAGGTGTTCTTGGTACTGTTGGTCTCGTTCTATCCTTTCATCTATTAAATATGGCACAATGTTAAATTGTATTAGAATTTTTTTTTGTTAGTTATAACTGGCTTGCAATTAGTTATTTAATCTCTTAGTCCCTTTGGACAGAGTTTTACCTTCTTTCAAATATTTTTGGTAATTAACATTGTAATAGGACCGTTTCTCTTTTTATTCTTTAAAACATTAAATTGATTCATGTTTTGTTGTACATGCACCCTCTCCTTAGGTTTCAGTCCTTTTGTACATGGTTTCCTGATGAAGGCACACAGCCGAAACGCGCGTAGGATACAGATTCCCAAGAGCCATGCTAGAAATGATTGTCCTCTAAATACATTAATATGATTATTATTGTCTGTATGTTTGTGACATCAATTGTATTTTGTTAAATAATTTTTCATATATCAATGAATGACACTGTGTATATTATACATTTTATTTGGTCAAAGTAAGAATTTCCTTTTTGTCATCTGACCTCTTGAACCCAGTGTATACATACATACAGAGGACTATATGTTTTATTTTTGTTCGTGTATTCAGTTTAAATTATTCATATGTAAAAAAATAATAATAAAAAATATTTTTGATATTACTGAACGGAGGTTGCATGTATATGTTTTTTATATTGTTCAGGTCCATGATTATTTTCATTGTTCCTAAAATTGTGATATTTACACACTGTTCCATGTCCAGGACCAGATACGGGGTCGATACCCCCGCACCGCTTGCCTGGTCCTGGACCTTGAGAAAGCCTTCGATACCCTGACCTGGCTGTACCTTTTTGCGGTGCTTCAGCGCATGGGACGAGGTCCCACACTTCTGGCATACACAAGGTTGCTGTATACGAAGCTCACATCCCGAATACGTCTCGGCCGCTATAGCTCAGCCCCCTTCCAGGTGGCATGCGACCGGGATGCCCGCTCGGAACCCCTGGCAATTCACCTTCGAGGGGAGAGTAGGGACTGGGGTGACCCATTAGCAGGCACTATCCACAGTGTGTCATCTGCTGCTATACGTACAGGACATCACAACAAATCTTGAACATCTCTGGGCCACGCTAGCAGATTTCACGGCCGTAGCCGGGTTACGAGTCAACTAGGCAAAATCTACCATTTATCCTCTACGCCCAGACTTGCCCACGCAAGACGTATGCGTCGGAGATGCCTGGCTCACCTGGAGTGAACGAGCCCCTCTAACTTAGGAGTTAGACATAATCACTCTCCTAATGACCTTTATAAGGGAAACCATTGCAAGGCACTAGCAGGCATACGAGCCCTAGTGGGTTTCTGGAAGACCCTACCTTTGGCCCCCGTTGGGAGAATAACCCTAGCGAAGATGGTCACTGTGCCCCGCCTCCTCTACCACTTCGAAAATCTACCGGCCATTCCTCTCCGCTCCTTTTTTTGGGAACTCGACTCCCTGCTTAGTTACCTCATCTGGGGCAATGGTCGACGAAGAATCGCCCTGACCAAGATGCAACTAATGCTTGATCATGGAGAACTAGGGCCCCCCCCTCCTTTGAAGCGTATTTCCTGGTGGGGCAGCTCCAGTGGCTATCGAGCTGGACAGCAGGGCGCTATCTAGGAGAGACCAGCTCAGAGGCGGGACCCATGTCGATACTGGCACTTCGCCACCTACTCCTGCCAGGAACCCGCCCTGTCTCGACACACCCACTCCAGGTAGCAGTGGCTAGGTCCTGCATGCTACCGGTTCACCGCCTGTCCCAAGGAACTCAGCTGTACACCCCCCTGCTACTATTGGCCGTCCTACCTGGGGGCACAGGTCATTACACTGCCCAGGTCATGCAGACATGGACAGACCACTCGCTCCTCGAGATGGAGACCCTGTTTGCAGACGGTCAACCTCTCTCATTTAACCAATTAGCAGAGACAAGTGGGCTCCCATATGGACAATTCCTTTTTCACAGACAAATAGTCTCAGACTGTCGCCAACTCTGGGACCTATCCGAATGGGAACTTGCAACGCACCCGGTACTCCACACAGTGTTACACATGGGTCGCGGACGTCACTTAATTACCCGATTATACAAGGCCATTCGAGAACTCAAGGCCATGCCACTCACCCAACTGAGACACAAGTGGGAGGAGGAATTCGAGCGGCCACTGCACGACAAGGAATGGGAACACACCCTAGAGTACCCAAAGAAAGTATCCCGAAACTCGCGGTTACAAAATATACAGTTTTACATTCTGCACTGCACATACTTAACACCGTTGCGCCTCCAATGCTTCTACCTGGAAACACAGTTTTCCTGTCCCCGTTGCCAGACTCCCAGCGCAACATTTCAGGGCATGTTCTGAAACTCCCCAACCATACAACCCTATTGGAACACAGTTCACAGCACACTAAGGGAGATCAAGGGGCTCACTGACATTACCACATGGGAGGCCTGTGCGCTAGGAGTGTTCCAATGCCGGAAACAATGCAAAGTCCTGACGCGGTTTGAGTCACTGGCCTGCCTTCTGGCGAAACGGGCAACCACAATGCACTGGCGAGCTCCAGCGGGCTTCCGCTGGTGGCCTGGACGGGAGCGGTCAGTAAATGGGGTACAGCAGAGAAGAACGCGATCAGATAGGAGGTACAAGGGGTGCACCGGCGTCGCATTTCCAAAGACTGGGCCGCACACCTTCAACGCTTCCGGCAACAGACGGAGGAGGCTCATCCACCCCTGGCGTCGCCAACCCCAACCGGGGTGCTTGACCGGGAGCCCCCTACCGAAGCCCCCGGTGAGCTTCCACTCTCACAGAGTTCCTCCTACACCACACATGCATGCACGGCCCGACAGCCCCCACTAGGACAGATCCGTCCAATTTTTTGCCTGAGCCCGTACGCCTCACAACATTGCCTCAAGTAACAAGTACTTGCCTGCCCACCCACATCTCCATCCCCAACCAATCACCCCCCAGTTCGACCCCAAGTTAGCAGTCAGTTAGCTGTTCCTATTCTTCCACCTTTCGGACATATTTCAGGGGAACAACCTCCTACCTCCCCCTGGGGGAAAAGCAAGTGCCACTGTAACAATCTTAGACCCCAACTTATTATTGACCTCTCCTCTTGCTTACCTGTAACCATGACTCAAAGTTCACGGAATGTTATTCAGTACTATGTATGTAATCTGGATTGACAACAATGTATAATGATTCTGCAGTGTGGAAAACTCAAATGTTTTTTTTTCTTAAAAAAAAAAAAAGGGCAAAGCCAATACAGGAAGGGAGAATGTCGCCATGTCTCCTGTGCAATCATAATCTGGATCCAGCCCTAGTGGATACTCTTCGCAGCCAATAGCAGCGTCGATAAGGGTTAGAGACAACACTCCACAGGGAACCCCTGCAGCCGAGACTTGTTCCTGATGGGCGCACTCTTTCTTCCTTCTGCAACGGGCTCCACCTGAGCATTGGTCTGTTTATAGAAAATACCTTGAATTCTACATTCTCGAGTCCAAACTAACAGAATTTCATAGAACATTCTCTGACGCTCAGCTACCATCAAAGAGGATTATTGGACCAAAGAATTATAAATTATTAAAATCCAAATGGGAAGAATTTCAAGAGTACCTGTGGAATCTTGTTCAGTACCCAGAGCTGAGTAAGAGTCGGCTTTTGGCAGACTTCCTGTCCCTCAACAGTCATGTTACCAGACGTTAACCTTGGGAAAATTATAAAGTCTGTTCCAGGGAAACTAATGAAAGAGAGAGGACCACATTTGGAATTATTCATCATGAACTTTATTAGTTCTTGCGAGTCCCCAAAACCCAAGCCAAGTAGACCAGAGTTGACCATTGTCAGTCCAACGTCTGAAAACAATAAGTTGTTTAATGACCTATACAAAAATAATGCGAACCGTTCCGAGAATGCAGAAAGGAAGCACATTCAGAACTACTTCCTAGAGATGGTCACAGTAGAGCGAGTTTACGACTACTTGATATATGTTGGTCGAGTCGTGTTTCGCATACCAGACTGGCTGCATCACCTCATGATGGGCGGTCGGATCCTTTTCAAGAATACCCTTGAGACTTGCACTGACTGCTACCTGAACAATAAATTAGATCAGCTGGTTAAAGAGCACCGTTTGGTTTCCCTGATTACTCTTCTCGGAGACGCCGTGTTCTGTGAGAGCACAGAGCCACGCTCCCAGCAAGAAAGGCAGCATCAAGCTAAACAATTCTTTGAGGAAATGATGAAGTACATTCCAGATTTTATAGGCAAATCCATTGGTGATGACGCCAAGTATAAAGGCATTCGGCTTCTCTTCGATGGGCTGCATCAGCCAGTGCTGAATAAACCGCTCTTTTGTGTTCTATTGTGATTCAGGATCTATTCCCAGAACTTAATAAGTTTCAGAAAGAAGCCACTTCAGTTCCATCCTGGATATAACCAATTGAAAGACGGGTGTATCGCATTTGTGAACACCTACTGTAATCTTATAGCTACTCAAAATGAGGACCATAAGACTTTCTTATTGTATATTTACTGTAAATACCTGTAATATCAAATGCTTAATTTTATGGTTTAAACAAAAAATAATGTTAAATGTTCTAAAAATAAAATAAATGTATCTATCAAGGTTTTCAGTATAAGAGAGATTTCTTTTTACCGTTCTTGTCTTTCTAGCGATGCTCTTCAGCATTCATTGTTCTCTCTCTTTTGCTTTCTCCATCATTCTGTGATTGGAGGTCCCTTTTTTCTAAATCTGTTTCTCAGACTAGTTTCCTTGATGATCAGTGGGTGCTCTTTATTCGCTGTATGTGTTGGTGTGGAAATGGTCACTAAAGAAACTGATGTCAGCGCGTCGGGGAGGGCTTGTATGGACTCTGTTGACGTCACATTCGGGGGACGACGTCACTGCGGAGTCGCTTGTTGCCCTCATACCGACGCAGAGAGGAATGTTGAAAAATTTTCCAGATCCAATCTAGCTCCTGGGGAGGATTCTAAGATAAGGAATCTGCGGCTAGTTCCTGTCTACTAGATAAGGCATTACAGAAGGTAAGTAATTTGTCCGTATAGAGCACTTTATGTGAGAGATATATCCAGCACTACCAGGAGTCAGGCACCTGAAAGTTGATGCCTCTCTTGGGTGCCAATAATGAGGTACTACTCCTTGTACCAGCACCTTGAAGTAGAACCCCTCAACAATGTGGCACCTCAGCGATCCCGTAATCTATTTTGGATGCCCCTGTATCTGGTGGTTTTGATTGTGAGGACCCTTGGAGCGAGGCACACCATTTTGTAAATTCCTATATCACCCCTCCCAATAAGGAGCACCCTCATTATAATTTTGGTGAACTAACTTTAATTTGGCTGCATGCTTGGGATGAGCTTTTCCCTTCTGGCTGAACTCTTTGAACTTTATTGGAATGGGTGGCTTCTTACGAGGGAGTCAGGAAAAATTCAGGTGAGTCCTAGCACAATTGCCGCCACTCCTGTCCTTCAATTCTTTGACACAACTCTTGGATGCGGAGTCTGCTTTTGAGGACACAAGTTGATCTGGACATTGCAAAGTTTTCAAAATCATCAGCCCATTGACAAATATTCATTGAACTGAAAAACATTTAACATGTTTATTTGCTTCTACATGTCTAATACATGTCTGGACTCTGAACTCCATCGTGTAGTCTTCGTTCAATCCGATTCTGGAAAACACTACAGCTTTCGATTTTGGAAGAATAACAGTGGCAAAGATAGTAACTCTCCCGAGATACTTATAGCTTACGTTGAACTCATTTTTTTCTGATGGATACATCTGCCTGTGGATTCCTCACCTTTTGAATTGCCCCTTGCACAGCATCTACTGAAACTTTTTTCATAGCTCTCCCACGTCGACAATGATGTCACAATGGTACGGCTCCGCTCGTGACTCATGATGTCATCAGAGCCATCAGAAGACCTCGTTGGTGTGTTGACGTCTGTTCCCTTTTTTACGCGCCGTCGATGCGTAACGGTTTTTCTAGGACTCTCCATTTCTTTATAGGTTAACATTGTTACAGTTGATCTGTAATTGTAGCAGTGCGATGGCTACGCAGAAAAAGTCAGGGTTCAAACCTTGTAGGGAATGTGGGGGACATATGTCCATCACGGACCCCCACCATGATTGCCTTTGGTGCCTGTCATCAGACCACGACGTCGAGGGATGCTTTTCGTGTCGCCGGAGGAACCCGAAGGCCCTCAAGGAGAGGGAGGCAAAACTGTTCATGGCTCGAGCGTAGAAGCAGAAGAGGGGTAGGAAGAGGACGAAGTCGCCGACTCCACACACCTGGGAGTCATCGAGGAAACAAGATGAAGCGGTGTAATAGTACCAAGCGTCTCTCTTCGTCAGGGTCCCCAGTTCTACGGCATCACAAGAAGGATGACATCTCACCTTCCCCTTCACCGCAGGTGACTCCGGTGCATTATCCGACTCCGAGGGACTCTCCGGCATCCAGGGAAGTGAGTCCTTCGCCTCCAACTACTCCGCCTCCGGTGTCTCCGGCGCCTCAGCCAGAACCAGCCTTGTGACCTCGGACAGTTCCAGATCAGGCGGTTCTGGATCCATATCCACCTTTTCCTGCTCCAGGTGCGGATCCTTCGCATTTTTTAAATTCAATGTATGGCATGTTTCAGAGGGCGGTTAACCCATCCGGTGCGCCTGGTAGCCCTGTGGGACCACTTTTCCTTTAATATGGGCGTACCCCATCATTATGCCCTAGCACCCTTTCATGTCAATGACTCCAATTTGGCCTCTCCCGACGCTGGGATTCTCGACGCTGATCCCGTCCCAGGGAAGGATGGACTATTCTCTGGCGCGGCCAGGCTCCGGTCCAGCGCCGCCCCGACTTGGTGTGGCTCCCCCAACTGCACCTGAAGGTCCTCCATTGACGCTGGCTTCAAAGTCACCGGCACCTCCGACACCAAAGATATGATCAAGGTGGGAGACTCGGAGGCTTCTGGAAGAGGAGGAATTCCAGGAGCAACAGGATGAAGCGGAGGAATGGGAGATACTGGATCCCATGGATGTTTTTGAAGGGCTTCAGGAAGCTAGTGGGCTGGACACATCGCCAGAGTGGGAGCTCTCTTCTCCCAAAGCTCTTCCTTCTCAGGAGGTTTCTTCCTATCATACAGTTATAAGGAAGGCTGCTGAACTTCTGGATTTACAGTTGCCCACTGCAGAGGTTAAATCAAATATTTTGACGGAGGTTCTTCACTCCACTTCATCAGTGGTGGAACCTTTGCTTCCGTTCAATGAAGCCTTGACAGAACCCATCTTGGAAGTTTGGCAGAAACCTATGTCTGCCCCAGCTGTATCCAGAACGGTGGCAAGGCGATACAAAGTTGCACCTGGGGATACTGCTTTTTTGTCAACACACCCTTCAACTGAGAGCATGGTGGTTCAAGCTTCATGTTCCTCAAAACAATCCTCAGGTTCCTTTCGCTCCACTCCGGGGGATAAGGATTAAAAAAAGCTAGAACAGTCGGCTAAAAGGTGTTTTCATCGGCCAGTATGGCTTTGAAGTTGACTAACGCCACGTGCCTGTTGGAATGCGTTGATGGACTCCGCTAAGGATGTGATTCCAGGGCCACTTCGCGGAGGTGCTGTCGGACACTTAAGCTGCAGCCCGTCAGGTGATTGAGTCTGGGCTTGATACGGCTGACTCCATTGCTACGGTGATGGGCTCATCGGTGACAACTAGGAGGCACGCCTGGCTGAGAGGATCAGGTTTCTCTCCGGATGTTCACGCCACACTGTTTGATCTTCCCTTTGATGGCTCTAGACTCATTAGGAACAAGGTGGACTCTGCTCTCCACCGTTTTAAAGATAGTAGAGTTACCGCTAGATCTTTAGGTTTGCAATCCCAGCCTAGGGGTTTTGGATACCAGAGATTTCGGGGCTTTGGGAAGGCTGCTCCATTTCGGCCCATCAGCAACAGCAGCTGCAACAACAGAACCCGCTGTATAGAACATAGAGAGGGAAGGGAGGAGGTTGTATGCTCGCCATCAAGTCTTCTCCTCCTGTTCCCCCAACTGGCTCTGCAGGGAAGCAACTTTAGATCCCCCATCTTGGAGCATGTTGGACCAGTGGGAGGTCGGGTGTCCCATTTTCTACAAAATTAGAAATCTGCTACATCAGATCTTTGGGTTTTAAATCTTGTGGAAAATGGGTACGCCCTTCCTTTCCGGGAGTTTCTTCCCTCCTTGCCACAGGCTGGTGTTCAGAGGACCATCTGGTGCTCCTACAGCAAGAGGTCCTGTCCTTGCTACAGAAAGGTACGATCGAGATTGTTCTGGAGCAGGAAAGTGGTCAGGGATGCTACTCCCGGTATTTCCTGATCCCCAAAAAGGACGGGCGATTGAGACAGATCCTGGACCTCAGGATCTTGAATCTTTACCTCAAACAGGAGAAATTCAAGATGTTGACCCTAGCTAAGGTTCTTCTGGCGCTGCAGCAGGAAGACTGGATGGTGGCGTTCGATTTACAGGATGCGTATTTTCACATTGCCATCCTGAAGTCGCATCGGAAGTATCTCCGTTTTACGGTGGGATCTCAACACTAACAGTTTGCGGTCCTTCCGTTCGGTCTTACATCCACACCACGCATCTTCACAAAGGTGATGGTAGCAGAACATCTCAGAAGGTCGGGGATTCCTGTTTTCCCCTATCTGTATGACTGGCTGCTCAAGGCACAGTCGCCAGAGATGGTGCATCATCATCTGCAAGTAACAAGGCGGCTGTTGTTCGACTTTGGTTTTTTGATAAATGTACCTAAATCTCACCTCGTGCCCTCTCAGCGCTACCTGTTCATAGCGGCAGTACTGGACACTACTGTGAGTCGTGCTTTCCCGCCTCCTCAGAGGGTTCTAGACATCCAAGCTATGATTCCAATGTTTCAAGATGGAGTGGCTGTTCCAGTCCTGAAGGTTCTGCACCTGCTCGGTCTGTTCGCTTCCTGCATACTGTTGGTCAACCATGCTCGCTGGCACATGAGTGCACTCTAGTGGTGCCTCCGCAGGCATTGGTTTCAACACAACGGGGATCTCAGGGAGGTGGTCAGAATCTCCAGAGACACTACAGCGGATCTGTAACAGTGGAGTGTTCAAGGGAAGCCGTTTCAACCTCCTTCTCCAGTGGCCTAGTGATAACGGATGCCTCCACTCTGGGATGCTCATCTGGGGAATCTGGAGAGCAAGGGTCTTTGGTTTCCAGAGGAAAGATTGCTTCACATCAATCTTCTACAATTGCGGGCGATACGTTTGGCTCTCAAGGCTTTTCTCCTCCCTTCGAGGTCAGTAAGTTCTGATGGACAACACTACCACGATGTGGTACATAAACAAACAGGGAGGAGAAGGGTCATATTATCTCTGCAGAGAGGCTCTGCGACTCTGGTCCTGGGCTCAGGGCCATCAGATTTATGTAATTGCAAATCATCTGGCTGGGGTGCTGAATGTTCGTGCGGACAGTCTTAGTTGGCAATACTCGCCCGATCACGAGTGGCGTCTTCATCCGTAGGTGGTCCATCACATTTTTAGGATGTGGGGATTCCCTCGGTTGGACCTGTTTGCCACTCTCGAACGCGCACTGCCCGTCGTTCTGCAGTCTCCAGTATCCGGGGAGGGTTGGGGGATGTGTTCCAGTAAGATTGGGGCTCACAGCTTCTTTACACGTTCCCTCCCATACCCTTGATTCCTCGGGTTCTGCGGAAGATTCACCAAGACCGGGCCCAAGTCATATTGATCACGCCGAATTGGCCAAGAAGGGTGTGGTACACAGACCTGTTTCACCTCTCATCGCACCCTCCGCTCCGTCTCCCTCTCAGGGCAGACCTCTTGCAGTCGCAGGTTCTATACCCCCACCTCCAGAGTCTGCACCTTCATGCCCGGAGAATGAACCGGGCAACCTGAGTTCTTTCTCTCTCCTACCGGATGTGATGGATGTTATTTTATCGGCCAGAAGACACCCCACCAAATCTGTCTATTCTGGTAGGTGGGCCAAGTTTGTTAAATGGTGTGGAGAGAGATCAATTGATCCCTTACAGGCCCTTTTATCTGATATTCTGAGTTTCGCTCTTTCCTTGGCTCAACAGGGTTGTGCTGTAGCAACTGCTTGTCTGCCTTTCTTTGCTTACCAGACCGACCCTCTTTGTTTAAGTCTTCTATAGTCATGAGATTCATTAAGAGTCTCACTAACAGGTTTCCTCCCACTCCATTTATTATGCCTCAGTGGGATTTAAATTTAGTTCTTACTTTCTTGATGGGGTCTTCCTTTGAGCCTCTACATAGTTGTCCATTGAGGTTTCTGTCATTCAAGACAATTTTTCTGGTTGCGATTACATCGGCTAGGAGAGTTAGTGAGCTACAGGCTCTTAGTTTTAAGCCTCCTTTCACCTCTATTCATGCAGATAAGATGGTTATTAGGACCAGAGCTGCTTTCCTGCCTAAGGTGGTCACTCTTTTCCACCTAGGGCAATCTATCACTCTACCCACTTTCTATCCTACTCCCCCCCTCACCTTTCTAAGGAGTAGGAGAGACTTCACCTCCTGGACCCTAAGAGGGCGGTCAGCTTCTACCTGGACAGGTCTAAAAACTTCAGGCTGGACGACCAACTCTTCATTGGATACATGGGAAAATTGAAGGGCAAGGCTGTCCACAAGTGAACGCTGTCCAGGTGGATCATCCTCTGCATCAAGATCTGCTAAGCCTTGGCAAAGAAGGAGCCTCCTGAAGGTATTTGAGCTCATTCCACCAGAGCTAAGTCTTCTTCTTCCGCTTTGGCTAGAGGTGTCCCTGTTGTAGACATCTGCAAGACGGCAACTTGGGCCTCCCTCCACACTTTTGCTAAGCATTATTGCTTTGATTCAGAGGTGATGAGGGATGGCCACTTTGCATGTTCTGTGCTGCTGGACTTTTTGGTATAGGTAGGTAGACACCCTCCTCCAGGAGTGTGACTGCTTGGGAATTCAATTCAAAAGGTGAGGAATCCACAGGCAGATGTATCCGTCAGAAGAACAAGTTACTTACCTTCGGTAATGCCTTTTCTGGTGGATAGAGTATCAGCCTGTGGATTCTTCACTGACCCACTCGCCTCCCCGTTGTCTGCCTACTTATACCGAAAATAATTTTGGCTATGACATTTTAGTATTTCATTGTCATTTGAGATGATATGACGCTTGCCGCTAGGGAATGTCTATATTTTAGAATTTCCAGTTTACTTTAGTCTTGAATAGTATACTGTGTATATTTGTGCATTTGTTGTATACTGTGTATACTTGTGATATGTTGTCAGTTCACCCGTTCGCCTCGAAGACATGAAAAAAAATGGGTGGAACGGACGTCAGCACGCTGACGGGGTCTTTTTATGGCTCTGATGACGTCACGCGAAGTCACCCACAGATCGTGACGTACTCGTCGACGTGGGAGAGCTTTGAAAAAAGTTTCCATGGAATACTGCTCAAAGGGGAATTCAAAAGGTGAGGAATCCACAGGCAGATACTGTATCCACCAGAATAAGCGTTACCAAAGATAAGTAACTTGTTCATCTGCGCTAGATAAACCTGGGATATCCCTAGAATGGGCAAGGAGGAGGAGCCTACATCAGTGTTTCCCAAACTGGGTCGCAAGCCAATTTTTGGTGGGTTGTGAAAGTCAAAGCAATAAATGAAGATGCCCTTAAATTCTGTTTATTTTCTCTTATTTGCTGCATTGCAAAGCTAGAGGCTAAATGTCAGACTGTCTTCTAACATATTTCTGATCATGTTTTATTTTTATTTTATAAAAATCAGGGGGCTTGGTGTTTACAAACTTCTCTCACTTTGCAGTCGGAGAAAGAAAAGCAAAGTGAATTATGTCACAGTCTTGCTTGGGTACAGAGACTGTAAAAGGAAAGGCTGTAGGATTTCATTTTATTTTTGTAACACAACCAAGTGTAAATACCTGTAAATGATCTGTACACATTCAGCAAGTAGGAAAGCGGAAATAAATCAGTTTTTTTTCATAACTCTGAAGTGTGATAGAAACAAAGATTTTAATAGGATTGTAAGAAATTGGGCTACTGGTTGGGGGGATGAAACCCTTCTCAAGCCGCAACTACAATTCTCTGTTAGAGTGAAGTCACTAGCAACTCCAAATTAACCTGTGCTTAACCCTCTGGTAGCTTGGCACAGAAATAGTCAGGCTGAATTTAGAGGCAATGTGTAAAGTATTTATGCAGTAGTTCAAACAGTAATCAAATGCAACAACACAAGAAAAATCCCACACCAATTTAAGAAAGATAGAGTGATGTTAATAAGTAATTCAAGACCAAAATGACAAAAATTCAATCAGTAGAACCGGAGGTATGCAATTTTAAAGAATAAAGTGAAAATAGCATAAAATAGCACAAAGCGCCATGTAAGGCAATCTGGTCGTGTGAGACCAGATGAAAGGCACAAGTTCAGGCCGACCGCAATGGAGTGCAGGCCAGATACAGGGATCAGGTTAGTCCAGCACAGAGTTCTGTTCACGGTGGTAGAGGCTGTAGGGAGAGGGTCACGGATGGCCGTTGAAGTAGCGTGAAGAGCAGGCCAGGCATTGTGGTCAGTCATCGGTGCCATGTGAAGATCCTGTCAGGCGACGCGGCTGGAGTTTCACGCTGGTGGTCCTTTGAGCTGTCGATGCTGTAATGCGAAGTGGCAATCTCATGCTACCGGGCGTCATTGGCGGTCTCTGTAGTGCGAAGACTCTGGGTTGCCGGAACTTCACGTTGGCGGGCAGCAAGATCTTTCCGTGAGCAGTCCCATTTCTGAGGAGCCTAAACACTTCCGGGGAGCTCAACGGAGGCCTCACCAAGGGTCCAGGACCTGAGTGGTACCACTTGGAGGGACAGGAACTTACTCCCGCAGGGCTCAGGCAGGTCCAAGCAGATTGGCAGTTGCAGGGAGCCTCTGGAGCTTATGTCCCTATAGGTCAGAACGGGAGGACAGCTGACTGACCCTTGGAGTCACTTTAGCCTAGGATGAAGGATCCAGGTCCAATCTTCCTTTTCAGCAAGCAAGGCAGTAGAATGGCAGTCCTTCTGACAGCAAAGCAGTCCTCCTTCTGTAGCATCCACAGGTCCAGGAGTGTACTGAAGAGTTGGGGTCAAGGACCAATATTTATACCTGGTGCCCACTTTGAAGTAGAAGCTTCTAGAGGTTTCCACCCTCCAGAGGTGCTTGGAATTTCCTACCTCCCTGCCAGAGGCTTTTAATTACAATTCTTTAGACACCAAAGTCGAGCTGTCTACCTGCTCCCAACTGAAAGTTATCACTTATTTAATATAATAAGGTAACCCAATGGTATCCTATTAGAGAGGTAGGCCTTATGGGAGTGAACAATATATTTAATAGTTTTTCACTACCAGGATATGAGAAACTTAAAAGTACATGTCCAACTTTTTAAATACACTGCAGCCTGCTCCATGGGCTGTTCAGAGCCTACCAACCACAGGGGTGACATATGTATTAGAAAGAAAAGTTTGTGCCTGGCAAAAGATTTATTTTAAGGACACGGAGAATCTCCGACCCTGTTCACAGAGCACAGCTGATGTGTCCCGAAGGTTTCAATCGAAATATTATGGTAATCTCCAACCGAAAGAAAAGGTGTGTATAAGTAAAATAAAATCACGTCTAAAAACCAGGTGATATATCAAGGACGTCGCATTCAAAATATAATATATATCACCTGGTTTTTAGACGTGATTTTATTTTACTTACACACCTTTTCTTTCGGTTTCACAAACTTCTGATGCTTGGGGAAGACGCACGTGTCACTCATTTAGCAGTGGCACTTTCCAATCATTTTTGAATCACTGAGGTGTGTTTTCGTTTGTATACTTGCGGGAAGTGGCACACTGAATTTCACAGTGAATTTCACAGTGGATGCAAAAACAGATTTTTTGACCTTGTAATGATGTAGTTGTTGCATATTTTGATACCCATTTAATTTTTTGTTCCGGCAGGAGGCAACTGAAGACAATGTTATTGAATGCTATTGATTGCTAAAAATTTCCCCTGACGAAGGGTTCATTTACCCGAAATGCATTGGGTTTTGTTGTGATATTGTATTCAAACTATTTGAACAACATGTGACATGTTTTAAATTTACAAAGATTGTACCATCAAACTTAATGGAGTTCACATTCAATTTTTGCATATTTAATTTGTTCCTCATGTAATTTACAAACCTTAAAAAAATTAATTCAATAAGAAACTTTTTCAAAAAAAATATTGGTTGCAAATGTGTAAACTTTTGTTAAAATTAGTTGGAGATTACCATAATATTTCGATTGAAACCTTCGGGACACATCAGCTGTGCTCTGTGAACAGGGTCGTAAATTCTCCGTGTCCTTGAATTATTGTTGTATTGTACGCAGGGTATCAGGCTGAACCCTGCATCACAGTAGCACGCACAGGCCAGAGATTAGTACAAGTTATAAATTGTGATTAAAACTATCAAACACAAGGTGTGCAGGTTGATACATATTTGTTTTTTGACAAAAGGTTTATTTTGCCAGGTCCAAATGGCAGTTTAAAATTGCACACACAGGCTCCAATGGCAGGCTTCAGACATGTTTGCATGGCCACTTAAGGTAAGGGGGTGGCCCAGTAGTAGCATTTAATTTCCAGTCCCTGGAGTACCACTTTAGTAGGTGCTTACAAGTAAATTAAATGTGCCAATTGGGTGTAAGACAATTTCACCATATTTAGAGGAGAGAGCCCTTTATCAATTGCTAGCAGTGGTAAAGTGCACAGTCCCAAAAAACTGGTTCAGAATATAGGAGGGTGAAGGCAAAAGTTTGGAGATGACCCTACAGAGAGGGCCACGTCCAACAAGGATCAAAACAAATCAAGACACTGATAAACAAATGATACATTTTCACTGAAATCTGGTTTCCACACATTATTTGTTTCAGGAAAACTGTATGTTTGTGTGAATTAAGTGGCCATTTCAATGGAAAATGTGCTGTCTGCAAATGAAAGTGCACAACCGCTCTGTCGTGTAGTTCCTACTAATCCGTAAGATCTGCGCATTTGTTGGACAACATAAACTAGGAGCTTGGTCTCTAGACTGATTCCAGACACCCCCGCAGGATATGTTGGCCTCTAGACCAGCTAACTCACAGAGCCACTGTAAGTCCCCCTAACCTTATCAGGGAGCAAATGGTTTCTGGCAACCACAAACATGACAACCCTGACCTCTCATTGTGGAAACAGTACAGAACCTTTCGCTCAATTACTCGTGCTCACTTATTCTCAGAGAGGTATACAGAGAATACACAGTGGGACGTTTTCAATATATTTATTGAACCAACGTTATTCTTGTATACAATTACGTGTGCTGCAATGAGTAATAGACCGCAGCAGATAAGTGATTACAAGAACCAAAAGCATAAATAGTAGATATAGTACTACCATGGTGCTAAAACCATGTATATATGCAGGTATATAAAACGAGGTAGTAATTAAGTGTACTCCTACTATGCAAACCCTACTCTAAGTGTGCCTAGAGTATGTGTAGGTGTCGTGCCAATGGACGATCCAATCCCCCTTACCTGATGGTAGAGAATGAAGGACCCCGTCTTGGTCACAAACTGGATACCTCTCACGAGATTTCAGACCGCTGTGTGATGAAGTCTCAGCATGCAGGGGACCCTCTGTGTCAGCTGAAGTGCCTCCTCTACTAATCTATCGGGATGCTTATCTTTTATAACAGAAATCAGCCTTGCGATGTGCGTATAGATCACTGATGTTATGGATATGTAGATAGCCCTATCACCCCATGGATGAAGATAGAGATTACATTTGTAGATAGTGCGAGTTGAGACCTTGTACCTGATTTTCTGGGCATTGTGATAATGTGCGAAGCTTGATGTGTAGACTAGTTTAGTTTCAGGGAAACTAATCCAACATTGTCGCACACGCAAATATGTGCAAAAGGACACTTCTGAAAAACAGGACAATGTAAGAAATCAGCTGCTTCGCTACATGGGCCAGACCCAGGAATACTACACCCACTCCTCATTCTAAGGGTCGATACACGATAAAGCTATCTAGAACCATTCTAAAAAGGCAGCAGTCCATGATAATATGAAAGCTAAAAAGCTTTAAAACTGATGTAAAATCATCTAAAAGCAAGCTTCCCTTAAGAATATTTCATAAAAGCCTTAAAAGTTGGATGTTTTCTTTAACCATTCTATTGATTCTTTCAACCTAGCCATTGGCCCTTGGACAATATAGAGCAGTCCTGAGATGTGTTATGGCTAATTTGGATAAGAAGTCTGTTATGGCCGAATAGGTAAATTTCACTCCATTGTCCGTAACTATGGTGGCTGGAATGCCTTCTGTGGTGAAAGTGTCTCACAGAAAGTCAATTAGGGTCTCGGTGGTGATCTGGTTTACCATTCTTGTAACCACCCAGTGGGATTGGTATTTAATTAAAACAAATGCAAATCGTTTTGTGACGCCTTTTTTGTTGATAGGACCTATAATGTCTAGTGTGAGTTTTTCCCCAAGGCTTATCGGGTATGGATACTGGAGATAACAGTACCTTACGGATGCTTTTGGTCTTATCGCTATTGGCACAGATAATACAATTTTTTACTTTTGTTTCTACTAATGAATCCATGTTGGTAAACCAATAGCGTTCCCTGAGTTTAGATTTTGTTAAACTCCTCCCCAGGTGACCTTCATGTACCAGATCTATAGCTTTGTCTTTCAATTCCTTTGGGGGTTTTATCTTATCGTTCCTTAATATAAGGTCCTGGTTCAGATTGATTTCATGATGAGTTTCCCCAAATTTCCTAACTTCCTCATTGACGTTACAGCATGTCTTTCGCCAACCTTGAAACATGTATGCCTTGAGTTGAACTAAGGTGGCATCATGGGCAAAACTCTCCGCCCACTCAGTAGAGTTTATGGCTGAAGAATGCATTTCCAATATGGGGTATTCAGGTGTGTCATACTCTTCCTCTTTGTTTAAAGGTGCTCTGGATAGGAAGTCCACTTCTGTATTGTGTTTACCTGGGACGTATTCCAACTTAAAACAAAAACTCTCCAGCCCTAGTACCCATCTGGCAATGCGTGGTGTGCTGTTAGGAGTTCCCTTGGAACTGAACATAAGTGGTTTGTGGTCTGTGTGAAAAGTGAATTGGATCCCCCATCAAAAAATTCAGTGTTTGATGGCCCAAAAACATGCCAGGGCTTCTTTCTCCACCACAGAGTAATTTTTTTCAGATTTATTGAGAATGCGAGAGTCGAAGCCACGATGTGTTCTTTACCATTAATAAGTTGAGAGAACGCTGCCCCAAGTCCTTTGTTGCTGGCGTCAGTGGTAAGAACTGTTCTCCAGCAGGGATCAAAATTACATTGATGTGGAGCAGAGAGTATAGCATCCTTTGTCTTTTCGAATGAGGATTGGTGTTTGTTTTGCCACTTGTATAGCGTATGACTTTTGGTAAGTTCTCTAAGGCTACTTGTTAAGTCCACAAAATTCTTTACGCATTTTGCCATATACTCTGCAAGTCCTAAAAAGTACAGGAATTCCTTTTTTGATGTAGGGGCAGGTGCTTTCTCGACTGCTTCAAGTAAACGCATTTTAGGTTTGAAGCCGTCCTTGGAGATGGTATGTCCAAGGTATTCTAAAGCTCCAACACCTATCTGACATTTATCTTCTTTTAATGTTAGGCCAGCCTCTTTGAATTTGGAGAGTAGCCGCATTAATATGTCGTGCTCCTCAGTGGTGGCACCATATATTAATACGTCATCTTGGAAACATAAAGTTTTGGGTATTCCCTCTAGTATTTGTTTTCTGGAAAACTGTAGCCGCTGAGGCTAATCCGAACGGCATCCTGCGGAACATGAATGAACCCATAGGAGTAGTAAATGCAGTTAATTCCCTGGAATCTGGGTGTAGTTCCACTTGATGATACGCCATGGAAAGGTCTAGCACACTAAAGCAGGTTGTCTCCCCCATCGTGCGTAGGATCTCATGAATGCGAGGTAATGGGTGCCTTTCAATTAAAATATTGTTGTTGAGGCCCCTAAGGTCAATGCATTATCTAATGTCATCCCCATGGGCTTTTTGAGCCATAACCACTGGAGCAACCCAATCAGAGCAATCTATAGGCTGGATGATACCTAAGTCCTTTAATCTGCAATGTTAGTGCTGTTGGACTTGTCCGCAGCCTTTGACACTGTGTCACACCAGATCCTACTAGAGAGACTTAAGTCCCTAGGTGTGAAGGGTACTGTTTTAAACTGGTTCCGCACCTTCTTAGAGGGCCGGTCTCAAAATGTGTTCCTGCGTCCGTTTACTTCGGCTACCAGATCTATTAGCTGCGGGGTCCCACAGGGCTCAGCGCTCAGCCCCACCCTCTTCAATGTGTACTTGACCCCTCTCTCCACACTGATTGAACAGTGTGGCGTGAAGGTGGTCTCGTACGCTGATGATACTCAGCTTGTCTTCTCTTTTAAAGAACACACGGAGGCAGCCTTCATGAATTTTAAACTCTGTCTGCGCACAATCTTAGCATGGATGACAAATAATTGCATGAAGTTGAATACTGATAAAACAGAGGTACTGTTTTTTAACCAACCCTCTCCTCCCGCATCTGAACTCTGGTGGCCGGCTGAGCTTAACCCCTCTCCTAACCCGGTGAGCTCAGCTAGGAACCTAGGCTTCCGATTTGATTCCAGCCTATCAGGTAGTGCTCAAGTTTGTAAAGTTTCTTCCGCGTGTTTCTGGAAATTAAAAAGTCTACGCAAATTCCTGCATTTATTACCAATGAATTACAGGAAAAATGTGGTCCATGCGCTTGTAACCTCCCAACTGGACTACGCTAACAGTCTCTATCTGGGGCTCCCGGATTACCTGCTAAGAAAACTGCAGATCATACAAAATGCTGCAGCCAGGCTAATAAGAAATGTGCCTCTTCGCCATCACATCTCTCCTCACCTGCGAAGCCTTCATTGGCTCCCGATCAAGAGACTGATCGAGTTTAAGGCACTGATACTGGCTTTTAGATCTATTAGTGACGCTGGCCCCCAATATCTGAAGCATAGACTTCGGAGATATCACCAATCAAGATCTCAGAGGTCTAATCATCAGGACCTAATGGTGATCCCGCGCTTTAAAAAGGCCAGGATGGGGGGGTCGGGCTTTTGCAGTAAAAACTGCCTCGCTGTGGAACTCTATGCCAGTCCACCTTCGAAAGGCGAAGACAGAGCCCTTGTTTAGAAAGGCCTTAAAAACTTGGCTCTTCAGCCTAACCTAGAACACTTGTGGAATTCCTCAGTCCCTGTATGCAATCTGCACCTACCGTTAGCGCCGGGACACTTCCGCTGGAGGTAGCCGTGCGCTCTATAAAATGCAATAATAATAATAATCTGGTAAGTTCTTTTTTAAGTGGTTCCCACATGAGATGAGGTATGGGCCTTGTTTTGTAAACTACTGGTTTGGCATTTGGTCTAAGTTTTATTGTATGTTAAAAAGATTTAGGAGTCCCAGTTTGTGAAAACTTCAGGGAACTGATTGCATGCGGAACTACCTGTTATAGAGCGGTCTATAGTTAGGACCAGTTCAGGGTTATTAGGATCTAGTTTAATTCCTAACTCTTTTTGATGTTGCCACCCTAGGAGATTCGAACCTTCCCCTACTACATACACCTTACCAATGGCAGAACAGGCTTTAAATGTGATACAGGTTTTGATCATGTCTCTAAGCGGAATAGGTCCCTTGTGTATCCGCTTGGTGCAATATCTGCTGTAAGTCAATTTTTCTCGGAATATTCATGGAATTGAAATTAGCAGCATTAATTAAGGTGAATGGGGAGCAAGAATCTGTGAACATTTTAATCTGCTTGGCATCTAGACACACTACACATTCAGGGTGTTTTAATTGGTTATTAGCGTTATACTTTGGTATTTGAAATACTATTTTCTTCACAGTTTGTGCTTTTTCATCAGAAGAATTATCTTCACCACTGGGCTTCTTGGAGAGGCTCCGGCATACCCTTGCTAAATGGCCTTTCTTGTTGCATTTCCTGCACCTACTTGATTTGGCTTGACAACTGGTATGGTTAGCTAAGTGGTTAATGCTACCACAGCTGTAATATTTGAGTCTATTGCTTTCCAGATCATGGGCTTGGCGCACGTTCTTGTCAGATTTTATTTTACATACTGTGTCGTCAGCTGATTGGTTAGTGATCTACGGAATTTGCTCAGTATTGGAAGGGGCTTTCATTTCTTTGATACATGTGGCGGCATGCTCAATGGATTTTGCTATTTCAACAGCATCGCAAAGGTTAGGCTGTTTTTGTAATGGCTTTTCTTGTATCTTGGAATTGTTCGTGCATTGTACCAATTGATCTCTTATGAGAGAATCGTTGAGTTCTCCGAATTCACACAACTCACTTAAGCCTCTTAGAATTGCTACATAACTAGCAATACTTTCTTGTTTTCCTTTGGACCGACTGAAAAATTTATAGCGCTCAAGGACTATGTTAATTTCATCACCAAAGTGTTTTTTTTTAACTAAGTAGGGAAACTTCGTATTCATCATCTTCCTCGCCATACATTAGGACCCTGTAAGGGATCAGGCAGCGTATCAAAATTTTCCTGCCATGTGTGCCCAGGTTATGAAGTAAATTAATATTGTTTTCTCATGGGACTGATTTTTTATCCTCCAATGGTTATCAGATAGGATTAAAAAACTTCTACCCAGTTCTTCCATGGAATGTTAAGTTCCCCTAACTCATTCAGAAAAGGTGCAGGTTGAGCCATACTTGCTGCCATTGTCAAACTTTAAAATTAACACCTAAGATGACTGAAGACCAAATATAATTCCCAGAAGAACCTCTGACCAGAATCTGCCCTCCTTGCCATCTGGGATGACCTGAAGAACACAGTTGACCGCAACAGGGTTGCTGCACTACTTCTCTTGGACCGCTCAGCTGCCTTTGACACGGTTGACCATGACACTCTGATACATACAAAGACTCTACGTAGTCGGCATAGAGGGGACTGCTCTAGACTGGATAGCATCCTACCTTTGCAACAGAACTAATGTCATCCATACCCCACCTTTCTCGTCCAACCCGTACTCCACGAAAGCAGGGTCCCTCAAGGCTCTATCATCTCGTCCATGCTTTTCAACATTTACATGAAGTCATTACCAGTACTGATCAATCAATTTCACCTCACGTGCTATAACTATGTAGATGACACGCAAATACTTCTTCAACTGGAATGCCCTAAAGACATTGGAAATTCGCCAATTTTCAGTTGTCTCAGAGCCGTGGATCTATGGATGACGTGGAGCCATCTCAAATGAATATGAAACTATAAACATACTCCCTTTAAGACTATTTCCACGCAGAACGTGTTTTTAAGAATTAACGTTTCCTGCTGTGTCACACTTACTTATTAGTTGGTTATTTAAAAAAAAATAATTTACAGGATGTTTTATACATCATGAAACACACTGGGGCATATTCACAAGGACTTATCGCCGAGTTATCGCCACCTTAACGCATCAAAAGTGGAGATAGATTTAACGCCCCATTCACAAGCGGTTGCAAACTGCAGACAACGCAAGTATTCCCGCGATAACTGCCGCAAAATTTACCTCCACGGGTGACACCACCAACTAACCCTAATGAGATGCAGAGTAGGCGTTCCCATGCAAAAACACACGAAAACACCACTACACCACTTTCACAACGAACTGCCAGATCTGCGATGCGAACCAAAAACAGGCGATAAGCCGCGGTAGCAGCAGGGATTTAACACCTGCCTACTGCTGGTGTTAAGCAGGACGACTAACTGCAGTATGAAAGGGAGCCCAGCCCAGGGCCACATCTGAAGACCCACAGATGCCATGGAGACAATGATCATGCAGCTCGGAGACCCATGAGGGCCACAACACCCACCACCCCAGGCCCGCCACCACCCCCAGGACCCGCCCCCCGACCCACCACCCCCCGGGACAAACACATACCTTGCATGACACAAGAGCCACAAAAAGAGCATGAGGTCGCACAATGACAACAAGAAACATGTGTGGGCAGAAGAACGAGAAACAGTCACTCATCATTGAAGTAACAACCAAGAACTTTATTGAATACAACACAAAACACCAATGCGGAAGACTCCTGTCGGGTCCGTCTGGGACAATCTTGATGTCACAGCCTGGAAAATAAAGCACAAAATCAGAACGTGTGTCATGCGCACATCAAAGGAGCGAGACACAGAGAAACAGAGAACGAAAGAAAGGCAGAGAGAGAAAGAGAGAGAAGGAAAGGAAGGGAGAGAGAGAAGGAAAGGAAGGGAGAGAGAGAAGGAAAGGGAGAGAGAGAGAGAAGGAAAGGAAGGGAGAGAGAGGGAGGGAGAAGGAAAGGGAGAGAGAGAGAAGGAAAGGAAGGGAGAGAGAGAGAGAGAGGGAGAAGGAAAGGAAGGGAGAGAGAGAGAGAGAGAGAGAGAGAGAGAGAGGGGGAGAGAGAGAGAAGGAGGGACACTGCCGCCCCCGCGCACCCAGGCACCACTGCTCACCTGCTGCCACCGGTGTGTCTCCAACTACGTGCCGGTACACACTGCAAGCCACCAGGTCTGCAATCTCTAATCGAGGCCAGAGTCAATCATGGCAGAGTCCATCTCACTGCACACGGCAACAACGCCTGTCCGTCCTGCGCACACATGCAGCCGCACCCTACCCCCTCCCGCCGGCCAGCGCTGGCTGCCCGCACTTGCACACCCAGGCCCCACTGCTCACCTGCCGCCACCAGTGGGCACACCACGTGCCCGTGCAAGCTCCAGGCCTAGGTTCCCCCACCATGGCATGCTCCACATCATGCGGACCCGCACCGCGGCCCAGCAGGTCCCACACATGACGCTGAGTCCTGAGGCATCAATGGCAGAGACCACATCGGTGCACCCGTCATCATCGCAGGCCGCACACCCGCTCAGCAATTTTGGTGCCACTAATCCTGTGCAACCCCAGTCAGCGCCACGTGGTGGTAGGCCTGTGACGCCCGCAAGGCTTCGGGTGCCACTAACCCTGTGCAACCCCAGTCAGCGCCACGTGGTGGTAGGCCCGTGACGGCCGCAAGGCTTCGGGTGCCACCAACTCCGTGCGCAACAACTCATGGGCCCTTTATGATTGAGAATCGTGGAACGTCCGTCATCCAGTCACCACCGGCAGTGGGGAATGTGACGTTGTCGGCCCCTTATATTGGCGGGGTCACATGGCCTGTGACGCCTGTGCCGGATGGGTGTGGTGTGTGTGCAAACCTGCCCTCAGGGAGTGGCCGTGACATGCTGACAACTAGACCAGCGACCTGCAGACCACTAGCGTGTAAACCTGCGACTTGTAGCTATGTGGCCCCCCCCTCGGAGCGTAAGCGGAGTGGTCTGGCCTGGCGTACGCCGGACCAGCGCTGGGCTTGCAACAATGACTCGGGGGTGGGGGGGGGCTCTGGGCGTGGTTCAGTCCATGTCCGGACAAGGAAGTGACTAATGCTTGTGTCCCTGTTGTAGTGTCTACGGCACCCGGAACGCAATCGGCAATGTAGCACACTGTGACTGGAATCCCACTAGATGAGCATCATTGACGTTAGGGGGAATCACTGACCCTACATTCATCCACACATTCATACATGAATGATGTAAGACATGACACAGCATTGCGTTTCTGAATGTTTAATGCACATCCAGTGGAGTTTTGCAGCTGGAGCAGTACAGGGCCATGCCAACCCCACTTCACAATATGGGCCCGTGGAGGGTCAGCCAGAATCCATCGGGGAATGACAAGTACCGCGGAAGAGGAAGGGTACAGTCCGCAGTGTGGTCGCCGTGTCATTGGTCACCAAACAGGATATGGCAGTCCATGTCGCGGTCCAAGGTGAGTGCAGCAGAGTGTATCGGGGGTCAGTGGAAGGTCATGGGGCCATGTGCGGCACCAAGCAGCAACAGGCCAGGTGGTGGACATGAATGCTAGTGCCTCCTTCTGAACTCAAGCCCGTCCACGTCCTCGGATGTGTGCTCTGCCCCACCTGTGGGTGGTGCTGTTCCGGCTGCGGCACTGTGTGCCACTGACACATCAGGGGCCGGAGGTGGATTTTCGGCTGCACTGTGTGGCAGTGACACATCAGGTGCCGGAGTGGAAATGCCTGCCGCACTGTGAGGCACTGACACACCAGGGGCAGAGATGTGGATGGTGTAGGGGCAGCAGCATTCATCTGCGCCACGCCTTGTGGCAGCAATGCCATGATGAGGACATGCAGGGCATGGTAGATCCCAGCTACATTCCGCTGATGTGCAGCGGTGGCTGCCATCCTTTCCGCCTCCATCTGCACCATGTCCTCCATGAGCCTCCGCATGTGTGCCATCTCACGGCTGAGATTGCTGGAGCCACTCTGAGCGGACAGGTGTTTTTGTCTCCGAGTCATGACTCCAGCGATATCAGCCAGGGCTGCGTTGGAGACCATGGAGCGGCGTGTGGGTGTCCGGAGACAGCCGGGGTTGTGGGTGCCTCCTGCTGGGTGGTTTGTGGAGTGGGTGGGGTCTCCTCGATGCAGCTGGGCTGCCCTGGTCCTGGAGGTGATTGGTGGATGAGTTCAATGATGTCTTGGAGGGCTTGGGTGTCGATGCTGGTGGTGTCCTCCTCGTCATCAGTGAAGAGTGGCTGGGACTGCTCTGCAGGAGGTGTTGACGGTGCCCCTGCAATGTGAAGGGGAGATGCTGTGTTACAATGTGTCCACATGTATGTAGCCGCATGGTACATGTTCACATTCAGACAGCATGGCAATGTACATTGTGACAGTGTGTAGATCAGGACCATGATCCAGAGTCATGTGGGTGTGCACTGTGCTCTGCTTGATTGTGCATGTGTGCCATTGTGTCCATCTCCCCCGTACCCCCAGTACCTGGTGGTTACTCACCCTGTTGCTGTTGTGTCATGTCGAGCAGTGTCCGGTGCCCCGACTCCTGCCACGGTCTCCACACTGATGACTGTCGACACCAGCTCCTCCATATCATCCAGCTCCAGCTGTGGCGCTGGGCTCCCACCTCCAGTCTGCATTGCTGCCTTCTGGTTGCCTGCGAGTTTCTCCTTGGTTTTGCGCTTGATGTCAATCCATCGCCTCTTGACCTCGTCCATTGACCTCTTGTGCTCTCCGTCGGCATTCACCTTGTCCACGATGGACCGCCATAATCCATTTTTGGTGCCCAATGACACATTGGAGGCGACGAACAGTTGTTGATGGTGTTCTATCACCTCCGTGACCAGGATCCTATTCTCCTGCGGACTGAACTTCGTCTTCCTCTTCTTCTTGTCCTTGCCCTTCCCTGTCACCGAAGTCCCAGGCTGGTCGTCCGGGGTGCTTGTGGGGTTCCGCTCGTCCTCTGCGCCTGCTCCGGCTGCCTTGATGGTGCTTCGGTGTTGGTCATTTTGTGTTGGTGTGTTTTTTCTACTTTTGTAGTGATTTTCCCGCCTGTTGTGTGTGTATGGCAGGCCTGGCGCTGCTTATCGCTGATTTCCTCATCGCGAATGGGCTCATCGCACCAGTGGCGTCACTAGGGTTGGTGTCACCCAGTGCGGTAACTCCCGAGTCTGGGGGTGCGGGGGTGCGGACCGCACCGGGTGGGTGACACCATCACATGGGGTGACACTGTGAGCCTCTGCTAAAGCAGAGGCTCACGGTGTCACCCCATGTGATGGTGTCACCTGGTGCGGTCCGCACCCCTCCACCCCCCTAGTGACGCCACTGCATCGCACGTTTTTTGGTGTTGGGGTTTGTGTTTTTATCTCCGTCGCGGTGGTTGTATCGCGGACATTGGCCGCGTTTTCGGGAGACTATCGCATGGTACTGCCGTGTTGTGAATTCCAGGTTAACACAGGGTTATTTTCCCGCGATAGACTGCGATGTGTAAAGTTGCGTTAACATTTTTTGGAGATGTTTAGCGCACGTTCTTGTGAATATCCCCCACTGTGTTTTCAAAAGGTTTGTTTCACCCTTACCTCCCTTTACCTTAATCCATCCCAAAACCCTAAAATCACCCTTACCTCCCTTTACTCCTACCCGCCCCATCCCTAATATCATATTTACCTCCCTTTACCTCTACCCACCCCGAACCCTAAAATCACCCTTGCCTCCCTTTACTTCTAACCACCCCTAAACCCTAAAATCAACTTTGTTTTCCTTTACCCACCCGAACTTTAAAATCACTCTTACCTCCCTTTGCCGCTATCAATCCCCGAAATCTAAAATCACCCTTTCCTCCCTTTCCCTCCACCCACACCAGTGTTTTCTTCCTCCTGAAGCTTTGTTTCTTTCTTGTGAAAGTGATCATGAAAATCATGCCTTTCAACCCCCTAAGAAGGTCCATCACGTGGTGATCCACATTATGGAGTCGTCCAGGTTTCAGTAACTCTCTTTTTTTAGGCATGGGCCAAGGCCTCTTGAGAAAGCTGCAGAGGGTCCAGAACGAAGCAGCCAAACTGGCCCTCGGACTTCCACGCTGCTCTTTGTCCTCCAGGGCCTTAAAACCTCTTTGTTCGCGGAAGAGGAAGGGTACAGTCCGCAGTGTGGTCGCCGTGTCATTGGTCACCAAACAGGATATGGCAGTCCATGTCGCGGTCCAAGGTGAGTGCAGCAGAGTGTATCGGGGGTCAGTGGAAGGTCATGGGGCCATGTGCGGCACCAAGCAGCAACAGGCCAGGTGGTGGACATGAATGCTAGTGCCTCCTTCTGAACTCAAGCCCGTCCACGTCCTCGGATGTGTGCTCTGCCCCACCTGTGGGTGGTGCTGTTCCGGCTGCGGCACTGTGTGCCACTGACACATCAGGGGCCGGAGGTGGATTGTCGGCTGCACTGTGTGGCAGTGACACATCAGGTGCCGGAGTGGAAATGCCTGCCGCACTGTGAGGCACTGACACACCAGGGGGCAGAGATGTGGATGGTGTAGGGGCAGCAGCATTCATCTGCGCCACGCCTTGTGGCAGCAATGCCATGATGAGGACATGCAGGGCATGGTAGATCCCAGCTACATTCCGCTGATGTGCAGCGGTGGCTGCCATCCTTTCCGCCTCCATCTGCACCATGTCCTCCATGAGCCTCCGCATGTGTGCCATCTCACGGCTGAGATTGCTGGAGCCACTCTGAGCGGACAGGTGTTTTTGTCTCCGAGTCATGACTCCAGCGATATCAGCCAGGGCTCGTTGGAGACCATGGAGCGGCGTGTGGGTGTCCGGAGACAGCCGGGGTTGTGGGTGCCTCCTGCTGGGTGGTTTGTGGAGTGGGTGGGGTCTCCTCGATGCAGCTGGGCTGCCCTGGTCCTGGAGGTGATTGGTGGATGAGTTCAATGATGTCTTGGAGGGCTTGGGTGTCGATGCTGGTGGTGTCCTCCTCGTCATCAGTGAAGAGTGGCTGGGACTGCTCTGCAGGAGGTGTTGACGGTGCCCCTGCAATGTGAAGGGGAGATGCTGTGTTACAATGTGTCCACATGTATGTAGCCGCATGGTACATGTTCACATTCAGACAGCATGGCAATGTACATTGTGACAGTGTGTAGATCAGGACCATGATCCAGAGTCATGTGGGTGTGCACTGTGCTCTGCTTGATTGTGCATGTGTGCCATTGTGTCCATCTCCCCCGTACCCCCAGTACCTGGTGGTTACTCACCCTGTTGCTGTTGTGTCATGTCGAGCAGTGTCCGGTGCCCCGACTCCTGCCACGGTCTCCACACTGATGACTGTCGACACCAGCTCCTCCATATCATCCAGCTCCAGCTGTGGCGCTGGGCTCCCACCTCCAGTCTGCATTGCTGCCTTCTGGTTGCCTGCGAGTTTCTCCTTGGTTTTGCGCTTGATGTCAATCCATCGCCTCTTGACCTCGTCCATTGACCTCTTGTGCTCTCCGTCGGCATTCACCTTGTCCACGATGGACCGCCATAATCCATTTTTGGTGCCCAATGACACATTGGAGGCGACGAACAGTTGTTGATGGTGTTCTATCACCTCCGTGACCAGGATCCTATTCTCCTCCGGACTGAACTTCGTCTTCCTCTTCTTCTTGTCCTTGCCCTTCCCTGTCACCGAGGTCCCAGGCTGGTCGTCCGGGGTGCTTGTGGGGTTCCGCTCGTCCTCTGCGCCTGCTCCGGCTGCCTTGATGGTGCTTCGGTGTTGGTCATTTTGTGTTGGTGTGTTTTTTCTACTTTTGTAGTGATTTTCCCGCCTGTTGTGTGTGTATGGCAGGCCTGGCGCTGCTTATCGCTGATTTCCTCATCGCGAATGGGCTCATCGCACCAGTGGCGTCACTAGGGTTGGTGTCACCCAGTGCGGTAACTCCCGAGTCTGGGGGTGCGGGGGGTGCGGACCGCAACGGGGTGGGTGACACCATCACATGGGGTGACACTGTGAGCCTCTGCTAAAGCAGAGGCTCACGGTGTCACCCCATGTGATGGTGTCACCTGGTGCGGTCCGCACCCCTCCACCCCCCTAGTGACGCCACTGCATCGCACGTTTTTTGGTGTTGGGGTTTGTGTTTTTATCTCTGTCGCGGTGGTTGTATCGCGGACATTGGCCGCGTTTTCGGGAGACTATCGCATGGTACTGCCGTGTTGTGAATTCCAGGTTAACACAGGGTTATTTTCCCGCGATAGACTGCGATGTGTAAAGTTGCGTTAACATTTTTTGGAGATGTTTAGCGCACGTTCTTGTGAATATCCCCCACTGTGTTTTCAAAAGGTTTGTTTCACCCTTACCTCCCTTTACCTTAATCCATCCCAAAACCCTAAAATCACCCTTACCTCCCTTTACTCCTACCCGCCCCATCCCTAATATCATATTTACCTCCCTTTACCTCTACCCACCCCGAACCCTAAAATCACCCTTGCCTCCCTTTACTTCTAACCACCCCTAAACCCTAAAATCAACTTTGTTTTCCTTTACCCACCCGAACTTTAAAATCACTCTTACCTCCCTTTGCCGCTATCAATCCCCGAAATCTAAAATCACCCTTTCCTCCCTTTCCCTCCACCCACACCAGTGTTTTCTTCCTCCTGAAGCTTTGTTTCTTTCTTGTGAAAGTGATCATGAAAATCATGCCTTTCAACCCCCTAAGAAGGTCCATCACGTGGTGATCCACATTATGGAGTCGTCCAGGTTTCAGTAACTCTCTTTTTTTAGGCATGGGCCAAGGCCTCTTGAGAAAGCTGCAGAGGGTCCAGAACGAAGCAGCCAAACTGGCCCTCGGACTTCCACGCTGCTCTTTGTCCTCCAGGGCCTTAAAACCTCTTTGTTCGCTTCCGATTGATAAAAAGGATTGCTTTCTAGTCTCTGTGCCATGTTTTAAAGCTGTTAAAAACATTGGGCTGCAGTCTCTATCACAAGAATTCATCAACTATACACTCTCTTGAAGCTTACGTTCCTCAGAAGCCCTTTTGCCTCTTTTCCTAGAGTTAAGCAGTCTCGAACAGGTGGCAAAACGTTTTCGCTGAGAGCAACTGATCTGTGGAATAAGCCTCCTGCAATCTCCATAAGATTCCTGTCTTAATGAATTTCAGAAAGGCCTTGAAGACCTGGCTTTTTAGGAATTAGGGCTTCTGCCTATTCCTCCTTGGTTTTTCCAATGCTTTGTTTCTTAGCGCCAGGACACCTCTTGAGGTTATTATCACGCATTAGAAATTTTATAACATATAATTTGAACCGTAAAATCACCCCTTCCTCCCGATACCTCTACCCACGCCTGAGCCCTAAATTTATCATTACCTCCCTTTACCTGTGCCCACCCCAGAAACCTAAAATCACCCATACCTGCATTTGTCTACCCACCCCTGAACCCTAAAATCATCTTACTTCCTTTACCTCTACCCACCCCTGAACCACAAAATCACCCTTACCTCCCTTTAACTCTACCCACCCCTGGATCTTAAAATCACCCTTACCTCTACTGTAGGAGGCTGACTCAGTATATGGTGCACACTTATTTAACGTGAAGCACCTTGCACTAATCCAGACAACCCTTATGGTGATTTTAGTGGTCTTAGTCAACCATAGAAAGCTTTCTCCAAGTGGTAGCTGTGGAGAGCAGCCTTCAGGCTTATCTTGAAGAAGTGTTAAGCAGCTTGTTTTTACCAGATCTAATCATGTAGTGTAGGTTAAACGAAAAAGAACCACACAGTGTATCTATAAAAATAGTTCTATTTATTACACAACACTAACTAACACATAGGTATATCTCCCACCTGGAGATATAAACACAAATACACAATAATACTTCAACCATATATTAAGGAAGTGGAATGCGAACAGCCCGTAGTCGGGACTTGGACCAGGAGACTCAGAGGAGCTGGTGACACAAGGACCACCCAAGGTAAGTACCCAGGAACCCCACGGAGGCTGTGTGCACAGTGGAACACAGCCGCATGTCCAATAAAAGTCAACTAAAAAGGCGAGGTTGCAGTTTGGAAGAAAAAGGACCCTTCCCAGTGGACTATGAAGAGACTCCATGGAAAGCAGAAGGTTGGAGAGTCACCGCACCCATGGATACCCCCAGAAACCAGGATGCTTACACCAGGGAAGCCTGGTGCATAGGTGTGAAGTGACGTCGGAAACCGCCGTAGACCACAATGGAGGACTTCAGGAAAGATGCCGCTGGAGAAGACTATGCAAGAGTCTGGTGGAATCCAAGGGTGGGTTCTTGAAGAGGAGAACATTTAAGCAGAGGGGACATTGTCTATGCCACCTGCAGGTGACCAGGAGGCACGGAAGAGCAATGCCCACCGATGAAGGACGGTTCAAGTGAGTTGATGGTGACCTTGTCGCTGCAGCTGTAAGGACCAGGCGATGGTGAGGAAGACCTGGAGCTGTGCATGAGCTGTTCCACGTCGGAAGTCGTGAACAATGGGGGTCGGTGTCCGGCGGGAGCATCAACAAGCCTTGACAGCTGCAACAGGCGTAGAAAGCAAAGAAGGAGCAACATTGGGATCAGCAAGGTCCAAGGGACTCACCACAAGCAAGAGAGCCAGAGAAAGCCCCAAGCATGCAGACGAGCCCACTGAAGCAGGAGAAGACCCTCAGGAGGACCTACAGGCCGAAGGCACAGTAGTCACAAGAGTACCTTGAGCAGCTCACCAAAAAGGAAGTCCCACAATGCAGAGGATGCAGTGAAGACACTGTACTTGGCAGGAAGAGATGCTAGAGGCTGGAGCTTCTTGTAGCCCGAAGATCTCTGGAGTGCAGAGCCAACAAGCTGTGGCAGTGGCAAGTCCACGTGGTGCACAGGGGTTTGGTCCCAGCAGTTTCGACAAGGGAGACTGGCCTCAAAATTGCAAAGAGGACAGGTCAGGCCTCGAGGGAGTTGCATAACCACCACCTGTGCTGCTGAGCCTTTCGAAGTCAGCAGGATGTAAGGAGCAGCAGACCGGTCAGCTTCATGCAGTGCCTGCAGTTGCAGGGGAGTGACTCCTCCACTCCAAGGGCGATTACTTCGGGTGTTCTTGATGCCCTCAGGTCTGTTGAAGATCCTGGAAGAAGTACAGATGACGAAGAAGACTTGTAGAACAGCGATACCAGGAGTAGAAGGAGTCTTCCTTGATGCAGTCTCGGTTCCAGGTGCGGTCCAGCGAAGTCCAATTGTCCAGACGGTCGAAGAATGACATGTTTCAGGCTTGAGTCTTGTCCTACGATGACTGAGGACCCACCCACTGGTAAGCCCTTAAATACCCTAAGAATGGGATCTGACAGAGACTATTAGTTATGGATTCCTTACCTTAGAATTACCCCCAAGCGTCCGACTGGATCTGGAGAATTTTTCTTCAGCAGTACCCCTGCACATCGATAGGTGGCGTTGGTCGTCTCCGCGTTCGTCGTTGGCATCGTGAACGCCGGAATGACGTTGTGGTATCTACTTAGACGCCGCCCCTGCGCGCTGACGTCAGTTCTTTCTTTTTCCGCGCCAGCCAGCACAGATCCGGAGAGAGCGGTACCCTTAGTCTTTTTTGACTAGAGTTGTTTCGACTTTTGTCGACTTCTTTTTTCGAGTCGTTCGACTCCTGGTGCAGGGATGTCACATCGACGGACCGGCTTCAAACCTTGTGACTCCTGTCACAAGTTGATGTCGGTCACAGACCCACATCTCGTGTGCATCTGGTGTTTGGAGCACGACCACGACCCGAAGTCGTGCTCCGACTGCCGGGCCATGAACCCGAAGTCTTTGCAGGAGCGGTCCCGAAAGCTTCTTGAGGCCCAGCAGTCAGCTCCGCGCTGCTCGAGGTCCCAGTCGAGAGGGAGGTCGCGAGACTGGTCGCGGAGCCACCACCATCACTCCTCTTTGAAGTCTTCGTCTTCGGGTAAGTCGAAGCACAAGAAGAAGGGGAAGAAACACCGTCGCTCTTCTCCTTCTCCCCGTCCGTCGGCCGACGCGATGCGGGTTGTGAAAGGTAGTCGTCTGGCTCCACCCGCGAAGCCTGTTGGGTCGGCCCCGTGTTTCCCTCCCTTTCCGGGAACCGGGGCAACCCCTGCCCAACTTCATAGCTTTTACGAAGCCCTCCACTCCATCTTTGGGCAGCCCCACTCCGCCGGCGCACCTTTGGGCCCTGCGGACTCGGCTAGGGGTTCTAGGACTTCTATGCCGGCGGCTTCGGTTCCGGCGCCGCAGGGCCCCCAGGGATCCAGGCTTGGATCCGGATCGGTGCCGGTCGACCTTACAACACCTCCTCCAGCTCTGAATCCATTGGCGACACCTCCTCCCCCTCCAATGCCGGTTGTGTCCCCAGCCGGCGTCGACCCTGGCCTCCACCTCGATATGGACACGGAGCCGGACCGGCATCGACAGACGCCAGTACCGGCGCTGACCTGTACTTTTGTGCCTCTGTTCTATCCTGGCGTTCCTTATCGCCCTGAGTGGCAGCCAGAGGAGGGTGAGGAGGACTGGGAGAGGTCTATTAACCCCCTAGCAGACCAGCTGGAAGAGCCGTCTTGGAGAGAGGAACCCCCTACCCTGTCTACGAAGGAGGGAACCTCTTACGCTGTGGTGTTGCGTAGGGAGGCTGAGGCCTTGGGCCTTGAGCTACCTACGGTGGCAGTCAGGACTAACCTCCTGACTGAGGTGCTTCAACCAGCAGCAGCCTCTTCGGAGCCCCTGCTGCCGTTCAATGAGGCCCTTGCAGACATCCTTCTGGGCACCTGGTCCAAGCCCAGCACAGGGGCTCCTGTGGATAGGATGATTGCCCGACGCCACCGCCCGGCCCCGAGCGACCCCACTTTCCTCTCCCAACACCCTACCCGTGAGAGCTTGGTAGTTCAAGCCTCAACGTCCAAGGGCGCGTTCCTACTGCTCCCCCAGATAGGGAATCCAAGAAGCTGGATCATTTTGGGAAGGAGATGTTTTCTTCCGCCAGTTTAGGACTGCGGTCGGTGAACACTGCATGTCTCTTGGGCTGTTACACCCACTCTGTGTGGGACACGTTCGCTCAGGTGCTGCCACAGTGCCCGGAGGAGGCCCGGGCCGTGCTCTCCCGTGCAGTTGCTGAGGGTAGAGATGCAGCGAAGTTCGCCTTACGATGTGGGCTGGACATCGCCGACTCGCTAGGCAGGACGATTTCAACATCGGTAGCCCTGCGACGCTACGCCTGGCTGAGGTCCACTGGCTTTTCGGGTGATGTCCAATCGACTCTTTTGGACATGCCCTTTGATGGCCGTCGCTTGTTTGGCGACAAAGCGGACACCGCGCTCGAGCGCTTTTAGGATTCTAGGGCTACGGCCAGATCATTGGACCTTGCTACCACCTCTCGCCCCGCGCAGTCCACTTTTTGCCCCTTTCGTGGCTACGGAAGGGGTGCCCCACCACGTCCGCCCAGAGCCACAGGCCTGCGCAAGCTGTCCAGCCTCTGCGCGGCCGGGGACGTGAGACCCAGCGTCGTGGGTCTGGGGGCCAGCAGGCGGGCCAGTCCACTAGCGCCCCCTTTGCAGCAGCCTCCAAACCTTCCTAGTCCGACTTTTCAGGGCCACCAGTTGTAGGCAGGATTCTCCATCACCTCCCCCACTGGCACAACATCACGTTGGACAGGTGGGTTTTGCAGATAGTCCGAATGGGCTACTCCCTCCCCTTCGAGGCTACCCCTCCCTCCATGCCACCTGCTTTCCATCGCATGTCAGAGGATCACTTGGCCCTTCTCCATCAGGAAGTTGCGGCTCTCTTGGCCAAGAGAGCCATCGAGCGAGTCCCTGTGCCAGAAGTAGGTTGTGGTTGTTATTCCCACTACTTCCTGGTACCCAAGAAGGACAAAGGCCTGCGTCCTATCTTGGATCTCAGGGACGTCAACCGCTTCCTCCGTAAAGAGAAGTTCAAAATGTTGACATTGGCTCAGGTCCTGTCTGCCCTCGACCCTGGAGACTGGATGGTAGCGTTGGACTTGCAGGAAGCCTATTTTCACATACCCATCCTGCCCACCGGCGTTGCCTACGGTTCATGGTAGGCCACGAGCATTTTCAGTTCACCGTGCTCCCCTTTGGCCTTACCAGTGCCCCTCGGGTTTTCACCAAAGTGATGGCGGTGGTCGCAGCTTATATGCGCAGAGCAGGGGTTCCAGTCTATCCCTATCTCGACGACTGGTCGTTGAAGGCGAATTCGCCCCAGGCTGTAGTCTCCCACCTCCAGACTACGGGGGACCTCCAGCATTCGCTGGGGTTCACTATCAACGTGCCGAAGTCACACCTGATTCCCTCTCAGAAGCTCCTTTTCATCGGGGCGGTTCTGGACACAGCGCAGTTTCGGGTTTATCCTCCCGAACAGCGAGTCCGGGATATTCGGGCTATGATTCCGATCTTTCAACCTCTATCCCGGGTTTCAGTCAGAATGACCCTGAGGCTGCTGGGCCTCATGGCCTCTTGCATCCTGCTGGTGGACCATGCCAGGTGGCATATGCGGGCTCTGCAGTGGGACCTGAAGTTCCAGTGGGCACAGCATCAGGGGAATCTCTCCGACTGCGTCCAGATCTCGGAGAGCACTGCACACCAATTGTAGTGGTGGCTAACGAACCAGGATTAGATCAACGGCAGAACCCTCTCCCTTCCCCAACCTGAGTTCACAGTCGTGACAGATGCATCACTTCTGGGGTGGGGCAGCCACATGGGGGAGGCGGAGATCAGAGGCTTCTAGTCTCCGGTGGAGTCCGGGCTCCACATCAACCTTCTGGAGCTCCGGGCGATTCGTCTTGCACTGAAGGCATTCCTTCCTTCTGTCAAAGGAAGAGTAGTGCAGGTGTTCACGGACAACACCACCGCCATTTGGTATTGCAACAAACGGCGCGGGGTGGGGTCGTTGACCCTCTGTCAGGAGGCCCTTTGTCTCTGGAAGTGACTGGAACATCAGGGCATGTCCCTGGTGGTTCAACACCTGGCGGGTTCCCTGAATGCCAGGGCGGACGAACTCAGCCGCCGGTGCATGATGGATCACGAATGGCGTCTTCACTCGGAGGTGGTGCAAGGTCTCTTTCAGCAGTGGGAAGAGCCTTGGTTCAATCTATTCGCCACCGAAGAGAACGTGCAATGTCAGCAGTTCTGCGAGTTGGAATTTCCAAGGCGGCACTCGCTAGGCACGCTTTTCATCACGAGTAGAGTCTGTAATGTTATCTTGGCAGCCAGGCGTCCCTCCACCAAAATGGTACATGCCTGTAGACGGAACAAATTGTGGCACGGTACACAGCGAAGGCTGTGGATCCCCTTTCTGCCCCTCTTTCAGAGGTTCTCCTCTTCATTCTTTCTTTGGCCCAGCAGGACTCTGCTCTGGGCACTCTTAAAGGCTACCTTTCGGCCATTTCGGCCTTTCTTCGCCTTCCTGATCAGCCTTCTCTTTTGAAGTCCCCTTTTGTAAATCACTTCCTTATGGGCATTACTCACCTGTTTCCTCCTATTCCTTTCGTAATGCCCCAGTGGGATTTGAACCTTGTTCTAACTTACCTGATGTGCGCTCCTTTCGAGCTGCTACATAATTGTCCTCTCAGGCTATTGACCCTCAAAACTGCCTTTTTTGTTGCCATCACCTCTGCTCGCAGGGTGAGTGAGCTTCAGGCTCTTTCTTCTAAACCTCCTTTCCTGGCTGTTCAACCGGACAAGGTTGTTCTTCGCGCTCGACCTTCTTTTCTTCCCAAAGTGGTTACCTCTTTCCACATAGGACAGACCATCACTTTGCCCACCTTCTTCCCGCCCCCGCATCCTTCTAAAGAGGAGCAGAGGCTCCACCGTCTGGATCCAAAACGTGCGCCTTCATTTTATCTGGATCGCACAAGACAATTCCGGGTGGATGTTCAGCTCTTTGTTGGCTATGTGGGCGCCAAGAAAGATCGGGCCGTGCAAAAAAGAACCATCTCTCGATGGGTTGTTCTTTGCATTAAAATTTGTTATTCCTTGGCGAAAATGGAACCTCCAGTAGGGTTGCGCGCCCATGCCACCAGGGCGACGGCAGCCACTACTGCTTTGGGACGTGGAGTTCCTCTTCATGACATCTGACAGGCAGCCACGTGGGCTTCGTTGCACACGTTCACAAAACATTATTGCCTGGACAGCCAAGTCCGGAGAGACGGTGTCTTTGGCCGCTCCGTTCTTCAGGACTTCCTGGTGTGAACTTGGTTCGCAGACCCACCTTGGGGTTGGTATTGCTGGGGTATCTATTCTAAGGTAAGGAATCCATAACTAATAGTCTGTTTCGGATGAACAAGTTACTTACATTCGGTAACAATATATCTGTAAGAGACATATACTAGTTATGGATTCCTTACCGCCTCACCCATCCTCCCCGTTCTGCGAACTGACTTCTAGAGTAAGGGACTCCCTTTCAGGGCCCTAGTTTTATGCACCAGTGGTCAGTGTCTTGCATGGCTCTGCGCTTCTTGCGTGGAATGTCGTGTAAAAAACTGATGTCAGCGCGCAGTAGATACCGTGACGAGACGCTAGGGGGCGTGCGGACAAGATGGCCGCAAAGTAGTGAGGCTCCGTCAGCCCTGGAGCCACTATCCAGCATTTATCCTTAAATTGCGGGGCAATCTCGCTGTGCAACCCCCCCACGGTGAGGAGGAAAGGTGGGGGAGGTGGCATGACTGGTCTGCGGCGTCCCCCAGCCCCCGGACAACTGATTCAAGCGCCGGACCAGATTTGAGGCCTGTGCAGCGTGGCGCGGCCGGCGGGGCTGAGTACGGAGAAAGACTGAGGTCGGACGCACGCGCCGTGCAGGTGCATAGGCGAAGCTTCGGTTGCCTCTGCGTGACGCCTGTGAGCTCCGGGTGCGCTTCCTGACAACGCGACGATCACGCTAGGAGGCCCCTGAATATTGTCACATAGAACTGCACTGTGAACCGGATCCTGCCGGAAGGAGAGCGGAGGGGCCCCACTTTCGACGGATGGAGCGGGCTGTGAGACGCGACCAACGACACCACTGGTGAGGGGGCCAAGCGGAGGGTGCGTTGAACTGGGTGCCCGGCCCCGAGCGTTGACACAGTGGCCCGTCCGGGGGGCGCTTGCACTGGGATCCACTGCACGCAGGGCCGAGGCCTCGGGCCTACCCCGTGGAGGGTACTGCTGCCTCCAGACCTGGACTGCCCCACTCAGCATTCTGGGACGGATCGCGTCCCCCCCTCGCTCCGGCAGCTGCTCGAGGGGGCTGCGGGGGTGCGCCGGAATCTTCGTGTCGGAGGACCTAGGCCCGCACCCTGAGTGACGGCCGGGCTGGCGACGCGTCTGCGGCCACCGGGGCGGTAAAGACAGGCAGCGCATTCACAGCCCTGCACAAGCCAAGGAAGTGCCCCGGGGTGCCTGACTCGTGCCGCGCTGCCGCCCGGAGTGGGAGAGCTGATTCATTGCCTGTACCTCTGGCTACCCCGTGCCCTGCTGGGCCCCCGCTGTACACTCCGGGCGGTCCGGGCTTCGGGTTCTTGCAGGCAGGGGCCCCCCTGCTTCTGGGCTACCTGCGACACCAAGGGGTGGGCGCTCGGCGCGGGCTGCGGACTTGCCCCCTCCTATTTCAGAGACTTGCAGCCTGCAAGGCTAAGGAGCTGTCTCGCGCCTACGATTCGCCAGAGACGTGGGTGTGGAATATCCTGCTGAGCACTGGGCATGCACCGTATTGCATATCACCGGGCGCTCACCACGGACCGTAGGAGTGACTGGGACGCTATCGACTTTTTTCTACGCACCCACTTACCGGCCCGGTCGCCTCAGTCCTCACAAGCCCAATGAGCTACTGTAGATAGCCCCCCAAAGCCACCAGAAGAGGCTGGAGAAAGAAACACACTGTCTGTCAGAGCCCCGCGTGAAGTGGCGCCATACAATCCACTGGAGTGTGCACGTGGGGAGAAGTGCGCCCCTAGCCAACCGGAGCTGGAGTCCTACTGTGGGCCCGCCATCTCTTGAACGTTTCTTCTGGGCTCTGAGGTCTCTGGGTAGGGCAGCAGGCCGCGTACCCATCGAATCTGCCGCAGCGCCGCGAACTGTGGACACACCGAGGTGACTCCTTTGGCCCAGGCCCTCGACTAAAGTCCTCCGGGCGCCTGACCCAGATCCTGGGGTAGCTGCAGTGGACATCGGATAAGCGTTCATCTGCGCCTCTGCTCGCCGCCACATCCAACACGACCATGGGGAAGCTGGATGTCAAGCAACCCAAACTCACATTTGACAACCGTAGAACACCCCGGGGACAGCCACCCGACAAGGAGCAAGGCGGCGCCAGCCAATCGGAGCAAGGCACAGATGAGGTGGACATGAAAACGTTGCTCACCACCATGAAAGCCAGCTTCGCCTCAATCGAAGGAAAAATGGACTCCATGTGCGCTAGGATGGACCAGATCACTCAGAAGATAGAAAAGCAAGATGGTAGAATAAAAGAGGCCGAAACACGAATCTCCACCCTCGAAGATGATCAGGTGCAGGCGGCCGGGCAGCTATCAGACCTCGACAAGTTGCTAAAGGTGATAGCGGCCAAGAACGAGGACATTGAAGCCCGCTCCAGGCGGAACAGCATTCGCATTACCGGTGTCCCCGAGACAACCAATACAGGATGACTGGAAGAATACGTAGAACGGATGCTTGTCACTTGTTTTGGTCAGGAGGCCTTCTCTAAAATGCTCATCGTGGAGCGGGCGCACAGAACACTGACTCCGAGGCCCCCGCCGGGCGCGCTGCCCCGGCCCATAGTCGCGAGACTGCTCAATTATCGAGACCACGATGCAGCTCTGCGGAAAGCGAGGGAGCTTCAGGAAGTAGTTTTTGAGAACAACGCCTTGTCACTGGATCCCGACTTTACCCTCAACGTCCAGGAGGGGCGGAAAAAGTTTGTGCCCATTAAAAAGAATCTTCCCAACGAGGGTTGGTTGACACACTCATCACCCTCTTAAGAGCCGTAGCCCTATGTATACTGCCTCATTTCTTAGACACACCTGCAATATCCGCTCTTTCTCATACAAATCCACCACCACCGGGGGAGGGGAGGAGGGAGGGTTGGGGGGGGGTTTGATTTCGTTTCTCTTTTCTTTTTCTGTTTAAGGGGTTACCCTTAAAGTTGAAATGTTTAAAATCAGGCATCTTCTCCTTTGGCTACAGGGGGGTTGTAATAGACCTTGTGACACGTGAATCTGGACTATAATTAGCCGAATGTCTGGACCCAGGGTCCTGCGCACTTTACTGTATGCTTGTTGTAACGTTTGCTCATGATGCTAAATAATAAAAAGAATTTTGACCAAAAAAAAAGAAGCTGCGGCAGGAGGGAGTGGAGTATGCAATGCTCTACCCCGCACGTCTACGGCTTACCTACGAGGGCAAGCAATGCATCTGCAACACCCCACAACAGGCGGCAGATTTCTTCAAGACGATAGTGCTGGCTGGCAAGAAAGCGGGGCGCTCCCCCTCGAGCGGTAGAGAAGGTTCAGTACACCGAGATGAAGACTGAGGATGATCGGTGGACGCTTCCACGCCATTCCCTGCAGGTTTGAAAGTGGACGCTGTGTCACTGGCCGCATGCTTTGAGCACCAGGTAACGTTGCATGTTGTCCGTATGGGGCCGCCTGAACTGTTAGCGGACCATAAATAGTGAGAACCCCGCAAGATTGCGGACTTGCACTCCGGGGCCCCCTCCTGCACGTCCCTATGGTGCGGGAGGCGCAGCCACACCCCCTGGGACACACGCCTCTAAGGGTGCTCCCCTTTCCTCCTTTAGTGGAGACAATTTTGTTAGGCTGTTGCCTTTATTGTTGTTTTAAGGGGACATTTCAGGTGGCAAACACCAGCGATCCTGGGTCCCAATTCCTGCCCAACCCCCTAACTGTAAGAGCCTCTTGGCCATTGTATAACGACATTTCTATGCTACGAATGTTATGCAGAGGTGCAGCAATGTTGGCGTATAGAAGATTCAGGATAGCTGGGACACATCTAACGGGGGTTTTGATAAAAGTGTTGGGAGGGCTTAAGAGGGTGGGAGCAATGCACGGCAAGTTGGGGTCACCGATGTGGGAGGAGCGGGGGGGAACTTGGATGGGCATTATTAAGTTTACAGTGGATAACTGGATGCACATGAACAGCACAAAATTGGAGACAGGCACACGTGCTTTCTACACACACGCTTCATTAGGCAATGGCGGGTGAGGGACAAAAAGACCGCATAGATGCGCACATGGGATTCCTAACATGGAACGTCAGGGGTCTGGGCAATCCTAGAAAAAAGCGACATATTGGCTTACCTGGATAGGCACAGCGTCAGCATAGCCATGCTGCAGGAAACGCACACACTCCCTGCACAGCAGCCCCAGTTTGCCTCCAGATGGGCCTCCCATAGACACTTTTCCTCGTACTCAGCCTACTCGAGAGGCACTGCAATCCTTATTAAAAGAACGGTCCCCTACACAGAAGAGGGCTTTGCACTAGACCCACAGGGTAGCTACTGCATGAAATGGGGCAGGCTGGCGTCAGAGTCGGTCACGCTAGTTTGTAGCTATGGGCCCAATACGGACGATGAAGACTACTATATTACCTTATGGGCGCGCATAGTAAACATAGGCTCAACTCATCTTATATGGGGGGGCGACTTTAACCTAACACTGCATCCCCCATGGGATCGCTCTCACCCACTGCTGCATCACTACTCCAAAGCACAACTACAGCACATACTGGCGGACAATCTACTGGTGGACGTCTGGCGACACCACCACCCCACACAGCGGGAAGGCAGGTTTCACTCTGCAGTACACAATAACTGGTCTCGGCTGGATATGTGGCTTGTGTCGCAGGGTATGGCGGTACATGCTCTCTCCACCCGTCACCTTGCGCGTACCTACTCTGATCACTCCCCTGTGCTCATGATGCTGAACCCTCCAGGCCTGTTGCCCCAACCCAGGCTGTGGCGCCTCCTACCTACAGCGCTCCTCGATCATGTGTTCCAATCGGAGTTGGGGGACATGCTAGAGGAGTTCCTTAGGCTAAACGTAGACTCAGTACCCTCCCTGACCACAGTATGGGAAGTGTTAAAGGTCACTGTCAGAGGACACTGTATAGCCAAAGCGGGGGGCATTCTCAACGATATCCGCACAACCATTGCCAGTCTAGAACGCCAACTCAAGTAGCTTGAATCCTACACTCACGACGCACACGACGGCCCCACCCTAGCCAAAATACGCGACCTCCTCACAGAGTACCAAGCTGAGGCGGAGTGGGAGTGCCGTTTTCATGGAAAATATCACACAGCGCGTAAATACGGCGAGCGCCCTGGCAAAGCGCTGGCAGAAACTATCAGGCCGCCAAAGACAGCGAACCATGTGTTAGTGATTCGTGACGGGGAGGGTACGTCTCACCGAGACACACTGGCCATCATGAGGGTGTTCACCACTCAGTATCAGACACTGTACACGTCCTGCGCGTCGTGCCAAGAGGAGACTCCTCAATACTTACAACAGATAGAATTGGCCTGGCTCAGCAACCAGCAGCGGGAGTTTTTGGCGGCTGAGTTTGCTGTAGACGAAATTCGGGAGGCCATCATGCAAATAAGGAATGGGAAGGCACCGGGCTCTGACGGCCTCGGAATTGAATTTTATAAAACCTACATAGACACGCTGGCCCCCTTCCTAAAAGCCCTGTATGAAGACGCGGCCAAAGCGGGGTCGCTCCCACCCACTATGCGGGAGGCCATGCTGGTCTCGCTTTTAAAACCTGGGAAGTCCCCGAATTCTCCAGACTCGTACCGGCCCCTGTCCTTAATCGATTGCGATGCAAAGATTTTGGCCAAGGTGCTGGCCAACAGACTCACGCTTTTGATGGATAATCTTATCAGACCGGACCAAGCAGGCTTTATACCGGGCCGGTCAACCTCCCACAATTTGCGGACCCTGTTTTCTATCATGCATGGTATCGATCAGGACGAACAGGCGGTGGCGGTCTTCCTAGACGCCACCAAAGCGTTCAACTCCCTGGAATAGGGCTACTTATTTGCCGTCTTAACACACATGGGATTCCCGCCCGGGTTCCTCATGTGGATTAAACTGCTCTACCGCCATCCCAGTGCCACATTACTCCTGAACGGGGAACGCTCCCCAGCCTTTGCCATATCCAGAGGCACGCGGCAGGGGTGTCCCCTTTCACCCCTGTTGTTCACGATAGCAATGGAGCCGCTGGCTGCCATGCTGCGACAGCACCATAAACAATATGCGCTGGACTACCCCACTCGGCCCGTCCTAATTTTGCTCTATGCGGATGATATCACGCTCTACGTGCGCAATCCCATAGACGGGTTAAACGCCATGATCCGCGAAATGATAAAATTTGGGGCCTTCTCGGGCATCACAATAAATTGGGGTAAGTCTCAAGTTTTACCGCTTACCGGATGTACCGCTCCGTTCCCAATGGACTACTCCGCTGCAGTGGTGTGATGATGAGGTCCGCTAACTTGGTGTTACCGTCACCAAAGACGAATTACTGAGGGCAAACTACGGAGTGGTCCTCAATAAGGTAGAAAGCATGATCACCAGATGGATAGCTCTTCCGCTCTCCCTTGCGGGTCGAGTGGCCTTAATGAAAATGGTCATTATGCCCAAATTTCTATATCTGTTCGCAAACATCCCCTTCTTCCCCGGCCGCCATTTCTTCACCAGACTGAAGAGTCAGCTTATTCACCTGGCATGGGGTGGGAAACAGCCTAGGATCAAATGGAGTACCCTCACGCTACCGTTCGCCCAGGGCGGATTCGAAGCACCCGATCCTGAACTTTACTATCTCAGCGCTCAGGCACACTACGCTGCGTATTGGCTTGCACCCCCACCTTTGATGACTCACCTGGCGGTTGAACACGGGCTCATGCTGTCCGCTTCTCTCACAGGACTTCTAGGCGTAGACAATAAAGCAGCTGGGGGTCCACGGTCCACAGTAGCATGCACCAACAACGCGTGGCGCGCCATAGCCAAACAGTCCCAAGCACCCATGCTTTACTCCCCGCTACTTCCCCTCCGAGATCAGCCTAACGTGCCAGTCACACAAGAAGGCATCTGCAAGCGCATGTTCCTCAAGCTTGGGGTTAATACCTGGGGAGACATGTACCACGAAGGGCAATTCAAAGGAGCAGCGGCATTCTTCGGCGACACTCCCCCCCCACTACCATGGACCGCTTCCTCTACATTCGCTTGCGACTGGACGTCATAGCTGCTACACATGCGTTTCCGGAGGAACCCCCCACACTACTCCCACTGCATCTGATGCTACGGGCCGGGGCATCACATGCTGTATCACGCATCTACAGGGCCACCATCGGGGCAGGATCGCATACTTCCCTGAAAGCACGACAGGGATGGGAAATGGAATTAGGCCATCCAATTACAGACGAAGCCTGGGCATTCTGTTGCCAGCAGCCTGAGCGCATTACAGCTACCAGCAGATTCAGGATCATACACTATAAATTTCTTCACCGCATGTACTACACGCCAGTGAAAATTCACAAACTTCAATTGCGTGATAGTGATAAATGCGACCGCTGTGGGAGAGCAGGGGCGGGGTTTCTACACGTTGCATGGGAATGCAGACCCGTGGCACACTTCTGGGGTGGCAGCGGCTTTGGGGGACATGATCGGGGTGCAGTTTGAACTTACACCCGAAATGGGCCTTCTGGGATACCTCCCCGGGCACAAAAGCTGCATTAAGCGTTTCCTGGCTCTGGGCCTCCTCCTCGCCAAGCGTAAAATTGCATGCAGATGGGGTAGGGGCAGGGCGCCCAAATTCAAGGATTGGTTAGCTGACCTCACTTACTGTCAGGAGCAAAACTCTATATACGCTGAGCTACTCCCTGCCCGCTCGAGGCCCCGAGACATCTGGGAACCCCTCACATCCTACCTGCGGAAAGAAACAGTGAGTGACACTGATGCCCACGCGGCGAACCGGCAGACTAGCTGTCAAACGGAGGCTGCTGGATCCCAGTCTAGCGAGGTGGCCCTCTAGAACGCCTGTTGTGTAATTCTGTATACCTCTCATGCCGATGCCAGATCTAATGTACTGTGTCCCGCACTGTCACACCTCGCATCCTTTTTGTCCTTTATGTACTGTATCATCGTATTCTTGTACTGTAAATGAAATGCCCACCAAGTATTGTGATTGTTTGTGTTGTAATATACAAAAATGCCAATAAACAGATTTAAAAAAAAAAAAGTAGATACCGCGACGTCATTCCGGCGATCACGACGCCAACGATGAAAGCGGAGTCGACCGACGCCACCTACCGACACACAGGGGTACTGCTGAAGAAAAATTCTCCGGATCCAGTCTGACGCCTGGGGGTAATTCTAAGGTAAGGAATCCATAACTAATATACGTCTCTTACAGATATATTGTTACCGAAGGTAAGTAACTTGTTCGTTAGGACGACTCAGGGATCCCAACCAAGAGGAGGGGCTTGACATAGGGGAGGATACTCCCATGTCCTTTGTCTAGTTTTGTACCAGAGCAGGAGCCAAGGGCTCCCTGAACTGGTTCAAACTGGAGTTTGAAAGGAGGGCACCAAATGGGCCATTCAAAGCAGTCTGGGGGCGCTGGCAAGCGCACCCACCCCAATACACAAAGTCCTGTCTGGGGAGGTGGCCACACCTCCCTGCGGCAGGAAACCTATTGTTCTACCTTCCTCTGCTCGAGCTTGGCTCAGCAGCAGGAGGGTAGAATTGCGTCTATGGTCAGCAGCAGTAGTAGCTTTCTGTCAGATCCTGAAAGGCTATAACCGTGAGTACAGGGGGGTACCCTAAGGGAGACCCCCAGTACATGGGCTTAAACGTCCAGCACTGGAATCAGTGTTGGGGTAGGATTCCAACTTGTTTGATAGCAAACATGACCGGGTTCGGTGCAGCCACTATATAGTTAGACATCTCGTAATGACTGATGTCCACTATATGTATTAAAATGGCTGACCGCACTTACAAAGCCTGGCGAATCGACTTCGGGGTTTGTAGGGGTGTCCTGCTCATGCAGGGGCACTCTCACACTTATAACCAAGCACCCTGCCTTCAGGCCTGAAAGGCCTGCCAGAGGGGTGACTTATAGGTTTTAAGGGTAGTGACCTCAGATATAAGGAAACTTATGAGTAAGTGGTGCTAGCACAAGCTTACGCAGGCTGCAATGGCAGGCCTGTAGTCACAGTTTGAGGGGTCTCTCATGGGTGGTACAATACATGCTGCAGCCCATGGGAGACCCCTGGTGTGCCTATGCCCTGCCTGTGTACCTGAGTACCAGATACTAGGGACTAACAAGGGTACACCAGTAGCCAATTGTGAAGGTACAGAAGTACTTACCATAGTCATTTTAGGGAAGAAGTACAGTGACTGGGGTCCTGATTAGCAGGAACCCAGTCAGACTAGTCAAGAAAACATACTGACACCAGCAAAAAGCGGGGGTAACCATGAAAGCAGATCCTACTTTCCACATCTACCCACCCCTAAAAACTAAAATCGGCTTTACCTCCCTTTACCTCTACCCATCTCAGAACCCTAAATTCACCCCTACCGCAACTTACCTCTACCCAGCTCTGAATCCTCAATTCATCCTTACGTCACTTTACCTCTACCTACCACGAACCCAAAAATCACCCTTACTTCAATTTGCCTTTACTCCTACACACCTGAACCCTAAAATCACTCTTATCTTCCTTTTCCTCTAATCACCTTGAACCCTTAATTCGCCCTTACCTCCCTTTACCTGTACCCACCTGAATCCTAAAATCACCCTTACCTCTACATGACCTTGAACCCTAAAATCACCTTTACCTTCCTTTATCTCTATTCAACATGAACCCTAAAATTGCCCTTACCTCCCTTTACCTCTAGTCACCCCTCACATCCTAAAGTCAGCCTTACCTCGCTTTTTAGCTCTACCCATCCCGGAACCCTAATCCCTATCAGAGGTATTTTTTCCTTTTTTTCTTGCACCCCTTCCTTCCCTCTTCTTTCTGCATTGTTGCTTGCCCCGCTCCCCAACCCACTCCTGTGTTGTTACGTGTCTGCTGTGTCCTGCTGCTTCCCCGTTCTTGCTTGCCCTGCCCCCCCACCGCGTACCCCATCCTGCTTCATTGCTTGCCCCTTCCATTCAGCCAGAAGAAAAGCGCCCAAATCGTGCACCGTTTCAAGATGCTACAAAAATGCAGACAGAGCTGCGCTCCCTGCTCTGCTCGGCCTATTTTGTGCTGTCTTCATGTGGGGCCAACACCGTGAACTTCAGGTAAGAGAATTAAACAAGTGAGGTTTTTTCCTTGAATTCCTTTTATATATTTGAGTTTCAGACATGCAGCCATGCCATGATCCTTCTCACTTTTGGCAACTTCATTCCACTTTAAGTAGATTGCAGATTTGCAGCCCCTGCACCCCTTTATGGATGGCGATTTTCATTTATTTTTGTTTTTATTGCTTAATTTATGTTTTGTCCAGCGCACTCAGACTTTGTCTCATATTTCCTGCCCCCAATAAAAAGATATTGATGCATAGATGTGTGTTTTAATGTTTTGATGATATACGTTTGCTGGCAAGGTGTCATTTCCATTTGTTTCTGAAAGCATTTTTTTATTTTTACGAAGGCAGAAAATAATGCCGCTCGTGGTAAGCACTGGAGCTCCAGTCAGATCAGTGACGGGTACCTGGCCTGATCGGACCCTGTAATTCGTGACAAAACTGTTGTGTTCCTGTAAAGCCTGTTCTCATTGATCATCCTCTCACATGATTGACAGTCCTTTTTCCCAATTTCTTTAGAAAGCATATCATGTTCGAGTCATTGGTTTTGTTTGAGTCTTACACCTTAGTGAGACAGCTTGTGTAGGAGCAGTTTGCGTTGTGACTAATGTCGCAAATGTTCTATAATCCTCTCGTGCATGATCTAGTGCCTCACCTCTAAGTATCTATACTCCTTTCCCTCAAGCAAATCCTTCGTTGAGTTGTTGGAGTGTTTTGCTGAGACCCTATGGAATAGATCTCCCATCGCGACACAACCACTCCGCCTCCACACCTGAAACACCCTGCGGTCCATCCCCAGGGGAAAGCCAGTATTGCCCAAGTAAGGGATGAAGGGTGTCACGTCAAACGCTCCATAATGCCAAGTTCATCCCAGACTTTCAGGGTAGCCTCAATCACTGGCAGAATATAGAGCTGAGGATCTCTCTCTGGGTTCTAGGCAACAAGTTACCTCCCATAGTGCTCCACCCGGAGGAGTGTGTGGTCCATGTAACACTGTTCTTTGTGCATCGTTACACGTGCCAACTCCAGTAACTATCTGTTAGAAATGGGATCTCTGGTTGGCTAAGGCTTGCGCCAAAGCCAGGCAGAGACCACCACTCTAGTCAGGGCGAGGGAGTTACACGCCAAAGATAACCCCTGCTCACCCCCTTGGTAGCTTGGCACGAGCAGTCAGGCTTATCCCGGAGGCAATGTGTAAAGCGTTTGCGCAGCACACTCACACAGCAGCAACACACTAGGCACACCACAAAAGGAACTCCACACAAGGTTATATAAAAAATAGCCTTTGTATTATCATAAACACATTAGAAACAGTAATCACATATTTACACTGTGCCACCTGGCACTAGGCAATATTCACAGGGGACTATTTACAGCTGACGGGGCCAATGGGGCCACTGTCACAAATCACCACTTGTAAATGTAGCACAAATAATAAATGTAGCGCACAACCAGTAACTACTGGTACAGTTAGGAACTAAGCGTGAGAACCTGTAATGTAAAATATAGGAGGCATAAATCACCTTAGGCATAAAACTACATTAGGCCCAAACCTCCTTAGCATAAACACATTACGTAGTACAACCTCATAATCATAAAAGTACATTTAGAGGCATAAACACAGGGTGCGTAAATCACAGTAAAGGCATCACCTTTCCTAGCCCCCAAAATCACATCAGCACACAAATCACATTAGGGCCTGGCGCCCTATTAAACTCACAGTCCCCCCTGGTTAACTGGCCATCTCAAAAGGGCTCAAATGCCCTATGTCCCAAGAGTCAGGGCGCTGCCTAGGCAGCAGGAGTCAAGGGTGCGCAATTGCGCAAGCCTAAACGTGGCAGCTGCCCACTACTTGCTGGGCAGCTGTGAAAATGAGCACGGGCACTCAATGGGCCCTCTGGAGTCCCTCTGGGTCCCCACTGGGATTCTAAAAACAAAAGTGCCCCAATGTTGCAGTTGCCCGCTACGGCGGCGCAACTGAGAAACACAAGGGGGCACTGGCACCCCGGGGCCCTGCTCTGGGGCCCTCAACACCAAGAATGCGCCAAATGTTGCAGCTGACCGTAACTGCGGTGCAGCTGTGTGAAGCCAACAAGCACTGGCACAACGGAACCCGATGGAGCCCCCCTCAGGAGCTCTGGGGCCCTCAGTCACTCCTCCCGGTGCCCTTGATCGGCACCCAAAATGCAAGGAAGAGCCCCAACTCACCGGGGCTCCTTCGTGGACTCCGCTCCTCCTGCTGGGGCTCCCTTTCAGGCCGCAGGCGGGAAGGTACCGGCAATGTGCGCAGGCAGCCCCACTCACCGGGCTGCTCTGGACGCTCTATGCGGCACGTGGGGCTCTCCTCACTCACAGGGGAGCCCCGCCTCGACTTCGCCTCGCCTCACTGCACTTCACTTCACCCGGTCCCCCTTCCTGGGACCGGGACTTCTCCAGTCTCAGGCTGGACGCGGGACAGCTCGGCGGCGTCTCGCGGAGGCGGGGTTGGCTCCCGTCCTCTTTCCTGCTCTCATCACACGGCCCGCCCACCGTCAGGCGGAAGGGCCTGTCTTCCTTGTCGTGCCGGCCGCGGCGGGGATTCCTTCGTGCGGGGGCAATACGGGGTAGGCTCCCGTTTTAAATAAATACCCAAGCGGGGTGGGCACCCGCTCAGTGTGTAGCAGTGCGGGTGGGCTCCCGCCGAAATCGGCCAGACAAAATACACCGCAATGCGGGGTGGGCACCCGCCTTCCCAGTAATGAGGGGGAATCCCCACGTCGGGATTCCCTCGGATCACGGCAGCAGCGCGCTGCACGCCGCCAGCTCCTCACTCTCTTCTGGGGCAAGGGAAGTACAGCGCTCACGAGGCGCTATGCCCAAAAACGTCCAGGGCAAAGGCTGAGCAAGGAATCCAGTAGGCAAAGGAAGAAAATGTCCTTGGGGCTGGGGACACCCCAGCAGGGCACAGCCAGGCAGGCCAGCACGCAGGGACTCCCAAGAGCTGCAGCTGGGTTCCACGGCGGTTCCTCCTGGCAGAGTGTCTCCCCCAGCCCAGGTAAGCACAAGAACACCAGCACAAAGAACATTTTCATGGGGTCACAGCCCCTTCTTTTATACACCTTTTCCTTTGTCTAAAAGTGCAGGGTTTAGGGAAAACCAGATGCAACTGGTTTGGGGGAGCTTTGGAGCACTTTGTTTTGCTCAGCTCCTCTCTCCTTTCACAGGACAGGCTAGGGACATCAGACGCACCACAGGGGTGGAGCCAGCATTGTGGAGGGAAGGCACAGCCCTATTCAGGTCCAACTCCTCCCTCCCATCTAGATGCAGATCTCCCTATTCACCACTGCGCTCACTCACCCTGCCCCTCCTGGAGCCACACACACCTCCCAGCCCCTGTCACTCACAAAGCCAGACATGCAATTCACATCAGGCAGGCAGACACAGAGCACACATAAATGCCAACTTCTAAAAGTGGCACTTCTCCACTAGTCACAATAAATCTGCGCACACCACTGCGCAGCATTTATTCTCACGAGTTCGCACATACTAAACTCGCCCCTGCCCTACTCTCACACCAGGAATTACCATGGACACACATATCCCCCATGCATTCCTATGGGAGGGCAGGCCAATCTCACCACACGCACTCAGCGCGCACGCACTTTACACTGGGACCCAGTGCTAAAGTGCGCAAAGGCCAAAAACTACTAAGATCAGGTCATATTACTAGGCAAAAAGTTTAGGGGTGAACCTGCCAAAAGGGCCAAGTCCAACACAACCCCCTTCCAGCCAAAACGCAGGGCAGACCAATCACCACCGTGATGGGCTTCCCTGCTTAGGGCGATAGAACACGGACGCGGGCCCGCAACTGCAGGGACACCCTCCTGTTCTACGCCACGGTGAACCCATGTGGTTCCTTCTGAAAAAGCTGTCCGGAGCAACTGGGCTACCCCACTGGTACTCCCTAGCTGTCCGCGGCCAGGACCAGGCCCTAGGCCATCCAGATGCCACTGGTCCTTGCCCATTCACAGAGTGGGGGTAGTAACCCCTGGCACATAGTAGCCATTCTCCACTCTTCCCCTCATCAGGGCAGGTCTAGACTGCCACTGATCCTCCAGCCTAGGGTCTGCACCCTCAGGCGGACCAGAAGTCACGGGTGAGGCTCTCCTCCCCTACCTCTCCTTCTAGTGTTCCGCCCTCTCCTCCTTGGAGAAGCACCCTCAGAACACAACTCTCCCACCAGTTCAGGACGTCTCTCCCACAACTGGTCTCCCAACCTAGGGTCTAAACCCTCAGGTTGCACCGGGGTCAGAGGCGAGGACTCCCTCCTCTGCACCCCCTTCCAGAGTTCTGCACCCTCCCAACTGGAGCGGTACCCCTGGAAGATGAACCGGTCAGGACACTGATTACAGATGTCCCTTCCTCCAGATCAGGCGGATCCTGAACCTGGCCTCCCAACCTTGGGGCTGAACCCCACGGCTGAGCATTTGCCTGGCACACCAGGACTTCCGGGGCGCACGCAGCAGCCCCCGAGGGTAACACCTGACTCATGTGTTACGTGACAGTCTGCGTGGCGCAGACCTCCCGACCCCTGTCCATCTGACAGTGCGCAGAGATCCCCACGACAGAAGTGGTGTCACCATGGTCACTTCTAGGAGACTCAGCCCTTCTGGCTGGCCCCTGACCCACTGGTTCTTCCACTGGGGAACACATCCCCCTCTCACCCCTCAATCCGGACTTCTGTACCCTCCCAACTGGAGCGGCACTGCCAGACACCAGAACCACTGGAGCTCTATTTACAGACGCTCCAGGTTCTCCAGACACTAGGAGATCCTCCTCAAATGGACTAACAGGACAGCCTAGGCTCCCAACCTGGTGTTCCCTGAAGAAACCATCCAGGCTCTGAGACTGGGTTTCGGGCACCTGGGGACACTCAGTCCCACACTCACTCCTACTCCACTGAGACAGGACGTGAGCCCCTACATCCCTCCCACTACACTGGGACCTAGCTGGGCTACACTGAACCTCTTCCCCCATACAGGACTGGAAGATACCTGAACCATTACTTTCAGAATCACTCCCCAATGCCTCATCAGAACCTTGGGCCTCCACCCAGAGGTCTGCCTCTCGTGTAAACTCCCATAGTTCAGAAAACCCACCCTCCAACAGGTGTTGGCGCAACCTCGGCAAACAACAACTGAGCAGGTGCTCTCTGAGAACCAGATCGAACAGTCCTTCAAAATCCTGTTCCGTGTTAACCGTTACCCAATCAGCCAGTGCATCATTACATTCATCCGAAAAATCCGCCCAAGACTGGTGAGACAGTTTCCTACTGCCCCTGAACTTCAACCTGTACTCCTCTTCTCTGAAACAAGGTACCATATTTTGGGAACTGGGACTTCCTGCACTGGACTGTATATTGCTGCCACCACTGGACTCCACCCTCACTGGGGAATCCAGAAAACTACAACTGCACTCAGGGGATAATCTACCCTCCCGAGCTAATTTCTCCCTGGCGAAGGCCCTCTCAGCCTCCGCCATCCTCTCCTGCGCTAAGACCCTGGTATGCTCTAACCTGAGCTTCTCCAAAGCCAGCTGATTCTCCCTTTCTTCCCTCCTATCCACCCACTCCTCTGGGGACAGGAAAGGGATGGGGCACTGCCCCCGACACTGGACCCAGCAAGGGACTCCCTATCTATGGGGTCCTCACTATCTACTGGCGTCCCTGTCCTGTCACTTTCTTCCTCCTCTTCAGACTCCTCAGGGCCCCCTCAGACCCACCACCCTCTTGGCGTGCGGCCAGGGCCCTCTTCTCCTCATTGCGCTCACAGTCCCATTCATCCTTTTGCCATTGGATCAGGTTGTCCCTAAGTTTTGACTGGGTGTCTGACCCACTCACTGCTATGTCTCTCTCCTTACAGAAATCCACCAACTCCCACATGCTGTATCTAAACAGACCACAAAAATTAAAAGCAGACTCCATTTTGGCAGGACACTCAGGGACACGTGCAACACAGGAGACCTAGGTTTCTGAGCTGAAGCAAGAGTACACAATTTACAAATGACACTTTTAGGAGAAGAATTAAAATAAAACTCAGAACAATAATCCCCAAACACGTGATTATCTAAATGTAGAGTTTGTAGTGCAACCAGTTGTCGCTGTGGTACTGCGCAAACGCAAGTCCTATCCTCACCGCTGACAACCAATGTTAGAAATGGGATCTCTGGTTGGCTAAGGCTTGCGCCAAAGCCAGGCAGAGACCACCACTCTAGTCAGGGCGAGGGAGTTACACGCCAAAGATAACCCCTGCTCACCCCCTTGGTAGCTTGGCACGAGCAGTCAGGCTTATCCCGGAGGCAATGTGTAAAGCGTTTGCGCAGCACACTCACACAGCAGCAACACACTAGGCACACCACAAAAGGAACTCCACACAAGGTTATATAAAAAATAGCCTTTGTATTATCATAAACACATTAGAAACAGTAATCACATATTTACACTGTGCCACCTGGCACTAGGCAATATTCACAGGGGACTATTTACAGCTGACGGGGCCAATGGGGCCACTGTCACAAATCACCACTTGTAAATGTAGCACAAATAATAAATGTAGCGCACAACCAGTAACTACTGGTACAGTTAGGAACTAAGCGTGAGAACCTGTAATGTAAAATATAGGAGGCATAAATCACCTTAGGCATAAAACTACATTAGGCCCAAACCTCCTTAGCATAAACACATTACGTAGTACAACCTCATAATCATAAAAGTACATTTAGAGGCATAAACACAGGGTGCGTAAATCACAGTAAAGGCATCACCTTTCCTAGCCCCCAAAATCACATCAGCACACAAATCACATTAGGGCCTGGCGCCCTATTAAACTCACAGTCCCCCCTGGTTAACTGGCCATCTCAAAAGGGCTCAAATGCCCTATGTCCCAAGAGTCAGGGCGCTGCCTAGGCAGCAGGAGTCAAGGGTGCGCAATTGCGCAAGCCTAAACGTGGCAGCTGCCCACTACTTGCTGGGCAGCTGTGAAAATGAGCACGGGCACTCAATGGGCCCTCTGGAGTCCCTCTGGGTCCCCACTGGGATTCTAAAAACAAAAGTGCCCCAATGTTGCAGTTGCCCGCTACGGCGGCGCAACTGAGAAACACAAGGGGGCACTGGCACCCGGGGCCCTGCTCTGGGGCCCTCAACACCAAGAATGCGCCAAATGTTGCAGCTGACCGTAACTGCGGTGCAGCTGTGTGAAGCCAACAAGCACTGGCACAACGGAACCCGATGGAGCCCCCCTCAGGAGCTCTGGGGCCCTCAGTCACTCCTCCCGGTGCCCTTGATCGGCACCCAAAATGCAAGGAAGAGCCCCAACTCACCGGGGCTCCTTCGTGGACTCCGCTCCTCCTGCTGGGGCTCCCTTTCAGGCCGCAGGCGGGAAGGTACCGGCAATGTGCGCAGGCAGCCCCACTCACCGGGCTGCTCTGGACGCTCTATGCGGCACGTGGGGCTCTCCTCACTCACAGGGAGCCCCGCCTCGACTTCGCCTCGCCTCACTGCACTTCACTTCACCCGGTCCCCCTTCCTGGGACCGGGACTTCTCCAGTCTCAGGCTGGACGCGGGGACAGCTCGGCGGCGTCTCGCGGAGGCGGGGTTGGCTCCCGTCCTCTTTCCTGCTCTCATCACACGGCCCGCCCACCGTCAGGCGGAAGGGCCTGTCTTCCTTGTCGTGCCGGCCGCGGCGGGGATTCCTTCGTGCGGGGGCAATACGGGGTAGGCTCCCGTTTTAAATAAATACCCAAGCGGGGTGGGCACCCGCTCAGTGTGTAGCAGTGCGGGGTGGGCTCCCGCCGAAATCGGCCAGACAAAATACACCGCAATGCGGGGTGGGCACCCGCCTTCCCAGTAATGAGGGGGAATCCCCACGTCGGGATTCCCTCGGATCACGGCAGCAGCGCGCTGCACGCCGCCAGCTCCTCACTCTCTTCTGGGGCAAGGGAAGTACAGCGCTCACGAGGCGCTATGCCCAAAAACGTCCAGGGCAAAGGCTGAGCAAGGAATCCAGTAGGCAAAGGAAGAAAATGTCCTTGGGGCTGGGGACACCCCAGCAGGGCACAGCCAGGCAGGCCAGCACGCAGGGACTCCCAAGAAGCTGCAGCTGGGTTCCACGGCGGTTCCTCCTGGCAGAGTGTCTCCCCCAGCCCAGGTAAGCACAAGAACACCAGCACAAAGAACATTTTCATGGGGTCACAGCCCCTTCTTTTATACACCTTTTCCTTTGTCTAAAAGTGCAGGGTTTAGGGAAAACCAGATGCAACTGGTTTGGGGGAGCTTTGGAGCACTTTGTTTTGCTCAGCTCCTCTCTCCTTTCACAGGACAGGCTAGGGACATCAGACGCACCACAGGGGTGGAGCCAGCATTGTGGAGGGAAGGCACAGCCCTATTCAGGTCCAACTCCTCCCTCCCATCTAGATGCAGATCTCCCTATTCACCACTGCGCTCACTCACCCTGCCCCTCCTGGAGCCACACACACCTCCCAGCCCCTGTCACTCACAAAGCCAGACATGCAATTCACATCAGGCAGGCAGACACAGAGCACACATAAATGCCAACTTCTAAAAGTGGCACTTCTCCACTAGTCACAATAAATCTGCGCACACCACTGCGCAGCATTTATTCTCACGAGTTCGCACATACTAAACTCGCCCCTGCCCTACTCTCACACCAGGAATTACCATGGACACACATATCCCCCATGCATTCCTATGGGAGGGCAGGCCAATCTCACCACACGCACTCAGCGCGCACGCACTTTACACTGGGACCCAGTGCTAAAGTGCGCAAAGGCCAAAAACTACTAAGATCAGGTCATATTACTAGGCAAAAAGTTTAGGGGTGAACCTGCCAAAAGGGCCAAGTCCAACACTATCATAGATGGGACGACAGTCTACCTAAGCAAATAAGGAATTCACAACCTATAAAAGGGAACAAGCTACTAAATAGGAGCTCCTGATATGTGTATGTAATGCAATTCTGGCGTCAATACATAGACGACATTCTCCTGATATGGACAGGACCGAATGATTCACTGACCTCCTTTCTCACATGGCTGAATGAACGGGACCCTTTCCTGCGATTCACCAGTAGTGTCAGCAACTCCAATATCGCTTTCCTGGATCTTAACATCACGTCCATAGCGGGTAAACTCCAGACAACGACCTACTACAAACCGACCTCCAGAAACTCTTTGCTTCAATTTGGAAGTTTCCATCCTAGGCATCTCCGGGAAAACCTTCCCTATGGCCAGTTCTTGCGCATTCGCCGCAACTGTAGCCATATAGAGGATTACAAAACACAATCATCAGCGCTGGCAAAGAAACTAGGGGAGCGTGGCTACCCAGACAAAATCATTCGGTTTACCAACAAACGGGCACGTAATCAATCTAGAGAAATCCTCTTGGAAGATAATATATGGGAAAATACTTCAATCCCACTTACCTGTGTCACCACGTACAATGCGGCCTCCAACCAGGTGGCAAAAATAATAAAAAGAAACTGGTGCATACTCAATACCGGCACCCTCACATGGGACCCCCACTTTTGCTTATAAAAAGCAGGAAGCCTCAGGGATCGCTTGGTCTCTACAAGACCAAAGGAAAGACCTACCCCCATGACAAATACCATACTGAACGCATGGGGTCTCCAGGGATAGTAGGTCACTATCCCTGTGGTGATTGCAGCGTCTGTCATTTGACAAAAGCAACCAAAACCTTGAATCTAGAAACAGACAAAACTTAGTACCAAACCAAGCACACAAACTGTAACTCTACAAATGTCATTTACCTAATCGAATGCCCATGCAAATTACGCTATGTAGGCATGACAAGCCGCAAAATAAGGACACGCATCGTGGAACACCGCAGCACCATACGCTGCAAAAAGAACCTGAGTAAACTTACAGATCATTTCCTCACTACAGGGCATACACCTAATGACATCAGGTGGACCATTATAGAACAGATCACATGCCACAGTAGCACTAATGACAAAATCCTTTACAAAAAGAACAACGCTGGATATATCGCCTTTCCACTAACAAAACAGGATTGAATGATAATATTCCGTGGAATAGTCTTCACCGCTGACTATTTGTAAATTTTCCATCACCTCTGCGGTAAATACATGAGCCCCCCATGCCATTGGTCACTATGGTTATTAAGAGCCCTAAACACCTTTGTATGCATTAAGTGCTTTTAACACCTATGCGTCTCCATCAAGACCCCTATCTTATGTACGTCTTATTTACACATTGCCAAATGCAGAGGGTCGGTCCATGTGGACCCCACATGCTTAATACGGAGATCCATCATCCAGCCTCTCCACTTTCAGGCGGAAAACCACGAGGCTCCCACTAATAGGCGTCTCGCAAAAATGTGGCCTCCCCTACCCTCCATTAAATAATACATCTTGAACACTCGCATGATACCCAGATGCAGTGTCCAAAACGTACATTTTTGTTTAACATCTCCTGGATGTAAACACAGTACAGAGCCCAGTCTCCTTGTTTTCCCATCTCCATGGGGATATACCTAAACACTCCACCTAATCACCGCTCTCTCCAGCATAACACAGCCAAACCTTCCTATTTTTAATTATAAAGTGAAGCAACATTATACAGGGAATTACCCGATACTCCATTGAATTCACAACCATTCAATTTAACTTTATTTTACACGCAGCGTAAACAAACAAAACACGTGCGCACGCTTTCTTCTCTGTTCATTCACGCAGGTGCAAGGGATGAAAACAGACCACTCGCACCTGGAGGTCGTCAGAGAAAACCTGCTCTCACCGGCAGAAACTGCTAAGGTATTTAAACTCCCAGCCCGCACCAGTCATTTACCGTCGGAGTTCCGATGCGGCCAGACTAGGTACGGAGACGGGCCTCTGATCTTGAAGAAGTAAGTGGGGCTTTATTCTGTGGGTTTCCAACCATAGAGGGACAAGGAGTTCCCCAGCCACACGGCACACCAGTGACGTATGTGCCTTTTATTTTTCACTTTTATTTCTTTCTCTTTTTCTTTCCAACACACACAGAGTGTGACAATAGGTCGGGCCCCCCTACGGAACTCATGGGGCGGTTCTCAGACAATTTCTGAGTGAGCATAAGTTGTTTTTATCCTTTTATCCTTTTATTCACCACTATGCAAATATCGCGTTTTGATTTTCACCTATAACGCATATATAAGAGGCGTATACATTGTTATGATGTAATTACAATGCACAAAAACGCCACGGTCCGTCCTCACCACGCAATTTGTCCGAATAGAGCACGGACACCACGCTCCTGATTCACACTAATAGATGTGTCTAAATGATATCATCTTAATGTATTTATGTGTATGTTTGTCTGTCGTCTTTTTACCCCCAACAACAGGTATGCGTCATAAGAGGAAATCATCCTCTACCACATAATGCACCTTAGCGAGTGCACCACATAGATGGTCTCTTACAGATTTAGTTTTAGACCACCTTTAATCTCACGCACATAAGGTCCTGAAGAAAGCCAGCCCAGCATAGAGAGACTGGCTGAAACATGTTGACCACACAGGATATCGGAGCCTAATTCACTCCAGAGATATCCATCTCTCCCTTTTTAATCACTGCCGGGGGCCCACACATTAAAATAGTCGTCTTGTTACTTAACGGGGCCCCACGGACAGCATTTTAAACCACACCCATTTCACTTTCACTGCACACTCACTGCACAGAACCAGCTCCGCTGCATCCAGGCGTTGAAGCACACCCAAGGTACACTCGGTGCCTTGGGTGGGACCCGATGATGAAGCATGTCACCAACTAGGTTGGTGAGTGAGGGTCTTCTGAAAAACACATATGTGTTGCATTACATACACATATCAGGAGCTCCTATTTAGTAGCTTGTTCCCTTTGATACTTGCATTATACCTAGGGGAAGTGAACTGGCTTCTACCTCCTCGCTCTTCATTTTGATTGTTTCCAACCTATAAAAGGTCCATTGCTTCCAACTGATCTGTGCCTGCTTCCTTTGCAAATGTATTTGACGCAGAAATTTTGTAGGTTTTCTACAATCATTTTTTGGGTTCGACAGTGGTAGAGCACGAACCAGCAATGATATTTTAGGTAACACAGGTATCCTCAAGATATTCATCGCACCTACAAGATTCAATGATTGCACAACTTCAATAGTTCTGTCTTCATTTGTATGTGATCTTCAGAACGTTTCTTGTTGTGGTCGCCAGTAAGGTTTAGCTATCATTGTTCCCAGGTATTCTAGCTCTCTTTCCTCCCATCGGAAGCGGGTGATGGTCAACAGGGCAAATATCATTGATTCCGGGGCATTAAGATTCAAGTCCTGAATTTAATGCCCGAGAAGGCTTGCAATTTATGAGGTTCTGTTATCAGTGCTTGTAATGACATTTCTAGGTTGATCAGTGTGAGAAGAATGTCGTCCAAAAAAGCGGTCACTGAATTCTTCTCTCCTAGTTCTCCCCCTTCATATTTGTATTACCGCAAATTGGCTACAGGAGTTATTTCAGAACCAACGCAAAAAAGTAGAGGAGTTCTGGGTCACCCCTGTCTCATCCCTCTCTTTACATCAGTCCTGCCCATAACCCTGCTGTTGATCCTTGCTCCTGGCTCTTGATAGTTTGCCATGATTTATATCAATTGATTACCAAGTCCTATCCTTCTGGGCATGCAGAAACTTCTGATGGATACGTCTAATTGCAGATTCCCAGCTCCCTGGCATCAGACTGGGAATGGAAACTCAAAAGCAGTACTCCTGCTTGACAATAGGTGGCGTTGAATGGCTCTGTGTCAACGGCGATCCACTAGGGAAGTGACAAGCAGGGCTTGTACGTAAGTGCCACCCAGGCTCGCTGATGTCAGTTCCTTTCTTTCTGTGGCTTTAGAGGTGGATCCGGAGCATACTACTCTCATCTTTGATGAGTACTTTTTCTCCAAATTTTCTTTTCCAGTGTGCAAGGTACAATCAAGCTGCTGCTTCGGGAGTATCTCCTGTCTCAGCAACAGGGCAGGACCCTGCATTCGTGCCTCAACACCCTGCACCTCCATGCATGGAGACTGAGAGACAGCAGCTAGTCTCCTTCAGTCTTCCTCCTGAAGTTGTTGATGTGATTCTGGCAGGCTGGTGTCCTTCAACAAAATCAGTGTACACAGGGCTTTGGAACAAGTTTGTGACTTGGAGCAACAACCATTGGATTGACCTACTACAAGTCAAATTCTCTGAAGTGTTATTTGGTTTGTCATTGGCCCAACAAGGACTTGAGTTGGGCACTGTTAAAGGCCATTTGTCATCCCCTTTGCATTTTTGATGTTGCCATAAGCCTTCTTTGTTTAAATCACCTGCTGCGAAGAGATTTCTTAAGGGTTTACAGCATGTTTTCACTGAAGCCCTTTGTAATGCAACAGTGGGACTTGAATTTGGTTCTCACTTTTCTAATGTAGCAGGCTTTTCACATTGGTCTCTCACAAACGTGATTCAAGATGCCTGAGCAATAAATTACATTACCACTACATTCATGCCATCACAGAGTGTTGCTATGCTGACTTCACCCTCTGAATTGTGCTGAGAACGTGTTATGTGACCTGCAGGGGCACACTAATCATGCTCTTCTTAGTAACATGGGACTACTATCCAAGTCATGGGTTGATCACATGAAGCTGTGGTGACAGCATACAGTGTTTTGTGAATTTTAAGTCTCTGCCAGACATTTTTTCTTTGTCGGAGGGGAGTGCGGTCTACTGACCCCACTTGTGTAAAGTTGCCCCTGTAGTGTGACCTCCAGACCCTTGTGCTGACTTTCCATTTTGAATGGCCCCTGGGTTACCATGGCAGAAGATGGATTGAGTGTACAACTTTTCCAGACAGTGTAAGTGTATTGACTGCATTCCTGTGGCTAGGTGGTGAAATCCAGACACTGATGTAAGGGAGGATGGAGACAGGTGTACCTTTAGAAATTCAGTACGGTCATTGTTAGCAAAGAGACACTCATTAGTTCTTTCTTAGCACTGCCACTTGGCCGTTACTACAAGCGAGGGGTGGGTGAGCAGTTTCTGTTATTACAAGTGATAAAAAAAATGTAGGCAGAACCTGCTCTTTTGTCTGTCGCTGATCACTGGTTCAGTAAGGCTAATGACAGCCCGGTGCAGAGATATCACACCTCATTGTGCCCTTGTTTGAAAGGGAACCATCCCAGCCCAATTTCATAAACTTAGTGGATCCACATCTCTAGTCTGGAAAATGAGTATAAAAGAGGGATTCAAACCACCCAATTTGTTCCACTTCACAGTTCCTCTAGGCCAAGGAAGGGAGCGTGCTGCAGAGTACTAAAAAGCAGTGCTATTTGACCAGAGCTGGTGTTTGCATGACGCCCAGCCTCCCATAGGTGAGGGGACATCACTTGAAGTCTGCAGCTTGCTGAAGAAGCTGAGGGGTGCTTAAAGCCTAGAAGCCTGTCTGCTCAGAGTGAGGAGGAGAGTGCCTAGCCCTGCAGTAGGATAGACTGTCCAGGACAAGCCCAGTGTGGTCCTGGCATGTGAAACACCCAGAGGTAGCTGACTGCCTTCACGGTGCAAAGCCGATGTTGATCTGAGCCCAGAGAGGTCCCCCATTTCCCCAGTGCAGTTCCGGTAGTGAGCTGCGTGAAGAAGCTAGCCATAAGAACATCATCATGCCGTCTGATATTCCTGAAGCAGGCAACCGCTGGTGGCCTCTGGTGGTCACCTGTGAACACATATCTGCACCGGCCTAAGGCAAGTACCTGTCTGCATGGGCCCAGAGCCTACAACTCCTGAAGTCAAGTACCAGACTGCACACCAGCACAGAGCCTACAACTGCTGAAGACAAGTGCCCACCTACACTGGCCCTGCAACAACAACTGCAGAAGGGGATGCTGGTGCAGGTTCTCAGAGCCAACACCCCCACCATGTGGCACTGCAAGTAGCAGGACGGATTGGGGGCCCTGGGTTCTCTTTCAGGAGGTTCTGTGCCTATGGAGTTGACTGGAGTGTCAGAGCATTTCTCTGATCATAAACAACTTGGCAGGATCCTTGAATGCTAAGGCAGATGAGTTTAGCCGGCAGCATGTGGTGGATCATGAATGGCCCCTACATAGAAAAACTTCTATGAGGATAAGATTGAAATGGCAAATAACAAGCCAATTGAAGTTTTTAAGATTGTCAAAAAGTTTCTTGATCCCACTGCATGCCACCATGGTATAGACCCTTCGGCCACATGGTATGAGCAACTGGATTCTTTAAGTTTTTTAAACAAAATTGCAGAAATTCACAGTGGTCTCGCAGCAATGAACTCTTTTGACTCTTGCCCTTCCGCTGACATTAATTGTGCTCTTTCCTCTTTTGATCCAATTTCGTTAGAGGAGTCGAGACTTGTCATACTGAATCTGAGATCGGGATCTCTCGCCAACCCTTACCCTCCATCTGTCCTAGGGAAGGGAGTGGATGTCATTAACCCAGTGCTAAACTCCCTTCTTAACAGATATTTGGCATCTGGGATCATTCCCTCTATGTGGAAGCATGCCAAGATTCTGCCGCTCTTGTAAAAGTAAAATGCTGATCCCAATATCTTAAGTAACTACAGGCCAATTTCCCTGTTACCAGCTTCATCTAAAATTGCAGAGAAGTTTGTGAATCACCAGCTTTCTAGCTATATAGAGTCCATCAGGCTCATTCACCCCCAGCCAGTCAGGGTTCAGACCCAAATGTAGCTCCGAAACTGCCCTTTTAGAAGGATCTGAGAAGATCAAATAGACCTCAGATGTGGGGGTAAAGCAGTCCTGGTTTTGTTAGACCTCTCTGCCGCCTTTGATACAGTTCCAAATTCCAGGCTGCTTGCCCGCTTTTGTGATATTGGTATAAGGCGCACAGCGCTGAATTGGCTAAGTTCTTTCCTTGAGGACAGATACAAAGAGGACTGATTGCCTCCTTTTTCCTCTAGTAAGAGTATTGTCTCAGTGGGAGTGCCCCAGGGTTTGGCCCTTATTCCTACTTTGTTTAACATCTACATGACTCCTTTGACTTTGGGGACAAAATAGTGTGCTATGCTGCCGACACTCAGCTACTCTTCCCATTTAAGAAAGATGAGACATTGAATCAAGAAGCCATCAAACTGTCTATCTGCGGTCTTTCAGTGGAGGGGTTTTAACCAACTCAAATGTAACCCTAAGACTGAGGGTCTGAGCTTTAGTCATAATTTTGCTCCGAACTTACAAGCTCATTGGCCAGATAAGACTCCTCCACCTAATGCCCAAGTAGAAGTAGTAAAGAACTTGGGGGCATATTAACAATGCGGCGATAAAAAATTATCGCCGCTTTTGCGGCCGTTTTTGGCCGAAAAGCGGCGATAATTATATCGCCTTATCAGCAAAGACACGCTATCGCGTGTTTTGCTGATTTTGCTCCCGTTCCAGCACGCCTAACTTCGCATCGCTAATGAGATGCAAAGTAGGCGTGTCTGTGGAAACAACATGGGTAAATATCGCGAAGGCAGCTTCGCGATATTTACAATGCGGGGAAGCGATTATTTTAATCGCGTTAAGTATGCCTTAACGCAGGAATTTAACTTCTTTTAAATTCCTGACTAAGGCATACTTAACATGGGGGGTGGATTCTGTGGCTAAGACCACAGGCCCTATCATCTAGGATATCGCCGTTTTCCATAATGGAAAACGGCCATATCCACGCTATCTCTGGAATTTTATCGCCTCGGCGATGCGCGTTGTTGATAACGCGCTAACCGGGCGATAAATTGCAGAGATAGCCGGCGATAAATATGCAAGCGCTAAGCGCGCTTTGCGATATTTATCGCCGGGCCTTGTTAATATGCCCCTTGGACATTAAGACTGACAAACAGCTGTCCCTTCAAACCCAAATCAACACGATTGTTGGCACTTGTTTTGGTTTGATGCGCATGGCCAACAAATTCTTACAATTCCTTTCCCTACCTGCTAGGACTACTATTCTCCTCGCCCTGGTAGTGTCCAGATTAAATTATGCCAATGCTCTATATGCAGGACTTCCACAATACCTGCTGCAGAAATTGCAGACTGTCCAGAATGCAGCAGCTCATTTGGTACTCCATCTCCTAGACGAGTGTCGATGATGACCCATTTGTATAACCTACACTGGTTACTTGTCAAATAAAGGATCACGCTCAAAACTTTGACACTCATGCACAGGGCTCTCCACCAGTCTGGTCCAGAGTACCTGTCTTCTAGGATTCAATTTTACTTTCCCCTAAGAACTCTGCAGGCATTTTATGGTTACTTTGTCAAAGTTCCTAGGGTAAAGCGAGCTAAAACGGGAGGCAGATCCTTTTCCCTCCTGGGCCCGCAAGTTTGGAAGAGCTTGCCGGCCTAGTTACATCAAGTAGTCTATGAAAGCTCTTTTAAGAAATAGTTGAAGACCTTTTTTCCTCTTTAAATGCAACTCTTCACTTTCTTCCTTTTCAACTAGCGCCGGGATACTCCCGGGAGTAGCCGTGCACTTCATAAATCCCGCTATTTGTTCATTCATCCATCCCAAGGTGATACAAGGCCTTTTCTAGCAATGGGAAACACCTTGTCTAGATCTTGTCACCACTTTTGAGAATGAGCAGTGTCAAACGTTCTGTATGTTGGAATTTCTGCAAAGAGACTTGCTCGGAAAGGAACACAAGACTCTTGTTAGCATTCCCACCCCTGCCTCTCCTGCCCTAAGTTCTGAGAAAGATTTGAAATGACCGGGCCCAAGTCATTCTAGTGGCTATGGATTGGTCCAGGAGAGTTTGTCACCCGGAATTTCTGGACATGAGCATTTGCCCTTCAATCAGGCTACCACTTCTGGAGTATCTTCTTTCAGAGCTGCTGAGTTAAGTCTTTCACCTGCACATGCAAAATCTACACTTCCATGCATAGAGATTGAGCAGCGGCAATAAACTCCATGTGATCTGCCACCCACAGTGGTGGATATCATCATTGCCAGGCGCCCTTCCACAAAGTCCATTTACAATGAGTGCTGGGACAAATTTGTGGCCTGGTGTTCCACTAGACGGACCTTTAAAAGCCAACCTGTCAGTGGTTTTATTGTTTATTTTGTCTTTGATGGTGCAAGGGCTTGCAGTGGACACTATTGAAGATTAGTTGTTGGCCCTTTGTGCCGTTTTGCGTTTGGTGTTTCTCATGTGTACGCCCTTTGAGCATATGAACAGCTGCTCGTTGTGTCTTCTAGCTCTAAAGACTGTCTCCCTCATTTTGATCATCTCTGCCCATCTTGTGAGTGAGTTTCAGGCACAATTGGTGCAACTCAGACTGCCTCTTTACCTTAAGTTATGACTCCTTTCTATGCCGGGCAATCCATCACCCTACCAGCGATCTTTGTCCTCCTCATGCCTCGAAAGAGAAAGAGAGGCTTCATCTTGCATGTATGTATTGTTTTTGTGCAGGAAGGTGTCCCTTCCTGCAAAAACCAATCCTCCCTGTTACGCAGGCACCCTTGCACCTTGATGCAAGGGTGCCTGCTATGTTCTTCGCAGCACTCAGTGCGCCAGCACAGGGGGAGAGCAGGAATGCCCCAGATCATAGTAGATATGGTGCATTTCTGCTCTCTCCCTGTCACGCTCCGCAGAGCAGCAAGTTGTTTTGCTGCGTTGCATTGTGTGACTTTTTAAATCTGCCCGAGGTTCTATCATTTATAACCAGGGCTGCCATTTAACCTGGAGTGAATGACCGCTCGGCACAAGCTCTAAATGTGTGAGTCTCACTCATGATGAGTGACTGGATGTCTTTGCGTGTTCATACAGTTATTGACCAAATTCGGGCCCGTTCTCCAGAACAATTTGCCCTCCATTGTGATATGCATTTCTCCACCGCCCTGGTACCCAAAGCATTGATCTATATTGTAGCTCTGCAATGGTGGCCAGTGTCTTCAGCAGTCAGTATCCAGCAGTGCCACCAGTGAGTTGACTTAAGGCATTAATTCAGGGCCCGCTTCCCTCGGGCACAGGTGGCCCACAGGTGTTTGCTCCTGGTGGGGGGACCTCTCCACTGGTTATCTTTCCCAACACAGGTTCAATTTCTTTTAAATAGCCGTCCGGCATCTGCTTCCATTTTTTTATGAAAATGTGCATTATAGTGGAGGGCCCGCTATGATGTACTTTGTAGAGGGATTAGGCCCTCAGGTTTCATTACACCACTGAGCAGGGGTTATGTCTGGGATTACAAAAGCGGTATGACTATCTGATAGAGACTTCTAGCCACAGATTCCTTACCTTAGAATATTCCCTAGGCATCAGACTGGTTCCAGAAACTTTTAAAGCAGTACCCCTGTGTGCCGGTATGTGGCATTGGTCGGCTATGCGTCAGCATCATTCGCATCGTCCACGCCGGAAGTGATGTGTGGAGGCCCATATAGCTGCCACCCCAGCATGTTGACATAATTTATTTTCTCTCCATGCCAGTCAGCACAGGTCTGGAGAGAGCTATCCCCCAAGTCACCTTTGACTGACGTTTTTTTTTACATTTTGTTGAAGCTTTTTCTCAAGAGACATTGTTTACCACTGTGTCAGGGATGTCCTCCAAAAACTGGCAGCTTTTAAACCTGGGCTGCCTGTCACAGGCAGATGTCTGTGACAGACCCTCACCGCCTTTGTCTTTGGTGCTTGGAACAGGATCACAGCTCCTAGACCTGTGAAGACTGCCACTCCATGGACCCAAAGGCATTGCGGGAGCAGTCTCTGAAGCTCTTGGACACCCAGCGCCAGAAGATTCCGCAGTGCTCCAGATCCCGGTCACATGGGTTGATACTGGGATCATTTCCTGAGCTGGTCTCGACATTGGTCTTCACAGTCGAAGTCGACATCAGGTAAGTCCCACAAAAAGGAAAAAAAAATCCCAAAACTTTGAACGTACTTCTACTTCTCCATTGTGGTTCAAGTCTTTGGACGAGGCGCAGGAACTACGTCACAATTCGAAGCCCTGCTCCCACGCATACACCATGGAGCTTGTGCCTGGGTGTGCTCTGCACCTTTCAGAGCTTCCTGGAGCAACCCCTGCCCAACCCAAAAAGTTTTATAAGACCATGCACCTACTTGGGCAGCCCGCCCCCACTGGAGCGTCTACGGACCCCATGGGTTTGGGGTAACCCTCGCTGGATTTCTGCTGCGGGGTTCGTCCTCAGTGCCAGTCGGGCCTCTTGGATCCGGTGGTAGACTCAGAGCAACTTCACATGCAAGACTGCAACATCTTTCGAAGCCCGTTCCAGTGCCGTCATTTCTGGTGCCGCGGATGCCCCATGACTGCGCCAACCCCATCGTCATACCTGACTCCGACATGGAGCCGGATGGGCGTTGTCCGATGCCGACTGGAACCAGACCTTCTGAAACGGAGCCAGTAACATTTTCTTTGACAGGCCTGGAGAGGGAGTTGATTGGGAAGGGTCTCATGACCCTTATGGTTACACTAACACCCTTGATGAGCATGAAGAAAACTGGTATAAGGAATTGGTAGTGCAGACATCCTATGGTGGACACTCTCTGAGCTCCAGCAGTGCTCGGTGTCTCAGGGGAATGCATTGGTGAAGACAAAAGATCTGGCTTTCATACGCTACGCCATGAAAGAACAGGCATGGACATATGCCTTTTCCATGCGTTAGCACATCAAAGCCAGACCTATTGGCCCTCCAAACGAGTATTCTAAGACTGTCTCGGCCCCCGGTGTATGAAATGGTATCCCTACCAACACGGTCTAGTACCACCCCCTCGCAAAGGTCACGTGCGCCCCTGGTCATCACTGCTGCTGGACCTGTAAACGAAGTTAGTGATCATGTTTAGTTTGAATAATGTGTTCATCAGTTTTCTGAGTTAGGAGACAGAAGGCCGAGAGCAGTAACACTGGATGAAGATTCTGAAACCGACACGAGGAAGAATATTCACGGTTGTCCTCCCATGTGGACTCTGACACAACAGGGGCCCAAGGATGAGCGCTGACATTTTTCTTAATTTCTTTGCATAAAAATTCGACTCTGTCATCTGAGTACCAAAATGACACATCTTAATAATAAATATAGTAGTCAATGAAATAAATAATGTAAAAACATGACAATTACAATGTTTTTGTTGAATTGTTACTGCATACTTGAGATAATTAGAATGGATGTGGTATACTTGCAATCCTCTGTCACCAAGTCTTTAACATTCTCAATGTTAGACACACTTTTAGAGCCAGGAGGTAAGGAAGTGTGGTTGGCACCATGCGATGGGGAGTGTGGGTTCTTTATTCTTCCAGGAGCTGCCAAGGCGGTCTCCGCAGCACTCAAGTAATTCCATAGCATCCAGTCAGCTTTCGTTTGATGTTGTAAAGCATCAGGGTACCCCAAGATCGATTTCATAGTGGCGAAAATCGTGGCCCACACTTCTTAACAATAGGCAGAGCCAATCAATACTTTGTAGATCTCAATGCACGCCACAACCCCTCCAACAACATGTGCTTGTGGTGGTACTTGTGCAGGTTGGTTGGTGGTATAGTATCTTATTATCCGCCTCCCTGACTGGAACCATGAAGTGTTCCATTGATTATCCTCTATGTCTTCTCCAGTGAGTTTGGCCTAGTGTTCTATATGGGTGTGATTTTGGTGATGCAGGCTGCATAAGGATATTATATAATGTGGTGACACATCTCCGGCTAATATCACAAATTTATCTAATGGGGGGGGGGCGGTACGTCTCTTCTGACTGCTGACCTTCTGGTGGGTGCAGCACCCAGAGCCTCATCTGTGTGTAATGAAAGCTTTCACTTTCATTTGGATGGACTTTATGTTTGCAGAATTCGAAGGGTAATATTTCCTGACTCCTAAATAGGTCTGAAATGAGCATTCCACTATTCTCGGTTTATCAAAGGGTCCAGGGTGAAAGGCTGGAGTAAAGGTGGAATTGTAATGTATGAGGGTGCGGGGAGAGGAATAGGAGTCACCCCTTGCCACAGAGTTAGTGAAATATGGGCCACTCTGTATGAAGGAGTTGTACAGATTAGTCAAGTGGGGAGCTAGCCTATAGGCAAAAGCTTTAGCAAATATTTAGAGTAGATCTATCTGGAGCTGGTGCTTTGTGGGCTTTACAGAGCAGATGCCCATAATCTCTGTACTTTTTATGTTAGGCATAATATGCAACAAGTTCAAAATTCTCAATTGAAACTCGCCTGCATTATTAATTGACCTACAGGCAGCCAGTTCTTGTATGTACTAATATTTGGGTTGCTTTTTCTATTTCTTGCACTTGTACACAACTCATCGGCACTACGCCTCCACAATTCACTTCACCTGCTGAGCACCTTGTCAAATGTGGATTACGCTGTTTTATGCTTGCATGACAGTGTTACCGTTGGAACCTGCTATAAATGTTTGACTATATAAAACATTTGGGACTCATTGTATCAGAAGTATAGAGATGATGGGGCTCCACTCTCTGTACTTACTAACCACCTGTTATGCTGACTGGCAAGTAGGGCAGCAACCAAGCACCTCTACTTCTGTCTTGGGCAAGTTTCTATATAGTGCCACAGAGATCTGGGCCTAAATCCATCGTTTTTTTGCTCCCCATTGCATTCCAGTTTGAACCCAGCCATTTGCAAATCAGCCTTGACCCTGCACCCAATGGGAACAGTCCAGCCCGAACTGCCAGGCCAGGTCCTCCCTGGACTGGAAACAAGCATCCTAGGACCGGTTTCAGGGTTTCACCCCTCATCAGCCAGGATAGGTTGACTCCAGTGGCATGGAGAGCACAGGACCCACGTCTGGGCATACCCGTCCCACTCTGGGTGACAAATGCAAAAAGAACAATTGATGGACTGAATGCAGAACAATGTCATACATTCACCCCAGTACAGAGATTTGGACCTGGCCTGGCAGTTCTGGCTGGACTGTTCCCATAGGGAGCAGGGTCAAGACTGATTTGCATATGGCTGGGTTCGAACTGGAATGGCATGGGGAGCAAAAACGCATTGGATTTAGGCCCAGATCTCTGTACTGGGGTGAATGTATGACATTGTTCTGCATTCTGTCCATCAATTGTTCTTTTTTGAATTTGTCACCCCGAGTGGGACGGGTATGCCCAGACGTGGGTCCCATGCTCACCATGCCACTGGAGTCAAGCTATCCTGGCTGATGAGGGTTGAAACCCCGAAACCAGTCCTTGCTTGTTTCCAGTCCAGGGATGACCTGGCTTGGCAGTTCTGGCTGAACTGTTCCCATAGGGAGCAGGGTCATGACTAATTTGCATATGGCTGGGTTCAAACTGGAATGGCATGGGGAGCAAAAAAACGATGGATTTAGGCCCAGATCTCAGTACTGGTGTGAATGTATGACATTGTTCTGCATTCTGTCCATCAATTGTTCTTTTTGCATTGTTCCAGGTGTACTTTGGCCTGCCTCTCTTCTGTTTGCCTTCTGGAGTCCAGTAGAGAGCTGTTCTTGTGATGGAGTCTTGTTCTCTTCTCATGGTGTTTCCTATCTATCACCATCTTTTTCTCATAATGATTATGTCCATGCATCCATGTCTTGCTTATATCTGGTCAGCAATTCCTAGTTAGTGATGGTTCACGGCCAGAAAATGCACAAGATTCTTCTCGAGTTACGAGTGTGGAAGGCTGACAGTTTGGTGATGTCGCCTTTTGTCATCTGACAGCATTCTGATCTATACAAGAGTGTGGACAGAACGCAGCTCTGGTAAAGACTCAGCTTGGTGTGGGTGCACACATTGTTCAGCCTGCTCTTGCTGTCAATGTCTGCCCCGCCATCATGTCACAATTAATCTGCCTAAGTAGGTGAACTCTTCAGTCATGGCTAGGTCCTTTCCATCCACCTTGACTGGTGAAGAGTTTGGAATGTTAAGTGGCATGACTTCTGATTTCTTCGTATTGATCTTCCAGCCCACTTGCTGTGCTTAGATGTTGAGGCGAGACGTCTTTTCCTGCATAGGCTAGTGAGCGTAAGAGAGCAAGACTAGGTAATCTGCATAATCAAACTCCTCCAGCGTATAGAATAAAGTCGATCTGATGCCTCTGGCTGGTCTTCTCTTGTGCGTTTCGTCCCCAGTCAATGACTAGGTTGAAGAGCATCCCTGATATCACCCATCCGCCTCGTACAGATCTTGACTTTGAAGCTATACTCACTATCCCTCATTTTGACGGTAACATTATCGAAGAAGCTCCTGATGAGGAGAACTATTCATTGCGATTTGCCATAGACTCTCAGTATACACCAGAGGCCATAACGGCGGATACTGTCAAAGGTTTCTCAAAATCAATGAAGTTGATGTATAGTTGTTTCTGCCACTCCGTGCACTGCTCTATGATGTTGCGTAGAGTAACGATCTGATCAACAAACCCTCTGCCCTTGCAGAACCCAGCCTGTTTGTTTTTTTAACTGCTTGTCCATAGCATCAGAAATGTGCTGCATAATGATTTGTGCCAGTATTTACTCAGGATTGACAGAAGGGTGATTCCATGCCATTTGTTGCAGTTTGCTAATGCTCCCTTCTTTGGAACCAAGGCATGCCTTAAAAATTTCTGCATTCAGGTTGTCTTGGCCAGGAGCTTTTCTGTTCCTGAGAGATCAGATGGCAGTGATGATTTCTTCTTTCTGTGGTGGGGCCTTGTTCACATCCAAGTCTGTCTCTGCTTCGTGGATGTCTGCTTCACCTGTTGGTACTGGTCTGTTCAAGACTTTTTGAAGTGCTCGGTCCAGCGTGCTTCCTGCTCTTTCTCGGTTGTGAGTAGTCTACCTTGCTTGTCCATAACTTGGGTGTTGTAAGTTGCATGAGATTTACTGCTGTCTATCTTTGTGATCTTGAAGACCTTTCCCATTCTCCTATACTGGCTGCCTCCTCTGCTTGGTTGGCAAGGGTATCCATGTACTGCTGCTTGTCTGCTTTTGTCGTTCTTTTAACTTCTCTGTTTGCTTCTATGTACTGTGGCTTCTACTTGTCCTGCAGCCTCTCAGATTTAGGCGCTATGAGTTTCTTTTTTGCTGCCCTCTTGCCTTCAACAGCGTGCCATGTGTCTTGTCTTACCCATTTTTTCCTCTTTTTGTCTCGGTCCCCAGGCATGTTTCACTGCTCTTCAAATATGCTGAATAGACTTGTTCCCATTTCTTGTTGGCTCAGACTGATCTTTAATGTCTTTCAGGAGTTGGAACCTTTTATTTGATGTGTTATACGAATTATCTCATGGTTTTAAGGTCCATTAATTTTGCCACATCGAAGAGCCGTCGTCCTGATACTTTGCGTTCTGTTTTTCTGAGCTTCAGCTTCACAACAGCACTCACTAGATGGTGACTGCTGTTGTGTCCCTGCCGACGTTCACTACCCTCCTCACTCAGACATATGGCAGTGGTTCTCTAGGTGCCCCTTATCATCAGGTGGTCAATCTGGTTTCCATTGGGTGAGCACCAAGTTAGTTTGTGAATATCGCAATGGAGGAAGAGAGTCCCTCCTATGTCCAAATCATTTGTGACGCAAAACTCTAAGGGGTATATTCACAAGAACGTGTGATAACTACCGCAGGAGTAGCGTAACGCAACTTTCAATATCGCAGCCTATCGCGGGAAAATAACCCCGTGTCAACGTGGAATTCACAACAAGGCGGTAGCATGCGATAGTCACCAGATAATGCGTCAAATGTCAGCATGAAAATCAACGCCACGCCGAAAAAATGCGAAACGCGAACACCAAAAAACATGCGATAAGGCCAATCGCGGTACAGAAATCAGCGAACACCAGCCACAGGCCTGCAAATCCCACACGTCCTGCGGGAAAAAGCACCATAAAAGAAAGGGAAAAAAAAAGCCCCAAAACAATTCAAACTGCGTAGCAACATGGATGCACCCGGACCGAGTGCAGAGGACAAGCCGAACACCACAAGCCCCACGGAGGACCAGCCAGGAACCCCGAGTTCGGGGAAGGGCAAGGACAAGAGGAAGAGGAAGACTGGGTTCAGTCCGCAGGAAGACCGGATCATCGTCACGGAGGTGACCAAACACCATCAACAACTGTTCGGCACATCCACTGCGGCACTGGCAAACCAAACCGAAATATGGCAGGCCATCCTTACGAACGTCAATGCAGTCAGAGTGTCGAGGAGGTCACTGGAGGAGGTCAAGAGGCGCTGGCATGATCTGAAAAGGCAGACCAAACATAAGCTCGCCGCCAACAGGGAGGCAGCAACGGCGACTGGAGGTGGGAGTCCTGCGACACAGGAGGAGCTGGATGAACTGGAGCAAATGGTGCCCACAGTCAGTAGTGAGGAGACGGTGGCAGGATTGGGGGGCCTGGACACTGCTCAACATGACCTGACCCAACAGCAACAGGGTGAGTAACGACCAGGGACTGGGGGGACGGGGGGAGATGGGCACAATGGCACACATGCACAATTACGTGTAGCACACAGCACACCCCCAATGACCGTGGAACATGTCCCTGATTGCCTTGGCACACTGCAGCACACATAGAAACGCCAAGTAGGCCCCCATCCACAATGTGCACAGAGGGGCCCCCCCCTTATCACCAATATCACAACCGACCCATGCACATGTGCAGAATCCAGCAAAGAAGCGGCTCTGTGACCCACACTGACTATGCAAGCAACACTGCCTGTCCGATAGCATGGCAGCAGCCAAAAAGAAATGACATGGCCCACGAATCGACATGGAGGTAGCCCAGTGCGGATCACATCCGTAAAGGAGCAGGTCACACTCCGACATGTCCACGTGCACCCACAACCCATGCCGTACAATACACGCAGCAGACGAACAATGCACCAGGCCACAAAATCTGTCCGAGAGCACATATGACCCAAGTCAAAAGCAAATCAGGCCCCGAGAAGCAAACAATTCAAAGGCACCCCGCCTCAAAGGTAGAAGGCTACACGAAATCAGAGCTGCAGGGGCAACTCCCCCACAATCAATCAATCAATCAATCAATCACAGAATTTGTAGAGCGCACTACTTACCCGCGAGGGTCTCAAGGCGCTGGGGAGAAAAGGGGGTGGGGGTGCTGCTACTGGTCGAACAGCCAGGTCTTGAGTAGCCTCCTGAAGGTCAGCAGGTCTTGGGTCTGTCGTAGGCTTAGTGGAAGGGTGTTCCAGGTCTTGGCGGCGAGGTGTGAGAAGGATCTGCCGCCAGTGGTTGTTCTTCGAATGCGAGGGACGGTGGCGAGGGAGAGGTCGGCGGAGCGGAGCTGGCGGTTGGGGACGTAGAAGAAGAGTCGTCTGTTGAGGTAGGCTGGGCCAGTCGTGTGGAGTGCCTTATGTGCGTGGATGAGGAGTTTGAAGGAGATTCTCCTGTCGACGGGGAGCCAGTGCAGGTTCCTCAGGTGGGGGGTGATGTGGCTGTGGCGTAGTACGTCGAGGATCAGGCGTGCGGAGGCGTTTTGTATGCGTTGCAGTCGCTTGATGAGCTTGGCCGGGGCTCCCGCGTAGAGGGCGTTCCCATAGTCAAGTCTGCTACTGACGAGGGCCTGGGTGACTGTTCTTCTTGTATCTGTCGGGATCCACCTGTAGATCTTGCGAAGCATGCGGAGGGTGTTGAAGCAGGAGGAGGAGGAGACTGCGTTGACTTGCTTGGCCATGGAGAGCGTTGAGTCGAGGATGACTCCCAGGTAGCGTGCGTGGTCGGTGGGTGTCGGGGCTGCTCCCAGCGTCGTTGGCCCCCAGGAGTCGTCCCAGGCTGAGGGGTTGGAGCCGAGGATGAGGACCTCTGTCTTGTCCGTGTTCAGCTTTAGTCGGCTGATCTTCATCCAATCGGCGACGGCCTTCATTCCTTCATGGAGATTGGATTTGGCGGCGAGGGGTCCTTGGTGAGGGAGAGGATCAGTTGAGTGTCGTCGGCGTAGGAGATAATGTTGAGGTCGTGCTGTCTGGCGATGCATGCGAGCGGGGCCATGTAGATGTTGAACAGTGTTGGGCTGAGGGAAGATCCCTGGGGTACGCCGCAGATGATCTCGGAGGCTTCGGATCGGAAAGGTGGGAGGCGGACTCTCTGGGTTCTGCCGTCGAGGAAGGAGGTGGTCCATTCCAGGGCCTTGTCTCGGATCCCTGCGTCGTGGAGGCGTGCGCGTAGAGTGCGGTGGCAGACAGTGTCGAAGGCGGCGGAGAGGTCCAGCAGGATGAGGGCTGCGGTCTCACCGTTGTCCAGCAGGATCCTGATGTCGTCGGTGGCGGCGATGAGGGCAGTCTCAGTGCTGTGGTTGCTGCGGAACCCTGATTGGGATGGGTCCAGGATGCTGTTTTCTTCGAGGTATCGGGTTAGCTGTTTGTTGACGATCTTCTCGATGACCTTGGCTGGGAACGGAAGCAGGGAGATGGGCCGGAAGTTCTTGAGGTCTCTCGGGTCCGCCTTGGGTTTTTTGAGTAGGGCGTTGATCTCTGGGTGTTTCCAGCTCTCTGGGAAGGTCGCGGTCTCGAAGGAGAGATTGATAACGTTGCACAGGTGGGGTGCGATGGAGCTGCTGGCTTTGTTGAAGATGTGGTGCGGGAAAGGGTCTGACGGGGAGCCGGAGTGTATTGTGCTCATGGTCTTGATGGTGTCATCGATGTGCACGCTGGCCCAGGCTGGCAAGGGGTCATGGTCGATGGTGTGCGGCGGGTCTGGTGTATCTATCTTAGTATGGGCTGTCTGGGTGTTGAAGCTGTTGTGGATGTCGGCGATCTTGCGGTGGAAGAAGGTGGCGAGGGAATCGCACAGGGCTTGCGACGGCGGGATGTCGTTGGTGTTGGAGCTGGGGTTGGAGAGTTCCTTCACGATGTTGAAGAGCTCCTTGCTGTTGTGTGCGTTGTTGTCGAGGCGGTCTTTGAAGGAGATTCTCTTGGCGGACCTGATGAGGTGGTGGTGGTTACGGATGGCGTCTTTGTGGGCTGCGTGGCTGTCCGGTGTCTTATCACTGTGCCATTTCTTCTCTAGTTTCCGGCAGGTACGCTTGGAAGCTAGGAGTTCCGGGGTGAACCAGCTGGCTCTTTTGGTGGTTTCGCTGTAGGTGAGTTTTTTCAGCGCGGCGAGGGTGTTGGCACAGTCGTCTATCCATCGTCTGAGGTTGCAGGCAGCGTCGTCGGTGTTGGATGGGTCGGAGGGAGGGCTGAGAGTGAGGTTTGCCCGTAGTTGGTCTTCGGTGACTTTGCTCCAGCAGCGGCGTGGGATCTGTTGGGTGCGGTGGTGGGTTTCTGGAAGGTGAAGTGGATGCAGCGGTGGTCGGTCCAGAGGAGTTCCGTGGTGTGGCTGAAGGAGACGTGGGAGCTTGAGGAGAAGACGGGGTCGAGCGTGTGGCTGGCGGAATGAGTCGGTGTTGTGACGAGCTGTCTCAGTCCGAGGTTGGCGAGGTTGTCGATCAGGGTGGTGGAGTTGCTGTCGTTGTTGTTCTCCAGGTAAAAGTTCAGGTCTCCGAGGAGGATGTAGTCGGTAGAGGTCAGGGCGTGCGTGCTGATGAAGTCGGCGATGGAGTCGCTGAACTGGGGGTCGGGGCCCAGGGGTCTGTGAGACAAGGGTGCCTCTAAGGGTGGTGTTGGGGTCCGTGTGGATCTGGAAGTGCATGTGTTCGGCGGTGCAGAGAAGGTCGTCGGTGCTGGTCGAGACCCTGATGGAGTTCTTGTGGACGATGGCGATTCCTCCTCCTACTCCGTTGACGCGGTCTCTGCGGGTGATCTTATAGCCGTCTGGGATGGCTATGGCGATGTCGGGTGCGGAGGAGTCGTTCATCCAGGTCTCTGTCAGGAAGGCGACGTCTGGTGATGATGTGTCGAGCAGGTCCCAGAGCTCGACGGCGTGTTTGCGTGCGGAGCGGGTGTTCAGTAGGATGCATCGGAGGTGGTTGAGGTCCTTCTTGGCGGGCGCTTCGGTGGCTCTGAGGCTGGTGTAGCTGCAGTTCCGGCAGGTGAAGGGGCCATGAGTGCGTTTCGGGTCGGCCTTGAAGCAGTTGTGTGTCCGTCCGGGGTTGAGAGCGTGGAGTGTGGTGGCATCGTAACGGCGTCGGTCCTCGAGGCTGGAGCGGGGGGCGCGCGGCCCAGGGGTTCTGGCACTGGGCGCGGTCCAGGCGCGGACGGGCGCAGACGAACTTGCCTTAGGCGCGCCTTTGGCGTGCCAGCGGCGCGGCCGCACAGCGGCCGCCATATATGGGGAGGTGGGAGGGAGGAGCAGCTGGGAGGCGGGAGGCAGGGGCAGCAAATGGGCAGTCAGGGGGGCGGGGCCGCAGGGGACGCAGCGGCGGGAGTGGAGAGAGGCAACGGGGGGTACAGAAGGCAAAGTTGGGCACAGAAAAATGGGGGCACAAGGGGAAAACAGAAAGCAAAATCGGGCACAAAAAATGGGGGCACGAGGGGAAACAGAAGGCAAAATCGGGCACAAAAAATGGGGGCACGAGGGGAAACAGAAAGCAAAATGGACACACAGAATGGGGGCACGAGGGGAAACAGAAGGCAAAATCAGGCACAAGAAATGGGGGCAACGAGGGGAAACAGAAGGCAAAAATGGACACACAGAATGGGGGCACGAGGGGAAACAGAAGGCAAAATCGGGCACAAAAAATGGGGGCACGAGGGGAAACAGAAAGCAAAATGGACACACAGAATGGGGGCACGAGGGGAAACAGAAGGCAAAATTGGGCACAAAAAATGGGGGCACGAGGGGAAACAGAAAGCAAAATGGACACACAGAATGGGGGCACGAGGGGAAACAGAAGGCAAAATTGGGCACAAAAAATGGGGGCACGAGGGGAAACAGAAAGCAAAATGGACACACAGAATGGGGGCACGAGGGGAAACAGAAGGCAAAACGGGCACCGAGGCAACAGCAGAGGGGCGAGCTTACCAGCAGCAGCAGCGGGCAGGAAAACACAGGCGGGGGAGCGACCTACCTGGCAAGGTCAAGGGTCAATGCAGCACACACACATAGAAATCACTGAACATCAGCAATGACGGCAATGTGGTACAAAGTGCAACACCAGCACCACAGGACAGAGCTCACAACAGGTTCCGCTCGTGCGTAGTAACTGTCCACTCACATCTGGCATTGCCTGACACTGTGTGATGATAATGTACGGGTACTACCACACATCTGTCATGTGTTCTAAAAACACACTGACTGCCATCAAATAGCCAGCTCCCCCAAAACATTCACAATGTACATTGGCATGCAGTCTGAATGTAAACATCTGCAAATCATCAACATACATGTGAAACTCTGTCAACCTGCATCTCCCCTTAACATTGCAGAGGGACAAACAACACATGCAGAGCACACCACACTTCCCATCATTGATGATGAAGAGGACAACCTGCACATATGTCAAGACACCCTCCAACGGATAATGGACAGCCTCTGCACCCCACCCCCAGGAGCAGGGCAGGCCAGCTGCCTCGAGGTGACCCCACCACCTGCACAGACCACACAGCAGGAAACACACACCACCACGGCTGTCTCCCAGGACCCCCCGACCAATACATAGAATTCCAACGGCGCGTGTTGGGTTGCCAGGTGGAGTTAGCTGATCAGCTGCGGGTGGGTTTCGAGCTCGTGGCAGCCAAACTCGATGCCATACGTGGGTGTCTGAGTCACATCAGGGACCACGTACAGTCCCTATCGGACACCCCCTGTACGCACCATGCTCCGCCACAGACCTTGACTGACCTCGCTGGTGCCATGAATCGAATACAGGAACTGTCGGGTCAGACAGGCACCAGCCATGACAGCACAGAGTTGGCACAGATGCGGAGGTCAATGGAGACCATGGAGCAGATGCAGGCTGGAAGTATGTCTGCCACGGCTGGACACCAGCGAGTAGTAGCTGGGAACTTCAATGCCCTGCAGTACTTCATCTTGCCATTGCTGCCACTGAGCCGTTCCCAGATGACTGCAGCGGGAACATCGACACACACAGCTCCGACCCCTGATGTGTCCGTGGCACACTGTGATGCTGCCCCATCTCCTACGCAGTCTGATGTGTCAGTGGCACACAGCGATGCAGCCATCACCCCGCCACACACACACCGGACACACCGGACACAGAACCCGTATCAGGGGAGTGAGAAGGGGATGGGAACTACTGTGTGAGGAAGGAGGCAGTAGCATCCATCACCGCCATATGGCCTGTCCCTGCCTGGTTATGACATATGCATCATGCCCTGGGAAATACCTCCTACTGACCACCGGAACACTCTGCGACATTCACCCGGACCCCGACACGGACTGCCATTTCTTCACCGCTAGCCAATTACACAGCAATCCAGCTGCGGACTGCACTCTCCCTCTTCCAAATCACTGTGCAATCCCCAAAGGACTCTGGTTGGCCCACCACTGGGCTTCCATGTGATGTGGGCTTGGATGGCCATGTACAGCTACAGCTCCGTCAATCACCTGCATGTGAATAAAACATTCTAAATCACACAGATGTGTCCTCACTATGTTCACTCACGTATGGAAGTATGGCTGGATGTGGGGACGATGATTGCACATGAAGGTATACCCTGGTAACTGACATCTATGCGCATGTGTATCCCTGAGACACATGGCCAATTGGATGACTGTGAAGGTGAGTACTAGCTGTGTCCCCATTGCACATCAACAACAATCACACAACCCCCCAACGTAGGCACACGTCCATGTGTTGAATAGGGCTGTATGTAGGACTGACCCAAACGAAAGCAGGCCAGGAGTGGTGTCCTACACCACATGTGACAACAGAACTTCACGTCGCATACCTACTCACACACATCTGTGTGGACACATTCTGTAGTGAGATATGACATTGCTCCACATGATCAGTGGTTGGACACCATACTCACATTGCTGACGTCACGTAAGTGCACATGTCGTTCAGCACATATCAAAAAAGAATGTCTGGCTCACAGAGGTGTAGCTTGCCAAAGGGACACACCCACATTGCACATGCGTCAGTCAGTTCCTCCCTGTGTAGGGACGATGCTCGTTGTGGCACACGAGTGGACAATCTAAACAACACACCTCACAGTTAGACACCAGTGGAGTGGCATAGACTTTATTGGCATGTGCGTGTCAGTACGGACGAGGCAACGGCCACAGCAGGCAGGGACATGCTTAAGACACTTACACGCAGCATGGGTACATGTCGAGGTCCAGACAATGTCGGGGCTAAAATGGACAACATTCATCACGGATGGCAACGCTCACAGCCCACCTTGCCTTGCTGGATGAGTCATGTGTTGTTTGGCGTCTGCCCATTGCCCCGTGTGAGGGGGCACGACTCACTGCACATGGGATCTGCATAGTGCTCTGCCTCCGGAGTGCGCCGATTGTCTGCTCTGCTGACAGTGATCAGGTGTGAGGGTCCGACAGGTTCACATGTCGTGCTACATTGCCATGTGTGTGCTCTCCCCCAGCAGTGTGTCCGAATTGGCAACGTTGCCAAACGACGCTGTGTTTCTCCGACCATGGACCTGCGTCACCTTGCACAGGTGTGTGTACACACGCATTGTTCCACGCACATGCATCCAGAGCCCGAACGAAGGCAGACGTGTCCTCTGTTGTGGTGGGATATGTGAGCAATCCCCACGATGCAACAAGTTGTTGGGCCATGTGCTGTGGGTGGCAATCGGATGTGGCTGCAGGAACGTAGTTACTAGTCCATGAATGCCCATGCAGCTTCCTGTGAAATGTGTTCCAATAGTACGTCGTTGTCGTGTTCAAGGAACACCAGTGTGAGCCAATCCATTAGGTGGTCCGGGCAGGTGTGCTCAGCCCACGCCGTCTCACCGATCCGCAACACAGCCCAATAGGGGAGCGGCTCGATGTGGTCACTGCACACGAGAAATTGTGCAATCTCCCATACATAACTACCAATACATACGCAGTATGTCAAGGCATCCCATGCACGGCTGTCTCGGTTACACTCCTGTTCGTGATCCAACAGGGGGCGCAGACACAGGTCATAGTCCAATTCATCAACAGTTGTGTTGGATAGGCAGACATCCATGGGACACTCGAATGTGCCTGTTCGGCAGTGGAACCAGGGCTGGACGCAGGTGACGTGGGCAATGCGGAAGCTGAGCCTGTAACTGATCCGCAGCACTGCCAGTGGCAGTGCGCCCAGTAGTTGCAGCATAGGTGCACGGTACTGTTCCACGTGACGGGGGTTGTGCATGTGCCCGGTATGGCCTGCCATTGCATTGGTGCGTCTCGTGAACCGGCACTCTTCTGAACTGCGGCAGTTGTGTGGAGGATATGCCACAGCTCTGAGCAATGATTCGAATGTGTGTGCAACGTTGTGGGTACTGGGTTGCTGTTTCCGTGAGTGCCAAGGGCATCCCATGCGTGGGTACCACAGGCAGGGGCTTCTATGTGTGGGCTGTGGATAAGTCGGATGGTTCATTTGCGGAATGCGTGGTGTGGGAGTCATCCCCATCTGCCATTGCATCTCTATCAGGGTGTTCCAGGCGCGTTCTGGACCAAGGTCAGAGGTGCAGGTGTCCTCCCGCCTTCTGCATTGGGACAATGGTGCTTTCATCTCTGATGTTTGTCTGACTGCTACTTCCGTTTTCGGAATGTGATGTGGCTTTGGCGCTGAGATTGGGACACGGCCTTGGGCTCATGGTGTACGGATGGCGATGCACACACACATGTTGGCATGTGGAGCCAGGTGCCCGAGCGGCCTTGCGCTGCTTGTGCTATCTCACTCCGTCTCTCTCCCTCGCTCTCTCCCTTTCCTTTGTTGGGCGCATGGCACACCTTCTCTTGGATTTGGTCTTCCTGGCTGTGTGCTATGGATTGTCCAGTGAGGAGCCGCTAGGACTCATCCTAAGGGTTGTTTCTGCTTTTGTTTGTATGGTGTTTTGTGTTGGTGATTGCATTGCTGTATGACTGATTCTCCATTTTCTGGCCACGCATGTATGTTTATTTTCCTGCTTGTGCGCCATCAGGCAATGTTTGTTTTGGGGGGATTCGTGGTGTTGGTGTGCAGTTTCTTAGTCCGGGGTTGGGGGTGGTCCCATGGGGGGGGAGGGGGGTTGCGGGCCTGGGTGTGGTGTCGGTGGGTGTTGTGGCCCTCTTGGGTGTCCGTGCTGCATGTTCAGTTGCTCGTGGGCATATGTTGTCCTTCATGTGTGGCTCTGGGCTGTGCTCCCTTTTGTGGTGCAGGCCATGGTCGGACTTTACACCAGGTCAGGGCAGGTGTAGATTTCCTGGTGCTAACGCGGCTTATCGCCGGTTTTGTGTTTTTATCGCCGATGTGGCTGGTCGTTGTGAATATTGAGGTGTGATGTGGTCTCGCCTTTTGGCACGGGAACGCCCACTCTGCATCTCATTAGCGATATTTGCGGGGGTCCTCTGTGGCGATGTTTTTTGCGGCTGCTATCACGGGTAAACTGGTGCTGTGGGCTGTTAACACAGGCTTGTGAATGGGGAGGTAAATTTATCACGACTTTGGCTGCGATAAAGTGCCGTTAATTCGGCGATAGCTCCTTGTGAATATGCCCCTAAGTCTTTCTTCATTGCCGTTCATTGTTCTACAATCATCCTTTCCAAGGGCTCTTTCGAGGTTTGTGTTGCATTTCCCATTTTAGCATTCCAGTCTCCCATTACAATCTTTAGGTCATGGCTTGGCACGGCTTTAAACTCAGCTTGCAGCTGTTGGTAGAATATGTCCTTGACAGTTTCCTCTGCGTCATTTGTTGGGGTATAGCACTGGTGGTGTTGGCGTGTCTGCCTTTTAACCTGGCTCTCATGTGTCTGGTTAAGCCTGGCTTCCACTCACTTAGGCATTTTTCTGTCCTCTTGCTCAGAATGATGGTTACTCCTTGTGTTGTTTGTCCTTGTCCCTTCTGGAGTTACTGCCTCTCGTGTGGTGGTTTTCATTCTGCCAAATCCAGTCCACCTACTTTCGCTGACTCCCAGGATGTGTAGTTTGTAGCGCCTCATCTCGGATGTTACTGAAGCCAGCTTTCCTGTGTCATACGTAGTCCGTATGTTCCAGAATCAGATTCTGGTCTTGCACTTGACACTCAGACGTTCTGCCATCCTGTCAGTAATTTCCTTGCACCTTTGACAACTGTCAGTCATGCATGTCTCATGCAGAGACTATGAAAGTCTTTTGTGCCTAGAAGATTTAGTGATTATTGCTGCTGCTTCGGTAACAAATGCTTTTATGGGGCAAGGTTGTTAGCCTTGTGCCCAACCCCCAACCTGGAGGGCTAGTGGATTGCGCTTCATCTGCTCTCTACCCTTTGACCTGTCTGGCTTGGATGACCACGTTAGGAGACTAAGCTTCCACCAGCATAGCTCTCTAGATCACTGAGACACACAAGCCCCTCGACCACTTCAAGGTGGCAATCTCTGAGGAGAATCAATCATGTGTATTTAAATATTTTCTGCAGGAACAACTGTAGTTTAGTGCTTATAATACCCAGGTTCTGAGGAATACAGGGTTGCCCCGTTCTTCATGCGGACTGCAAATATGCTACCTGCTTCACCTCATAGAAAGAGAGGGGCGGTTTCTAGTCATGGGCGGAGGGGCTCCACCCCCTTTATTATTTTTCCGAGGCACTAGGAACACTAAATTCATATTTCGAGCTAGTAATAATACAAGCTTCAGTTACAGTATTAACAACAAAAAAAACACATTTACACTGGCTTGAGTCGATCCTGCTGGCCGGCCTGATGGCTGCTGCACTCTCCCCTTATGTAGTTCTGTGCAAGATGGTGCCTGCGCAGCCAATACCCTTTGCAGGGCTGACGATCTCACAGCCCTGGATTCTGTGAGGTCATCAGCTCGGCAAAGACAGAGCCTCGGGGGTAATCTCCACCCCTAATGACGTGGTGGGTAAAGTTAGCCCCGGGCGCTTCAGGCTGAAGCCCTGTATTTCCGGGGCTTCACTTCAATCTGGTAGTGGAGCCCATGTCACCCCACCCTTTCCTAACTCATTACAGGGAAGGGTCAGTGTACATCACTCACTCCACCCTGTGACGAGGTGGGAAAGGGCGGGGTAGAGGCTGCAGGCGAGAAGCAGAGAAATTGAGTCTGCGCAGTGGTTTAAACACACTGCGCAGACTCGAGGTGTATGCTTCCCGCTCTAGATTTAGTGAGGGACGCCACTAAAGTTCCAGTGCCAGCAGACTTGTGCGACACAGAAGACCGTGGGCATGCTGCTGCAGGTTTCAAGAAAGGAGCTTGTAGCTTAGGTTGAGCTGCCTAAGGTGCCCTCCACCCATCTCTGTGTAAGGTAAACAAAATCAGAGAGCATTGAAAGCAACAAAAACCTTTTGTATGGCATTTCTCCCTCCTTAGGCACCCGTGTATCTTTGCAATCCAGCATTCCTTCAGTAAGAGGGTATATACCGGCCTGGTCACGCGGCATGCCAAATACCCATCATTCCTAATAAGGGAGAAGGCCTGGGGGCTCCACAATGCCTAAGACTGCAAGTGACAGGGTCAAGGTGAAGGTGCCGAGGATTGGTCCAAGGGAGGTTACACATGGCATGAGCAGAGAGTTGCAGAGGGACACCCGACTTTGAATTAACTGTCACACCTGGTCCCAACAGTCCTATACCGTACAGTGTTCAGAAATAGAAGCAGCACCGGGCATTTTCGGAAAACTGTGAAATGAGTTGTGCTACGTGTGCACGCTGTGAACCAGTGTTCACGAGTACTGGGTGTGTTTAGAGCAAAATACAGGCACAGCGCTGTGCAGGCGTTTTTTTTTTTCTCTCCTTTCTTCACCTGGAGATCGATGATACGAGCTTCTGTGCCCTGCTTATTCCCCATTATCAACTCTCCTTGCTGTCTGGGTGTGCAGTAGCAACCCTCAACCTGCACCGCTGACGCCTGCTCTGGGTCAGCAGCAGAGAACTAGGGGGATATTCACAAGAACGTGTGCTAAATATCACCAAAAAATGTTAACTCAACTTTACACATCGCAGCCCATCGCGGGAAAATAACCCCGTGTTAACCTGGAATTCACAACACAGCGGTACCATGCGATAGTCTCCCGAAACCGCGGCCAATGTCCGCGATACAACCACCTCGACCGAGATAAAAACACAAACCCCAGCACCAAAAAACATGCGGTGAGCCCATTCGCCAGGAGGAAAGCAGCGATAAGCAGTGCAAGGCCCGCGACGCATATACGGCATGCGGGAATAAGCACAACAAAAGCAGGAAAAAGAAAGACAAACCAAACAGAAAACAGCGAAGCACAATGGAGGCAGTCGGAGCTAGCACACAACCCCACAAGAACCATTGGCAACAAAACATTAGACATGGCAGGCCATCGTGGACAAGGTGAATGCAGCCTGAGTGCGGAGGAGGACAATGGCAGAAAACCAGAACAGCTGGAATGATGCGAAACGCACAAACAAGCACAAACACGCCAACAACCACAAGGCAGCAATGCACACCGGAGGTGGAGTCCAGCACCACACCAGGAGCTGGATGACATGGAGGAAATGGTGTCCACCACATCAGTCTGGAGATGGTGGCAGGACTCGGGGCCCGGAAACTGCTCAAAATCAACAGACACAACAGCAACAGGGAGAGGAACCACCAGGGACTGGGGGATGGGGGAGATGGGCACAATGGCACACATGCACAATTAAGCACAGCACAACTGCAGACAAACCATGCCCAAGAGGAACAACACCAACCAAGAGCACAAGTCACACAAGTCGGCAATATCACACCACTGAACAAGCACAGAAGTGAAAACCACACTGCCTGAAAGGGAGAAGGGTGAGCCAAATCTGAGCTGAAGGGACATCTCACACATAATGCAGCACACACACATAGGAAGCAGAGCACCCCAACATCGAACACAATGTGGAACAAACACCAACATCTGCACAACCTAACACAGGAGACAAGTGCACCCGCTTGTGGCTGGTAAATGGCCATACGCATCTGGCAAAGAACGAAACAGGGACATGATAATGCACAAGTACCAACCCACAGCCCTGATGGGGCAGCAATGCATGTAAGGCAGGGACCCAGATAGGCCGTGACACACACATTGGCATACAAATAAACACTCAACACAGTTGGAGACAAGTGAACGTGCGGAAACTTTATCAACAATTGCGTGTCAGTACAGCCAAGGGATGTGCCACGACATGCAGACCAATGCAGCAGCATGTCTGAATGAGGAACGTTGGAAAGCGCCCATGTCCACCCCGGGGGAGTCCATCACCAACACAAGTCATTGCCAACCCGCGTATGTTGTCCGCGCATGGATCAGGAGTCCAGGCCAATGCAGCCATGTCCACTGTCTCCTAGGGACATGTGACCAGATCCCCAACATGCAACCAGGCGTCGGGACACGTGCAATGGGTCACATGCAGTCCTGGCTGCAGGTACCTTGTCACTCGTCCATGAACGCGAGTTCAGCAGCGTAGGCCAACATTTCCAATGCGAGATCGTTGTCCACCACATCTGACATGTCGGCGACGTAACCCATCAGCTGTCCCGGACAGATGTGCTCACTCCAACCCCTGGACCCAATATGCACGAAAGCCCAATCAGGGAGCGGCTCAATGTGGTCACTGCACACGACGACTCCTGCAATTTCCCAGGTCCAGTTCCCAGCATGCATGCCAAACATCCAGGCATGCCATAAACGGGCATCACGGTGACACTCCTGGTCGTGGTCCAACAGGGGGCGCACACACACGTCAAAATCCAGGTCAGCTACCGTTACGTTGGAGAGGCAGACATCCATGTACCACTGGAATATGCACGAGCGACAGTGCAACACAGGCTGAACGCAAGTGACGTTGGCAATGCGGAAGCTCAGACTGTAACTGATCCGCAGCACTGCCAATGGCAGTGCCCCCAGTACATGCAGCAGACGTGCATGGTACAGGTCCACGTGACTGGAGTAGAACATGTGTCCGGGATGGTCTGCCATTGCGTCAGTGGCTCTGCTTGAAGCAGCACTGTGAGGACCTGCGCCAGTCCTGTGGATGAAACGCCACAGCTCAGAGCAATGAGCAGTGTCTGTGTGCAACGGATGTAGGCCTGGGGTGTGGTGGGAGTACGAGTGAAGGCCATTTCACGCACGCAAACTACGACCAAGGACTCCTGCGTGTGGGATGTGTACACGTTGGCCTCACGTCTGGCAGTGCGTAGTGTGGGAGTCGCCTGGAAATGCTATCCTATCTGTCAGGGGGTGCTGGGCACATGCAAGTCACATCTAGGAGCGGCAGATATGCTACCGCCAGATAGTGCAGACAAAGGACCATTTATCCCTACAGTAACTTCACCATCTGCATGCATTCAGGAGACGTACAGAGGCCTGCCGTGGGTGTGGTGGGATGTCTGCGACCCTGGGAATCATGGACAATATGTCCAGCACGTGGCACATGTGCGGCCTCACTGTGTGTTACGTTGCCTCACAGCTGCTCCACCCTCCCACGAGCCCCCACACTTGTGTGCCCTGCGCGGTTGTATCACGTGCACTCCTACGCACACCATTGTAATGCCTGTCCGCGCATGTCCAGCGGCATGCCATCAACACCGTGACGCTGGCCTAAGAAGGTGTGCGGCCAAGTGAGTGTAGGCCAATGGTCCGGACAGGGCGGACACAAGTGTACAGTCCATGGCTGGCTGTGATCACGCTGCGAATGAGGCTAGGCAACTGACTCATGCAGCCGCAGGACTGATACACAACACTTGGCATGCATGTGCCAAGACCCCGAGCGGTCTTGCGCTCCAACATTTCCCCGTCCGTGCGGGCCCACCCTCCTGGTGCATGCTACATTGCAACATCGTCTACTGTGGCCCTGGTGGCGACAACACCCCAACACAGAGACACACTTATCGCACATCCTGCCCAAGGCCAGGTCCGAGCCACGCCCTGCTCCCCCTGCCGTTCAGCACACCCCTGCGCTGAACTGACGTACGCCGGACCAGCACACGCCGCTTGTGCATGCAGGGGGGGCCGGGCGAAGCTACATTTCCAAGGTCACTGCCAACGCTGAGGTGACATGGTATCGTCCGCTGAGGATAGCACACTGTGATGTTGCAGTGCCCATCATGCTGACACAATGACCACACGGACACACTTGCTCAGATGGTGTGAATGGCTACGGGCACGAGCGCCCGGCCACATTTATTAGCAGGCACACATATCGAGTGACACCTGTGTTGGATGTGTGTGGGGTGTGTGCACACCAGGCGGCAAGGGCTGCCTGGTGCAGTCAGAAATCGACAACAGTGTACATCGTAAAGGACACAACCATTCAACCATAAAGGCCCCATGACTTGTGCTTGCTAGAGTTAGTGGCACCAGTGCTGTCAGGGGATGCCGCCTGCGATGAGGCGTGTCCAATGGTGTGGACTCCACATCTTACCCAAGACACAGTTCCACATGTGTGACCTACTGGGACGCTATGTTGGCCTGAGGCAGCGGTCAGCATGGGCCATTCACCGAGTGTCGCCGGCTTAGGTTGGATGGTCCCACCGGCCTGCGTAGTTCAGGTTCAGTGGCACCACGGGACGCGGACTTGCGGTGAACAGGGTTGATGGCACCAGGTCAGTTGTTGATAGTGTTCGATCACCTCCGTGACTCTGATCCGGCTTTCCTCCGGACTGAGCCGCATCTTCCTCTTACTCCTCTCCGTGCGTTCACTGGTGTGGACTCTGCCATTCATGATTGGCGACTAGGTGCTGGATGTGGGACCTACTGGTAGGCCTGAGCCCTCATCCACGTGTCGCCGGCTGGCGTTGAACAGGGTTAGTGGCACCACGTGTCGCTGGCTGGCGTTGAACAGGGTTAGTGGCACCACGTGTCGCCGGCTTGCGTTGAACAGGGTTAGTGGCACCACGTGTCGCCGGCTGGCGTTGAACAGGGTTAGTGGCACCACGTGTCGCCGGCTTGCGTTGAACAGGGTTAGTGGCACCACGTGTCGCCGGCTTGCGTTGAACAGGGTTAGTGGCACCACGTGTCGCCGGCTGGCGTTGAACAGGGTTAGTGGCACCACGTGTCGCCGGCTTGCGTTGAACAGGGTTAGTGGCACCACGTGTCGCCGGCTTGCGATATGGAATTATGCCTCACTGATCGAAGGGAGTCTGGTGCTGTGGCCGCTGCCACGGACTTGGGGTCACTGCCATTCAAGACTCAGGACACAGTTCCACATGTTGGACCTACTGGGCCCAGGAGGACGCAGGTGGAGTATGTAAATGGGAAAGGATAAATGTGGGCCAGCGTCGGGGGGGCCAGCGATGGTCTGCGGAGGCTGCAGAGGTCGCGGGACTGGTGCTTGGAGCTTGCACCGGCACGTGGTGGGCCCTCATCGACACGCCGGTGTAGGCAGGTGAGCGGAGCCTCGTTGGTGCGCTGTGGCAGGCATGACAGGTCGGGGGACCAGCGGCCAGGGGTGCAGCAGGCGCACAGGGACGTAGGCCCCGCTGTGCTCGGCGCAGGACTCGTGGTGGGCCGAGAGCCGCCGCACTGGCAGACGCGTTGTCCATTCCGAATGAGAACCACGCCCAGTGCGACGGGGTTTTTGTTCACACCCCTACGCAGGCCTGGCATACGCTGGTCCAACCCACTATGCACGCGCATGCAGGGGGGGACGTAACGTGCGACATTTCCGCGTTCTGCACCACTGCCTGTGGGGACATGGTAGCGTCCACTGGCCACTGCACTCCATGTACCAGCAGTTGAGCTCCACATGGCAATTTCCGTGGTTTGCACTCTATGGTCTGTCCGGCACCTCCACGCCACACCTGGCATTGGGTGGGTTCACATTCCTTGATCACTTGCCGCTCCCGCACATGCCTGCTCCATGCCTCTCCTCGCATCCTGCTATTGTGTGTCTGTGGTGCCATGCCGTGGCTGGGTTGTGTGCATGACAAGGCCAGCTTCACAATGGAGTTGTGTTGTGTCTGGCCGGTTGGCATGTTGTGTGTCATGGTGAATGTAGTTGTGCTGCGTGCCTATTGCCGGTGTCGTGAGTTGCATGACTGTGGGCTGGAGGTGTGTTCATTTTGGACTTACCAACGGGCACTGCATTTCCATGGGTGCCATCCTGGGAGCGCTGGGTGATGCTGGACTGTCCGGAGATGTGAGAATCATGCACTCTGCCTGGGGAGTTGGCCACGACATTGTTGAGGAGTCCCGGGCGGTCCACTGTTGCCTGCACATTCATGATATGCGTGTGCTTTCTGTTGTGGTAGTTGTGTGCAGTGTCGGCAGGGAGCACGAGGGGTACATGTGTGCAGTTGATTGGCCCTGGCATGTGAGGGAATCCAGCTATGGCGTAGGGGCCTTGCTTGGTCTCCAGCAACTCCTGCGCAGTGTGGGTGAAGTGGAGGTGCTGGGGTAACAGCCTGTTGTTGGCATCCAGGACAGGTGTGATGACCTTGTATGGGGCTGGCTGTGTGACTCCTCCGACTCTGGCAGTTGTGGGTTGGATGGTACCAGAGGCCGACATGTGCTGCGCAGCCGGCAGCTTTGTCTGTGGAGGGATGTTGGTAGTCCGCTGGGTTGGTACAGTCAGCAGGTGGGGGATGTGGGTTAGGATGCGGGGGATGGTTATCCTTTTGGGCCTGTAGTGGGCAATGTCCTCCTCTTGCGTTGGGTCTGGGTGGCAGGTGCGTTTCAGGTGGGTCTGCTGTCTTTGTGTGCGCTGCCTCTGTGGTGTTCCCGGGGGTGGGGGGGGGGTGGGGCGGGACGGGTCCTGGGGGTGGTGGCGGGCCTGGGGTGGGTGGGGGTGGTGGTGTGTCCCTCATGGGTCTTGGAGCTGCATGATGATTGTCTCCATGGCATCTGTGGGTCTTCGGGTGTGGCTCTTGGCTGGGCTCCCTTTCATGCTGCAGGTAGTCGTCCTGCTTAACACCTGCAAAAGGCAGGTGTTAAATCCCTGGTGCTACCGCGGCTTATCGCCTGTTTTTGGTTCGCATCGCAGATCTGGCAGTTTGTTGTGAAAGTGGTGTTGTGGTTTTTTCGTGTGTTTTTGCACGGGAAAGCCTACTCTGCATCTCATTTGGGTTAGTTGGCGGTGTCCACCGTGGTGTTAAATTTTGGGGCAGTTGTCGCGGGAATACTGGCGATGTCTGCAGTTTGCACCCGCTTGTGATTGGGGTGTTAAATCTATCTCCACTTTTGATGAGTTAAGGTGGAGATAAATCGGAGATAAGTCCTTGTGAATATGCCTCTTAGAGTCTGAGCAGATGTCATTTCATAACCCATATCAGTAGAAAGAACAAAATACGCTTTTGACGGGCCGTTGTGTTTTCTGGGTAGGCCGTAGATTAATTAATGTTCCCGACACCCTGCATTCCTTTCAGACTGCTGACTGGTTTATGACTCGCCTATCTTGGAGTGCCTCTGACTGTAAGGGTAAGAGCGGGCCTCCTACAATGTGAAGCAAAGGACGTGGCAGTCAGGAATGGTGTTGCTGCTCCGTAGAAATCAGGAAAAGGCTGCTTGGAGCCAGCAAAGGCTTTAATTTGTAAATTCATTTGACACTTTCTGGTGACAAATATTGTATTCTTTAATCGTTTTTGAGAGGAAACGTGAGTGTGATATCGATTGAGTTGTGCAGTGATTTCTTCTAATGAAAAATGCAGAATTTCACAACATTTATTTAAAAAAATTGCATGGGGGAATTGCCCCAAACACCCCCCTATGTCGCGACCTCCCACGTTGTGCCCCCCACACCTTCACCACTTTCAAACTTCACCAGCCGCCACTGTACAAAGATTCTTCTGCATAGAGGGCTATGTACAATACTCAGAAAGCTCGTTTGTCCATTCCACATTCTGCCAGTTGACGTGAGCATTATATCACCAATATAAATACATTCCTGTTTTGAACTGATTTGTCTTCCTAAATGTGTACCAATTTGTTGCCCTGAACATACATATGCTTTTTAATTCTCTTGAGTTTAATCCTGCCCTGTTTGTGACTACTGCATTTAACTTCCTCCTCAATGATATAACCTTAATCTGCAAGTCTGGTAGTATTTTCCTTTTGGTTTGAGCGGGGCTTTCCTCAAGTAGAGTGCACTTAGCCCTTCTCAGTTTCCTTATATTCGCTAGGACGCCTATGCATTTACCCCATATAACTGCTTTGAATGTGCCCATGTACAGGCCCAGCTAGAATCATGCAGTTCTTTTAATTCTGACCTTAGTACTGGGTCTCTCGACACTGCTGGGATTTATTATTGCAGGTGATGGATATATATTTAGCTGCTTGAGCTAATAAGGAAATCTGGTGGATCACAACAAAGAGATGAGGGCATTGTTGAGGAGTCTGCAATCTATTCCGCAGTAAGACCTGTGAGTATCTCAGAAAAGTATAATCTATTTAGTGTACATGGTTTTCTAGCTGGGGGTCTTCAAATCTAAATCATTTAATGATTTTTATTTTAGCTTTTATCAAGAAAGCCCCCAAGTGTAAAACTGTATTTAAATTAGAAAAGATAGGGATCCTGCCCTGTCTTGGGGACATAAACTTCCCGCCTTGTATGTGGCCTGAGACCACGACATATCTGCAGCCTTAGCAGTAAGCAGTTTGAAACCAGTGACCTATGAAAGAATCGTGCCACCCCATTATGCTTTGTCTTGGTTGTGAAATAGAAAGCAACAGGATATAATTCATGTGGTGTTTCTCTTGTTTCCTAAAACGTGTCTCCTGCAGGGCTATAATATGGTATTGTACTTCCCATAGCTGGTGTCCGAATTTGGTTATTTATAAGGATAATTGAGCCCTTTAGTATTTAAATATGATTTTAGGTGGCATAAGTATTTGGGGATATTGGCAGGCGCTCCTGCATTGAAATATCATTGTGTACTGCCCTACCTTTCGTTCTTACTGGCACATGAAGGTACTGGTGGTCGTTGGTTTATATCCCTTCCCTTTAAAACATTACAACTACAGAGGTTTCCAAAACATCTGAAAAAATTAACCTAAAACCTATAATGCATAAGGTGTGAGCCGCAGGAGAGCTTCTCCTCAGTGTTCTGCGGGGGCATAGACGTTCTACCAGATACATTATATTTAACTATTATGTATAGCTCTCCCTCCTTCCCCAACATGCCTACCACCATCCCCTGTATCCCTCCCTAAGCTTCTAAGCAACCAGAAGGGGTAACTCATTAAGAAATGTTGGCCATAGACCCTATATGGTCTCTAGTCAAATACCTCCCTACTTACAAATCTTATCAGATGAGAGTCAGGGCATTCTTTGAAAAACAGTTAGCATTCCTGGATTCTGTCTGTCATCTTTGAGCTCATGTCTTCGCCCATGCTCCAATTTTTATATCTTTCTGGATGGTGACACTGGTCTGTTCCTGACCATTAGGTCCCCTTCATGCGAGCAGCCTGGTGTCTATCACTAAATTAATTTTTTATTTTGGCAGTCAAATTCAATGCCGAAATAGATAGGTCCATCGATGCCTGATATTGTCCAGTCAAACTTTGTTAGTAATTGGCCTAAATAGTTGATGTCTCATCAGTGTGGCCAGTGCAATGTCTTGATCGAGATCACGCATATGCTCTAGGAAGGTAATGGTTTCCTTATTCCTGACCATTTATAGAATTCTCTCTTTCATCATGAACCTGTGGGCTCGGCAGGGATATCTCTGTTTTTTTAAGTTCATCAACCTCCCTAGGGCCTGCTGTAAAGCCTCCCACCCGTTTGTCATTTATCACATGGGAGACAAAACTGGTGAGGAAGGTTTCACAGTCAGCTCCCTCTGCCAGGCCTTTGACACGCATTGTGACCTGTTTTCAAGGTCTTCATATTTCAGTGTGGGTTTTCATAAGAGTTATTTCTGTGTGATGGTAGATTTGAGTACCTTGTTTTTTCAATTTTTGGCTTCAACTCTAGTACTCTGTAGCCCACAGAATCCACATCCACCCTGAGCAGGTCAAATCTGAAGGTTAAGTGGAGCAGTGTAATTTTGACTCCACCCTTACACGTCAGAGATACAATTACATATGAGCACCGGACATTATATTAATTGTTTGCCTTAAATTTTATAAACAAGAGTGAAACATTTAAATGCATTATATAATTTATTCACTGTAGAAACTAGAGATTTATAAACGTGCATGCACTAATGTTTAGTTTAAACATGAATCATGTAGTCTTTATTTCGTTGACACACTTCAAATTATATTGCATACGTAAACATGTATTCTTTTGCTCACGTTTTGCTGTTCATTTAAAGTTACACGTGTGCATGGATTACCAAGCATTCGTAGTGCATATTAAATGTTCCTTTAAGTTAGCCTGCATGCAGGCCTCAGTTGAAATGCTTTTACTTCTCCAGAATGTTTTGTCTTTTTTTCCTTTGCAGGTTCTTTATCATGATTTACGTTGGCTATTGAAAGGTTTATTGTCTGTATTAGACGGCTGATAGAGAGGCCTGTTCAGCGTGTACAAGAATGGCAAGATGTTCAAGGTTGAGAATGGCGGCCGTAGTCTGATCCGTTGGGAATTCAGAGCTCTGTTGATGGAACACATGAATAAGAGTTCTGATTGGTTTGGGGTGGTGAGAACAGAGATAATATGTTTGGATCTCATGTTTCTTTTATATTGGTGTTCGCAGAGCTTTGTGTTAGTTCTGTTGGAGATAGGCTTTAGGAGTGACTTTGAGAGGTACAGGCCTCTCTGCTTGCCCTACTTTTGTAAGCGTGAAGCTTTATGCTAAACACTGAGGGGGAATATTTATGAAAATTATGGCGCAGCGCAGCAAGTCACCTTGCTGCGCTTTGTCACAGGGAAAAGGCAGGAATACGCTGTATTTATCCAATATGGTGCATTACTGTCATTCCCCCTTTCGCTGTTGCTGTTTTGGCAGCCTAGTGCCAACGCAAGCACTCTGGCACCATGGTGCATGTGTTCCAGGCAGGGTTGTTTTTGTGCAGGAAGGGGCACCTGAGAGGTGTTTTCCTCTTTCTAAGTGTGCTGCAGAATGAAAGATGAGAAGAAATAAAGATATTTCTCCTGGTTACGCCTCTCCTGGGGAGGCATATCTTTTTGATGCATTCCCAGTCTTTGTAAATCTGGGAATGTGTTTAAAAAAAAAAACCTTGGGAGTTGCGCAAGAACACCAACCGCAATGCCCATGGAATGCCTCCCTTGCACAGAGGAGGGCAACACAGCGATTTGCGCTGTGTTGCTTTACTCTTATAAATATGCCCGTTATTTCCTTTTCTTTTGGACTTCTATTGAAGTCTCATCGTGCTTACACATACCTTTTCTATTGCTCCCGAATTAGAGCCCCTTGATGGATGATTCTACATTTGACTCTTGTTGGAGAAGAGCAGTTTCTATACGGAACATCTGTTAACTTTTATTTGCTATTATATAATTGTGGCTGTGACAATTCTGTATCATGGTATTGCGTCTCAACCAACTGAGATATTTTACTTTGCCTATTGTACTAATGTACTTATTGAATCTGCATATGGCTTGCATATTGACTGGATTGATTGGTAATCAAAATAAAACCCTTTCATCATATTCATTGATTCCTGGTCTTCATTGTGGATTACCGTAGACTTTACATGTTAAATTGTATTGTCGATGTTTTCTCACTTTCGATGCTTCATGTCAGCTACATAGGTGCATAGAATCTATTGAGTACAATCTTCGACGACTTGACTGAGAGATCACGTTTGTAAGGCCCTGGACGCTCCTAGCACAAGCTTTTTGAGATGTCGGTTTTAATTTATTCTGCAGATGTTGCACAGCAAGAGCACATTTGCAGGTGTCAATTTGGCTATAAACTAAGTCAGCCAGTTCTTAAGTCACAGTGTCCAGCAGATTTTTGGCAAATAACAGGAGAATGTTCCACAAGAGGATGAGCGGTCTAGCAGGCCACAATTCCACAAGGCTCCACCTACCAGTAGGGCCCTGCTCTCCTCTGCAGATGATAGTAGGGATTTCTTTGCATTGATAAGTCTCCTGCATGCTTTTGTCACCTCTGCTGCAGGTGTGAAAATATGGACCTTGTTGTACAGTTCCTTTGTTAACCTGGCCCTTTATATCGTGGCATACCTTATATCTTTGGTACAGAGTGCACTTCAACTGGACAAATTTGCACCTGGCCTCTCACATCTCAAGTGTGAAGTCTGGATATGGATGTGGATATAGATATCTGAACCCTTGTACCAAAGGGGACCCTTCTCTCTTGCAAGTTGAAGGATTGAGCAGCTATCGTGAAAAACTTGAGAAGTCGTGTTACAAGGGGCTGCGGGGGCCAGGAGCCCAGGGAATAATAGGCCCGCCCCACAAAGAAGACCCTGGGAAAAAGGCTCTGTCGAGCAACTCAGATAGTTTCTACAAAAGTGTCTGACCGCCCCATGCTGGTCACCTCAGGAACTCCAATGATTCTAATATTATTGTGGTGTGTGTGTGTGCTTCCAAGTCCTTATTTGTAGCTGCTATTTTATGGACTATTTTCTCCAATTTGTCAAGGAGTTGTTCTCTATGTCAGAAATCAGTCTTTCAGCTCCTTCCAGCTGTCAAGCTTTGCGATCAATTCTTTCCAGTTGACGGTCTAAGTTCGGAGGTCACAGAATCAATTTTACTATTGACTGATGTAAGGCTGGCATCGAGGTCTATCAGTATGGCCTCTGTACCATTACTTGGACCAGTGACCTCCATCTCAGTTGCAGTCAGCATTCGCCATGGTAGCCTGCGATGCTCAAACATCAACTTACCCTGTTTTATCTGTCACCTCTTGCTCATTGCTGCCGCAATAGGGGGTCACAGGCCCTCCAAATCCAGCTCCCAGTTAGCGTTGTGTCACCAGTGAGCAAATAGGTACCAGAATAACACACAAGGTGATCAGCAGAAGCCAATGTGGGTTTAGGGTTCCCAACCTCTTCAGAGCCCTCCAGTAATGTTTATTTAATTTACAGGGCCAGACCTCAAATAATCTGGAATAGCTTGTGAGCACCAGGCCAGCTATTAACCGAGGCCCAGCTGGGTCACAGACCTGGGAGCCTCTAGTACGTGGACAGGGTTAGTTCACATGTAAGCTTTCTCTCTTCCACCACACCTATCACAGATACAGCGACACAGCAACTCTCTTCTAACCGCCTCTCATCCATTGGACAATTTAGAACCTTACTACATGACCCACATGCTGCACCACCACCCCTGATTCATACACCTTCCGCATTAAACACACGCAAACAATATAAGCAACATGCCATACCTCACAACTTCGCTTCCCCATGTCTACTTCACAACAATGTTACACCACGAAAACAACACAGCACTCCAACTCACTCTCAAACACCATCTCCACCACATACACACGCAGACCCATCAAAATGCCTTCTTAGCATGCTGGATGAGGAACATGATACAGAACAGCTACACGACTGCTATCCTAATACAGCTAATACCAGCACTAAAAACACACCTGCTACAAACCCACACAATACTGACCACTCTTCTACAAAACAAAGTCTCACTATCACCAAAAGCTACTCTCTAAACTGTCTACTAATAAATGCTCGATCCCTCTCTAAAAACAAGCATCACATCTACGACCTTCTCACAGATGCAAAACCAGACATGCTATTCATAACTGAATCATGGTTGGGAGATGATATGGCCCCAGTCCTGCATGAAGCCATTCCTCTAGGCTATCAAACAATCACCCAAAATCGTATAGCCAAAAAAGGAGGTGGTCTAGCTGTTGTATTCAGGCAAACAATACAGATCACTAAAATTGACAACATCTCCATAAAGAATTGTGAGGCTCTTCTAACAAGATGCAATCCTACACCGTCTTCCTCCTGTAACTTCCTGCTCCTTTACAGACCTCCACCTAGCAAGGCGACATTCCCAGACGCACTTCTAGACACAGTTTCAAACCTGATAACAATACACTCCAACCTATGCGTTCTGGGTGACCTCAACATTTGGTTTGACAAACCCAATATGACCCATCCAAAAACAATAATCACTGGCCTAGACACACTGAACCTCCATCAGATTGTCCACAAACCGACACACACCGCTGGACATATCCTAGATGTCATTTTTGCTAATACTGAACTAGTTACCTTTCAAACTATAACTCCAGTCACATGGTCAGACCACCACTTGCTTGCTTTCCAACATAAAACAACACTAAGCGACTCACCTCAAACTACCTTACATCCATCCACCTATCGGCCGTGGAACAAACTCAATTTGGAACATTTAGAAACACAACTAACATCAAGTACAAATCTGGAAACAATAAATTCTGTTCAAAAACTATATGAGTGGCTACAAGAAGCTTTTGACATCCTGATACCACTCAAAACCACACAACAGAACAAAAGAAAAAAAGCACCTTGGAGAAACATAGAAATAAAAGACATAAAACAACAAATTAGAAAGCTGCAACGTACCTGGCTCAAAACAAACGCCAAACAAGACAAACTTCACCTACAAAAATTAACAGATTATACAAGTCGGCTATCAAAAAAGCTAAGAAAAGGTACTATTCAGACAGAATTCAAAACGCTAAATGTGCAAATAAAGAATTCTATAAAATACTCAATGAATTTCGCAAACCAAATTGCCTAGAAGGAACTCATCCTGTTACTCAAGATTTCACAGACAAACTGGCAAATCATTACACGGACAAAGCAGACACGTTGGACTTGTAGTTAAAACAGAAACAAAGCACCAGCACTAACCCTTGTACAAAACAAGAATACTCTAACCAAGCCTCTCCGTTCCTTCCAACACATCTCACACGATGAATTTATGGACCTGGTCAAAGCAAGCAGGCCTGCCCGCAGCCCTTCTGACCCCTGTCCACCACAAACTTTCAAGACAATTCTTTTAACAACCTCTGCTGCCACTCCAGTAAGAAGAATCATCAACGATTCCTTAACTACCGGAATATTTCCAGAAGAACTCAAAAAATCACACATACGTCCTTTACTGAAGAAAACAAACTCGGACCCGCTGAACCCTGACAACTACAGACTCAATACAAATGGACCTTTCCTGGGCAAACTGATGGAAAGAGCAGCGTTCGCCCAGATGTCACAATTCATTAAAGAGAATGACGTACTCTCAGACTTCCAAACAGGATTCCGTCCGGGAAGAGGCACTGAATCTGCCCTCCTTGCCATCTGGGATGACCTGAAAAATACAGTTGACCGCAACGGAGTTGCTGCGCTACTCCTCTTGGACCTCTCGGCTGCCTTTGACACGGTTGACCATGACACTCTGAAACAAAGACTCTATGAAGCCGGCATAGAGGGAACTGCTCTAGACTGGATCGCGTCCTACCTTCGAAACAGAACTAATGTCATCCATACCCCACCTTTCTCGTCCAAACCGTTCTCCACAAAAGCAGGGGTCCCTCAAGGTTCTATCATCTCGCCCATGCTTTTCAACATTTACATGAAGTCATTACCAGTACTGATCAATCAATTTCACCTCACGTGCTATAACTATGCAGATGACACGCAAATACTCCTTCAACTGGAATGCCCCAAAAACATTGGAAAATCACCAATTTTCAGCTGTCTCAGAGCCGTGGATCAGTGGATGACTTGGAGCCATCTCAAATTGAATACTTCAAAAACGGAAATACTCACGTGTGGCGATTGGAAACATTACAACCTGCTTGCCGCATGGCCTAATGAACTGGGATCACCACCTAAAGTATCGAAGGAAGTAAGAAACCTCGAAATGACCATGGACTCCAAGCTGTCGATGAATGCCCAAGTGGACAAACTAGCAAGATGAAGCTTTGTCACTATAAAAACGCTGCAACGAATTTTCCCTCATTTGGGATTTCCGCACAAGGTCCAAGCTACCATCTCCCTTGTTCTGTCCAAACTCGATTACGCCAATAGCCTCTACCACGGATCACCTTTAACAACCATGAAAAGACTACAACGGATTCAGAACTCGACTGCCAGACTCCTCTTGCATATCAAACCGCGAGACCACATCTCCCCTGCCTTGAAAGCCCTGCATTGGTTACCAGTTGCCAGAAGACCACGTTCAAGCTGCTTTGTATCACCCACAAAGCAATACCTGGAATGGGACCGCTCTTCATCAGGAATAAAATCACCAAACACATTCAACAGAGGAACCTCCGCTCTAAAGGAGCATCTCGCCTCAAAATCCCAAGATACAAGAAATAAACCATGGGTGGCACATCTTTCTCTGTTCAAGCAGCCAAACTATGGAACTCTTTACCCCCCCAACATAAGATCCACCGACAACCACCTTATCTTCAGAAAACTACTCCAGAATTGGCTCTTCCCCACATAAGCACCATACGCAAACAGAAATTTACAGCATATCCCTCTGTATATAAGCATTTGTTCTCACTATAGACATGTACCTATCTTTGTGTATTGCTTTGTATAAACATGTAGAATAATTATGTTGAGAGGGGAAAAATAATAAATAATAAATAAATAAATAAAAATCATCCTTGGTCTACATGTACTTACTTCCATTGTGCATCTATGTACCTTCCATGTACTTGGATCTGTGTCTCTGTTACTTTTCTCCTGAAAAAGCATATCCAATGCACTACCCTAGTTCTCATCCTGTGCCTCTATCAATATCTTTAATCTACATATACTACCTCCTTTATGTATCTATATACTTTCAATGTACTTATGGATCTATATATTTATCACTTTCTTCTAATTTAGCATTTCCAAGGCATTACCCTATTTCTCAGCCTATATTTCTCTCAATATATCTTCTAGCCCAACCTTCTGACTCATCTCAAACTTCTCTCTACTACTCTACTCTCTCTACTACACTAATACTTATGGGTTCCAGAGTAGCGTGCTACTTGCGCTTCAAAACCCCATCAGGGGTAGCAAGCGCTATATAAATGCAAACCTCTTTCCCTCTTCTATCCCGCCACCTACCCTTCTCTACCCAAATAACTGAATAACATATCCACTACTCAAATTACTTCATATTTTACTATACTAATTTTCAACACTAATCCTAATGGGTTCCGGAGTGGCGTGCTACTCACCAGAAAAGCGCTTCAACACCCATCAGGGGTAACAAGTGCTATATGAATGCAAACCTTTCTTCCTTTTTATCCCTCCGCTATCCTTCTCACTCCAAATAACTGACTAATATCCACCACTGAAATTACTTTAATATTTCACCATATTAATTCACCACTATTCCTTTAGGGGCTTCCGGAGGAGCGTGCTTCAACACCCCATCAGGGGTAACAAGCGCTATATAAATACAAACCTTTTTTCCTCCTCTATCCTTCTGCTATCATTCCAAATCCAAATAACTGACTAACCTATCCCCCACTTAAAATGTACTTGCATGTTTCACTATACTAATTCAACACTAATCCTCTATGGGTCCCGGAGTAGCGTGCTACTCGCCGAAAAAGCGCTTTGACGCCTCGTCAGGGGTAGTAAGCACTATATAAATGCAATTACAATACAATACAATAAACAACCTAACACATCTAAGATCTCACTACGGCAGCCAGGGTACCAAAACAACAGGGGAGGCAGACAGATCTGTCTGCAGGGTCCATTATCCAACAAGGCAGCCTACCTACTGAGGAAGCCTCTAATGGCGGGCAATCATTACCAGGCAGCTCAGGATTGGAGTAAAATGTAGAGCAGGCCCAGGGGACTCTGTGACCGCCTGACTGCAGGCGCACTGTGTGGGTGGCCTCACACTCACTACCGGTCCCTGTTGCAGCTGGGCTTTTGAAGCTTACACACATGCAGAGGCTAAATGTCTGATTCACGACCCACACTTAAGGCAGCAGGCCGCTTGCGGAATTCCCCCCCAGGCCCCGCCGAGTCAGGCACCTGTCACATGTTCATCCTCAAACTCTGATACCCTCATTCACCACAGAAAAGAATGCAGATGGAGAGTCAGGTCACGGAGCTCAAGACTACATGGCAATCTTGGCTGCCACATCACTCTTCCTCAGATTCCTAACTGTTTAATTTGAATTTCGTATACTTAATTTTGACAGAAATCTTAGTTTTTTCGATGCACTAGAAGGATGTGTTCTTTATCGGAGTATAAGATTCTTCTTTCAATCTTTGAATAATTCTGGATCATATTAAAGTTGGGAAACATCAGTATGCTAAAGCAGCTTGGAGTATGTCCCTTTTCCATATATAGGCTTCATTCTTCTCAATAGTTACAAATTACATTTTTGAGGGGTTTTGTCAATGGATAAAATTCAAGGTGGTGTTGGACTTTATGTTTACCGCCATCTCTAGCCAAGTCATTTCTACTTCTTGGTTCTGTTCTCAATTGGTTACCATTTTGTCATTTTGACTTAATTGGTGCTTGATTTCAAGTTTATTTCAGCGTTTTTTTTTTTTTTTTTGCTTAAGAACATTAATTTTCATTTTCCCTATTTTGAAATGATTATCCATATTATTTATCTTCCTGGCCTAGGCGTGCTTTTGCTGGACTTTTATGATCCCTATATAGAACCTAATACATAGTTTAAGTGAATTACCAATGAGGACATCCTTACTAGTACTAATAAAATACAAACTCATAATGTCTATCAAGTTTTAAGTGATCTGACACTCTGATTTTCATCTTTTATTTTCTTGATTCATGCATTTTACAGAGCTATGCATATCCAGTTACTTTTACAGACTATTTCGACAGGTCATTATATTTGTTATTCTTTCATGCGCAATTATTCAAACTCATTAGTAGTGATTCAATGACCTACTGGTATTCTTCATTACTGTGTAAGAGTCAGCCCCAAACCATTCTCTAGGGCTTTCTTCATTATTATTATTTTCTTTTTACATCACCCTTATTTTTCTAGCCCTTTATTATCCTCAAAACAGCCTCTTCCACCCCATGGCGCTGCTCTCTTTCTGAACATCAATGAACAAAGAAAGAGTGATCCCTGATCGGGTTAGAACCAGGTGTTGAGCGGGCGCTTGGTCTTGGAGTCTGTGTGACAACAGACCAACACCCCCCGCTAGGATCCATGGGGTAGGAATCTTTTACAGCCCATAGTTTATTTTTCCTTCAGACAACACTGAAGGTCAGAGAAACCGTAAGTTAACGGTAACTTCTGCCTCTGGTGAAGGTGCACCTTAGCGTGTGCATACCCCCGAGGCAAACCTGGTCCTCACGAAAGCCTCGCAAAGTGCGTAAGGAGGCTGAAACATGTAGACCAGCCATCATTTACTCACCTAGGATGTTATTGGTCAATTTAACCAGCTAAAGCATCCGTTATCACCACTTTTTAATCTTACCTTACTTTTCCAGTATTAAATTGGTTTAGGGACAAGTAAAGGTCATTTTAACCAGCTAAAGCATCCGTTATCACCACTTTTTAATCTTACCTTACTTTTCAAGTATTAAATTGGTTTAGGGACAAGTAAAGGTCATTTTAACCTTCACGGTGTGATTTTTCACTTTTTGTACAGTTCAAAAATACCAGCTCTGCTGTAATCAGGCGTTGTAGCACACCAGAGAGGCATTCGGCCCCTCTGGTGGGGACCCTATGATGAAGCGTGTCACCAACTAGGTTGGTGAGTGAGGGTTCTTCTTAAAACACCCCGTGACTCCTCAGGTAAAGCTGATCATTAGGAATCACTCTTTCTTTGTTCATTGATTGATTATAAGGGGACTAAGAGTGGCTCCTCGGTTATTCCCTTTCTCTCTAAGTGTTAATACCCTCTTTCTGAACATGCCACGTACTAAATGCCTGAAAGCTGAGCCAAGCTAAAAAAAAAAGTGATGGAGCCAATCTAGACTCAAAAAAATGAAGAATACTTGTAAGCAATCAGGTCGTTAAGACATCAACCAGTTTCATCATGACATTCCTTGTTATCTGAGGATGTGCCAGGCACTCTTATCCCCTCTTTCTGGAATCCCAGAAAGAAACCACAATTTGAGGTCATTATACTATCCGAGCTCCAGTACTCAGTGGCAATAATAGCATAACACCTTTATGTGTACTTTATGCTGTTCACAAAAGACACAGAACCACCTAAGCTCAGATACATCATACAATGTAAAATGAAAAGACGGTGAGGAGATGCTAACCTGTCACCTTTTTACAAATCTCTGCCCATTGTACTGGTGGGCCTACTAGGAATAGACCATTATGATGAGCTGCTGGCTTAGTCCTAGATCTAGAGATTGAAGGTGGTTATAGAAGGCTTTTTCATTTTCCAGCCAGCTCAATGGTAACAAACAATGAATCTGAGAGCATCAAAGATTGGGAGTGGTTATAAAAAAAAAAAACAGAAGGGGACATGGCTAGGAGAATAAAGTAGTTTATGAGAAACTATGAACCTACCTTAGGGGGAATGTGCAGGCTAAGCCAGAGAGGGCATGATCATGAAATAGAGTTACCCCACAGATTACCTGACAATGGGAGTTTCCTCCAAGTATCTGCAAGTAGAAGGAAGAAACTCAACAAGGATTTAGCTCTCAAGGTGGAAATAAAATTAAACTCAAGCTAGACTCAGAGATATAAAAGCATCTGCCAGCCTTAAGTCAGCTGTAACCACAATAATTTTACTCATTTACTACTGCAGGCCGCACAGCGTGATATAACCTGGTTTCTTACAGTAGCACTCTTTGCCACAGAAAGAACAGGGTATCCATTCTCCAGGCCCTGGAACTTTGGATCAGAAAGCTAGGTAAAGGCAATTCTCTAGTGACGCAAAAGATTTCCATCAATGGGCTTTACAACCTGAATACTATTATCTGGAAGGTGTTGGGATGGCGCTGAAAGCCCACTGACGAACAAGTTACTTACCTTAGGTAACTATGTATCTGGTAGAGACACAGTCTAGCCGCAGATTCCTTAACTTAGAATATCCTCCAGGCGCCAGTCTCGATTCGGAGATTTTTCAGCAGTACCTCTGCGTGCCAGGGGACGGCGTCGCATGGCTCCGCCCGGATGTCCATGGATATGACATCAGTGGAGCCATACAAGTCACTCCTGGCGCGCTGACGTCAGTTTTCTACTGTGAAACCTTTCCGCGCCACAACGCAGAGCCATTAGTAAAACAGTGTGGAAACAGTGTGCCAAAAAAGATTAAAAATCTTTGAAACAAAATGACAATAAAGAATAAAAATGATGAGAAACATCACAATGCATGATAGAGAAAAAACATTTCAGACTGTAAGGGACTGAAAGGAGAGAGCGGAGTGCTCGCCCCTAGAAACAGTCTCGCATAAGCAAAGAACCATACCCTCCTATGAGGGGAAAAACAGCAATGGAAATGATTGCTATGGTAAATGACAAGCAGTCTGCAACCACATGTATGGTTATGGTAAAGGATAACAAGACTGTAACAACATGACTGTTATGGCAATTGACAACTTTCAGCAACAACAGAGAATGTGCAACCATACGCACTATATATGACCAAGTGACTGTAGCACAGTCAAATAGACCCCAAACTAATGGAGAAAAAGTATCAGGGGGCGGGAGGGAAGAAGGACATAACCAATCCCCACACTGGAAAAGAACAAGAATGCAAGAGCGTGGATGGATAAATGAGCCCACCACCCAATTGCGAGAATGGGTGGAGAAGCAACATGTACATGACCCTCGGTCTAGGTCCACTCTCTCCCCGCAGCTCCGCTGTGCCGTCTCTTGCCTCCAGACCCGACCTCCTCCTTGGGAGGTTCGAGGCTGCTGCCCGCTCCTGCTGCCCGCTCCAACTGGGACCAGACTGCCTGCAACCACCGTAACCTTTCTCAGCCGTTTTTATCTTAATTTTTCCCTGTTGTGCCACTGTTATTGTGCCCATCTGTGTCTTGCTCTAATTCCACCACTGTTTTTATTTTCTCGTGCCTGCCTGTTCCTTTCGTAGCTGCTGCCCCTGCGGCCCCTCCCCCCTGGAATTCCCCTCCGGAATTCCCCCACTCCCGCCTCCCAGCCTCTCCTCCCTCCCCTACTTAACTTAATGGCGGCTGCTGCGCCGAAGGCGCGCCAAAGGCAAGCCCGTCTGCGCCCGACCGCGGCCAGCAACTCTGGACCTCCCACTACCCATCGCTACGACACCACCACCCTCCTCGCACTCAACCCTGGAAGACTTAGAGAATGCCAACAGGCCTCGCCGAACACGACCCATGGCCAGTTCTCCTGCCTCCACTGCCGCCAGACCCTCACCGCCACCCCGGCCTCCAACACCGCTGATGCCAGCACCGGGGAAACCCTAAAATGCATCCTCCTCAACGTACGCTCCGTACACAAACACGCCATGGAAATCTGGAACCTACTCGACTCTCTCTCGCCCGACATCGCCTTCTTCACAGAGACCTGGACCAACGCATCCTCCGCCCTCGACATCAGCACCGCCATCCCAGACGGATACAAAATCCAGAGGAAAGACCGCCCCAACCACCCAGGAGGGGGCCTCGCCATCGCCCACAAGAGCACCCTCCGCCTCACCACCTCCAGCGAAACATTCCCCTCCGCCGAACACCTGCACTTCCAGATCCAGACCACCCCCAAAGCCACACTCCGAGGAACCCTCATCTACAGACCCCCCCGAACACCCTTCGCCTCCACCATCACCGACTTCATCACACCCCACGCCATCGCCTCAGCAAACTACATACTCATTGGAGACCTAAACTTCCACCTCGACAACCCCAGCGACCCCAACTCCACTATCCTTCGTGACAACCTCACCAGCATCGGACTTAAACAACTCGTCAACACACCGACCCACAGAGCAGGACACACCCTCGGCCCCATCTTCGCGTCAGGAAACAGCGTCCAATTCAGCCACACAACGCAGCCGCCATGGACCGACCACCACTGCGTACACTTCGCCTTCAACAAACCCAAGGCACCCAAACCAGCCCCACGCCCACCTCGAAGGAACTGGAGCAAGGTTACCGACGAGCAACTTAACTCCACCCTCACCCGAGACAACCACACCTGGGCACCCGACGCAAACAACGCAGCCAGAGAACTCCACACCTAGATCTTCAACTGCGCACACGAGCTCGCCCCGCTACGCAACCCCGACAGACAACGCCCCAGGAAAGCCGCCTGGTTCACCACCGCTCTCCAAGAAGCCAGACGCACCTGCAGACGCCTGGAGAAGAACTGGAGAAACACCAAGACAACCGAAAACCACACCACCTACAAGGACGCCTTGATGGACTACCATAACCAGATCAGAGCCACCAAGAGGAACTTCATCCACAACAAAATCCTGACCAACTCCAAGGAACTTTTCAGTGTCATTCAGGAACTCACCAACCCACGCAGCGAAGCCACAGACATCACACCATCCCAAGACCTCTGCGACAAGCTTGGAACCTATTTCCAACTCAAGATCAAAAACCTCTATGACAACTTCATCGACCATCCACCAGGTGCCACAGACGGCCCCCGCCCCCCAGAAACACCAGCCAGCCCACCATCTCCAACTGGACACCGATCACAGCCGATGACACCACCTCGACCATGAAAAGCATCCACTCGGGGGCCCCCACAGACTCCTGCCCCCCTCACATCTACCACAGAGCTGCGGCTGCCATCGCACCCGAACTACAACGCACCATCAACACCACCTTCAAAACAGGCACCTTCCCAGACGACTGGAAGCGCGCAGAAGTCAGACCCCTGCTCAGGAAGTCCACAGCCGACCCCACCGACCTCAAGAACTATCGGCCCATCTCACTCCTCCCCTTCGCAGCCAAAGTTGCAGAGAAAACAGTCAACAGGAAACTGACACGATTCATTGAAGAGAACGCCGTCCTCGACCCGTCCCAATCCGGATTCCGAAGCAACCACAGCACAGAGACCGCCCTATTCGCCGCCACAGACGACATCCGCACCCTCCTGGACCAAGGCCACTCCGCAGCCCTCATCCTACTCGACCTATCAGCGGCCTTCGACACCGTCTCCCACCGCACACTAGCCGCCAGACTACACAACGCAGGCATACAAGGAACAGCCCTGGACTGGATCCGATCATTCCTCACCGGAAGAAGCCAAAGGATCAGACTCCCACCCTTCCTCTCCGACCCCACGAAAATCACCTGCAGAGTCCCACAGGGTTAATCACTGAGCCCCACCCTCTTCAACATCTACATGGTCCCCCTCGCAGCCATTGTCCGACAACACGGCCTCAACATCGTATCCTACGCCGACGACACCCAGTTCATCCTCTCCCTCACCAAAGACCCCACCACTGCCAAACAACTTCCAGAAAGGAATGCAAGACCAACAGCTGCCTGAAGCTCAATGCCGAGAAGACAGAAGTCCTCGTCCTCGGTACCACCCCTTCTGCATGGGACAGCACCTGGTGGCCGACCGCCCTTGGAAGCCCACCTACCCCCTCAGACCACGCCAAGAACCTCAGCATCGTACTCGACTCATCACTCACCATGAACCGACAGGTCAACACCGTCACCTCCAGCTGCTTCAACACCCTCCGCAAGACCTTCAAGTGGATCCCCCCTGAGTCAAGGAAGACAGTCACCCACGCACTCATCACCAGCAGACTGGACTATGGAAACGCACTCTACGCCGGCATCAACAAGTCCCTACTTCGCAAACTCCAAACAATACAGAACACCGCCGCCAGACTCATCCTCGGCATCCCCCGACACGAACACATCAGCCAACACCTACGAAGTCTCCACTGGCTCCCCGTGGAGAAAAGAGTCACTTTCAAAATCCTCACTCACGCCTACAAATGCCTACACAACAACGGACCCAAATACCTCAACGACAGAATCAACTTCCACGTACCCAAAAGAAACCTCCGATCTTCCAACCTCGCACTGGCCGAAACCCCGCGCATCCACAGAGCCAGAGCAGGCGGAAGATCCTTCTCTCACATTGCAGCCAAGACCCGGAACGAGCTACCGGCAGACATCAGACGCGCCCCCTCCCTGAACACCTTCAGGAAGACCCTCAAGACCTGGCTCTTCGGCAAAACAAATCTGCGGCCCCCCCCCCTCAGCGCCTTGAGACCCTCACGGGTGAGTAGCGCGCTTACAATTCCCTGATTGATTGATTGACCTGGGAAGGATGTGAAGTAGACTAACACGCATGAAGACAGAGACCACTAGTAGAAAAATCAGTGGATAAGAACCCAACCTGAAAAGGTCTTTGCAGAGTGGGGAGGATGGGTGGGCGTTAAGGAATCTGTGGCTAGACTGTGTCTCTACCAGATACATTGTTACTGAAGGTAAGTAACTTGTTCATATGATAGAGACATCTAGCCGCTGATTCCTTAACTTAGAATAGATACCAAAGCCATACCCCATAGGAGGAGGGTCTGCGACTGAAACCCACGAAGTTCCAAAAGAGAACTAATCTGTCAATAGGATTGACTAAAACAGGTGGGGACAGCAAGTGCAAGCGTGGCTCACACTAGACCCATGAAGTCCTGTAAAGGAGCAGTAACAAGGAAAGGCAATGGTAACACAGCCCATCAGAGGACAGTACAAGATGTCCCTCGTCCAGGAAAGGACAAAGGTAAATCACAAAAATCAGAATGGTCAGTGCACAATGGAAGAAAATCCACAAGCCTCTGTAATGAGAATTAAAAGCCAACCTGTGCGCAGGATCCCATGGATCCGCAAAAACAAAGAAAGTCCCAGAGAAGGACAAAACTCAACACCTGGGAGGCATACTGACCAAGTATGCTCAGAGGTACAGTGGGCAAAGGATACCGGCAGAAACCGGGCAGACACAGAAGGCTCACTCTCATAAGAGAAAGAGAGAATCTGGGGCTAAGAAACCCAAGATACTGCAACATGGAAGAAACAGAGTATGTGTGCCTTCTCACAGAGTGTATAGATAGTATGAGATATACATATATACATACATATACACATACCAAATATATATACCTATATATACACATATATGTATACATGTGTTTTTTTTTTTTTTAAGACAAGGGATGCTCGAAGAGCATGCCCAAGACAAATACAGAAGCCCGCACAATAGGTACCAATGGCACCGATGTGAACCATAGCAGGACATAACATACGTCAAAACAAAGAATCACATACAAATACAGTCAGAAATATGTATATATATCCATATACAGAAACTGTATAAATGACTATGAGCATCCTTGAACAAGGAAACTGCTAAGGATAACATTGGCAGGGGGACCTGAGCCCCTGCCTGGCAAGGAACAGAGGAACCAGAGTCCCTGACTGTGAAGTGCATAGGAAAAAAGGGGGCACAAGACAATGTGCAGAGCAACGCATCTGGCGTAGAACCAACTGCCGACAAGGAAAAACCCCAAGAGGGTCTGAGCCATGAGGGAAGACCACGGACAGAAGCACTTCCTACCACCAGAGATTGAAGGAGAGAACGCAACCAACACTGTGGCGCAGTTCGGAGCAGCAGGCACCAGTACTTGTGAACGTATGTGTACCCACATACCGTGCCAGAACTGAAATCGGAATAGAAACTGTTCCGGAAGTGGAACAGAACATGCTCACAAGAAACACTGGCTTACGGCTAAGACAGCCAACATAGGTAGAAGGGCCAAAGGCAAGAAAATGAAGACGCGAACACGCTGGGGCGCACCAGTCGTGGCGTAAACAAACAATACCCTGGAGAAATCTGCATCCACAGAGGCAAGAGAGAACTACGGACCAACCGTAAAGGCAAACATGTAAGCTCCAAAGAGAGCTACATCACCCTTGTGGGTTTTACCAGAGGAGAAGTCTCACAACAGTAGGCCGCCATAATGCGAGAAGCCTACAGCAGAAACTATAGAAAGATTCCCCAGAGGGAAAGAAGAGAACAATCCTAAGAGGACCTCGCGGGATCCTCTGGAAGGACCATCCAGGTACACCCACCACCCAGGAAGAACACTTCCCGTGGCAGGTAGAATGGCTATACAATAACCAATGAATACCCCACAAAGGGCATGTCACATCCCTATAAAAGCAAGGGAATACCTCTTGAGACAAGCTCGTAGACAGAGGAGTCGAAAATAAGGGCAGAAACAGCTGTCTAGCTGTAAAGACTGTCCGGGAAATAACACCTTGAATCCAGAGACAGATACCAGAGAAAAGCAGCGACAATGCTGCAACCAATGCAAACGAGATCAGAAGTCCACAACAAAGGACGAGAAGCAACGTGACTCACGGAAAACCAGACATGAGACGCTGGACCGCTGAGTCTGCATGACTGTCAAAAAGGTGAGCCCCATCAAAGAGCAAATCTCGAAGATGTTCCTGAACATTTTCAGGAAAACTGCAATCACGCAGCCAACCATGGCGATGCAGAGCAACTGACCTGGCCATAGCCCGACCCACAGTCAGTGGTGTCCATGGCTGACCGAATTGAAAACAGTGCCAGTTCACGACCACCTTGGAGTATCCGAACCAGGTCAGCCCGAGGGCCTTCCGGAAGAGAGGGAAGGAGGCGCTCAACCGAGTCCCAGAGGGCGAAAGTAGCTCGCGCAAACATGCAGGACGTGTTCAAGGACCAAAGGCCCGAGCTCGTGGACGCAAATATATGTCGACCACACGTCTCCAACCATCAAGACTCCCTAGTAGGTGGATGTAATGGAGGAGAGGAGGAAGGCAGCGAGGCCGAGGCTGCCTGGACGACCACCCTTGAGCCCTAGGGTGAAGCGACAAACAGACAGGGTCATCTGGAGTCAGGCGATGACGATATGCGATAGCACGATCCACAGGGTCCCCTGATGAGGGCCGCGCCCAAGTCCCTAGAAGAATGTCGTACAACGACTCGCCAAAAGGCAGAGAGACTGATGGAGGCTGGATCTGTAGAATGTCAGCAGCTTTGCGAACAACTCCAGCAAACGCTGCACTAGCCTCCGTGGCCATCCTAGGTGGTGACAGCAGATCATCAATAGGGGACGGCTGCAGGCTGACATGTCAACCTAAAGCCAAAGATTGCAGCCTGAGGAGGACCAATGGCCTGGAAGCAGAACACGTCCCGAGGAACATGTAAGCAACACTTGGGGGAGGGGGTGGGATGGTTAACCAGGGGCGACATCCTCCATGAGCAAAGGAGCAGCAAAGGATGTCACCGGCGTCGAATCAACGCCGACGAGCGCTGAAGGAGACTCCATCGACCGGCGTCGGGACGGCGCCGACTCGACATCCACCGCAATGTGAGACTGCGGTGTGGGACGGCGTCGACTCAGAGACAAGTCCCCTGCTGCGGCCGCATCAGACATCATTGCAGGGAGCCCCACAGGACTGTGCCCTGACGCGGAAGGTGGACTGCGGCCTGACGTCTGACTGGGAAGCCCCACCGGGCCGACTCCCGACATCGCAGCGACTCCGGAACCTGAGTCAGGGCACTCTATTGGTGCCGAGGGCGAACCCGCCGGCGAGTTCCCAATCTGAGTCCCTACCCCCTCTGTGGGGCTGAAGGCGCGCCAGGGAGAGGGAGCGACCCAAAGATGGCCGGCAAAGCCCGAAAATAGGCTTCCATCTGGGTACTAGTCGCCCCAACACCGGGAAATGGTGGGTAGGCGGGGGTCGACTGTTGAGGGGCCGTGTCCGGTGAAGACCGGGAGCAGCGGGCACCGAAGTCACGGCTACGTGAGGCTGATGGCCTCCGTGACTTCTTCTTGTGCTTACCTGCGGAAGGTGAGCGATGTCTGCGGGAACGACTCAGTGACCTGTCCCGAACAGGCGCGCCAGGGAGAGGGGTCGATCCAAAGATGGCCTGCAAAGCCCAAAAATAGGCTTCCATCTGGGTCCTAGTCGCCCCAACACCGGGAAAAGGTGGGTAGGCGGGGGTCGACTGCTGAGGGGCCGTGTCCGGTGAAGACCGGGAGCAGCGGGCACCGACATCACGGCTACGTGAGGCCGATGGTCTCCGTGACTTCTTCTTGTGCTTACCTGCGGAAGGTGAGCGAAGTCTGCGGGGATTACTCCGTGACCTGCCCCGAACAGGAGCCTCAGCTCGAGATGGAGACCGGCGAAGCTTGGACTCCGAATGGGACATCCGGGCAGACGACAACTGCGTTCCCGCAGGGGCTTCGGCTTCAGCTGCCGACAGGCGTCGCACTCCTCTGAGTCGTGGTGCTCACCCAAGCACCACATACAGATCCGTCGCCGACATGTGCCGCGTACATGTCTCACACGATTTGAAGCCCAAAGGCACAAAAAGAAATGCGCACATTTCCCCAGTCTTAAAATCTCTAAATTGGCTGCCTTTTGAAGCAAGGATACAGCTAAAGATTGCCTGCCTGTCTCACAAAGCTCTCCATTTCAAACCCCCCCCCCCCCCAAGTATCTAGTCCAAAAGTTAGAATTATCTGGAGGTGGTAGACCCTCAAGAAGTGCTAACTCCTTCCTCCTAAAACCACAGATCTTTCGCAAAAAGAGAACTTGTCAAAGAGCTTTCTCCGCCTCTGCCCCGAGGATCTGGAACTCTCCCTCCTGAAATTCTGGTACTGATTTGCTATATTTCCTTAATTAATCTTTTCTTCCCCTCCCAGATCCGCTTTTCTTTGCTATTGTGATGTTTTGATGCACCCTTTGTAACAGTTTCGTTTGATATGTATTTGACGCCTGTACATCCCTGATCATCCTCCCTCCCTCAATTGTGAAGCGCTCTGATATCCCTCGGGATCATGTTCGCGCTATATAAAACTTTATAAATAAATAAATAAAAATAAATTAAAAAAATCGCACACTGTTCCCGAATGCGAAAAGGCGCCTGGAAGGCCTAAAAAAAAAAAAAAAAAAACAGGCCAGAGGAACTCCTTCTCCTGGATCCGCGTTGCAGACGTGGAAAAGAAGAAAACTGATGTCAGCGCGCCGGGAGGGACTTATATGGCTCCACTGACGTCATATCCGTGGACGATGTCCGGCACGCAGAGGCACTGCTGAAAAATCTCCGGATCCAGACTGGCACCTTGAGGATATTCTAAAATAAGGAATCTGCGGCTAGATGTCTCTATCAGATATAGGAAACATCACAAGAAGTCATGCTGCTTGAACACTGTCTTCTTGTAGCAGGTAATAGGACGACCAAATTAGTTTGTGTCCATAGGTAGACTGAATAAATCAATTCCACAAGGCTAAGACCCCAGGAATTATTTCTTGGTTTATATGGGCTTTTGCCACTTGGTTGTTTGTTCTAAGACTGAACGGCCTTGAACAAGCAAAAAAGCATGCAGTACTCATAACATTGCTAACAGCGCATTTCAATTATCCTGAGTCAGAATGGGACCACTTGCCCCGCATCTCCCAACCCCTCCAACGCCACACAACCCATGAAGCTCCCCATGTAATCTGTCATTAGGAGGCGGGTTGGGGGTAGAATAATGCTGCTTAGTCCCGACACTATCCGGACTATGCACAAAGGTAACTTACACTTGTGAGTAATTTATGTGTCTAATTTACTTCTACACCTGGGAGTAACTCTACTACTTATCACTATTCACAAAATCATAGTGCACAGTTACTCAAACGTGTAGACGTACATATCTCCACCCCCCGAGAAAAGGGGGGGGGGGCGTGCCAAATTTACAAGTATACTACTTCCTAAAAAGAAACAGTAGAAAGTTCAGCACCACACATGACCAACCACTGATACTGCAACATCCTCGCATAGCAAATAATGGAGGTAGGACCTTAAAATAAAACCCCATATGAGAAAGCATCTTTTTGTCAAGTTGACAAACAGATTTTGTTTTTGTGAAAGCGCCCATGCCACGCTTTCACTTTAATAGCGGCCGCACACCCTGGCTTGTCTAAAGAAAGGGGCTCGGCCTCCATGAATGTGAAAGCGCCACATGGGTGCAAGTAAACAAAAAAATAAATAAAATAAGTAAGGGCGGCGGCTATACTTAAAGCGGACTGCGTTGCTAAAATAAATAAAGAAGCGCGGCCGCTATACTTAAAGCGGACCGCCATTAGTAAATAAAATAAAAGCTGCTCACAGCCAAGATAAAGCAGACCGTGTAACAAGACAAGTAAAAGGTCCAGTCGTTATGGGAGGTAACAAATGCAGGCAAGGCGGTTCCAAGGAGGGACTAACAAGCCTAATAACGACTCAGAAGCCAGTGTTTATGAAGGACAATGACACAAGCCAATTAAAAATATGGGCAGAGAGTGGGCGGGGCTTCAAAGCCATACTCCAATACTGCATGCGCTGCCCAGGCTCGACCTAAAAAGGAGCAATCCCATCCACCCCCGTTCATTAGGTGGTGGAGGGACGCAGTGCCTCCAACTGCTACTGAAGGAACTCCGTGTTCCTTCTCAGAGTTTTGTGAGCAGATTATTGGAGGAAAGTAGATATGGCCCAGTACTGGTGTGGGTACCTACGTCAGGCCATCACCCAGCCAGTATGTGGTTAAAGCCCAGTACTATCCCAAGGGAGAGTTAGGACTGATATCTGTGGTCAACAGGCTGGAGGGAAGGTATCATTAAATACATTTAGGACATCTGGGCACGCGTGGGGCTGGGGTGGGAAATGCATCTCTATAGCATTCTGAAAAGCGAGCTTTCTCTCCCACTGCTGATGCCATCAGAGGGTGTCCTCCATCCAACCTCACACCGTTCGGCTTAGTTGCTGGAAAACTGTGTTCATAAGCAAACTTTCAGGTTAATGTAAAGAAAGATACAAGTCAGGTTAACTTGATCTCTTTGACAGTTTCAATTCATTTAAATTTGTACGTAAAAAAGACATTAAGTCGTTGTGTCGAATACTTATATGGATTAACACCATTTGCCACATCTAAATAAATGAATACATTGAATTAACAACCATGGCAATATTAGAGGGCAGATCCATTTACGTACAAGGTACACCAGTTTCATTTAACCTCTGCGAGGCAGTTCTCTCTGATCGGCCTAGTTCACTCTTTTTACACGAGTGCTCACAATGCGCTAACAATCCCATGTCATTGTGACTGTTTGGCTAATATTATGAGCTTACCACTTGTTTGCGTAACTTTCACAACAAGACAGGTGAACTGAGCATTTAACAATAATATGCTGAAACTCCTGTGCACTTTTTTAAGCAGAGCAATATTGAATTTCATTATTATTAATGCCCACAGTATACTCTTTGAGAAGAGGGCAGCCTGTGCTGAGATAGGCCTACCTGACCAAACAATATTGCAGTATTGAGATTTCCACACAACTTTATTTTGGGGTAAATAAGTTTGTATGCGACTGGAGCTTCTTATAGAGTTGGCCTGGCTTAATTGTTTTGATTATAACAACTGCAGGTTGCACCACTTTACAGAAGAGTCCATATGAAAGTACATATACGAATGTCCGTCCAGTATTGAAATAACAAAAAAGTCTTTATTCTTCTTTACAAAGTTGACAAGTGTACAGCAAACAGCCAACGCGTTTCGTTCAAAACCAAGAACTTCATCAGGGCAAGTAAATTAAATGGTTCCAAAGAGTTGGCCAAAAAATGCATACATAATCCTCTAGTGTACTCCACTGGACAATCACCGTAGACCACCAATTTTCTTTTTTAAGAACTGCAGGCAAAGACTGAATAAGTCGAGTTATGCCTATTAACTGAACTGCATCCGACCCAAATCCGGCTCGGAGGCTCTAATATAAAAAGGGCTGATGTGCCAGAAAGGTCCGGTCCTGCACGACGTATCAATCAATCAATCAATCATGTCACTTATAAAGCGCACTACATACCCGCGAGGGTCTCAAGGCGCTGGGGGAAGAGGGGGGTGGTGCTGCTACTGATCGAAGAGCCAGGTCTTGAGGAGTCTTCTGAAGGCCAGTAGGTCTTGGGTCTGTCGGAGGTTGGTGGGGAGGGTGTTCCAGGTCTTGGCGTCGAGGTGGGAGCAAGAAATGGTAAACAATGAGGCTTAATGTGACCGACAGATAGTTCGTTAAGAGCGCGCTTAACGAACTATGTACTTTCATATGGACTCTTCTGTAAAGTGGTGCAACCTGCAGTTGTTATAATTGTATTTTTGGTTTTTCTAACCGCCCCTAGAGGAACGGCAGGGGTAGCAGAGTTGCACACAATGCGAGTATAAGGCTCTGTGTCTGATTTTAACTATTGGGAAGGAGATATAGGGTGGATGGTGCATCACAAAAACCGGGGAGTTTTTTGTATAGGTAGGCTGTTTCCTTGTTGCTTTAGAGCTTAATTATTTTGATGATTGAACTCAAATGTGGGAATTAATCCATTTCAGGCAGCCATTCTCTCTCACCCTCACCTGGTCTGTGCTCACTTTTGGAATAGCCTTCGGTCTGCGTTTTGTTCACTTTTCATCTGTAGACCTTATTTCAGTTTGCCATACACACTGGCACATACATGCAGGTGCATGCAGACATTCAGACCAAACACACACACACATGGCTATACAGACACACATGCAGACAAGCAAATTCATCTGGTGGTAGTTGTACCCAGCAGTACAACGCTCTTTCAAACACACAGGTCAAGTACTGCTGTGGTGGCAGCAGTACAGACTTTTCGTTCAGAGAGCAGGTGCAGCACATTGTGCATCAGTACAGACAACGCTTAAACACAGAGAATTGTGGCAACGCTGACAACTGCAAGCCATGCCTCTCTTACACAGTGAAAGATAAGGCCCATCATGGGCAGCGGATGTGCAAATGTCACTCAAACAAAAAAGGGAACGGCCTGAGTGGAAGTAGGGCATGTTTCACTGCATACAAATCAAATACAGTAAGCATCCCTTCCACACGCAAAACAGTAAAGGCACACCCCGTATAGCCTTCTTTCACATGCAGGGCAGCTACAATGAGGGGGCAGCATAGTGCATCCTCCTGCCTCACACATAATGTGAGTACAACGTGAGTCCAGCCTCGGCCTTAATTAGTTCCTCTTGCCTTTACTTGTCCTCCATTTTCCCCTAATGAGGAGTCTTTCCTCTTTCTAGCTCTAAGCAGTCGTCAAATCCTAGTAATTTACGGTTTCCTTTCAACACATAGTAGTTTAAAATCATTGTATTTTCCAGTGAGTGTGATGCAAATGTTGCTGTCATAAGGTTGTTCAATGTGAGTAATGTCAGTTTGAGTCCACTACTAAAGTTTCTCTGGGATCATACATGTTTTGTGATTGCAAACATATGTTTCCTGTCTACTTTGTAAGTTTCACTCTGAATTCAAGAAACCTGTATTTTGATATTTTGCAGATGCTTATGATGCAGCGCGTACAATAAAACTATTCTCCTCCTAGGTCACTTATCGGTCATCCAGGGGCAAACTATATTTTCTCACATCCACATGACGATGGGGCCCATAAACATCGCCTATCTCACACACACACCTGGATTTCCTTTATACCTTTATGAAATTCTGTACTCCTAGGAGAAGCATGAGAACTAAATGGAAAACACCATTTATGTACCGCTGGAAGGAGCCGGGATATCTTATTACCTTCTTTCTTTTAGTTATTTCTTAAGATATTCCTGCTCATTGTTTTGTCGATGAATCATTCATGTAAGAAATTAGTTCATAGTGATTAAGACCAGCTAAATCACAATAACCAATTACTAGAGTCACAATCATTTAGTAAATAACCACTGAGTCGTTTGATTTAAGAATCTTAAATTTTATATAATTTTTAAAAGCATGAGAAAGAATTTAGACTTTTTATTTAATTATTCATTTATTGTTAATTCAAATATTTATTACGCAAAATCAATTTTATTGCAGAAAGGAAATTTTATCATGAAGCAAAACCCTAATTACCTGCCTATCTTCCCTAATTTAGCCTAAGGATTTCTAACCTAAGCTTACGAATTAAAAATATCTTGATTCTCATACTCAACTGGAAAAATAAGACAGCAACAGAAACTTCAGCTCGTCAGCATCAGTTACCTGCAACCCGTCTCATCTAACAGTCTTTCAGCATCTCCCGCTCAGTAAATGGATCGATCTGGACCACCAAGCACTGGAAGCCACCAACACCGACTCTGACTGCGACTCTCCAACTCCGACCGTGTACGACTACCCCTCCCTCTAAGAGTAGGCCCTCTTATACCCTAATTCTAACTTTGCTAACTAATTGTTGCAACATTAATAACACGCTTTCCTTTCATTGGTCCATTCATTTCATCTATTCATTCTTTAATCAAGTTCTCCCGGATCCAACTGGTCCTTTGGAATGTATATATCATTTCCTTTCTCACAGTTCAAGACATGTTTCCATCCGCTTCGATCAGTACATTTGTAACTTCTTTCGATACATTCGAGAACTCTGCAGGCATTGTCCTTTCTCTTAAAACGGTTTCCCACGGTTCCTTGCTGATCACCACGGCACACTATCAGTTCAATTAGGTCACATCAGCCTTGACCATTCTCGCATCCTAGCCTCTCAGCAACATCACGAGGTTAGCTTTTCTCCAACTTTTTCTCCCTTGTCACGTGTTTCCCGCACATGCGCACTTCATTAACCGGCAGCCATTTTATATCGCCACTCGTTTATACTTAGAAGCACTATTTTGAAATAAACAAAACAATTAAAATAGAGAAACATAGCCTTTTCGTTTCCCACCCGTCATCTACGTACCCCAATTAGTTATTACCTAGCAGAAAGCAACATTTAAGCTGTTCCTTACTTACCATCACTATTGTTTTTGCAACTACACGTTTATATTCTATGAAGCACAAATCATGCATTTATTATAAAATTAGTACGCAATTATTTTTATGTTATAATTAGACACACAGACATTCGTTAATAGATTATTCAGCCCATATACTTGCGTGTTACCCTTCCCTCACGTACAGTGTTGATTAATACATTTAAACGAACATTTTATTAATTATTTATAAAATTTGTTAGGGGTTAAAAATTTTTATTTTCTCTGCTCCATCAACTCCCCCCTTTGGTGATTTTTAAATCACCACATAAAACCCAAGTTATACTTCTTTTTCAAGCAGCATATGTCTTTCATCCTTTTGCTTTTTGTTAGTTATACATCTGTCTCCATTTCATCTTGTCTTCTCGTCTCTTTATACATGCTTTCTTTCATTTTTTCTAACTCAATTTCACCCATTTCTCTCTCGCTCTCATTATTCTGTTATTTCTTCTTATCTTATTTTGTCTTACTTTTCTTTTTATACACGTTATTACAATTTTCAATACCATGGCTAACAATATTGCTACAGTTGCTATTATTATAACTTTCCCTATCATTAGTCTACTCATTCTGGTTAACCAATTTGCTACGGAAGAAAACCCTCTACCAAGTTTTCCCAAGACACTTTCAACCTCCAGTGGAACTAGTTCTTTGTGCAAATTTGTAATATTTGTAATATACTTCTGTATATTTTCACTTTTATCAGGAATGTAAGTGCAACAATGTTGGACTTTCAGCATTCCACAGACTCCACCCTCTTTTGCCAAAAGAATATCAAGGGCAAGCCGGTTTTGCATCACCATAGCTCTCATGGCAACCATTTCGGTATTTACCATCAAGAACCTTCCCGCAGTATCTGTAGACAAACGATCTACTACTGTGGATAACTCCCGAATTTTAAATGCATTCAAAGATATTCCCACTGCTGGTATTAATGCTCCAAAAATATCACCTACAATTTCTGAAAAACTTTCCCTCTTTCTACGTGTAAAGCTATTAATCATCTTGTATGTTCCTTTTTCTTCTCTGTCCATATGAAAGATTTTTGGAAAGACCAGGCCTACATAGCAAGTTCCATACCAATGGTCCGGTAACCTGTAATAAGCTCTATTCCCACAAATATAATAGATACCTGGAAATATTGGATCTTTTCCACCTTTGAATCCCCAACCTCCCAAAATTTGATAATTGTCATGGCAGATACTGGAACCTACAAAGTAATTGTCATAGACTGTCTTATTTCTCCTAATACACAACTTTCCTGTTTGCGGCCAATCTAATGTCATTGCTGCATTTATCTTTTTCCCTTCATGATTTCCTTCCTCAAACGTCCATAGATGTGTTCCTTCCTCTTTTATTGCTTCTTTTGAAATTTCATTCTTCTTTCTTCAACCATTTCTAAAAATACCTTTTCTTCTTTCTTTAATTCACAGGTAAGGTTGTTCTTAGCTATTTCTTCTTAGGTTAATTTTCTATGTTCTAGAAAGAATTCTCCTAAAACTTTTGCTTGTTTTACTTTGTTAAGTTCTGGTACTACCGGAACGTTTGCAAAAATCTTATCTATATCAGTATAATAAGACTCTAATCTACCTGTTTTATAAAATAAACTTGCTATTACACTACAGGTTATTCCATAAGTTAGAGGTAGGTGATAAGTCACACCTTCTGACACTGATGCAGGCAACTGCATACAAACATAACAATCTCTCACATCCATTGTCTCTACATATTCGTACAATTTTGTAAAAACATTTTTAGAAAAGTCTGTTACTGACTTATCCTTATGTAATTCTGCACTACTTCTTAAAATAACTGGTTCTTTAATATTAGTTTCTTTTTCTGGTTTAGTATCATTCTTCGCTTCTATTACAGCTAAACTAATAGGAATTGTGATTGCTAAAACTATCCATACAGTCATTAATAAACCCGTACAAAAGCAGCACATTTTACACCATCTTTTTACAAACTCACATTTATCTCTTCTATCCCTAGTATTTTCCATTTTGTTTTTATCTTTTTGCTAAGTTTCAGAAAATTGTGTCACTACACCTCAGAAATGACTTCGATGCCACTCTGCTTTCAAAAAGTCTTTGCTTGGTACTTTCTTTTAATTCTCTCCAGAATTCTTTCGTTGTCACATTTGTCATATCCAGTAAAATTGTCATGTCCGGCAGAAGCACTATAAGTCTTCACTTCAGGTTTGTTGCATCTCACCTTTACCCATTCGATTTCTTAGTCTCGGGTTCTCGTGAGTGTTTCCTTCTTCTTTGTAATCCGTCAGTGCGATATATAGCCACTCAGGTGACTTGTACTTTGCATTCACTTTCTTCGTTCTTTTAGACTTTTGCAGTCGTTTTCCACTTGGCTTTTCTTGTCCCTTTTGACTTATTTCATTCACTTGTTCAGCACTTTTTTCTCCTGTTCTTATTATTCTATATCTCAATTTTCTTATATAGTTACTGGGCCAATTATCTCCTTTTCTTGGCCTTTTGGCTTCACCTTCTTTTTCTTCTCTTTCTGATTTCCAGTTTCTTTTTCTTGATTCAGTTTTTGTTTTCTCCTCTTCTCCACTTTCTTCAGATTCGGTTTCAACTTTTTCACTATTGTCTCTTATTTTGAAGCTTATGATCTCGTCGTCTCTTACTGGTGGATCTGTTTTCTCCTTCTTGTGTTCCCTTATTACTGTCCCTCCTCGGTGTTCTTCCGATTTGGTATTTTCCTCACTCTCTACTTCTAAATTTCCCTGTTCTTTTGTTTCGCTATCTGTCCCTATTGCTCCTCGGGTTCTTCTCGATTCTCTAACTTTTTGTGTACTTCTTTCCCTACTTTGTCTATTAATATTATTTCTGAAGGATTTCCACCATAACTTGTACTTGGTTGCTCATCTAGATCATTTTCTTGTTCATTTTCTTCTCTAATTGGTTTATATCCCCAAGTTCTCCTTCGAAATTCTTCACAGTTTGCAACTGAATCATCAGATCCTGAACTTGTGTCAGATATTTCCAGATGTCGACTTACAGGTCGATCTTCAGGTTCTGGAATTTCTGAACTTCTTCCTTCTTCTTCTTCCTCCTCTTCTTCTCTAGAGGTGCTTGCAGTTGGGGTTTCCAGATGTCGACTTTCAGGTCGATCTTCAAGTTCTGGCACCCTTTCTCTTATTCCTGTTGTCCCAGTCGTTAAACTCTTATCCCACACTTCCAGACGTCGACTCACATGTCGATCAGTAGGTTCTTGAACTCTGATTGTGTGGCTGGCATGGACTCCAGTTCTTCACTCCTGCACACTTGACTGCAGTCGTTGTCACTAGGATTACCTGTTGTGGCTCGTCCCAGCGAGGAACTAGACAGTTTCTTCTCCTGTGGATTTTTATGCGGACCCAGTCTCCTGGATTCAAGTCGTGGGCTGGTTTTCTTTCAAGAGTGGTCGCATCCGGTCCAACCTGATGAAACACAGAACGCACCACATCAGCCAGTCCCTTGCAATAATCCAGTACTAGATCATCAGTTATAGTCAATAACTTGTTGACAGGTACTTGTGCTTGTCTCATTGCTCGTCCCATGATCATCTCATGAGGACTAAGTCCAGTTTTCTTTTCAGGGATGCTTCTGATGGTCATCAGAACAAGGGGCAGTGCATCTGGCCATTTGAGTCCTGTAGCTTGACACATTTTTCCTAATCTGTTCTTAATTGTTCCATTAATTTGCTCTACTACCCCAGAAGCCTCTGGTCTGTATGCACAATGTAGTTTTTGTTTAATACTCAATGCTTCACAAATCAATTGGATCAACTCATTTTGAAAATGTGTTCCTCTATCTGTCTCAACCGTGACTGGAAAACCATACCTTGGAATGAACTCTCGCAGCATACGTTTTGCTACCGTTGTTCCGTCATTCCTTCTAGTGGGGTATGCCTCCACCCAACGAGAAAACAAACAGACGACCACTAGAACATATTTTAGTCTGTTACAAGGGGGCATTTCGATAAAGTCCAATTGCATTCTAGTGAACGGACCTCCTTCTCGTCCTATTGTTCCTAGACTCACTATTGTCTTTCTTCCTGGATTAAACTGTTGACAAATAAGACATCTTTGACAAAGACTTTCAGCTATCGCTCTGAATTTTGGGTTATACCAGGTTTGTCTGAAAAGTCTGATCATTGCATCTCTCCCAATATGAGCTTGTCCATGGTACATCCGTGCCATGTCTGCAATCATGCTATCAGGCATAACTGGTCTTTCATCTCTGTATACCCACACACCATTGTTTTCCTGTCTTCTACATCCTGCTTTTATCCAGTAATCTTTTTCCTCATCATTTGCAGCTTCCTGTAATTGTCTCACCTCATCCCATGTCTCGACAGTGTTAGTAAAAAGCAAAGGAGAAGAGATATGCTCCCTTTCTCTATTCTTATTTAGGGACACCATGTTCTCTGCACAATATCTGGCAATCTCGTCCGCGTAATTATTTCCAACAGCTATGTAATTTTCGTTTTTCTTATGTGCCTTGCACTTCACTACAGCTATTTGTTTAGGCAGCTGTATCGCCTCAAGCAGTTTCTTAACAAAATCTCCATTTCTGATAGGTGTTCCTGCAGACGTCAAGAAACCTCTTTGTGACCAAATCTGACCGAAGTCATGCACAATACCGAAACCATACTGGCTATCGGTCACAATCGTAACTCGCACATTTCTTCCCAATTTACATGCTTGAATCAAAGCAATCAGTTCCGCAACTTGTGCAGACCTTATTCCTTTCAGACAAGACGCTTCCATCACAGTTGCCACTGTGCACACTGCGTAAGCTGCGCTTAAAACTCCTTCTTTCGTTCTCAAACATGAGCCATCCACAAACATGACATAATCTGATTCCTTTAAAGGTTCATCTTTTATGTCAGCTCTTGGTTTTGTGCAATATTCCAGCACATTCAGACAATCATGATCTACTTCGTCTTGTTCAATTATACTCTCTTCATCTGGCAATGATGTTGAAGGATTCACATTCATGCATCTATCTATGGTCACATTTTCAGCACTCAAGATTACTTTTTCATACTTAGTCAGCCGACTATGTGTCATGTACTGTGTTTTTGTTCTTGTCAAAAGAATTTCTACTGAATGGGGAACATATACTCTTAGTGGATACCCCATCACTATACCTTCACTTTGTTCCAGACTTACACAAGTAGCAGCAACTGCTTTCAGACATCCGGGCAACGCTTTTGCTATAGGATCTAAAACAGCTGAAAAATAAGCAATTGGTCTCTTCATTGTTCCATGTTTTTGTACCAGTACTGAAAACGCACATCCATCTCTTTCACTGCAGTACAATTCAAAGTCCTTCTCATAATCAGGCATGCCTAACGCAGGGGCCTCACACAATTTCTTTTTCAATTCTTTGAAAGATTTCATTTCTTCGTTATTTAACTCAAAAGGGTCTCTTACATCTTTCTTGGTCAATTTTTGTAATGGTTTTGCAATCAAGGAGAAACCACTTATCCATTGTCGGCAATATCCAACCATTCCCAGAAACATTCTTACCTCTCTTTGCGTCACTGGTGCTCTCATTCCTTGAATCATTTTTACTCTTTCTGTCGCTATCTTTCGCACTCCTTTCTCAATTTTATGCCCTAAATATTGAACTTCTTTTTGGCAAAATTGCAATTTTGAAGGGGACACTTTATGTCCTCTTTTCTCTAGATGGTTCAGTAAAGCAATTGTATCACTTACACATGCTTCTTTTGTTTTCGATGCCACCAACAGGTCATCGATATACTGCACCATCACTGACTTTTCTGGCATTTTCAAATCTTCCAGAGATTTCTTTAAAATCTGATTAAAGATTGAGGGGCTTTCTGTATACCCCTGAGGAATTCGGCACCATGCCAAAATACGCTCTCCGAACCGGAACGCAAATAATGGCTGGCTATCTGGATGCAAAGGAATAGAGAAAATGCGTGACACAAATCTATCACTGTGTACCACTCAGCTTCGTGTGGAATTTGATATAGAATTACTGCAGGGTTTGGCACTATTGGACAACAAGGCACAACTATTTTGTTGATCTTTCTCAAATCCTGTACTATTCTATATGTTCCGTTTGGCTTTTTCAGTCCCATAATAGGTGAATTACATGGACTGCTCATTATTTCTTTTAGAATTCCCTGTTCGATCATTTTATTTATTACAGGAGTTATTCCTTCAATTATTTCTGGAGTTAATTTGTACTGTGGCGTATTTGGGTAAGTTGTTCCTTCTTTTACTGTTACTTTTACTGGATCAACTTCTTTCATTAACCCAATATCTTCTCCTGTAAAATCCCACACATTTTCTTTCACTGCAATTTTTAGTTCTTCTGGAAGTTTTTCTGCATCAAATGCAGGAAACAAACCATTCATTTCAGGTTCCTGATTCATCAAAGTTACTTTATACAATACATCTTCATCTGAGGTCTGAAATCCAATTCCATCTGGTGTACAATAAATTGTGCAATTCATCTTGCACAAGAGGTCACGACCTAAAAGATTTACAGGACTACAATCGCATACTACAAATCTATGCATTTTGCTAAAAGAACCAATTTTTACTTCCACTAATTCAGTAAGTGGTGTTTTAATCTGCCGATTTGCTACTCCTACTACTTGGATGTATTCACCTGAGAGAGGAAGGTTTGGAATTTCCACTGATCTAACAGTAGAACGGGTAGCTCCAGTATCGACAAGGAATGTTACATTTGCACCATTCACTTCTCCATCCACAAAGGAACCAGACTGATCTACCTCTAGAGTTGCGCCAAGTACGCACTCTTTTCCCTCTCCTGGGCACCGTCAAACTTTCATCCCACGTCTCATCCTCACTCTGTCGCAACCAATACTGAGAAATGTTAGCTGCTCGCGGCAACTGTGTTACCTGCTCTCCTCCGTAGAATCCTGTTTCTGTACTGTATCTTTGCTGGTTAACAGTGTTGGGAAGTGGTGGTTGTGGCACCTGACTTTGTTGAACAACTACCTCATTCTGCACCTGTGGAGTTAATGATTGATTTTCCGGATTAGGTTTAGGTGGGAACTTACACTCGTTTCTCCAATGCCCTAATTTTCCGCAATTATGACAGGGCCATTTCTTCTTTGCCTCCTCTAGACTCACTTGACCTTTCCCTTTACCTATGTTAGGTCGCGTTTTATTCTGTCCTGTTTCATTCCCACTATTATTATCCAATTGAGCTTCTTGTTTTTCTGCCACTTTCACCTGTGCCCACATTGCCTTCTCTTTCAATTTACGCTGTCTACTTTCAATATCATCACTGCAATACTTAGCATACCTCAGTACCTCATCTACTGTGCCATTCTGCCAATTAATCATATGCTGTTTAATCATTTCACTAATCTCTGGTTTCAGCCCAAACACAAATCTGTATACGAAATGGCTCATATCTTTTTCACTTAACTCCTCATATCCACTATACTGTTTGAAAACCAACAACAACCTTTCATAGTATGCATGTACAGACTCTTTGCTTTCCTGTGTAGTTCTATCAATTTTTACCCAATCTGTTTCTTTAGGAGGAATCTTATTTTTCAAAAAGGTAATCACCTTATCATACTTCCTCATCACCTCAGGACCTGGAGCTCCTGTCTTAGGATCTCTTGGATATTCTGTAGTTGGCCAGTCCACTGTAATTTTACACTGACCACAAATCAGTTGGTACCACTATGTCAAATAATCCATCTAAATCTATCCACAACACTTTTGAAACCTTTACAAACCTCTCTACTTGTCGGTACCATTCAACTGGTTTCTCTCTTAGCTTCGGAAATTCATTTGTGAATGACAGTATATCCTGCCTAGTCCAGGAACATGCACATAACTACCACCTGGAGTTTCTCTCATAGGGTATTCTCTGGCAACAGGTTCTTTTTCAGTTATCATAAAAGCCAAAGAAGCTTTGTCTGTAGTTTTCTCATTCTTTTTGTCCATCTAACCTTCCATCTGTCCACATCACCCCATTTTCTCAGTAACACAATTAACTCTTTTATCTGTGTCAGCCTTCCTGCCGTGTTCAAATTTTCAATATCTTTTTCACAAAAGTCTACTCTATATGGTTTCTGCAATGTTTTCACCTTCGCAAAATCTATTCCAATTTCACTGGCTACCTCTTCTAGTTTGTCATGTAAATTCTTTGCTCTCCATGTAATACTTTTGCACAGAAACATTATTTCATCATCCTGGTAATTTTTATCTTTTCTGTACCAATCGTTCCTAGAATTAATTCTTCCATGTCAATTTTTAACCTAATTACATCTAATGGTTTTTCTTCAGGTGCTTTCATTTTAAATGCCTTCATCCACTCATTTAACTCATCAGGAGTCGGACCTATGGGTGTATTATTTAGTTCTATCCAATTACCACTCTTTTCAGGAGTCTCTGTTACAGATTCTGTTACCATATGCATTTTCCTACCATTGCACTCATTCACAGTCAAATTTGTAGGTGGACTTGGTCTGCAAGTACTAGCTAAATTACTTGTACTTGCACTTGGTTCCATCCTTTCTTTTTCTCTCTGAAATTGTGAACTCATGGGAATCACTAAAGATCGTTCATCAATTTTCTGATTCTCAAAAACTGGTATTCCTGGACCTATTGTTACAGGTACAGTCACAGCTTCTATATTTTTCGTTAATTCTCTAATTTTCTCAGTTAGTTCTTTTGTTGTCCTTGCCAATTCGCTTGCATTGTCACTTTCTATTCCTTCATTTTGTGAAGTTCTTATTTGATCTTGTGACCTATTTATTTCAATTCTTTTACCGGACTTTTATTTTGCATAGTCTCTATCAGTGGCGCATTTGGTGTCACCACTGTAGAACTTTGCTGATACGGAGGTGGATTTCTATTTAAAATATCTTCCAGCAATTCATCATCCGTTTCGCTCTCATGCATATATTTCTCCCTCTCCATGTTTCTTTTTCTCAGTATATTTTCTCTTAGTCTCTTCCTCAACTGTAAAAGCTGGAAACAAACCTCCTGTCATGTTAGCACATCTCCATCGTTTTATTCTATCCTCATGATTTATTCCCCACATTCTTCCAGGCATAAACTCATGATCTCTTAAACCTCTGAATCTCTCTCTCTCATACATCTCATCCTCCCATTCCGTCAATGCCTCAAACTGTGTTGGTCTAGGTCTAGGTTCTAGATTTGTCATCTTTTCTCTCAAATTTCGCAAAACTGCTACACTAAATGAACCATTCTCAGGGAAAGCTAAGGCACCATCATTCTTCGTATACTTTGCCCAATTTTCCAACCATATGCATGTATGATATCCATATTTCAGCATCATATGTGAAGCTGCTGATTTCGGCGGAGGAATTACTTGTCCCTCTCTAGTCACAACCTTTTTGTCTTTCTTAAAGAAATTCTTTAATTTTGTCGTCCATGACGTTCTCTCCCTTTCATACTCGTAATACGGCATGTTTTCGATTGTTTTTTTTCTTCTTCAAATCTACACTGTTCCGTGTACGGAACTTTAACCAATCACAGCGCGACTCACACTAACGCACCAATCAGAACGATTCCCTTCGTCCGCGGACCAACCAATCCTAGCGCAGCACTTTTCTACGTCACTCTTGACTGTGTTCACGTGACTAGCGCACTATCCAATCCTAGCGCGGCACTGTCGATGTCACTCCTGCTCTTTTACCCCTCCTTTACAAAAATTTATCGGCAATTTTCTTTTCACTGTTTTCTTCGTTAGTTACAACAATTAAAACAATTCAATAGTCTGATTCGCTAAACAAAAGTGACAGCTTTGTCCTTTTACACAAGAATCCTGTATTTCCAGTAGGCAGCGCTTACCTCTACCCTACCACAGAATTATGAACTCTCGCCGATAAAGTAGCACTTCCCTCTACCTTACCCTTCTTTTAAGCAAACAATTAACTCGTTTCTCTGGGGATAAGACACATGTGGAGACTAGGCTCCTGAGAATTAAGGCCAAAGTTTCACAAGAAAACGTGATTTGCTATTTCAGTTACACACTTTTCGTACAGAAAAATCCCTAACATAACACAACCTGTGTTATTACCAAAATGAATTCAGACCATGTACCAAATTCCATGTGACTTATCTTGCCACACGTGTTCCACTTCCTACATCCCAGAAGCGTGAAAACTCACATATAACATAACGCGACAACATATAGTGTTAGTCATCAAAAAATAATCACTAAACTAATCTATAGAAACCAGAACTCTGCTACCAAGAAATCTGATGCAGCGCGTACAATAAAACTATTCTCCTCCTAGGTCACTTATCGGTCATCCAGGGGGCAAACTATATTTTCTCACATCCACATGACGATGGGGCCCATAAACACCGACACACACACACACACACACACACACACACACACACCGACACACACACACACACCGACACACACACCGACACACACACACACACACACACACACACACACACACACACACACACACACACACACACACACACACACACACACACACACACACACACACACACACACACACACACACACACACACACACACGGATTTCCTTTATACCTTTATGAAATTCTGTACTCCTAGGAGAAGCATGAGAACTAAATGGAAAACACCATTTATGTACCGCTGGAAGGAGCCGGGATATCTTATTACCTTCTTTCTTTTAGTTATTTCTTAAGATATTCCTGCTCATTGTTTTGTCGATGAATCATTCATGTAAGAAATTAGTTCATAGTGATTAAGACCAGCTAAATCACAATAACCAATTACTAGAGTCACAATCATTTAGTAAATAACCACTGGGTCGTTTGATTTAAGAATCTTAAATTTTATATAATTTTTAAAAGCATGAGAAAGAATTTAGACTTTTTATTTAATTATTCATTCATTGTTAATTCAAATATTTATTACGCAAAATCAATTTTATTGCAGAAAGGAAATTTTATCATGAAGCAAAACCCTAATTACCTGCCTATCTTCCCTAATTTAGCCTAAAGATTTCTAACCTAAGCTTACGAATTAAAAATATCTTGATTCTCATACTCAACTGGAAAAATAAGACAGCAACAGAAACTTCAGCTCGTCAGCATCAGCTACCTGCAATCCGTCTCATCTAACAGTCTTTCAGCATCTCCCGCTCAGTAAATGGATCGATCTGGACCACCAAGCACTGGAAGCCACCAACACCAACACCGACTCTGACTGCGACTCTCCAACTCCGACCGTGTACGACTACCCCTCCCTCTAAGAGTAGGCCCTCTTATACCCTAATTCTAACTTTGCTAACTAATTGTTGCAACATTAATAACACGCTTTCCTTTCATTGGTCCATTCATTTCATCTATTCATTCTTTAATCAAGTTCTCCCGGATCCAACTGGTCCTTTGGAATGTATATATCATTTCCTTTCTCACAGTTCAAGACATGTTTCCATCCGCTTCGATCAGTACATTTGTAACTTCTTTCGATACATTCGAGAACTCTGCAGGCATTGTCCTTTCTCTTAAAACGGTTTCCCACGGTTCCTTGCTGATCACCACGGCACACTATCAGTTCAATTAGGTCACATCAGCCTTGACCATTCTCGCATCCTAGCCTCTCAGCAACATCACGAGGTTAGCTTTTCTCCAACTTTTTCTCCCTTGTCACGTGTTTCCCCGCAAATGCGCACTTCATTAACCGGCAGCCATTTTATATCGCCACTCGCTTATACTTAGAAGCACTATTTTGAAATAAACAAAACATAATTAAAATAGAGAAACATAGCCTTTTCGTTTCCCACCCGTCATCTACGTACCCCAATTAGTTATTACCTAGCAGAAAGCAACATTTAAGCTGTTCCTTACTTACCATCACTATTGTTTTTGCAACGACACGTTTATATTCTATGAAGCACAAATCATGCATTTATTATAAAATTAGTACGCAATTATTTTTATGTTATAATTAGACACACAGACATTCGTTAATAGATTATTCAGCCCATATACTTGCGTGTTACCCTTCCCTCACGTACAGTGTTGATTAATACATTTAAACGAACATTTTATTAATTATTTATAAAATTTGTTAGGGGTTAAAATTTTTTATTTTCTCTGCTCCATCACTTACAACACGAGATGTTATACTTCAACGTGCAGAGCAAAGGACCTAGACTTTGACCAGGTAAGGTAAATCATGTCTCCCTGAGGGTTACTGTCATGCGAAGACATCTCTGGAACGAATTTTTGTGCTTGTAGGGTTTTAGGATTTATACGAGTGTCTCAAAGGTTGTGTGCTAATGGCATATTAAGAGCGGATACGGACGCGCTATCCAGGCTTCCTTAGACAAAACTGGAGGCGCTCGTGTTTAAACCATACATTATAGTAAAAAGTGAAACAAAAACATGTTTAACAGTTTACAAATGTAGAGGTCGTCCATTACCGCCTTCCGATCCAATCTCAGCACTTCTTTCACGATGACTGTCTTGCCGGAAAGCGTTTCCCAGGGCACGTGCTCCAAACACCACGTGGCACTAATTAGCAGACAAGCTCAAGCTAAGACCCCTTGCCATAAACATGCATTTCCCAGTCCATTATCTAATTGCTGGGAATTTTGCCACTCTTTTACCAAAAGACCTCGCCGTATTTCCTATAGTACGGGATTTATTTTCAAAACGGAAAAAAACGAAGACTTTTGGTGGATTCTGTACGCATGCTGTTAAAGTGGCGCCTTTGATTTAGCCCGCTTGCTACAACAAATGTTTACTTTGCTGGTATATTTAAACAAGTGCCTCCTTGCATACCAATTGGGGTTTCGTTTTCTTTGAGGCGGGCAAGGAGAAAAGAAAAAAAAAGCCTAAAGAAAACATCAGCGTGAAAGACCGCTTTTGTTTCTGTTGCTGCAGAGAGGGCGGGGGGAGAGAATGTGGCCTTACGGCCAACGCTGTCGACTTTGGAGCTGGAGAACCGGGTTCGAGCCTCGGCGTCCGCTCAACATCGGTGATTCTGGGCAAATCACTTAATTCCTCCCTGCGTACCTAAAAATGAATGTGTACTTGTGTAAAGTCACTGGTGCTCATGTAAAGCGCTCCAATATTTTCCAGTCGAAGTCGCGTTGAATACAACTGCAAAAAAAAAAAAAACAACGTAGAACGCTTGATATGCAGAAAACGAAGAACGCCTGATATGCAGAGCCAGAAGGGAGGAGTGAAGAAAGGCCATCACACGCTGTACTGTGTGATGGCCAACAAAAATGCTCTGAGTGAAATCGCCAGGAGAGCTAAGCACACGAAGGATGGACTTCAACAGAAATGCACCAATAAGAAGCCAGCATTTCTGAATGCTGCAGCTAATAGCCAATAGCAATGGGTGGGTTTGCCAAAGCTACAAAGAAAGATACAACAGGTCATCGCTGATGCTCGACCTAAAAAGGTGCACTGAAACCAGCACTTTAAATCTACAAATGGGTCTCAGCAAGTCCTATATTCACCAAGGATGTTCACAATAGAAAGTATATAAGTGATGCCTTCAATTATTAATTTCCAGATACTGAGAATTTTATGGGGGAACTCCTTACTCATGTCACATTACTCATAAGAACGCCCTCCTGCATTATAAAGATATAAAGGATTGAAACAAAAGTGGCCCAAACCCTCATTCAGGCAGCACCTATAGCAATTTATCTTCAGTCCCGGTGCGTCTGTTCTAATGAGGCCCAATAAATAATTTAATGCCGAAATATGTCAGCATGACTGGACGAAATTACTGAACTGAAAGGAACAATTCATATATAATTGATAAAGAACATGAGATTGCATTTCTCTATAATAGAAATGCTGTCTGATCATACTGAGATGCTCAAGGAAATATTTGTGTTTTATATTATGAAAATACAAGAAGAGACGCTATACACAATATTTGTTTTTTTACGATGTTTGAATATAAAACATGCCTTATTAGTAACAATTCATAATAAAATACAGCAATTCAATATTAAATGTCAGTATGGTTATTTGGCTTGGCGGGGAGATGAACTTCATGAATAAAATGAAAATATATGAATGAAGCTTTACCATTAATTGACTTCTACATGCAACAAGCGATTTTGATTGATCCCCAGAAGGAAGTTCTCTACACCGTATAATTTTAAATCCGGATGGCCCTCGTCGATTGCATCATTAATTGTTCAGTCTTCACACTGGATGAGCTTCCAGGTTGCTCCCAATTTTAATTAGTTTTCCAGTCCAGGTAAAGACCCGCCTTTGAGGCTTAGACTGGCCCCTTCACCCCCCCATATTATGCCGGGTCGAAACGTCGACACATTTTACAGCCTGGATTGTCATTTGGTTACACAAAGGGGCAATTTAGAAATAAGTATTTACGAACAAGCTACTGTACAAATAAGATGACAGATGTAATGAGTATATCTCCTCTCCTCTTTCTTATCTAAATTACTCCACACACGAGCACTTTATCTTGAGCACCCCTTCATGTTTTTCTTTGGAGCAACCACATATGTATATAATGTATTCCTACTTATTATTTTTCAAAATGTAAAAATTGTTACATTCAAAAGTGTTTTTGTTCTTGGTGCGTGTGATGAAAAACGTTTACAATAATATAACAGATTCACCCTCATTGTTTTGAAAAATACTTACCCCCATCCCTAAATTATATGGTTTGGGCTTATTGAGAAATTGTTAAATTGACTCATTTGACCCCTACCAAAATAGTGCCATGTTCCGTTTGGACCATTGTTGTTGTTTACCAGATAAATGCCACAGCAATAAATTTGCTTTTCAAAGAGATTGCTTCAAGTCCTATTCCTCCAGCGGCCTTTTCAAGCCAGATGTGAATAGTGTTTTTGTGTCTTTGAGTCAGGCAATATAAAGTCTTAGCAAATTACTTTACCGCGAGGCAACAAACCTAACACCAAACAATGTTTCAAAGAGAAGTGAGTTATCTCATCTGGCAGTCTGAAGAAAGAATATGGACCACATTTTTCAAGCAGCTGCTTGCTAACCATTTGTATTGTTTTAAAATAAAGTTTGAGAAGAATAGTACCTCTGCGCAGGCAGCACCACACACCAATAATGTGGTAAAGAACTAGAACCTGAAGTAATTACATATGGTCATATCTAGCAATAATTGGGTAATCCAGGAGTGTTGTGAAAAAAGCCCAGAGAGGCTGGAGGAATCCCCAAATTGAAAAGGAAAAAACTCAAAATGTAAGCAAAAAGCACAGGTCTCTACCAGAAGAGCTGGCAATGGCTGTCATTCTATCTAGGTGTGAAAAAATAAAGACAACCAATAAAAAACGATTGAAACAATTACTTTATTGGACAACTTTTAGGGATTTTGATTGTTTCATTGCATGGGTGATGCCTTTACTCTTCTTTTAAGTCACAAAGAATTAGTTCCCAAAAAGCAAACAGCTACAAGTAGTATACACAGTGGGACCTTATATCACCCCCCGCCCCACCATTGTATGACAATACACATTTTTACAGACAGAACAAAAACAGAAAATTGACAGGAATCCGGATGTTGATATCAGCATTTCAAGTCTGCCCAATTTATAATTGCTATGTACCCTTAGCAGCCGCCTGGCTTCTCGACTGCCTGCAACATGAAGGAGGGCTATAATGGGCCTGAATAAAGTTCTGATGCACTGCTGTAGGGTGGAGGGTTGTGCTAGGTTTCAACTCCCTGACAGTATACACAAGCTCTTGGAATTGAGATTTTATTTGTATGTGCAGCTTGGCAGTAATTATGACCAGGCATGGACGAAATGACTGTCCAGTATTGTGCATGATACTGTGTATTGTAAAGCCTCAACTACGTCCACAGTGCTATGTTCAACACACCAATATAAAGAAACTGCCTCAAAGTGAGTGGATGGTGACCACCAATCGCATGAGCTTCTATGACATGTAGACATCTGTATCTTTGGTTAGGAGTCTCAACAAATGGGTTCATATTTGTTCGGTAAGAGATGGGAACAGAGGCTGCCCTTTCTAGATACAGTTTCTAACAAAGGACAGACCTCTGGTCTCGTTAGGTTTCACATTCATAATACCAACTTCATGCAAGACCAGTAACAGCATTGGGGTGCAGCACAAAGTGCTATAGTATTTTTCTGGGGCATCAGTAATGAATTTCACTGTAGATATAAAATGCATTGTTTAATTAAACATCCAAACACTAAAAAAATGTTATTGCTCATTTTCTCTTTTGTAACTGGGAGTGCTGTATACCATTAGTATAGCTAGTTGAGTCTACGTTTGCCAGGCTAACCCAGAGCAGCTTATTCAGATTAAAAATGAATGAACATTTCTTTATGAATTGGAGAGTTGTAATGAAAATTGATTATTTTCCATGGTCACCATCTAATGACTAGACAAGTCACATGCATGACTGTTACAAGGATAGTCCAGTTGTGGTGAGCTCTGCCTTGGTTAGAGAAAAGAAGCAGGCCATTTGGGAGAGAACAAAAGGTGGCATGTCCTTTGAGACTGACCAGAATGGGAAGCCGTAAGGACTCGAAGACCAATCTCTTCCCTGCACTGATACAACTTTTCAACAATGTGCCATTACGAATTCTTGAGAATCTGTGCATCACACACAAACCGGAGCTGGAGGAGAAACTAAAAAGTGCATTTTTCCAGGACACCACTGCTTTCTTCCATAGCTCAATTAAACATATGATCACTGCTCACTTCTCTTCAGTTGTTCTATTGAAATGTTTTCAGTGCAATGCAAAAATTGGGTGCATACATCAATAATATACATTGGAAAGGGTGTGGTCTATAGAGTACACCTATTGACTACACAAAGGTTACAACTGGCAGCAAGTCTCTGTTTGCTATGCTGATTGTTGAAAGAGGAGTCAAATATGGCAGAGGGAGCCAGGCAACAGACAAGCTCAATGGAGGCCACAAGAGGCCACAGGTGTATTGAACTTCCTTGCCCATTGGCTCTACCGCCTTTCTTCGCACTCAGTTATTAAAGCAGCACAAGGCAACAGTAGATTATGCTGCAAGGTTGCAGAAAAATGGCTTTTTGGGATGTGGAAGACTACAGAGAGGAGCGTCATGGAGAAAGAAGAAATGTTGGGGGGGTCGGGGAGACCACTGAAATGGAAAAGAGTGACACTCAAGAGGGCAAGGGATTGGGTATGGTGGTAACAGCAGGAACTGGTATGAGTAGCTAAAGTCATGAGGAGAAGATGGAAGGAAGACTACAAAGACAGACAAAGTATTTTTTCTGGGAGGAGCAGAGATATTTAAGGAGTGGTGTTATCTTGTTGGGCTGAGAACCAGGAAGACTTTGACGTGGAGAAGAATCACTGGTGACAAGGTGAAGGTGGAAAAGAGATGGTGAGAACCACAAGGGAAAACCATCTCAAAAGTACAGAATGTTACAGATCATTTAAAAAGGGCGGAATGGTACAATTCATAAATATTTCATCAGTCATATTTTTTTTGTTTTACGGTGCAAGGTTTGTTACAACATTCATCGCTCTGCCCATCTGTGCTATAACAATAATACCTGGTCAGGAGTTAAGGTCCGTAGCGAAACCACTCCGCACCAAGATGCTACAAGTTGATATGGCCCTCCTTAGCAGTAATTATTGCATAAATATATGAAGGTAGTACAGGGCAGTGGGATGATTTCTGCCATATGACATGGCACGTATTTGATTCAATACCTACTGAGGGCAGAGATATCCATTTCTCCTCACATTGAAGCTAGCATTGCTGTTCTAAATTGTCAATTATGTTGCTAACTGTCCACCATCTATACAACAGCATCTTGCTGCATGGTCACATGACCTGGTGTAACCAACTGCATTATTCAATTTTCATGCACCATTTTATACAGATTGTTTGGAAATGAAGCATTTCCAGAGGTTTGCTTTAGCAATTAGCAAATGTATTTGTCAATGAAGTGACAGACTGAACGATTAATGGCTGATGAACAAAGATCAAATATCATCATTTTGTCATTTGCCATAAGAAACCAGGAGCTAAGGAAGTGACATCTTTGGTTTAAAAGGCCCATTATGAAATGACTGCTTCCTTAGGTCAGTTCACAACAAAGACAGCAACAAACCCTTGCTGTAACATTGTACTTATAACTGCAATTTTACTACAGAACAAATGGCAAGATTTCAAGGGTTGTTCCCAAAAATCTATATAAACACATTACAAATGGAAAATGAAACGTGGCCCATGTATGAATGTGAAATCACCCACTTAACAACTCTGACAAAGTGGCACCTGAAGAGCTAGACAGTGATTGTGAACTGCCCCCTGCCAGTAATAATCCAATACCTCAACTTCTGCACACGTCTGCCATGCATCAAGGGAAAATTCATCTCATCGTCACTTTTCTTCTTGCTGTAATTCAGAGTTTTATAATTTATCGATATTGCATGCTGAGACAAAAACACACAGCTACTGTACCTCGACCCATTGCACTTACCCAAAAGCAAGTAGAACAATATGTGAATTCAATATTATAAATTCCCAGGTGAGTCTCCATTTCTTTCTCTTCCTATTTCCTGGACAAGTGAGCTCCCTCTTAAACACATCTTCAGCTGCAGACTCAAAGATGTTTTTTGCTATAGAACAAAGTGGTTTCAGAGCTGGCGGTATGAGGGTACATTAGGGTCAACAGATTAGAGGTCTTGAGTTGGAACTTCCATCAGGCAATGTTCAGGCTGTCTGCAACATTCAGAATGTAGGCACTAGGGTTTAATGTCTAAAGATATTGTCTTTTCTGTGCGCGTTGACTTCTTTCCTGTTGGGTGGTCTCAATCCACCGTTCCAAGAGGATACGAGATTATTCATTCCCTGGAAAAGCATGTCCTTTTCGAGTACTCATACAGTGTCTCAAGGATTTACTCGTGCAAATGGTATGCAGAGTACGGGGGTTCTTCGGTCACCCCAAGTTGTTTTCAAGTGCAACATTCTTGGTATATACACATCTCCTAGACTGAAGAAACACTTATATTAAGGACTCAGGTTAAAGTTCCCACAAAAATAGGTTATCTTCAATAAGGTACCCTTTTCATTTTAGAACAAAAAAGCACTTGTAAAATTGTAGAAACCTAAAAACATCCTCTATGCTGCACAGGGCTCAATAGGTGTTTCTCCTGCACGCAAATACAATGTTCAAAATAACGCAAAACAAATAGGTTTTGTGGAACTGGACGTATGAAACAGAACTGTTAATAAAATGGATAACATTGCCACAGTGACCTGTGCTTTAAACGTGGCCTTCATCTTTGCCCCGCAAACACTCTCAATTTCCTTTTAGATCTACTGCCACAAATGAAAGATGTCTCGAGCACATAGTGACGGGGTTAAACACACTTTGGACACACGCACACAAACACATACCACAAATCCCAATGAAAAATTACAAAACCCCAACTTTTACAAACTGTCGGCCAACAGAAAAGAAAGAAAAAAATCTCACAGAAGCAGATGGCTATTTCCTACCATAAAACTAGCGTACAAAAGCTGTACATTCCACCACTCTGTAGAAGTGGTCATCCTTTCATTTTAGATCACAAATCTGGTGGCTCTTCTGTCCACTCATTTTCATTGTGGTTAGGTCTTGGGTAAGTTTGCTTTCAATTCACTATTTGGCTCGAATTTCAATTGTTCCTATAAGATGTCAGTTCTTCTCTCTTGTGGCCACTCCCTTTCCTAGGAAGGGATGCCCTTGCAACAGCATGAGAATGACCTGAGAAATGTTTACTCGTCTGAAGACGAGTCATAGTGGAGTCTGTGTCTAAGTACACAACACACAAGAGGACTTGGTAATGAAGAAATGTGTACCTACTGTAAAGTCAGCCAGAGCCTACAAAGACTTTTTGCCTAGGAGGTTTCCCTGTCCTCTGCTTCACGGGGACTTTCTGAACTCGATGCAGTGGTCACCTGCTTGCTGACACTGATTACACTTGCATTTAATTATTAGGATTTTTTATGTATGTGATATTTGAACCAGTGCAAAAACATTGCCAGGAAGAGCTCGTCCCCGGAGGTGTCCAAGACCCTTGGATTACAGTTCAAGCAAGGGCTTACACTACAGGAACAGTGACTGTGGGAGAAGCTGTGCTCTGGGCTGCAGGGGCTTCTGAAGAGGGTGTAATTCGCTCCGTTGGTTCTGGTTCAGTTACTTTGTCGTCATCCTGGTCTTGGCTTCCTTTGAAGGCCTCCTGAAGTCGTTGGCGCCGCTGAACTTCAGCCTTGAGGTTCTCCAGGTCCTTTTGGCTAATACAAAGAGTACAAAAATTTATTATCCAGTAATTTCTACACTTTCTTTCTCATGTTACTGTATGGATTGCATTTATATAGTGCTTCATACCCCTGATCACCTACTTGTGCAAGTGGAAAATAAATAACTTTTTGTAGGAGGGGCTGTACTACTATTCCTACATTGGTAATGGTAGGCGACCGTTTTCAGAGTGCTCGAATGACCGCATAGCTTATGCTTATACTCTCTATACTTCACTCCTTTTCGCCTAAAGTTCATGTACAGGTGCAGCAACAAAAATAAGATAAAAGCACAACTCTGGTCCTCACGCATGGCATCTAAAACAGCCCTATATACCACATCATAGACACACTCTTTCTTAAGTTGAACTTCCATGGAGAAGTTACTCAGAAAAAAATATTTCATCCATTTTAAGGGCTCTCTATGGTTTGTTGCGCTTCAGAGCTCGTGTGCGAATATGCACATATACACACAACACATTCGTGCAGACATTCGTGAATATCTAGGGGAATAGTGAACAGTCCAGGTAAGGGTGGTGGTTTCAATCCATACACAGCTTGAACAGGAGCAAGTGAAAAAGGGTTATAAAAAATGAAAATATATTGATTTCCTATATGGTTTTTCTAAAGGAAAATTTGCTGAACAATAGCCAAACTAGTGTCCATGTGGTTCCCAACACAGCCTTATATGTCGTCATCTATGTGTCTGAGTTACCAGAAAAGGAAGGTACACACTGGAAGTACGCCACAGAATTAAATCAACTTCACTACTTTCACTAAAATGGAGTCATGACACATAGGGCATCCTCTCCTGCTGGTGATAGGTATGATACGAAGAAACACATAGGATAGTGTCTCACAAGGTGGGAGGTGCACTGCCTCATCTGAAGAGGTTTTGTAATGTAGAGAGATCTTAGTTTGCATGCATGCATGAAAATAAAAACCGATTTCAAAATAGGTTTTAATATTAAATTAAAAATGTTTCATGCCCTAAAACCCCATTGAATATGAATCTCTAGTTCCTTTGATTTTAACTTCCATTGCTATGCTTATAAACAAATGCTCTAGCTAAAGAATAACAGTGAAATAATCACGAATGCCATGACTGACTGCTTGCTATATGGAATTCGAAGCATGCCAATGTTCTTAAGCTGAATACTGAAAAGGCATCGGTTATGATAGTATGAAACTGTGAGCCGCAGGGATCCCCGCTGCTTGGTGTCAGAAACTGGCAAGTAACTAGCACTCCTAAAAGACATGTTGCCTTTAATTTCTCTTGATTTCACCTGACTTTGAGCAGCGAATTCACTGCATGCGGACTCGATTTTGCCAGTGCAATTTATGCTGGCTTTCCAGCATCAGTAACAAACTTCAATGGAGACAAAACATTGCGGTGGGGCTAACCGCAGGCCCACTAAATCGTATATTGAGACGAGGACTTGCAGATCTTTTACTCAGGCTCCCAGTGATTAAACAGATTGAATTTGCAATTATCATTGTGCTTGCAGCCTAGGCCCATCCTTCTGGTTGATAATCTTGTATAACACAATAGTGCACTCCAGTCACCATCCAAATGTATCCGACTGTGCATACATTTAGACATACCCAGCTGGCATTGTTCTCACTATTCGCTTCCAAACTTTGGAACATGCTGTACCTATAGCAGCTGCATCAGTGAGGAACCACTCTTTAGGAAAAAGAGAAATGTCTCATATTCTGGTAACCAAATATGGCTTTCTCCAGCCTGGCCTTATTCTAGCAACCTGATATTCCTGGGTTTACGTCCACTCTACACTCTCATTCTCTCAATGACCACACTGCATATTTCCAACTGAGATGCATGGACATCAGCAAATGAACAGACTTCCCATCAACTATTCCTGCTCAGCTCTACCTTCATACACTCCTCTTCAACTCTTTTCCCTAACTCTCCCTTTGACCTACTGTGAACCATCCCTTTCAGCGTGTTCTTTCGATCTGTAACACATACATGCAAAATCCCACTCAGTACAGCGCCTCTTTTTTTCTAAAGGAGTCATTCTAAACACTCGGATAACTGAACAACGGAGTCACAGCAAACACTAGGGGGACTACAGACGAGGGACGACTGCGAGCACTAATGGAGAGACTTCTCTTGTACCCCCAGTAGATGATCACAACACCCCTTTCGAGTTGAAGATGCCCTAAATGGAGGATGGATGCTGCCCACAGGAAAAACACACATTCAGTCCAACTCCCTGTACTTACGATGCCCTTCTCCATAGGGCTGTCCTGATGGGACACACAAGTGTGCCTGACATAGTACTCTTGCCTGGAGTCAAACTGTTGAAACCCAGTACTCTCCAGCTTTAGCCAGGTAGAGAATTAAAGGAACTGGAATACAAGATCCCACGAGTATCTGTTTTAGTCCCAACACCACAGCTAACACCCTAGGGATAGAACCACACCTACCACTATTACGAAAGAAGCAGACTGCTCATAGCCGTTAAGCCTGTACTGTAGCGCTTTTGTGTAGGCTGAAATACTGCCGTTCCAAGACACAGAGCCTGTGACCCAAGTTCTTTGAGTAGTCAACAGCTCGAATTTCTTGACAGCAAATAACAGTTCAAATGATAAAGTGGTTTCGTTTTTCTGGGCTATCTAGCCGAGTGCTAGCAGAGCCAAAAGACAGACTTTTTCACCCGTGGCCAGTAGATGACAAGTTATCAGCATCGCAGACTGGAAACTCAGAGAGAGACCACGTAAATTTAACTGCAAACTTCTTTGCCTAAAATACTGAGACTACGTTTTATTACATAGAATCCAACTTTGATAGAACTGCATTTCTGCTTTTTGCCTTTGGATTATCTTACAAAAAATATATCATAAGAAATTAAATTCAGAGAGGGGGTGAAGACAGGGAGACTTTCACCAAAAGGCACCTTTTAAATCAAACCGTTTTCTGGAAGGTATTTCAGGGCATCTCCTTAGATGTCAATGTTAAATTATTTCAGAGCAATACACAACTTCTAATCTATCCAAGAGTAAATTGATGGTGTACTTCAGATTTGGGTCATAAACTAATAATGGTTTGTACTGCCAACATCTGGGTTTCTTTATAGTTTTTAATTTCGACTTTTTAAAAACATGTTGTGAAGGAGGTCTTCCTTTTTCAAACTAATAAACGTGGCTGGACATTCCCTCCTCATTGTGTGTATAATATGATTATTATACTCTGGGTAGCCTAACCTTCACACCACCTCTAGTCAGCTACACATGGGGGTAAAAGAGGCATTGGAGGTTGATAGTTCTAGTTACTTTCAAGCCTGCAAGGTTACGATGCATCATGTTGAGAAAGGACACAACAAGTCATACAACATACGATACACACATTCGGCCAAAGTAAAACTAAGATGTATTTTCGGATATAATGTCACTCGCTGATGCACACTGCTCTCCACCTCTGGCACCTGCACTCAATCACAGCAGGGGAAAGCTCACAAAGCAGGTGTCACAAATCTTTAGAACTGTAAGAGGAACTCTGGACCAGAAGGGTCAGCAACAGGCTTCACTCTCACCATGCTTACCTTAGCGGAATGAAGAGAATGCCATTGATGACATTGAGCTGTTCCAGCACGCTGGACATACTGGGAGCAGTGAACTAAAAACAGAAGCAAATGAAATGCCATTACTCTTCTATTAACGAGAAGTGGTAAGGTGCCACTTGGCGCAAGTTTCAGGCTATCCCCATTTCCTCATGAGAAAAAATCCCTAAAAAGAAGAGCGAAGAACTGGGTTTAAAATTACAATTCCGGATAATATAAGGATCGGGGCACAGCAGACACATCAAAATAGTGTTTCAGAATTTAGGGCAGAAACAGGATGATGCACCTGTAGATAAATGAACAAAAACAGACATCGGAGAGTAAAGAGAAAAAGCTGGGAGGGGATGCACAGTTGATGGCGATTAAAAAGGCAGGTGGCAGTGAAGCTTCTGATGCAGCTAAAAACAAAACATAGCAGTGTAACTGCAGAAGAAACAGGTGCGAAAAGAGATCTGAGGCATGAAGTATGGGCTGTGTGCAAGTAGATCAGAAAGGCAGCAAGATGGAAACATCGAAAACAGATTGGAGACTGAGAAAAAGGGCACAGGAGTTATGGAATATTTGAGGAGAAAGCAAGCAGGATCGAGAATGTTGACCAGACTATGGAGAGGTATATAAATAAAGTAGTAAGAGAGAAGGATATGAATAAACAACCAGGAAAGGAATAAGGATATGCAGCAAGGTGGAAAAAGGAATCACTGTTGGTTGAGGCTATTTTCAAAATAGGGAGCACAAAGACAGGATTTAACAGAGACAGAAACGAAGTAACAGTAGCATGCATTCCATTATCTCCCTGCTTCTATTACTTTGTCTTTCCTGAATGCGTACAAATGAAATACATCATGGCTGTCCTTTACTGTACTAATGCTCGTCTGGAGATGCAGGATAACTCAGTCTGATCAGGAGATGGACATTTGACCCTAGCAGATGCAGTTACCTTAAGAGGCATAATATTGGCATTGGATCCATTCTTATAAATCTCGTTCATTGTGCGCTGAAGAGATACTGCTTGTTGTGTGAGGTGTTTCAGGTACTCCGAGCTCTCCTTTGTCTTTTCGTGCAGTTCCCCAAACTGAAAACGAAAGAAAAGTATTTCATTTCACATGATGGTGAATTTTAGTAATGGGCAATATTAACATTTCAATGCAGGCCACTGAACAAAACTGTGCCCATCTTTGTTGCCAAGCTGTCAGGTATAGGGCAATGTTTTAATCAAGCAATATTTTATAACTTTTGTTTTTCACATCCTTCATTGGAACTTGGCATCAGAAATATAAAAATAATCAATGATTTTAAAATATGCAAAGGACCAATACTTTGTCTTTTCTGAATCTTCCAAACAACCCTGCACTACATATACCAAAGGACAGGCTCCAGTTTTGTGGTTCTGGCCATGCTCTGCTTCAGTACTCCTCTTGTTACGTGCTGACTCCTCTCAAAAGGCTACAAGTCTATAATCAATCCCATAACCTCCGACACTGATGAACCACCGAGATACCCATTTTCCCTAACCTTCAGCCATTGATTCTGAAGTGTATCAGCTAGTGCAGGCTAAACATACTGCGCAGCATTGCCTTATGGATCCTCTGCCACACCCTTGTAGTTTGACATTTATTTGTACCTCTTCGCTGCGGTAATCAAAGGGATCACACTCAATTCCAGGAGTATGCTGATAACACTCGTATCAAGGCCACCAGGAAAACAGAACTTGAAGCCAGCCAATATCATAAATCATCTGGAACTGGTCTACTAATAGATGAAGGAAAACTACCACTCTTGAAGAGACCATAACAGAGGTGATGGGCAGAGACGATGGACGCTGAGCACAATGCAATACCATTCATTTGGCCCATAACCCCGGTAACAAGTCAAGAGTAAGGAAACGGTCTGTTACTTTTAAAGGGGGGCGGGGGAGGATTCTGGCCTGTAGTAAGGTATGGAGGCTCGCTATAGCACGTGACCCTGGCACCTTCTGTGGCCTCTGGGACATTAACATGGTCTGTGGTGCAGCGCTGAATTCTCTATACAGCAGCATCTACAGGTTATAAGAGGATATTTGTAATGCGCGAACATATCATCCCCTTAACGGTTTCATGATGCTGGGGGCCGTCGGGGTGATTAAGTGAGCTATTGCCCAGAGTCACACGATGCTGAGCTGCCGCCGGCGATCGAACTGTTAACCCCGCGCTCCGGAGTCATCTGTTCTGGCCAGTGCGCCACCTTGCATAGAAAACCATGTGTGCATACAGTGACTAGTAAGTTACCCTTCAAGAAGAGAGGCTAAGTCATTTTAAAATAAATGGGGGCACATGCAAAAGAGAGCGAGAACAGAAGATGTCATATCTCCAGTGGGCGCACATCGGACATAGCTCAGCAGGTGCCTCATGGAGCTGTTTGTGAGCATGGCAGTTTTCACAGCCCATGGGAGAGCTACCTGGCCCATACCACTGCACGGAGTACTAGTGTAGCTCGATCCGACAATATTATTAGTTCGACTGGGCAGAGGCGGATCTCTATAGCTTAGAGTAGACTAGGGTGAAGAGTAAGTCCATATGATAAACCTGTGACTGCCGAAAAGAACCTCTGAAAGGGTTTTATTTACTGTCTTTGATCTCAGTTACCCAATCTACATAACTAAGAACATGGTTTAGTTTCTGTTCTCCACTCTTTGGGGGGACCTCTGCATACTGCATGACTGATCGAATGGTCATTTCCATCCTTAATGGAACTTTCTACTGCCACGTATTCACATGGTCTGTGAACTCCTGGACAAGCAAGTACAGAAAGGGACTTCTGTTGATCTTGTGCAGCAGCTTTTGAGGCTCTGCGTTTTGAAGATGATGCCTGCACTAGTTAAGAGCTGGTACTTCCCATTACCACACATTCACAAGTAACATGACAAAGTAGTGTGGGGCACCCTAATTCTGTCCACGAGGCGCTCTCCACTACAATGAAGGACTCCATTTCACAACTCTACAACTACAAAAGAGCACTGTATGTTGAAGCCAAACCTGAGTTTTGTAGATCGTGTAGCCGTCCTTTTCATGCTGTAGTGCTGATCGAAACTCTGCTTTACTCTCATAGACCCGGGCAACAAGATGATGGCTGAAAGCAAATAAACACCCTTTAGGCCTTTACACTTGAGACTAGCACCTGCAAGACAACCCCTTGGTTGCGAGGGTTCAATCCTCACAAAATGGGTCAGGTTGGACAATAAAAGCGGAAATTTAGTTAAAGTTAAGAGTTTAATTATTAGAGTGAGATGGCTAAATACGTTAACATGTGGTGTATTACATAGATTGTGCAGGTTTTCTAAGCAATGGAGATAAAAGCAAGAAACTAAAAGCCAATAAGAAAACAAAATGTTAAACAGCTCTTTGGAAAAGTAGTTGCTAAATGGGGAAAACACTATTTTCCCAAAAGGGGAAAGAGAATCCCAAAGGCCACTATACTCAATGGTAACGCCATCTGCCAATTGGAAAGTCATGCTTAGGGATCTCAGCAGATGGGAAGATTATCCTGCTATGAGCACTAGATGTTTAAGGAATTTCGTCTTACACTTTATGGCCTAAAGGAGCTATGCGATCCCTTTGTGTCCTATCAGAAATGTGTGTCGAGTATAGTGACAACCCCTTCACCAATAACATACTGTAGTGTTTGCTGGAGGATCCAGCATAACAGCTGCAATTTAAATTGAATTAAATTGAAAGCCACTTCTCAAAAATGAATCGATAGGCTAACTGTGGACCACAATATCCGTGTAGCATTAACAATTTGTTTGTTATTTTACAGTACGACAGGGTTATGGCTTTGGATCACTAATAAAATAAATTTATGAACTGCAAAGTCCCTTCACCCCTTTTGCTGATCAGAGAAATAGTTTTCCCAGATCAATGAACCAGTGCCAACTCATAACTAACAAGTTACTTACCTTCAGCAATACCTTATCTGGTAGAGACTATCAAGCCGCAGTCCTTAACTCAGAATTATCCCCAGGCGTCAGACTGGGTCCGGAAACGTATTGTGAGCAGTACCACTGCACGCTGGTAGGTGGCATCATTAGTTTCCACATGGCTTCGTCATCGTCCTAGCCAGAAGTGACATGCGCTGTGCCTATATAGGCACCAACCCAGTGTGCTGACGTCAGTTTTTTCATGACTTTCCACACCAGGACAGCGAAGAACGAAGAACACGGACCACTGATGTCGAAAACTAGGGCCCTGAAAGGGGAACAAACGTGTTCCTAGAAATCCGTTCACATAGCTGGGAGGATGGGTGGGTATGGAATCCGCGGCTAGATAGTCTCTACCAGATTAGGCGCTACCAAAGGTAAGTAACTTGTTCACCTGATAAAGACTTATAGCCGTAAATTCCTTACCTCAGAATAGATACCCAAGCAATACTTTCCCAGAGGTGGGTCTGCAAAACTGTTTCACACTAGATAGTCCTGCAGGACCGAACGAGCAACATGCCCGTCCAGACAGACTTGACTGTTCAGGATTAATGCTTGTTGAACGTGTGTAAAGAAGCCCACGTTGCAGCCTAGCAGATATCCAGAACCGGAACTCTGAGTGCTAAGCAGTGGCCGCAGCCTTAGGTTTGATCTTAATGCAGAGCACAATTCATCGTCAGATGGTCTGTTTCTGCATGGACTTTCCCTTCTTCGCTTCGACGTACCCCACAAAGAGTTGGTCGTCCACCTGAAACTCTTTGGTGTGGTCAAGGTAGAACAACAACACTCTTTTTGGATTCAGTTGGTGAAGTAGCTCCTCTTCCTTAGAAGGATGTGGTGTAGTATAAAAGGTAGGCAGGGTGATGTACTGGGCTACATGAAAAGGAGTGGCAATTTTCCGCAGAAAGGAAGCTCTAGTGCGAAGAGCCAGCTTGTCTGGGTAGATGTTCAAGTAAGGAGGCTTAGATGACAAAGCCTGTAGCTCACTGACCCCAGCGCAAATGTTGTTGCCACGAGGAAGGCCATCTTGATTGTAAGAAGCCCGAGAGGACACTTGTGCATTGGCTCTAAGGGAGTGCACAACAGAAATGTAAGGACGAAATTGAGGTCCCACTGATGCATGATGAAGGGTAAAGATGGAAACGTTGTTCAAACCTTTCAAAAACCTAGTCACCATAGGGGATTTGAACAAGGATAGCTTATCTGGCAACTGCAGGAAGCCTGAGATGGCAGAAAGATTGCCCTTTAATGTGCCCATAGCAGAGACCTGCTGGGCAAGAGAAAGGATAAAGAGAAGGGCCTGAGGGAGGAGAGCAGAGAGAGGGTCAACCAGTTTCTCTGCACACCATGACACAAACTTGTCCCAACAGCAGGCGTATACACTCTCGGTAGAGGGACACCCGGCTGCCAAGATAACATTGCAGACTTCGGAAAGAACGTCAAAAGCGGTCAACTGTCGCCGCTCAATCTCCACGCATGAAGGTGGAGCGTTGACAGGTGCGGGGAGAACCCTCCCCTGTTGCTGCGACAGAAGATCCTTCAGAAGGGGCAGCCTGATCAGAGGACCGATGGTATGCTCAGCAGCTTGGGATACCAAACTCTCCGAGCCCAGTCCGGAGCCACAAGGATGACTTGGGCCCAGTCGTTCCTGAACTTCTGGAGAACTCTGGGAAGGAGTGGTATAGGTGGAAAGGAGTACAGAAGGTTGAGCTCCACTCGAGACAAAAGGCATCTCAGAGTGAGAGCCGCCTTGGAAACTCCAGCGCACAAAACTGCTGACATTGTGCATTCTCGGCAGTGGTGAACAGATCTAACCAAGGCTCTCCCCACTGATGAGACCTTGCACCCCCTCCAGATGGAGATGCCACTTGTGATCCCCTAGACATTTTGGCTGAGTTCATCCGCCCTGGCGTTCAGAGCAGTACCTTATGGCAATGGTTTTGTTCGTGAACACCTGCACTAGCATTCCCTTGATAGAGGGCAAAAAGGCTTTTAATGCCAACTGGATCGCCCGGAGCTCCAGTAGGTTGATGTAGAGTCCGGATTCCGCCAGAGACTAGAGGGCTCCGATCTCCACGTCTCCCAGATGGCCGCTCCGTTGCAGGAGTGACACATCTGTCACCACTGTCAGATCTGGTTGGGGGAGGGAGAGGGGTCTGCCGCTGGACCTATCGCGGTTCGTTAACCACCACTGCAGATCTTTTGCAGTTCCCTCCGAGATCTGGACCATGTCAGAGAGATTACAGTTGCTGTGCCCACTGTAACTTCAGATCCCACTCCAGAGCCCGCATATGCCAGCGGGCATGTGTCACAAGCACGGTGCAGGAGGCCATGAGGTCCAGCAGTCTTAAATCACTCTCACTGAAATCCAGGATAGAGGCGGAAACAGCGGTATCATAGCCTGAATATCCTGGACTCCCCGTTCAGGAGGATAGGCCCGAAACTGCACCGTGTACAGAACAGCTCTGATGAAAGGGAGAGTCTGAGAGGAAGTCAGGTGTGACTTCGGTATATTGATAGTGAACCCTAGCGAGTGCAGGAGGTTCGCTGTAGTCTGAAGATGGGAGACAACAGCCTGGGGCGAGCCCGCCTTCAACAGACGGTCGTTGAGGTAGGGGAAGACCAGCACCCCTGATCACCGCAGATGAGCTGCAACCAACGTCATCACCTTGGCGAACACCCGAGGAGCACCAGTAAGGCCAGAATGGAGCACAGCAAACTGAAAGTGCTTGTGGCCCAACATGAACCGCAGGCAACACTTGTAGGCAGGCAGGACGGCAATGTGGAAGTATGCGTCCTGCAGGTCCAACACTACCATCCAGTCTCAGGGGTCCAGGGCAGACAGACCTTGAGCGAGAGTGTGCACTGCAAATTTCTCCATTTTCAGGAAGAAATTGAGAGGGAGGAGGTCTAGGATAGGACGAAAGGGTCCGTCCATTTTGGGCACCAGAAAATAGTGGGAATAACAACCACAACCTACTCTGGCATCAGAACCCTCTCTACGGCTCCCATGGCATAGAGAGCAGCTACTTCCTGGCGGAGCAGGAGAGATGGCCCTCCGTCAGCTTGTCTCGGGCATGGTAGGAGGGATAACTAAAGGGGTTTGGAGGCTGCGGTTGCTGAGGGGTGCGGGGGATGGTGTGGGGGGGGGAAGGGGAGGAGTGAACTGGCCTGACCTCTGGCTGCCCAACACACAGGGGTCGGTGGGCCCTGCATCCTCAGCCACGCAGACGCGGAGAAGCTTGAGCGGCTGGTGGCTGGGAGGGTAAAGACGCAGCTGGACGCCCATTCCGTGGCCACGAAAGGAGGGAAAGGCGGACTGAGGTTGGCGAGAGGCCATGGAAAGGGCCAAAGACCTGACCAAAGCTCTGCTGTCCTTTAAGTGCTCCAGCGTGAAGTCCACCTTGCCTGCAAAGAGATGGGAGCCATCACAGGCCATGTACATAAGCAATGCTTGGACATCCCCAGAAAAGCCAATTGTCCTCAGCCTAGTGTAGCATCGCAAGGCCACTGACGAGGAAACCGCTCTGCATAGCGAGTCGGTCGTGTCCATCCCACATCCGTTTGTGAACTTGGCTGCATCTCTCCCATCTGTCATTGCTTCGGAGTGTATGGCCCGGTCCTCCTCCAGGACCATGGGCAGCACCCTGCACAACTAAATCCCACAGTGCATGGGAGTAACGGCCCAAAAGGCACCCAAGTGTGGACTGCAGTGCCAGGCTGGTGGAAGAAAACATTTTCTTTTCTAAGCTATCCAGCCTCTTGGATTCTCTATCCGGTGGAGTGCTAGGGAGTGTGCCAGGATTTACACAGGAGGTGGAGCACTAAGCTCTCCTGGGTAGGGTGCTGCATGAGGAAATTGGGTTCCCCTCGGGCGGGGAGGTGGTGGCGGGAAATCCTCCTGTTCAAAGGAGCCCCTTTGCAGGATTTGGACCAAGTCGCAAGCAGGACGTCCATGAGGGCTTGATTAAATGGGAGAAGCTGTTCTGAGGGTGTTACTCTCGGATGTAGCTACTCTGTCAAGACATTAGTCAAGACATGAGGTAGGATAAGGTCCAGGAACTTGGACGCCCTCCTTACCACCACTGCAAAAGAGGCTCCCTCCTCCATAGCCATAGTAGGAGGAGAGGATGCCACTATCTGGAGAAGTGTCTAGTCCCCTGGCATCCACCAAATCCTCACACCAGTCCATGTTAGGGTCTAGGGGCTGGTATTCCTCAGGGTCCAGTGACCCTTACCAATGCTCCCCGAGTCCCAGTCCATAAGAATAGGACTCTGGCTACAGCTGGAAGGCATGGCTGAAGTCGGCAACGGCTTCGGATGAAGCCTCTCCGGCTCCATGTTGTAGTTGGGAATAAAAATGAGGATGGTATCGGCTGTGCCAGGAAGGTCGGCATCGGGACCGGAGCCGGAGAGGGTCGAAGTGGTATGACTGGTGATGGTGTAGAACCATCCGTGGATCCATGGGGCCATTCTGAAGCTGGGGATAGAACTTCCGGCAGAGAACCAGTGGGGCCCCCTCCCGAACCTGCGGGGCCCAAAGTGGTGCCAGCGGGAATGGACCACCAAATATGAGGTGCATGGCCTCATAGAACTCACGAACTTGGGCAGAGGTCGCTCCGGCTCCCAGAAACTCGGGGAAGAGCAGAGCTCAACCGCAGTGCCAGACCTTGTATGACGATGCTCCCCTGTCTCGTCGAATGACTTTAATGGACGTGGCGAAGTCGAAGATCTCTTCAACTCCTTATTTTTCTTTCTCTTGTAGGGCTTATCCAAAGACAACTTTGAATGCGAAGAGGATCTTGGGCGACCAATCCCAGGACCTCGCTCTTGACCGAGATTGAGACTGTTGCAGTGTCGCACGTCGAGTGGCAAGGAGCTTGAAGGAGTGCTCCCTCAAGGCCTGGGGTGTATGGCGCAGCAGTCAACTCAGGTCTTCATGTCGTGGTTGCGCTTGAGGCACCAGAGGCAAACAAGGTGCCGGTCCGTCAAAGACATCTGTCGGTGACAGACACCGCTGGGCTTGAAGCCAGAATTCCTTGTTGACACTCTACCACACCAGGAGAAGATCTCAAAAAAGACTTCGATAAAAAGTCGAAAAAATTAAGTCAAAAAATGACTGGGGGTAGCTCTCTCTGGATCTGCGCTGACTGGCGCAGAAAGAAAAGAACTGCCATCAGCACGCTGGGGTGGCGCCTATATGCCACTTCCGGTGCGGACGACACCAACTACCGGAGTGCAGGGGTACTACTCACGGAAAAATTCAATCCATGCCTGCGGATAATTCTAAGGTAAGGATCCTGCAGGTAGAAGTCTCTATCAGATAGGAAAAAACGTCATGCCTCCATGCCCCATCTCTTACCCTGACCTCATTAACCAATTCATCACAAGGGAAAGTCACTAAGACTTTCTACTGTGCATTGATGAACACAGTGTACCTTGGCATAGCAAAAATATCATAAAGGGAAATTACAGTTGGTATAAAATTCAACTGTTGAACTAACAGCCAGCTGGAGAAGAAGCTTCAACGGCCAGAATATCTGGTCTGGCTGGCAGTAAAGACCAGTGGTAAAATGAAATATTTATACATTTCCCAAAAATGCAGATAATAACTATCACTCTACATGCAGGAGAAGGATTATGTTACTTACCCTGTAAGCATCTGTTCTTGGCATGTAGAGCTGTAGATTCACATGCTTTGCATACTTCTTCCATCTAGTGTTGGGTCCGGATGTTTACAAGTTGTTTTTCTTCGAGGAAGTCTTTTCCAGTCACAAAGTAAGGTGACTCCTCCTTTTGGTGATATTGCGCTTGGGCATCGACTCCATCGTTGGATTGTTTTCCCGCAAGAGGGTGAGAATGGAGTAAGTAAGTGAAGTATAGCGATGTCCATGCGTATGTAATGTAAATAATGAGAACTGCAACTAAATGTGTCTGGGGAGGTGGGAGGGCGCATGTGAATCTACAGCTCTACATGTTAAGAACAGATGCTTACAGGGTAAGTAACATAATTAGTTCGAGACATGTGTACTGTAGATGCACATGCTTTGAATAGACTATTTAGCAGTATTCTCCCAAAGCGGTGGCTACCCGGTAGGTGTTGCAGTTGTTTGAAAAAGTGTTTTTAGCACTGCTTGTCCTACATTAGCTTGTTGACATGCTAACACATCCACACAATAATGTTTAGTAAAAGTGTGTGGTGTAGACCATGTTGCTGCTTTACATATATCAGCTATGGGAATGTTACCTAAAAAGGCCATAGATGCTTCTATTTTTTTTTTTAGTAAAATGTGCTCTAGGAGGTATAAAGTTCTTTTAGCTTTAACATAGCAAGTTTGAATACATTTAACAATCCATCGAGAAATACCAGATTTAGAGATCTGATTGCCTTTGTGAGGTGGAACAAATGCCACTAAAAGTTGCTTTGTTTTACGAAAATGTTTTGTCCTCTCAATATAGTATAATAGTGCTCTTCTGACATCAAGTGTGTGAAGAGCCTCTCTGCTACTGAATCAGGTTGAGGAAAGAACACAAGTAACTCAACTGATTGGTTAATATGAAAAACAGAAACCACTTTTGGAAGGAATTTTGGGTTTGTGCGAAGAACTACTATCTTTATGAAGTTGAAAGAAGGGTTCTTCTAAGGTTAATGCCTGTAGCTCACCAACTCTCCTTAATGAAGTGATAGCAATTAGAAAGGAAACTTTCCATGAAAGAAATTGTAATGAACAGTTGTGTAATGGCTCAAAAGGTGGACTCATGAGCCTTGTGAGAACGATGTTAAGGTTCCAAACTGGTGCAGGTGGTACCCTGTGTGGTATTATTCTATTAAGTCCTTCCATAAAGGCTTTAATTACTGGAACCTTGAACAAGGATAAGTGTTGTCTGTTTTGCAAATATGCGGCTACTGCTGCATCCGTATAGGCTAAGCCAGCTCGCTGTAGATGCAAAAGGTAACAAATAATATTTGCATAGATGCATCTAGCGGATTAATAATGTTCTTGTTACAATATACAAGAAATCGCTTCCATTTTGCCGCATAACATGCCCTGGTGGTAGGTTTTCTTTAAGATTTGTCATACAATCTGATGGTAAATTTAAGTATCCAAACTCTATGACTTCAGGAGCCAAATCGCTAGGTTGAGCTCCTTGGGGTTTGGGTGTCTGATTTCTCCATGGTTGTGAGTGAGGAGGCTGGACTGAGGTGCAGCATTTGATGTGGAATCACTGATAGTTCTAACAGTGTGGTGAACCATGGTTGATGAGCCCATGTGGGAGCCACTAAAATCAGTGAGTGATGTTTGCCTGAGCTTCCGAACCAGAAACGGAAGGAGGGGGAGAGGTGGAGGTGGAAAAGGGTAAGCAAATATCCCTGATCCCTATCCCTGATAAAGCATTGCCTTTGGATAGAGGGTATGGGAACCTGGAGGCGAAGTTTGGGCATTTTGAGTTGTCTGCTGTGATTAACAGATCTATTTGCGGGAATTTCCATTTTTGGAAGTATGGAAGGAGAACCTGGAGATTAAGGTCCCATTCGTGTATTTGTTACTTAATCCTGCTGAGGAGGTTGGCAATTTGATTGTTCACGCCTGGGAGGTTCTCTGCCAGAATATTAATTCTGTGATGAATTGCCCAATGCCAAATGGTCTGAGAGGAGCGTGACAGTTGTAGAGAATGTGTCCCCCCTGTTTTTGTACATAGTACTTGGCTGTCATATTGTCTGTGCGGACTAGGACAACTTTCCCTAAGAGGTGAGGTTGAAAAGCTTTTAGTGCTAGATACACAGTTAGAAGCTCTAGGTAGATGATGTGGAGACTTTTGTGCTTGTTGTCCCATAGACCCTGAATTGTTAGATTCAGTAGATGGGCACCCCAACCTGTTGAGGTTCTTTAATTTTGACCCCATCTTATAGTCACCGCCATTTTTGTGTTGCCTTTACACAGGCTGCTCGATGAGTGAAGTGTCTCTGCCCTTTTGGACTGCAACGTGTCAAAAACCCCCTCCGTCCTTGTCCTTAAACCAATCTCAGACACCAGCCGGCCTAACTAATCCTTGTCTGGACTACCTAATCCCCGTATCAACTATCTGTTAGCCTTTAGTATTCTCCTCTCGCCATATCTTATCTTCTGGCCTTCGCTATTCTCTCCCTGTGTTTTCCTACTTTGTAACCTTCCTCTTGAAGCATACAGATATGTCCTGCCATTGCAAACACCGAACTATGGGTACCAGTATTGATTAACTTTGGGGGCTGGATAACACACAACATGTAAGCAGAGAGCATTCTGGTGACACAATATCTTGTTTTCAAACTCTCCTGATTGGCTAAAAAATTTATGTGATGGGTGTATGTTTGTACAGATGTATTTCGACGATAAAAGCTTGTGAGCCACGGAGTCAAGTGGCAGTCCCCTGAGAACCTACTTGATGTACTTCTTGGACAACTGTGCTTAGCTGCAGCTAATAAACTTGGTTTTCTACGCCAACAGAGTATTCCGTGTCTCTGTGCAACAAGGCAGGTGAACCCGAAGATTTCAGGCGTGCCCTGCGCCGCCAGGCCCAAAGGCCCGGTTCTTCAATTGGCGCCCAACGTGGGGCGGCTTCAGAGGTAGCGGTTGAGCCCAAGGATCATGAGGAGCCCCGCAGGAAAATTCCAGAGGAGGCGCCCCCACACCAGCGACCCCTGTATGTCGAAGAGTGGGCCGATGGTCTTTTGAAGTGTGGCTTCTCCTTTCCCACGGCTGCTGGTGCCTGCTGCCCTGACTGCTGCCCTGCCTTGGTCCCTCTTTTGGTGATGACTGGTATTGCGAGACGTTAGACGGACCTCTGTTGGCGTGAAGAAGACATTTGTTAAGTACTGGTGGGTAGCTCCCACTCCTTTTTGTTTGTTTTTGGGTTCTTAGATTCGAAAATTGCAATTGTCGAAGCCAAGGGGTGAGTACGTTTGTGCTGTTTTGATTAGCCCCTTGTTGTTTGTAGGAAGCCAGTGAAAGTAACGATGCCTGGTTTCAGTAAGTTTAAAAAATGGTGTTGTTTTTGTTGCGATACGGACTCCCGACTGGAGGACTCTTGTCCAATTCCTCCGGCTGGAACTCCTACTTATGAGCTTTATTCTAAACATGGTATAGGCCCCATTACCTTTAATGAAATATGGGTCCGCTATACGAAGAAAGATGGTGTTTTACAGTGGCCACATAATGGTAGTTTTGAGCCTGATATTTTAGACAATTTAGAAGCTACTTTGTTTAAAAGAAAAGCCCGGCCGGCTATGTTCGACTCTTTTCGCCTTTGGCGCAAGGAAGCCAAACAGAAAGAAATTAAACAGGCAAAAAGAGATAGGAAAGAAAAAGATATCACTGTCATACAGGCTGCCCAACAGTTTAAAAATAATGAAATAGATCATGCGATAGAGATCTTAGATAGGCAACATCACATGGCGATTGACAAATGTTACCCAGTGCTGCCAACTTCTTCCCCAAATCGCGATGCTGATCCTGAGAAGGATCCTTTAATGTCTCACTTATTACGATCGCCCCCGCCCTATGTACAAGGCGCTAATGCACCCCCGCTTTTGTTACCCGTCCAACAACCTGTTATTTTCCCACCAGCTCCAGCTCCTGCACCTCCAACACAGCCCTTTGTGGCACTGCCACTCCCGCCATTTCCTTTGCCGTCAGCTCCCTTGTTTCCAGCTCCTCTGCCTCCGACTTCTTTGCTTCAGTCTTCTTTGCCTTCGACCTCCGCTCTACCTGTTGCCTCTTCTCCTGCTCCGTCTCATACATTATCTCTTGTTTTTCTGTCAACTTCCCCTTCTATCCGTCAGCGGATGGTTGAGACTGTTTATGGTCTCTTTTCTCCTCTCTTTGGGTCAGTAAGTCTGACTCCTGTTCTTCCCCGTAGGCAGACCCGTAGTTTACTTCCTGACTCCCAAGAACGAGATACGTTCATGGGTCTTGCTCGCAGGTGGATCCTGAGTGATCTCGAATATACTGTTCGAGATATCATGGATACTTTTGAACAGTGGGATGCCCCTGTACAAAGATTCGTTTTCAATGCCATGTGTGAAATCCTAGGTCAGGAATGGGAGGCCACGGGATTGGGTTTAGCTCCCAAGGGTTTGCTGGATATTAGGACTGATTTTGATAAAGGAATTATTGTGGGTCCTGAGGTTGAGAATGCTATACGGACACTTATTACTTTTAGATCAATGTTCTTTTCCCGGTCTTTGTCTGAACCTGATCCTTCTGTTAGGCGCAAACTGAAACACTACCCTATGCGAGAGGTTCCCCCAGTATGGAGAGAAGAGGTTGCAGCCCAGGGTAATAATCCGCTTATACCGGCTCACTTCCAACGTATATGGGTACATGTACCTTGGAAGAGATCTGAGGTGCTGGCCCTTAAACAGTCTTTACCTGACCCCGTAAAAACCCTGCTGGTTACTACAAGGAATTATCTCAGACTGTTGACGCTTGTATTATGAATTTGGCTGACAGATATGTTAATGGGAAATGTTGTCCCACAACCATTGTGGGCTAGGATTCGGAAAGAGGACCACGCCCAAGAATTAGGAGGTGATTGGAATGCTATACTGGCTGCTGATGGGCTCCAAGTGGGTGGTGCTAAACCCGATAATTTAATTGCAGAACTTCCTGGTAGAATAATTACCTTAATGAAAACTATGATGCCCGCTCTGCGAGTTAATTGGGATAAGTTAGCTGCCTGTAAGCAGAAGAAGGATGAGAGTGTCTCTGACTTCTTCACTCATTTTGAAGGAACGTTTCTTGATCACAGTGGTCAGGATATGAGCACAGAGGGGGACAGCGATTGTTCGTAGATAAATTTGTATTTAATTTGCTTCCCGAGCTCTCTAATAAATTAAAGGATTCCGAAAGTTCATGGGCTGTTTCTTCTTCAGCCCAGATATTGGCTACTGCCCAATATTACGAAAATAGGGATAAGGAGGAGAAGGACAAATTGGATAAAAAGACTAAAGATTTAAAGACGAAGGCTCTTTTACAACAGGCTTATCCTCCTCGTCCTGCTCAGCGCCAGTTTCAGCCCACTCCCCAGTTTCAGAAGGTGTTTCAGAAACCTGAGCCTTTTGTTCCACGGCCTCCACTGGGTCCTAATCAATGTGCCTATTGTAAGGAAGAAGGTCACTTTAAGAATAATTGCCCGATATTATTGCAGCGTGCTGGTGGTACGCCTGGGCCGCGAGGCCGAGGTGGCTTCCAGTCAACACCTAGGGGAGGGGGCGAAGTACCATGTCCCAGGATCAACGTTCCTTTCCGCCGCAAAATTCCATGAATTATTTTGATCAGCAAAATACTCGGTCTGCCCATTATTATAATGACGATTATTATATGGAAGATGAGAATCAAGGTTTCTCTAGCTAGGACAGCCGTGGACAAAGTGAGGGAGTCATTTCAGTTCCAGTGGACCAAAATGGGCCTTATGTTGATGTCGTTGCGCTTGGTGTATCAGAACCATTTCTCTTGGATACTGGTGCAACAAAGAGTTCTATCATCCACTCTAAACTCCCTGGGGCACCTTTGTCTGGCTTAACAAATGTTTCTGTAGGATTTTCTGGCGCCCCGGTTCGTAACCCAGTTTCTTGTCTTTTACCTATCTCCATTGGCCCTTATGATTTGGAGGCTCCTCTTATTTTGACAACTGGTTGTGGTGAGAATTTGTTGGGGTTGGACTTGTTAAAGAGATTGTATGCGACACTGCATTGTTCTCCTTCTGGTGTTCACCTTACTTTAGGCAAGAGATTAATTTCCCCGACATATTTGTCTAGAGACCAACTCCCTTCTGAATTACGTTCCCTGCCTACTACTCTTTGGGCTACAGGCCCCAATGATGTTGGTCTCTTGCAGATTCCACCCTATGTTGTCACCCTCAAGTCCAATGTTAGGTTACCTCGCATTCCTCAGTATAGAATTTCGAGTGATGGTGAGAGAGCGCTGATGGCTATCATTTATGATTTGGTTGAGAAAGGTGTGGTTGAAGAGACTAGAGGAAATGTGTGCAATAGTCCTGTTCTGCCTGTCCTTAAACGTACTGACTCTTCCCAGCCACCGGTTTACCGTTTTGTAATCGATCTCCGGGAGGTCAACAAGATCGTTGTACCCCAGTTTCCTGTCGTCCCAGATATCACTGCTTTATTGACAATGATACCTGCCTCAGCTGCCTGGTTTTCGGTCATTGACCTTAAGAATGCTTTCTTTAGCATTCCCATTGCTGAGGAAAGTAGGGATATTTTTGGCTTCTCTTTGGGAGGCCGAAGCTTCCGGTTCAAGCGCGCACCTCAAGGCTATTGTGAAAGTCCCTCCATTTATAGTCAGGCTTTGAAAACTCAGCTCGATGCTTTCACTTTGCCTCCAGGTGCCACCCTTATTCAGTACGTAGATGATCTGCTAGTTGCTGCTGATTCTGAGGAAATTTGTAAACGAGTTACTGTTTCACTGTTGCATCACTTGTCTGACCTTCATCATAAGGTTTCACCCTCTAAATTACAATATTGTCGCCAAGAGGTTACCTACTTAGGTCATCTCTTGTCGAAGGAGGGACGGCGGTTGACCCCAGAAAGAATCCAATCAATTGCACAAATGTCTGTACCATGCACAGAGAGAGAGGTGCGTGCCTTTTTAGGTATTACCTCTTACTGCAGACAATGGATTCCGAATTTTTCTTTGTTAGCAAAACCCTTTGTTAGCACTTACCCTTAAAGATACCCCCCAACCTCTTCCTTGGACAGAGGAATGCCAGAAAAGTTTTACTGATTTGCGTACTTCCTTGTGTTCTGCTCCTGTGTTGGGTACTCCGGATTACAGCAAACCTTTCACACTTTATGTGCACGAGAGAGAAGGTTGCGCGTTGTCAGTTTTGACACAACAATTTGGTGACAAACAACGCCCGTGTGCTTATTTTTCGGCTACGTTAGACCCTGTAGCTAAAGCACTACCTAGTTGTCTGAAAGCTACAGCAGCAGCAGCAGTTTCTATTCGCCAATCTGCTGGATTGGTGCTAGACAATACGCTTATTGTCATGGTGCCACATGCAGTGGATACACTTTTAAACAGGACAAAAACCCAGCATCTTACGAGCGCCCGTTTATCGGGGTATGAGCTGACGCTCTTGGCTAGTCACGTGCACATCAAGCGATGTAATACCCTAAATCCAGCTACATTGTTACCAATCCCAGTAGAGAAAGACATTCAAGAGCAACATGATTGTTTTCTCCGTACAGAGGAGGAGACAAAAGGTAGGATTGATTTAAAAGATACGCCGCTCCTGGACCCGGATGGGATCCTATGGGTGGATGGTTCGTGTTTTAAGCTCCCCAATGGTGAAACGACTGCAGCCTATGCTGTTACCACTTTGCATACGATTGTGGAGACAGCACGCATTAGGCAGAATTCAGCCCAAGCAGCTGAATTGATAGCTCTGACTAGAGCTTGTGTATTGGCCGAAGGGAAGAGAGTGAATGTGTTCACCGACAGCCAATATGCATTTGGGGTGGCCCACAGTTTTGGCCGCCTTTGGAGGGAAAGAGGATTCTTTACCTCACATGGTACTAAAATACAGCATGGTCAGTTAGTGAATGACCTTTTGGAATCACTGGCTTTACCCACTCAGATAGCAATTGTGAAGTGTAGTGCGCATAAAAGGGTCACTGATGATGTGGGTGAAGGAAACGCTTTGCGGATCAGATAGCGAAAGAGACAGCGAGAGATGTGACGAGTCATATGTATGTTGCTGGACCTGCTAGATGGGTCAGTCAAGGAGGAATGTGTGAGGACACAATAGAAAGTGTGAAAATGATTCAGGAAGAGGCTACAGAGAAAGAATTGAGTAAGTGGAGAGATAGTACGGGAATGTTGGATGCGACAGGATGTTGGATAGAATTGTCAGAACACCAACGTTGGCTGTTACCAGACGCCTATGTACTTCCAGTAGTGACTATGGCGCATGGTCCAGCCCACATCAGTGCGAAAGGAATATGCAAGCTTTTGGCTCCGGTATGGCAGAATGCAGGGATTCCTAAATGTGCAGACAATCTTGTTAAACATTGCATTGTTTGTTTGATGCACAACCCAGGAAGAGGGACACCAACCCCAGCAGGCCATTTTGCTCCCCCAACGTATCCTTTTGAGGTAGTGCAGATAGACTACATTCATATGGAGAGATGCAGAAACTTAAAGTATGTCCTTGTGGTGGTATGTGCCTTTTCCAGATGGATAGAGGCCTACCCCCTAAAGGATAATACTGCCTTGTCTACAGCTAAGGTCCTTCTGAAAGAATACTTCCCGAGGTTTGGTTTACCTCGAATTGTCTGGAGTGACAATGGAAGTGAATTCGTGGGTCAAATCATGCAGAAAGTATGTGCAGGTCTTGGGATTAAGCAAAAATTCCATGCGGCAAACCACCCTCAGTCAGCGGGTTTGGTAGAGTGCTATAATGGCACTCTCAAGCTTAAACTTGCAAAGATACAAGCCAGCACAGGTCTTGCCTGGCCCGACGCCTTACCTCTAGCCCTCTTGTCAACTCGAACAACTGTTCATTCTCGTGTGGGACTTAGCCCATATGAGATTGTGTTCGGACGCCCGGCTAATGTCTGGGGTGTCCCTAGACCCAAGAAGTACTCTGACATAGAATACCCAATGTTAATTGACTATTTGCATGACCTCACCACTAAATTGCGTGTTCTCCATCAGCAGGTACAAGACACCTTGCCACAGGCTTCCTCGGATCCTGGGCACACCCTCCAACCTGGCGACTGGGTGTGCCTTAAGAATTTTCAGAGGAAGAGGAATTTGGAGCCTCGCTGGCGGGAGCCAAGACAGGTCCTGCTGACGACACGTACAGCCGTAAAAGTCGTTGGGAAGAAGAACTGGATCCATGGTGTGCACTGAAAAAGGGTACCCTTGCCTTTGCCTTTTGATCAGTGGGTCCGCGAAGGTATAGGTGATTGTGAAGGAGAGAGAGTTCCCTGGTTTGTACCTTTTGGCGATGCACACCTAGAATGGTCTCGGACTGAGAAAGAGGACGATGATGTTTTGCAAGAAGCTGTACCATCGCATCTCAGAATAGATACAACTGATCCAGAGACACTTTTTCAAGACCAGACTGTGCCAAACAAGGATAGATACAATCTGAGGCCTAGAGTGGCCAAAGACATTTGAAATTTATTTTTATTTTTTCTCCCCTTCGTTCCTAAACTGCATTTTTTTTATTTCTTAGATTGCATTTTCGAATTTTTGAATTGTATATATATTTTCTTCCTTATGTGATACTGGACTCATCCCATTTTTTGCAGGGTCGTGGTAGGAGACTTGGTTTGTGACCTGAGTAGTGGCACTAGGTCTGCAGGACTTGCAGTGTCATAGGACGGCCAATAACCACAACTAAGCGAGATAGGAAGATTGCCACGAGCAACACTTTAGGGGATGACTTCCGGTGAATCAGAAATTGATAAAAAAAACAAAATGAAGGAAAAATATTGTAAATTACTATTTAATAGATGTGGCGTAGTATTATGTGTTTTAATTCTGTTATGTGTTTTATTAGCTTGTGTGGGTTGGGTTATTCACACTTTGCAGCCAGCATCAGTACCTATATCTACCTCTCAACCCATACCTTTCCGCACTACTATTTCCCCACACCAATTCTATACGCTACCAGGGCATGAACAAATTAGGAGAATGGAATATCTCAACAATTCATTCATCCAGCTATTACACCAGCATCAATTAGTAATCAATACCACCGATTGTTGGGTTTGTGGACTTTTACCCCATAATACAGATAAAGGAATGCCATATTTAGTTCTACCCTTCTCCCTAAAAGGATCTGCTTGGGCTTACACCTCTATGTTTGCCAATGCCTATGAGAACCAACATCGACATCCTGTTGGTCCGTATAGGGATGGAATTGACGTTAGTCATAATTCACTAATAAAGGGAATAGTGGCTATGTCAAAACATTATAAAACATTTAGTGAATTCCCCACCGACGAGCGACAAGCATACATTGACTGGAATGTGACACATTATGTCACTAGCCTTACAGACAGAGCCAAAAGGAAAGGATCCCCACCTATATATACTGTACCCCACCAAGGTCACCTATGTCTCCAAGCCAATGGTCAAAATCCTAAGGCTCAATTGGGAAAGAGCACTTGTAATATTACATATATCTATACATCCCGAACGTCTCCACCATTGGTAGCATCTCAAGGAACATATTTCGTCTGCCATGACAGAGCCTATACATGGTTACCAGCCGATTTCTCAGGGACTTGTTATATGGCTTTTCTCCTCCCTCCAACATATTCAGCTCCTTCGGGACATCACAAGACAAGGTACGGCAGAGGGGTTATTGCTTTGGAGGACACAGCAGGACAGGAAGGAGGTGACTTCCTTAAAGGATTCCTCCCATTTTGGGGCCCTATGGCCAATAGTAGAAATATCAGACATCTCATTCGGGTAGTTGAGGCAACAATAAATGAAACTGTCGGAGCACTGAGTAATATCACTGCTGAGCTTCAGGCGGATCGCCTTATGACATTACAGAACAGAATGGTGTTAGACATCATTCTCGCAGATCGTGGTGAAGTCTGTACATTGATTGGATCGAGTTGTTGTATTTATATACCTGATAACGCCCCTACAGTATACCAGGCCATCTCTAAATTGCACCACATTGCTGAGTCCATCCACCAGGACGAAGGAAATTGGTCTCTGATGGGATGGTTTTGGGAACTACTGTCCACATGGGGATGGAAGGTATTGACCTTTGTTGGAGTAGTTTTGGCCATCATCTTCTCGTGTTGCCTTTGTTTACAATGTGGCCCCGCAATATGTGGTCTTTGTGCTATTATGTGTGTCCCAAGACCCATGCCACAGAAAACGGAGAATATGAAGATGAAGATGATGTTGCAGCAACAGCTTGACGACTTCATGACCATCGACATTGATTCAGATTAGCGTGAGTCTTTGTGTATTGCCTGCGTAATGGCAAAAGGAGGGTCTGAGGTTCTTTAATTTTGACCCCATCTTATAGTCACCGCCATTTTTGTGTTGCCTTTACACAGGCTGCTCGATGAGTGAAGTGTCTCTGCCCTTTTGGACTGCAACGTGTCAAAAATCCCCTCCGTCCTTGTCCTTAAACCAATCTCAGACACCAGCCGGCCTAACTAATCCTTGTCTGGACTACCTAATCCCCGTATCAACTATCTGTTAGCCTTTAGTATTCTCCTCTCGCCATATCTTATCTTCTGGCCTTCGCTATTCTCTCCCTGTGTTTTCCTACTTTGTAACCTTCCTCTTGAAGCATACAGATATGTCCTGCCATTGCAAACACCGAACTATGGGTACCAGTATTGATTAACTTTGGGGGCTGGATAACACACAACATGTAAGCAGAGAGCATTCTGGTGACACAATATCTTGTTTTCAAACTCTCCTGATTGGCTAAAAAATTTGTGTGATGGGTGTATGTTTGTACAGATGTATTTCGACGATAAAAGCTTGTGAGCCACGGAGTCAAGTGGCAGTCCCCTGAGAACCTACTTGATGTACTTCTTGGACAACTGTGCTTAGCTGCAGCTAATAAACTTGGTTTTCTACGCCAACAGAGTATTCCGTGTCTCTGTGCAACAAGGCAGGTGAACCCGAAGATTTCAGGCGTGCCCTGCGCCGCCAGGCCCAAAGTCCCGGTTCTTCACTGTGAGAGAGGCATCTGCTGTTAGTACGATCTGTGGAACAGGGTCGATGAAGGGCTGCCCTTTTGTGCGTTCCACCACTGCAGAGAGCGATGGGTGCGGCTGTCTGCCAACACTAGATCTGTTAATTGACCCTGTGATTTAATCCACTTACATGCTAAGCATTCACGTAGGGGACGCATGTGTAATCTTGCATGAGGCACTATTACGATGTATGATGCCATCATCCCTAGTAGTGCATAAAAGTCCTGACTGTTAAGTATTGGTTGGTTTGAAATTGTAGTACCAGAGTTTGTAGATTTCGAACCCTGGCTGCATTGGGAGAGGCTAGAGCTGTGTGAGTGTTTAGAGTCGCTCCCAGATAGGACTGCATTTGTGAGGGTTGAAGATGGGACTTTTGCGTATTGACTGTAAATCCAAATTGATGGAGAAGGTGTAATGTAGTCTGAGTGTGTTTCAAGCCCTTTTGGTGTGTGCTGGCTTTGGTGAGCCAATCGTCTAGATATGGGAAGACATGAATTGGTTGTCTTCTGAGATGAGCTCCTACTACTGCTAGACATTTTGTGAATACTCTGGGTGCAGTAGTAACTCCGAATGCGAGTACTTTGAACTGATAGAGATTTCCTGCTATCACAAATCTGAGATATTTGCGATGTGCTGGGTGAACAGGAACGTGGAAGTATGCGTCTTAAGTCTAGTGTGGACATAAAGTCCCCTTGCTGTATAAGTGGGAGCACTTGCTGAAGCGTAACTATGTGGAAATGTTCTGACAGTAAGTACAGGTTTAACGTCCTTGGGTCCAAGATTGGTCTTAGGGACCCGTCCTTTTTGGGGATTAGAAAGTACAGTGAGTAAACACCTGACTCTTGGTGTTGTAATGGAACTGGTTCTATAGCTCCTTTGATAAAAAGAGCTTGTACTTCTTGTTTGAGGAGCTGTAGGTGCTGTAATGATAGTTTGTTAATGCGAGGTGGAATATTGGGAGGATTGCTGGTAAGCTCCAGGCAATAACCATGTTGGATAATGTCTAATACCCATTTGTATGATGTTATTGATTGCCAAATGGGAAAAAATTGTTGAAGTCTTCCCCCGACAGGTGTAAAATGATCAGGGTGAATTGTAGGCAGTGACTGCTTATCGGGAGATGGGGAGATACGTGTTTGTGTGCCTTTGCCTCTACCCTCGAAATTATTTCCTTTGTACCCACTTCTATAGAAACTTTTAGAGGTAGAGGGTTGTGTGTTGGATTTATATGAGGAGGCATTAGGGTCTGAGGAATTACCTTTGTATCCTCCTCTATAGAATGAAGGACTAAAGGAGCATCTGTTAGATGGAGACTGAAGTTCCACCATAGATTTTGCTACCTCTGTGTCTTTTTTCATTTTTTCGAGTGCCTCATCTACTTGAGGTCCAAAAAGGTGTTCTTTGTCAGGAGTATTGAGGACAGATTGCTGAACCTCCAGTTTAAACCCCGAATTCCTAAGCCATTCATGTTATCAAAGGAGAAAGCTGGTGTTAATTCCCCTTGCTGCAGTGTCAGCAGCATCTAGAGCACATCTAATGGAGGAATAAGATATTAGTTTACCTTCTTGTGATCTCTTTTTATGCTCATCTGTGAGGTGTTGGAGCAGGTCTTCCATTTCGTCCCAGTGGGCCCTGTCATATCTGGCTAATAAGCCTTGGGGGTTGGCAATGCCCCATTGGTTAGCGGATTGAGCAGCTACTCTTTTACCTGATGCAACTATTAATTTAGACTCCTTGTCTGGAGGAGGTGCATCTGCTGAAGTCTGTGAATTTGCTCTTTTGTGAGCTTTAGATACTACTAAAGAATCTAAAGGTAATTGTCCCTTAATAAAAATGGGATCAGACAGTAGAGGTTTGTATTTTTTGTCAACCCTAGGTGTTAATATACAGGCACGTACAGGGTCTTTAAAAATGTCATAGGCATGCCTTTTAACATAGGCAAACTTTGACTTGTTCTATGTGTAGAACCTAATGTCTCAAACAAAAAGTCTTCTTCTAAAGACTCTTTGTATAATGTAACCCCATGGTAAGAAGCTGCCCTGGAAATCAACTCCTGATATGCTACATTGTCATCGGGAGGTGATGGTTTTGCAGGATATAAATCAGGGTCATAATCAATTGGGGGATCGATATTATAGTCATCCTATGGGTCTGTTGGTAGTGGACTATTGTCTTTATCATCGTCCCCTATATCAGGCTGTGTGTGTGGAGAACCTTGAGGTGTAATGTGTAAAGGGTCTAAGCCTGGCAATGGTAGTAGTGGTGAAGATGGTGGAGGGGATTGAGGATTAGGGTTGATAGGACTTGTAGCCATGTCCTCCTCCTTTTTTAGAGTAATTTTGTAGCTGGTGTCCTCTGAGATAATCTCTCTTTTGGAATGTATCACACCTTTAGCCAATATATGTCCACTGTCTGGATTAATATAAATTTTCTTTTGCTTAGGGTCCAGTGTCTCCTTCATAATGTCAAAGATAGGTTCCAGAGGCTTTTGAAGGGTATCTTTTAATTTCGGTGCCGAAGGTTTCGGTGCCGAACCGGACTTTTTTCTTTTGGAGCTGAAGATTTTGGAACCGAAGATGTCTTTTCTCGACTCTGTCCTGAGCTGGAAGGCTTGACTGACTGTTTCGGTGCCGGCACGTTGGAAGCAGCGTCTCGGTGCCGACCATAGTCAGAAGGTAGTGGTGGTGCCGAAGCCTTTTGTTTCGAAGAGAGTTTAAGGGGCATAGGGGCTTTGTTACTCCTGGCACCCTGTCCTGGTGTAACGTCTTCAAGCTCTAACTCGATTTCCAGCTCGGAGTCCAATTCTTCGACAGAGAAGGCCTCCTCCTCTTCTGCCGCGGATGCCTCCATCTCTTCGAGATCGGTGTCTTCCCCGACGATGTCATGAGTGTGTTCAATGTTTTGTCTCTGCATGCCCTTTTGTCGAGCCCGACGATCCCACAAAGTCTTTTTCGATCGAAACGATCGACAAGCGTCGCAATCCTCTTCTTTGTGCTCCGGGGAGAGGCACAAGTTGCAGACTTTATGCAGGTCGGTGCGCGGGTACTTGGAGTGGCACCGAGGACAGAATTATAACGGAGTCCGTTCCATCGGCAGAAAACTGGCTAATACGTAACGGAGTGGAAGTCAACTGACGTGGCTAGGCCTGAAGGCCGCCCACGATGTCTTCTCGATCGAAGATGGAGAGTTTTCTCTTCTATTTGATACACGGAGAATAGTGAAACGCGTACAAGAACAATACTGACGAGGGTACAGCGGATTGCGCTCTGAGGGGAACCCGAAGGACGGTTTTGAACCTGAGCGCAGCAATTCACGTCCGAACCCGATGGCGGAAAGAAAACAATCTAACAATGGAGTCGATGGTCATGCGCAATTTCACCGAAGGGAGGAGTCTCTCGTGACTGTAAAAGACTTCTTCGAAGAAAAACAACTTGCAAACATCTGGATCCAAAACTAGATGACAGGAGTATTGAAAGCAAGTGTATCTACAGCACACATGCCTCGAACATTCACTTTCTACAGATCGGAACACTGAGAACATCCACTATCTCTCTTAGTTCTGTTAGCTTTCCTGATGCTGATCTTGGCGGATGCTGTTTCAACACTTTTTCCAAAACTCTAAAATTACTCTCAATTACAACTTTGATCTGATCTATTGCATGCACAACTTATCTCCCTCCTATAAACATGCATCTTTATGAGTTAATCTTATGAGTGGGACTGGACCAGTTGCCCCCCTAACTCACAACGATGTAGGCAGACTTGCACATAGAGTTTACGTTTAGTGATTAAGAGTCATTCACGGTCTCTCAAACAGAGGAATAAATCTTACAACATCCCTGTTCAAGTCACCCAGTACAGCAGTATGAAGGTGAAGCGTAATTCCTGAATAATAAATTGTGTTAAAGCGAAAGCCCAATTGATTTAGCAATGCACATGGACTGTGTGTGTGCTCCGAAGTTATGGCAAGTCCAATGGAAGTCAGTACACTCTTGGATTTAAGGCACAGAACGCCAAAAGCAAAGAACATCACACGTGCACATACAGCTGAATTCTATCTTACCTAAGTGCAACCTTCAGAGACTTTGCTCCATGGTACTTGGAATTGATGGTCAAGGCATTTTCTAAGAAGCGCAGGGATAAATCATACTCCATAACTCCATGAAGAACCAATCCAATGTTGCTCTAGAGGAGAGAACAGTATACAGTCAAAATCAAGAAATATAGAAGCATAACATAGGGGTTTCACAGGTTTATTTTTTTGTGCTAAAGAAACTCATTTATTTTCATTGAAAGTTTCTTTATTATCAAGTGATTAACACGCAAGTTGCAAAATAACCAGTTTAGTCCCAACCAAATCCACAAGGAAATTCTTGGGTAACATCAGGCAGCAATTAACTTGCTAGAGGCGAATAAAATTGCAAACAATTATGTCTTACTAAAGATATTACTCCAATCTAGGTTAGTACTAGTGCAGCGAGAACACTGCAAAGATGAAACTGTAATCACAAAGCAGCAGGAAAAGATGCAAGTACCCACCCATGTGTATACCCTCTCACAACAAACATCATCCATTTAACAATAATAAGCAAAATATGAAAAAAATGTGCAAAAAAGTGATTATTCACTATAATATTCTATAATGGTCAGATTCTAGATAACGAGTATATTTGTTTTAGTACAGTAGAAATGGACAATTGCTTGGGGAGTTAAATGGTGTTGCTTTAATATCTTTGGATCTGCACGTCACAAGTTCAAATTCCAAGGCCTCCAAACTGCATACCATTAACGTGGGCAATAGGAATACATCTTGTGTATAAGTCTGGTATTAACACCCATATGACCAGAAGTACAATGATATTTACATTGTCATACCTCTGAGGAGCGATCACTTTCTCAATACTCATTTTAAAGGCTACGAGGGGCACAGAGTGCATGGACTCTTCAAGTACAGTTGACAAAAGAAAGAGCACTTTTCAACTTGAAGTTTAGATGACAAATCATGGTCACTGTCCAAGCACTGTACATCACACCTGTGACAATTATAAAAAATATATGTCAACTGCCCCAACTGGATCTCATTAAAATTCAAACATATTGCTAATATTTCACAGGAAACTATTTTATTAAATCAGTAAAATATTAGCAAATTACCCCTCCCGCTTCTAGAACTCAGAATGAAGCCTTTACTTTAAAGAGACTAAACCTTGACCGTGATGCTGACACCAACAGTGACCCTGAATTGGACCTTGAATCTAACAGCGCTAACCTTGACTGACGCTGCCCTTAGTCAAAGCTGTGACTCATCACTACACACATGCCAATCCTATCTCAAATCCTAATTTAAGGTTGTTTTATTTTATTGCATTTTACGAACATTTTTCAATAAGTTATGAAAGCGGCTGTCGCTTAGATTAATTAAGAGAGAAGACAGGAAAGCAAGAAACACCAGCATAAACCTGCTATACTTCATTGGCTCTTAAAAAGGAAAGACTAGATAGGAGGCATGGTGGAGAGAAACTCATGACAAAGGAAGTACATTTTACTTACCAATAGCTACAAATTTCCTGTATTAGTATGTTTAATATATTCACATTCCTGATTTCACACAATTAAAGATGACAACCCCTTATCGAATACCTGTCACGAATGGAACACCTATGTTTCATGCCCCCTAGGCTCAGAGCTCTCCACCGGTCTGATTGATGGCCCTTCCCGACACTGAGGGGTCGCTGGATGTGAGGGGTTGCAGGGTAGAGGGTACTCTTCACCCATCTTCCCATCAGAACCCTCCCACACCTACAGGCCCGACTGTTTCTTTAAATGCTCATTAGCGCTGCACATCCCCTCTTTTCTCATTGGTTTGGATCTGATTTCCTCACTCTTCTGGTTGGGTCAGTTGGCCACTTGGTTCTGCGTGAAGTTAATGTATGTCAAAAACCTGTCTATGCATTGCTACTACTGATGCCGTTGAAGTATCGATCTATCCTAAGTTACTGGAATTGTAATAATTGTTGAAAATAATCAGACTAAGTAAAAAAACAAACTGTGAAACTGTAAAAGGTCTAACCCTGGAAAAGAAAGTCTATAGCAAATTACGGCAAATCACGAAAAATGTTCAAACTCTTAGTATGTTATACACATGGAAAAAGGCAAATATCACTATACAAATATCAAGAACAACCACTTTTTATCTATGCTGGCACCTGGTGTCAGCTCTGGGCACAGAAAAGATTTTAGATTATAGCTTACAACATGGGAAACTATGCAACATGAAGAAGCTGCAGAAAATATCCACAAAAGCATTCTATTCTATCAAAGTCACTTTGATCTTCTAAAGGTCAATTTTTCAGCAGAAACTTAAATTCTGGCCCTATTAAGATTTAGAGATGTTACATTGCGCATTTGTTAATTATTCTGTGGCCTTCAACATAGTAAAAGGATCTTTCTTTTGGCATGAATTTCTGTGCATGGTTGTATTGTGGGACTAAGTAGTCCTCATGAGTGAGCTATACTTGCCCAAAAGGATGTACATGAGGGCTTCATTAAACGGCAGCAGGGGCTCCGAAGAGCTCGCTGCCGGTTGAAGGACCTCTGTCAGGAGGTTTGTCCTGACTGCCACCGTAGGTAGCTCGAGGTGGAGAGCCTCGGCCGCCCTACGCAACACCACTGCGTATGACACGCTCTCCTCCGTAGCCACAGTAGGAGGAGACAACATGCCTAGGTCTGGGGAGGTATCCAGACCACTGGCATCCCCCAGTTCCTCTCTCCAGTCCGGATCGTACTCCAACTGGTCTGTCAAAGGGTCCCCAGTCCCCTCCTAGTCTTCCTCACCCTCCTCTGGCTGCCAAACTGGCTGAAAATGGCCAGGGTGGAACACAGGGACAAAAGTACCCATCGGCGCCGGATCCGGCGTCGGCCGACGCAGGTCCAGCTCCGTGTCCTAATCGGACTGGAAGCCGAGGTCGACGCCGGCTGGGGGTCCAGCCGGCGTCGGCTGCGGACGTGGTGCTGGTGGAGTCGGTGCCGGCGGAGGTGTCACGAGGTCGACCGGCGCCGATCCGGATCCAGGCCTGGATCCAAGGGGGCCCTGCGGTGCTGAGGCCTGAGCAGCCGGCGTCGAAGGCATAGGGCCCCCAGCCGAGTCCGCGGGGCCCGAAGTCGCGCCGGCGGAGTCGGGCTGCCCAAAGATGGTGTGCATCGCTTTGTAAAACTGACGAAGCTGGGCAGGGGTCGCTCCCGGTCCCAGGAAGGCCGGAGTCGAACCTGAAGGCTCTGCACGCGGAGCCGCAGGAGGGGCACCACCCGCACCCTGCGTCGCGTCGGCCGACGGACGAGGGGAAGTCGAAGAGCGACGATGCTTCTTCAACTTCTTCTTATACTTCGACTTACCTGACCCAGAGTGCGAAGACTTAGAAGAGGAGTGGTGATGACTCCGCAATCGGTCCTTCGACCTCCCAAGCGACCGGGACCTTGCGCGACGCGGAGCCGACTGCCGGGCCTCGAGGAGCTTTCGGGACCGCTCCCGCAAAGACTTCGGGGCCATGGTTTGACAGTCGGAGCACGACTTGGGGTCATGGTCGCGCTCCAAGCAGAAGAGGCACACGCGGTGCGGATCCGTCACCGACACCATTCGGCTACAGGAACCGCATGCCTTGAAGCCGGGCATCCCTCGTGCACCAGGAGTCGGTGGAAGACTCAAAAACGAAGTCGACAAAAGTCGCAAAAAACTCAGTCAAAAAGTCACTGGGGGTACCGCTCTCTCCGGATCTGCGCTTGCTGGCGCGGAAAAAGAAAGAACTGACGTCAGTGCGCAAGGGCGGCATCTATGTAGCTTCCGCGACGTCGTCCCGGCGACCACGACGCCGACGACGGACGCGGAGTCGACCGACGCCACCTACCGACACACAGGGGTACTGCTGACGAAAAACTTTCCGGATCCAGTCTGACGCCTGGGGGTAATTCTAAGGTAAGGAATCTATAACTAACCTATGTTTCTTATAGATATATCGTTACCGAAGGTAAGTAACTTGTTCAACTAGTCCTTTAAATATTCATTCAGGAACACTATTTGCTGAAGCTTTGGAAATGTTAAACGTCCATCACAACATCTGATTTGGCGAAAATCACTAAGTAAATAGCAACTGTGACTGTGTACGCATCATTCCAAATGGGGGTAGGCTGTTGCAGGTGGACTATTTTTTCTTACAGAGGTGCTTGCTAAGTTTTAGTAGCTTGAATAAGGTATACTTGGAGTATAACATATATCACATCACAGGCCTGTTTGTCTATATAGAATGGGCAACATACTTAGGATAAGATCGCACTTCTAATTTACTCAGTAATTGCATGTTTTTTTTTCTTGTATTTTATTCATTCATGTTAAGTTTATTGACGAAAATGTTACAATAGCCGTTGCTCTTAACTACTTGGAGTTGTGGCCTGTAGACCCGAAACTGCGTCGTGTCTAGAACCGCTCCGATGAAGAGGAGCTTCTGAGAGGGAATCAGGTGTGACTTCGTCACGTTGATGGAAAACCCCAGCGAATGCAGGAGGTCGGCCGTAGTCTGGAGGTGGGAGACGACAGCCTGGGGCCAGCCCACCTTCAACAGCCAGTCGTCAAGATAGGGGAAGACTGGAACCCCTGATCTGTGCAGATGAGCTGCGACCACCGCCATCACTTTCGTGAACACCCAAGGGGCGCTGGTAAGGCCAAAGGGGAGCACGGTAAACTGAAAGTGCTTGTGGCCTACCGTGAACCGCAGGTAACACCGGTGGGCCGGCAGGACGGGGATGTGAAAATAAGCGTCCTACAAGTCCAACGCTACCATCCATTCTCCAGGGTATAGGGCAGACAGTACCTGAGCTAGCGTCAACATTTTGAACTTCTCCTTTCGGAGGAAGCGGTTGACGTTCCTGAGATCAAGATAGGACGCAGGCCTTTGTCCTTCTTGGGCACCAGAAAGTAGTGGCAATAGCAACCACAACCTACTTCTGGGACAGGAACACGCTCAATGGCTCCCTTGGCCAAGAGTCCCGAAACTTCCTGTTGGAGAAGGGCCAGATGATCCTCCGACATGCGATGGTACTGAGGCGGCATGGCGGGAGGGGTAGTCTCGAAGGGGAGGGAGTAGCCCCTTTGGACTATTTGCAAAACCCACCTGTCCGACGTGATGGTGCGCCAGTGGGGGAGGTGATGGCAAATCCTGCCGCCCACTGGCGTTTGGTGGCCCTGAAAGGTCAGAATAGGAAGGTTTGGAGGCTGCTGGAGAGGAGGCTGTGGTGGACAGGCCCGCCCGCTGGCCGTAGCCCGAGAGTCCTTAAAGCGCTCCAGCGCATTGTCTGCCTTGTTGCCGAATAGGCGACGGCCATCAAAGGGCATGTCCATAAGAGTGGATTGGACATCCCTTGAAAAACCAGTCGACCTCAACCAGGCGTAGCATCGAAGGTCTACCGACGTGGAAATCGTCCTGCCTAGTGAGTCGACGGTATCCAGCCCACAGCAGATGGTAAACTTCGCTGCGTCTCTCCCTTCGGCAACTGCCTGAGAGAGTACGGCTCGGGCCTCCTCCGGGCACTCAGGCAGCACATGCGCAACCGTGTCCCACACGGAGTGGGTGTAACGGCACAATAGACATGCAGTGTTTACCGACCGCAGTCCCAAGCTGGAGGAAGAAAACATCTTCTTCCCAAGATGGTCCAGCTTTTTGGATTCCCTATCAGGTGGAGCGGTAGGGAATGCGCCCTTGGAGGTGGAGGCTTGGACCACCAAGCTCTCAGGGGTGGGGTGTTGGGAGAGGAAAGTGGGGCCAGGCGGTGGCGTCGGGCAATCATCCTATGCACAGGAGCACCTGTGTTGGGCCTGGACCAGGTGCCCAAAAGGATGTCTGTTAGGGCTTCATTAAACGGCAGCAGGGGCTCTGAAGAGTTCGCTGTCGGTTGAAGCACCTCTGTCAGGAGGTTAGTCCCGACTGCCACCGTAGGTAGCTCGAGGTGGAGAGCCTCGGCCGCCCTACGCAACACCACTGCGTACGACACTCCCTCCTCCGTAGCCACAGTAGGAGGAGACAACATGCCTAGGTCTGGTGAGGTATCCAGGCCACTGGCTTCCCCCAGTTCCTCTCTCCAGTCCGGTTAATACCCTAACTGGTCGGTTAACGGGTCTCCAGACCCCTCCCAGCCCTCCTCTGGCTGCCAATCTGGTCTCAAAGAGCCCAGGTAGAACAGGAGCACAAAAGTACCCGTCGGCGCCGGATCCGGTTGCGGACGTGGTGCCAGTGTAATCGGCGCCGGGGGAGGTGTCACAAGGTCGACCGGCGCCGATCCGGATCCAGGCCTGGATCCAAGGGGGCCCTGCGGTGCCGAGGCCGGAGCCGCCAGCGTCGAAGGCCCTGTGCCCCCAGCCGAGTCCGCGGGCCTGAAGGCGCACCGGCGGAGTCGGGCTGCCCAAAGATGGCATGCATCACTTCGTAAAATTGACGAAGCTGGGCAGGGGTCGCTCCGGGTCCCGGGAAGGGAGGGAAGCCCGGAGTCTGCCCTTCGGGCTCCACACACGAAGCAGCGGGAGGGGCACCACCCGCATCCTTCGTCGCCTTGGCCGACGGATGGGGAGAAGTCGAAGAGCGATGTTGCTTCTTCGACTTACCTGACCCCGAGTGCGAAGACTTGGATGAAGAGTGATGATGGCTCTGCGACCGGTCCCTCGACCTCCTACGCGACTGGGACCTCGAACGGCGCGGAGCCGACTGCCGGGCCTCGAGAAGCTTTTGGGACAGCTCCCGCAAAGACTTCGAATTCATGGTCCGGCAGTCGGAGCACGACTTGGGGTCGTGGTCGCGCTCCAGACAGAAGAGGCACACGCGGTGCGGATCCGTCACCGACATCAGTCTGCTACAGGAACCACAAGCCTTGAAGCCGGGCATCCCTCGTGCACCAGGAGTCGACGGACTCAAAAAACGATGTCGACAAAGGTCGAGAAAAAGTCAGTCAAAAAGTGACTGGGGGTACCGCTCTCTCCGGATCTGGGCTTGCTGGCGCGGAAAAAGAAAGAACTGACGGCAGCGCGCGAGGGCGGCGTCTATGTAGCTAACGCGACGTCATCCCGGCGATCAGGACGCCAACGACGAACGCGAAGTCTACCAACGCCACCTTCCGACGCGCAGGGGTACTGCGGACGAAAAACTTTCCGGATCCTGTCTGACGCCTGGGGGTAATTCTAAGGTAAGGAATCTATAACTAACTGTTTCTTTCAGATCAATTTAATAAACTCACACATAATTGACTGGTCTATCTGGAGTTCATTGCGGATCATAGGAACAAGAGAATGCATATGCGACTCTGAATCTCTCAGTGTATCGAGGCTTGGGTGAATATAAACACTAAAATTGGCATCTATGTATGTTTCAAGTACTAGATAAACACAATGCCCATATTTTAGAAACATAAATAAAGGATTTATTTTCCCACATTAGCAGTCAAAAACTATTAGTTGTAATTTATCAGAGTAGTGTGAGAATTACAGAATGTTTTTTGAAATCTCGCTAATATCAGGCTATCGGACATCGCTGGTAAGAATTGTAAACCTGTGCAATGTATGAGTTAATTAATAAGAATATTTTTGAAAGGTTGCATTTAAACCAGCCATAAGCGATTAATTACTAAATACAACATCTTTTAATGTAAAATTAACAAGATTTCATTTGTTCCACTCTTAGCATGACAAAGGCAAAACCCAAGAAGCACTTACATCCAGGAGTGCCATCTCGGGATGGTCCTCTCCAAAGACCAGCAGCATGAGGTAGCGAGCTCGGTAAAGCAGGTTCAGTGCTGTAGAGAGCTGACTGTTGGCAAAGCTGTACAAAGCAAGATGCATCTGGGAAAAAAAAAAAAATCAGTAAATACACAATCAAGCTTTTATGTACAACATTTAACCCAAAGGAGCATCTTCTATAATAATAATTAAAAAAACAGGGGTTTGATTTAGAGCAAGTCATGCTTGTCAGACCATGTTGAGGCAGCATTAGGGCAGGCAGGGGCTCATTACTGGGCTACAACCATGTGGGTTGGGTTCATGTACCCCTAGGGTACAAACTACTACGGCCCTGCAAACTCAAATACTACACAATTAGATGAAACTACACTCCTGGGCACTTATTTATTATACTCCTCCTTCTCCCACCTCTACAATGTCACCTAATGTGTATGATGACTTACTTTCCCGCAATTCGATCTTAGGCACGATTAGGCACTGGTGCAAGTTTACTAAGCTTTTGCCACATCAGCAACTTGTAGAGCAGCTCGAATAGTTCTTAAGCCCAAAGAGTTATAACTGGCAAAGGAAACTTCGTACAGCAGGATTATCTTTGTGGGTTCAGGACATATGCCTTCAGTCCTTTGAGGTCAGGCCTTTCATTATTTGCTCAAAGGAGACGCGGCCTGCCTGGTGCTGGATGGTATGTTTTTTGGGCTTGCACAATTGGCACTGCATAGCTCAACCGGCCTCGCTCCTCACTCGGGCTACAGAAGGGTTCAGCGCTGCCAGTCAAGATAAAGGGGTGCTAATATTCGTAGGTTGCTGCCTCACTTGAGTGGGCAGTTTTCCCCCCTTCAAAAGTGCCAGCAGCTCCTCGGAGGAAAGCTCTATATGGTGGCAGCACCAGTCCTTTTGGGAATGCTGTATGGGAGCTGGATGGCACCCTGTTGTTTGGCTTAAAGTTTCTTTATGCAGTTTGCCACATGATCCATGCTCTTGTAGACCGGACAACCCCTCATGACTCAGGTCAGTATCATTGACGCTCCCACCTGGCAGCAGGCTTCTTCTAGGTGCTCCACATTCTGGAACAAGGCTGGGCTTCTCCTCCTAGACAATTTCTCTTCTCTTTGAGCAGGCAGGTTTCTAGGTGCTAGGTAGACCCACAGCTTTTCCTGCAAGTTACGCAGACTTCAGGTGATATCCCCTCACCTCTGGAAGAGAGGGTGTCATGCAGACTTCAACCCTGGTATCACTGCTGCTTTTCCTCTACTTTGCAGAGCACTCCCTTCATTGAGGGGAACTGGAACAAGTGAGGTAGCTTGGATCCCACTTTTACCTTCATTCTCCAAACTGGGGATGGGAATTCTGTAACTGGTGTTGGGCGGTCCTCTTTCTGGTGTAGTGCAGGCACAGCCTTTGTGCAAGGCCATGGCTTCCACAACAGGTAATGATAATGCTGGCTCCAAGCAGGAGCATCCAAAACATAGGCACAATGAAGTCTGAAGTCTCTGCATCCGTCATCAGACTTTCTGGAGTAACAATCAAAAAAGCAGGCTCTGCCCAAGAAGTTCCTCACCTTTAACAACCCCTTACCCCTAAAATCCAGCACACAGTGCTCATGACGGACTAATCAGCAATCCCTTGCTAAGTTGGTCCTCACAATTGTTAAGGGTAGCCCTGTCTCCATCCTCCTTAGTGTGTAGGAGTGTTCCCCTGCAGCCACAGGAATCCAAGCAATACACTTCCACTGCAGGGGAAACGAATACCCACCCTACCATATTGTGTCATGCAAAACCAGAGCTAATCCAGTATAGATTCCACTGGGCCCAGCAAACATACATTGTATGCCCCACATGCTAAATATACACACAGACTCGAGACGCACACAGAATGACAGTGTAAAATTCTGGTTGTCGAAATGAAGACGAAATTTTACCCAAGTGGGGCCAAACTCCTATCTGACACAGAAAAAAGGGCTATTCATGACTATTTTTTTTTTTTTTTTTTAAAGTAGTCGCTGCCACCACTGCTTCGTAGCAACAACCCAGGACACGGACAGTAATCTTGTATCGACAAAATAAGGCATGCTCGCAGTTGGGTCACTCAGGGCAGGAGTGCACACCTATATAACATGCACAAGGCTCAATGTTAAAGTTCACACTGGGGTTCACTCAAAACATTAATCCATGACCAGCGAAATATAAAATCAGCCTTCCTCAGTTGTTTTTTAGGAGATCCAACATTAACATTCTATTCTGTGTTGAAAGAATGTGATGAGTCGATGCAGAATATCAATGCTGGAAGAAGGAAAATGTTTCCCACCTAAGCAGTAACTCTGTCAACCGTAGTCAATGTGTCGCTTTTTGGTTATTAAATCTGACATGCTGGAAGCTGCACTGGTGAGAGAATGCATAGCGCAGGTTTCCTGCACTTTGTACCCTTCCTCCCCCATGCAATCATCATATGCTTTACACAGCAGTTGTGATTTCTTGTCAGGTAACAAAACATTTATAGACATTTATAAAGGAACCAAGGACTAAGGGTTACTCCAGACAAAAGTAACATGATCATTTTTAAGCCTTTGCCTCTCCAAACTCTTGGCCAGATTACAAAGCAGAGAACAATGAGAGGACAGTGACAAATCTTAGATCAAATCTAAGAGAAATAATTTACAAAGTACTGCCTTGCCAAAGGCCCACATACTATTCAACACACCAGGATACTTAGAACGGCAGGATCACATTTGGAATCTCATCAGTGGCAGAAATTCACCCATGGAACTGCTTTGACAGGAATGCGCCTGGGATCAGCAGAGTGCCCCTGGACCAGGGCCAGCAGTATCACACATTGGGATGGTGTGTGCCTGCTGAAACCCAATTATGAGTGCACCCAGGGACTAGTAGAGGCGGGAACGTATATAGAGGTTGACCGAGTGGGGAGCTTGCACAAGGCTAGCAGTATAGTACCTGGAATCACAGACGCCGATTCTGCATACGAGCGTTTTTCACTGTCGAGAGTGTTACCGACGAATTACAGATTAAACTTTTACCGCTTCACAAAAAGCTTTGGCGTTTGAACAACAAATCTCTGTGCACATGCGTCTATGATTGCTTTTCCTGTTAAGCAGGGTCAATTGCTCCAAAAAGGGTCAACCAATTTTAAATTTACATAGTCCTGAAGATGGTCTAACAGATGACAGCTCGATGGACCGAAACGTCGACCACGACACCTATCTCTTGTACACACGCTATTTTAGGCAATTTTGATTTATATAAATTAATTGGATTGCCTTACATCTACCTGAGAAAGAGGTGTCCACAATTGTAACTGAGAAATGTATGAAATCTGTATATAACTATAATTTCCTGTTGCATTGTGTATTTAATGATTCTGTACCCTTTTATGACATTTTTCGAAATGAGATAAATTCTACTTTTGAATATATATACCTGTCTTTGATATACTTCTATATTTCAAAGTTATTGAAAAAGCTATTTTCTGTATGATTTATACATTAATGAATGACTTAAAACTCTTTAGAAGAAATCAATCTGCAAGCAATATAAAAAAGCTTGTCCCAAGTAAAGAATAATAATTAACTCCAAATGTTTTAAACTAAACAAATCCCTTGTAGGCACACTTACCTGCCAATACTACATTGCCCAAGCCGTCAAGGGTAGATTGGGTTCTCCATTGTTAGTGATATTGGAATGGACAGTGGCAGTGATTTAACCTGAATCTGATGCAAGCGAGACTAGAGGCCAGTGTGAGTGGGAGCAAGGATTGGATCTAGCAGGGGCCAGAATGCACCTGTAATGGGTGAGGGTGCTTCCTTGTGCTAGCAAGGGTAGGAGTGCGCTGCTGTTGGTGGTTGCCTCCGGACACCTACAGTGTAGCACATGAGGCCAGACGGACTGAAGTCTGTGATTGGCAAGGGACTAGTCACTGCTAGTAGGAGGGGGACAAAGACAGTGGATAAATTATCTTGATTGCAATTATGGCTGAGAGGAGTGGCAATAAAGATTCATGAGATGTAGGAGGGCCAATGAGCAACGTTTGCACTTGATTCACAACAAAGGATGTGTTGTGTAGATATTTTCCCATAAGATATGTACATTAACACCACAGAACATTCACAGAAAACTGAACCAACCACCCCCATTGAAAATCCCAGATAAAACGATGGTACAAATCAATCTGGTTATCTGGCAAAGATTACGGTTTATAACAAATCAAAGGAAACATGGTAGATTGTTATAAAATAAGGTACTGTGCACTCACATATTCCTGGACTGTGCTGGGATGTTCAATTCCTAGCACCCTTTCACTCATTAACACTGCTTTCTGCTGGTTACTCAGGGCCTGCAAAACAAAAGGGGAGACGTTAGTGTGTATGAATCTGACAGGCATGTATTATGGCTCAAAGAAAATGAGATCTATGTACACCATCGAAATGGCTTATGTAGATTTAGCACAGTGGCTCATACAAAGTCCTCTGACCTATTAAAACCTGATATAAACCGCTAAATATGCTATGTAAATGTTCTGTGTTGCAGACAACATGTCAAAGAGCAGCCAACCTCTAGTATTATTAGTGCGTAGCAAAATGGGCATAATTCTTCTCACCCAAGGAAACACTATGGACCACTTCTTCTGAGCTCTAAATACTTGTACCACGTGAACTTCTCCAATGATCACAATGCATTATGACTTGAGCATGTGCGATTCTATAATTATGAATTGTGCAGATGAACTACAAGGCCCACAATGCATTTGGAAACCAAAACGAGAGGAATTACTGACAAAGTTAAGGTACACACCTGATAGACATTGATACTGGTTTGTTGGTGTGCTGTGCAACACATTTTTGGACTAAACAGTAATACATCTGGTGCAAATTTCGAATTTTGTATGACTGTACACAGCTAAATTCAATTTTCACAGGTTCACAGCTAGGGATGCTCATACTAAGCGTACTGCAGGAAACTGGTCGCGCTAAAGACCACTGACAAAAAACAGAGATATTCTAGCGGCAAACATACGGTGTGTCATATAGGTACAATTAACTAAATGAATTTCTAGAGGGAGGTGCTAAGAGCGGAATCTGAGCTGGGAGACATTACTGCTCTTTTAAAAGATCACAACATTCATCTCAAAAACGTGAACTCTAAAAATAAATTACAGCTCCAAATTTGATAGCCCTGAAGAAATCTCCACTCCACTGCCCGTGCCCATGTATTGGATCCAGGCAATAATTTTGTAAAGGTACAGAAAAATCCTCCCATTTGTAACTTTTCATTTAGAGACAACCAATTTTATCCTAGGTAACACACTATGTGTATGTCATGGATTCTGCATTATAGATGTTAGAAGGTTTGATTTGCCCTCTGCAATATATTTTTCATAGATGAATTGAAAGATGAAATAGGAATTAAGTAAAAAAATATATTGGGTCCACAGAAGAAGTGTTGCATTTACAATTGAGCGACAATCTACAATCTTATATAAGAAGGTGGCTCACATACATTATGCATCATGATCATTGTTCATAGGTTCATGTGGTACAATTGATTAGTGCTCAGTCCTCACTCAACTTAAGAAGTCCGGTTTTGTCAGGTATCGTGATCAAAACACCCCATTTACTCTGCCTCAGATGATAACCAAACATAGTGGAGAACAGCAGAAACCCAAAAGGAGGAATGTTAGCAAAATTTATACTGCCAGGCCACAGGTCACTGCCAACAAGTACTCTTGGACCACTGACATACATATTTACTGTGTAGCTACAGCACCATACAACTTATGTGCTTTGAATTTCCTCTAAAAATTAATATTAATTGAAGAGGATCCCATCATACAAACTAGAGAAACCATAAGTAATTCAGAATGCGGTCTACAGAACAAGCCTAGCAGCTACCAGAGGACCATCCCAGAACACTTGCAGAAAGTAAAAACATGCTAAGGGAACAACAGCATAGGCAATTTCTGCCTGCTACTTGTCTTCAGCAGTTGGCAATGTCGCTGAAACCACAGTCCTGATCAGCAGTAAGGATTGGCATCCATAGTGACTCCGCCTTCTGTGCCTTTCTTGCACTGACCACAGTTAAATGAGGTGCCGACAGAACCTACACTTCAAGGCTGTGAAAAAGTGCCTCTTTTGCATGGTTAGCCCCCCACTTTTTGCCTGGTTTTGATGTGGTTTCATATGTAATTCACAGGGTCCCTGGCAACCAGGTCCTCTGTGCCAGTGCACTTTCACTGAATACAACTCCCTAATTGGCACTTCAGCCCTCTGTAAGTCCCTAGTAAATGGTACTCTGGGTACCTGGGGCCCCCCTCACTGGGACCATGCCACTGCCTTCGCAGCTTGTATGACAGTCGACATGGCACCCTGCCTGGGTGCCGTGCCAACTAGCACTGCCTAAAGGCATAGGTAAATCGCCCCTCTAGCAGGCCTCACAGCCCATGGTAGGGTGCACTATACCCCAGGTGAGGGCATATCTGAATGAGCAGATATGCCCCTGCAATATTGGGGCCCATTTCCTAATATTGTAGGTGCCAGTGAAGCCATAGAGAGTACATGGGCTGGTAGCTCGAAAACTCGAGATCCACAGCACCACGATGGCTTCACTGAACCCAGGAGTGTTTGGTACGAAACTACTCCTCTCAATAAATCCACATTGATGCCAGTGTGGGATTTATTTTATCATGTACCCAGAGGGCACCTCAGAGGTGCCCCCTGAAAACCTGCCAACCCTGGTGTGGTCTCTGACCGGTTGTAGGCAGCCAGTCACCACCAGACATGTTTCTGGACCCCTGGGTAGAGAGCTCCTGCTCTCTGGGACCGGATCAAGGCACATCCTGGGCAGGGTTTTCATGCCTCCTCCCCCAGGATGGGCCAGTGCTCAAAGAAGGGAGCTTCAAAGGCCTGCTGTCTTTGTAATGCGACCCCCAGTCTCTGCTGCTAGCACCAGATGGCAGCCCCTGGTTTGCACCCCCACTTTGGGCGGGAAAACCGGCGGGAAACATTCAAAAGAATAGGAGGTGTGCCAACCTCTGCCAACCCCACTCCTAAGGTGGAGGAGGCGAGGTGAAGCACAACTTTCAGTCCCCACCATCTTGAAGATGGGAGATCCCTCCAATCAGGGCTAGGTCTATACTCAACCTCCCACAGGAGGGAGGCATAATGGAGGGTGTAGTCACCCCAGGTAGGTGCCCATTGGCCCTACCTGCTACTCCCCTAAAACGCCTCCTAAATTTAGTATTTAGGTGGCTTCCCCAGACCAAGAACTCAGATCTGCTATGGCCCAAGAAGAAAGAAGACACCCTGCAGCAGAAGCACGAATACGACAACTGCCATGGCCCCAGCCCTACCGGCCTGCCTCCAGCTTTGACGACCCTGCGACCTGACTTGCAACAGCGACCTCTTAAACACCTGGGAGGACTATTGCCTTCAACAAAGACTCCAATTTCCGGTGGACAGCAGACCTGTCCAGAAGAAACCTACTCCAAAGACTCCGGATCCAGGCTGATCAGAGTCCCCTGCCACTCTGCACCTGACGCCCACGGCCCGAGTCTGAGTGGCTCACCTGTGCAGTGAAGTCTCCCCGGCGGTCCTGACCTCGTGTCCAGTGTTAGCCGATTTCTCCTGCCCTCCACGACGGCGCCTGAAGTGTGAATCCAGAGGCTCCCCCAGACCGCGACCAGCTACGGTAAGAAGACTCAGACTTCAAAAGACACCCCTGCATCCGAAGCCCCTGGGCCTTGGTGAGCTGAACCGATGGTGCCCCTATGGACCCCCTACATCCCAACTTACCTCTGCTGTAGTTTGTCTACCTCTTGCAACCTCCGGTGCCACGCCTGCAGCCTCTTTTCCGTCAGAAGAATCCTCATTGAAAAGCATTGGGCACCCGACGTCGAAATTGCACCCTGCCGCCGGCCGTGCATGTTTGGTGCTGCTTTGTACCCCCCACCACCCCCGCCCCCACCTGTGCTTAACCTAACCCCTAAAGCTTGGCCCCTGCAACTGATCTACTTACCTGCAAGCAGTGTGGCGCCAGGCACCCCCTGTCTCCATTGGAAAGCACTGGGTTGAACTACGATTCTGACCTCGGCACCTGGCTGCCCCTGTGCCACTGGCAGTGCCGTTTTGGTACTTACCTGACCCCTGGCCCTTGCTGACTTTTGGCTCCGAAAACTGTGATTGTAAGTTCAATATTTGCCTGTTTAACCGCAATATTGTTTTCCCCATAGGATACCATTGGACTGTGTGAAAAAGTTTCAAAGTGTCGATTTTTCAAAGTGAATAGTATTTTTAATTAAAAACGTACTTACCTGATTACAAAGACCTGGGTCTTAAAATAAAGTACAAACAGAGTATAATTTTGTAATATTTGTCTGGATTTCCTTCTTCAGTTGTGTGTCCATTATTGATCACTGTTGTGCAATAAATGTCTTACACTCCTCTTTGTTACGCTTAAGGCTGTTCGCACACACTACCACTAATAGAGCACTTTGGGTTTTACATTGAGCCCTGTTCACTTTTGGGGAACCCCTGGACTCTGTACCCGGTATTACCATCTAGTGGCAACATCATATACAGAGCCAGCGTCCTACAAAGGGAAACAATGGAAATAAAATAAATATCACCAAGGTTACATTTGTTACGGTAGAGTAAGAGCAAAAAATGTCATTTCTGCAACACAACTGGATAAGGACTATGTGCAAAAATTAATTCAACAATCAGATTCTAACATCATGCATGTATTAGGCCCAGAGGCTGCCAGATGGTCGTATTGTGTACATGCACAGCACCCGAGCAATCTAGATTCCAATATGACGCCAATACCATCAGTTCATTTAGGCTTACACTTGTCATTTTAGATACTTGTGGTTTCATTTATTAACAGGATGCAGCAGTACCTCTGAATAGTCTCCCATAATGTAGTTGAGGCGAGCAAGGAGCCGCAGACATGCACAGATTTCCACATGCATAGCACCGTATACATTGTTGAACAAGTTTAAGGCTTCGTTGATAAGTTCGCAGCCTTCCTTCAGAAAACCTAAAACAAACAGTTGAGACAATGCAGAAACTGGTTATTTCAACTTGTGCACTTTGTCCACTCGAACTCTAAAAACGTACGTTTTCCAAAGATGACCTCAGTCTGCTTAGATCTTGTGATTCTACCGCTCCAGCGCTTAGACTACTCGGTTGCATGGACAGCTTTTGATTTGTGTACGTTGGTGGATCCAACAGACGAAATCACTGCCAGGCTCTAGTTCCAGTCTTGCTCTCTTGTTGCCTTCGTAGCAGTCAGTGTCTACAAAGATTGTGGCAATCCGCCCTAACAAGGTTGCAAAACACAGGCTCTCCATTTTGGTTAAATAGGAGACTTGATGTCCTCTCACTGAAAGTGATACAAGGACATCAATTTTTTATGCTTCATACGCGTCAGAACATGATTTCCGTATTCATGGCAACTGTGCAATTGGGTAAACAGTGGAGGCCTGTAGTAGCATGCCTTAAATGCCAAAAAGGCAAAAACCATAAAGGGGCAAAACTTAAACTCTGTGGTATACCTTTGTATTCCCTTCCAGAAATCTGCACTTCAATGGACATGTCATCCCGGGGGTTGTGAGAACTCAGCAGGGGAAGGAGGGACTAACATAACAGAAAACCTTAGATTTCAGAAAAATGAATGGGAGTCTACACTGTATGGGGGCTTGGAAAGAAACCAAAATCATGTCCTTTTCAGAAATATTTTGGGATTCAGCATACTCAACTGTGCACTGGAAAAATCTAATTGGCTTTCTTTCGTGCTGGGGCAGTTTAAATGTTCTCAAAGCAGTATTTTTAATTTTGGTGCAAGACAGACAGAGCTCCGGATACTAACTAGCCAATTTGTTCCTTCTCAAATCTATTTACTACAGAGCATTCATACATTACTTGAGCCACTTATCTATTTACGAGGTTCACCACAATGAAATTAGATTGGAATTATAAATCCTATGTGAAAAAACATTTCATAAATCAAAAAATGAGAATTTAAATTGTTTGTTCATTTTTTATTTCAATTAACTAAAAACACATAATTACCATATAGACTCCACTTATTCTAACTTCTACAAAATACTGTTGCTGAAGCACAACGGATTGCAACAGTAACGTTACTGGATAATTGAGTACTAAGAAAAGGAAGGCGTGAGCACTTCTGATTCATACTTGTAATGCTAATTAACAATAAACAACTGAACACTAAAAACAATAAAATATTCACAAATAGTTAACAATAAATAATTGTTATTTGGATTTTAATAGAGGTTTACTATCATATGAATGGTCCTTCGCGTTTTTGGAATCTTGACGCCCAATATAGCTCAAGGGTAATTGCTAATTGAAGCGTTCATTGTTTGGTCATATACTTAGTTAATGTATTTGATTGATTTGATTTTGAATTTGTAAAGCGCGGCAGTTACCCGAGGGCATCATTGTGGTTTGCACTGTTTGGGGGTAGATCATATTGGACAGGTGTGTTACATAGCACCACACCTGAATTAGCTCCACTGGCTGCCCATAGACAACAAGCACAATTCAAATTCCTCACCCACACTTTCAAGGCGCAATATAACACTGGCCCATCATACCTCAACAATCGCGTATGCATTCGAAAAATCTTTCGGACACCTCCGCTCATCCAGACTCCTATACACACATATTCCACGCATGTGGAAAACGAGATCAGGCAGTCAAGCATTCTCCTACATCACTCCTAAAGCGTGGACCAACCTGCCAATACACATAAGAGTCTCCTCATCGCTTCTGGAATTCTGCAAAAAGCGAAAGACTTGGCTTTCGAGTAGTCCCACTGGGCCCTGGGTTTGGCTAGGCTCACACCTGCTCAGTGTCAGGATACCCTCCAGGATGATAATGCACTATACATATCAACAGTAACATAAAATGCAGAGAGGTAAAGATATTCAAGGACTACACATAGCTTCCAGCGACTATACAAGAGGCTACAAAGTTTTGAATGACAACCAATGTCAGAATACAAAAAATCTAAGTGAAGCAACATTTGGCCGAGCAGTACCAGATTTACGTGCAGGCAGCCAGACTTTGTAGGATCGGATTTCAGAAATGCCGAAGTGGAAGTCACAATTTATTTCAGGATGTCCATACTCATACTGAAATTCTCAATGTCACAGTTGTATGTCGTTTCATCTTTACCACTATTCTAGACTTCAAGAAGATTTGGAGTCACAATCATCGGTTTTTATAGACAATTAGTGAAACTCTTGCAGCTATGAGCTATCTGAACAGAGGTTTAGGAATACATATTGATTTCAGTAACTTTAAAACTAACTAGGCATAAATAAAATACACACATTTCACATCTCCAACCCATTACTTGCAAAAGTCACTCGGGCGACCTCTACCTCAGCACATCAAGTTCCACCAACAAATTTGTAGTTTTAGGTCATGTGCACATAACTTCACTTTTCTTCAAGCATACTATGGTCTTATCCTCTTTCAACCACACTCTTATTACTAAATACCAACAATAACTATTTTTTGTTTTAGCACAATATGAAGTAAGGCTGGATGTGTGCAACATTACACCATGGATGTAATGCATTAACAGAAGCGTAGAATAGTAGGTATTGTTAAACCAGGCTGCTGGTAAGTAACAGGAGCAAGGTGGGGCAGAGTACACAATACCTTGTTGTACTTTAGCCTGGCCACTCTGGAAGAAGTGGAATGCATCAGACGCTTTAGGGTTGACATGTTTCACCACAGGGAAAATGTTCAGAATGTCCTCCTCTGTAAATGTGGGCTTGTGCCGGCTCTCATAGTTATATTCTTTCAGAAGGATCTGCAGGGGGAGCAAACCAAATCAGCACATACTACTGCATTGTCACAGCTGTTAAACCAATTGAATAGCTGCCATGTATATGTATCACAGGACGGAAATTTGCATGGTTAGAAATACAGGTTTTTATTACTTCTCATCAGCTTGCTGACCGCAATCGTACAATATCTATTAAGGTTCAGGGCTGCAGGGTTTGCATGCATGAGGTTCCTGGCTCCACCCACTGAAGCAACCCAAATGGTGAATCAGAGCACTTGCAAGGCACAGGCTTTTGTATTGATGACAATGGTGAAACACTGGCAAGTCCGTGGCAATATTTGCTAATCAGAGCCAAAAACTTAATTTTCTAAAGAAATAGTGCAGACCATAATGCCGTAACTGTCAAAATCTTTGGTTGTGGTTTTTCTATATACAGTTTTCTAAATTATCAGTTCAAGCCAGGGTTACAAATTGCACAATAGTGGCTCAATACTGTTCAATTACGAATCCATATATAATGGTGAACATATAATAATGACTCCGGCAAATTATCTAATAAGACCCTCATCACTAGGTTAAGGAGGAGGGAATTACCCAATGGATCAGAGCGCAACCGACAACTCGTCTGAGCAAAGGGGAAGCAGAAGATGTACTTATTCATGACAAGTGTAAGGTGTGAAGATGACCATCATCTATGAAAAGGTTGGAGTTTGGACAGGCCACTGGCGAGTACAGGGAAAGGAACTTGGCACTGAGCCAAAATAAAAGGTATACAGATCGATCACTCTGGGCCACTCTAAATCCTAGCTTTTGGAAATGCAGCATTTCACCATGGGTAAAAGAAAAGGGTGTGCAGGGAGAAGAACGAGATGGAATGAAGTAGTATTCAAAAGGGAAAGAGTCCATCTTCAGTATAAAATAGGTGACCAATGGCACAAGATGGGAGAGTAAAGCTCAGTCAGTGGATGCCGACACAGGGCTGGTACACTAGGACTAAATGAGGTCATTTCACTATTGCATGTAGATGACTGTGCCTTAACTAGCTTCAGTTTGTACACCACTAGTCTATCGGAATCACCACCAGATTATCAAAATAGACACTATAGCATGGATAATAAATTTATGCCGCTATTACCTGGATTCCCGTTTTAATGGATATCTCTCTTAGGAGGGTGATTTTGAGAAGATGATATGTCTCCACTGCTTGTTCGACACTCTCGCTGCAATAAAACAATTTGCATTCTTATACAGTTGACTGACTAAACCTTCAAGACTAAATAAACCAAAAATGTAATACAAGTATTACTATTATCAATAAATGCCCTTAGAGGCTTTCATCTATCCCCACAACTTGGCAGTAAGAAGTTCCGTTTTCTCCATTTTATCTTGTTTGTCAAAAGGCATGCAATTAATGGGGAATCTACCTTTGTGCTTAGCCAAATTATGTAGCTTGCTGCCACTCGTGTCACTGTAATGATGATTCTCCGTTAGGCATTAATTTGGGAAAGAGATTAATCCATCTAAATAGTAGCTATTTGTAGTGCTAATATAGGTGTTCCCTAATGTTTAACCTTAAATTAAAGTGTGTCAGTTGACATGATCAAAACAACTGAACTATGTCAGAGGACAATATCAGGACTGGGAAAGAACCACAGAAAGGGGGCATGCAGGAGCTATTTATACTCTTCCAATATAATCTCAATGACTTGGAAATTTCCTGCAAAAGACAAAAGGTACTTATAGCTACAGTTTGTCAGCGTAGCTCTCTTTTGTAATTCACATGTTAGAATCAGACATCGAGTTGGAAGTCCCACAGTAACTTTACAGAATCAGCATAACAGGCTTGAAAGGCCCCAAACCAGTGTCACTTTAGTAGTCCAATCACCTCAACACAAAAAACCTGAAGGCCAGACAATGAGGAGTGAGTACCCCGATTTGTCATATTCCAGAGGCCGTCTCACATCATATTTATAGCATGAGTGTGAAAAGCATAGATTATTGAAAGGTGAGGCTCTATCTGGAAAGAGGGAGGGCAGCATGTGAATCTATGAAAGACACCAAAGCTGGTAATTTTCAGTTACATGTAAGCAGCTTTTTTGCTTCTCTAGCACTATATCTTTCATAGATTCACATGTGTGAATCAGAATGGCAAGCAGTATCCCATAATACCATAGCAATGCAGATGGTGGGATAGGAATAAAATGCCTCCACTTTATCTGAAAAGTTCATGGCGAACTGCTTGTCCCACTGGTGAATTTATGAGTGCAATGGCATCCAAACAATAATGTTGAGTGACGTGTGATGGTATGACAATTCTTCCATGTAGCTGATCGGCAGATGTCAGACACAGATAATCCTGCGTAGAGGGCAGCTGATGCAGCCATACTCTATGTATGAAGGTGCATCAACTGTCTATCAGCAGACAATGCCTTTTTGTGTGACTGGAGGTGATTTTTGCTCAAGACTCCCTGTTTTGATAAATGGTATCCTTTCCTCCGATTAGAGAACAATAGCAGTAACTGATCAGACCCTCTTAATTCTTTTGTTTCCCCCAGATAGACCTTTAGGCATTTATACACGACCAGAGAGCAAATATCATTCATGTACTGACATACAATCTGCCTGCTAATAGCGGGAGATCCACACAGTAGAATTCTCTAAAGAACACCCTCTAACCAAATGGCCTTTTGGTCACGGCGTGTCTGAGCGATGTTGAGATATACTACCTCTATGAGGAACTGCTAGTTTTATTTGAGGCAAGAGTCTCATGTTGCGATCATTAATAAACCACTCTGGTTTGAAGTGCGGTGTGCTGAGCTTCATAAGGAACGAGATAGATGGTGCGAATTCCCACTTGGTTAGAAGTTATCTGCTCATTAGCTACTTCAGTATGCTGTGCTTTGTGTTCATCTGCCTTTGTGCTAGCAGGCTGGAGTGGCCTTGGAGGTACCATGATAGCAGGCATAATTGTGAAAGCTACAAACCGTTGGATCCATAGATATAATTTTAATTGTCCTGAAGAAGGTGTTCTTTGTAAATGATAGGTCTAATCAGTGTGGGTACTTCTTCCTATGTGGAGAGGGTATAGAAAACGTTAAAGAAAAGGTGTGGTTGGAATATATAGTTCCAGGGGGATCTTCCTTTTTTTGGAAGTGTTGCCCTCACACACCCATGTGGTGTCATGCTTCATCATCGGGCGTTTTGCTCCTTGTGGGGCTGGCGCTGCTATGCCCCATGGGAGGGCTCTTTGTCGGAGATCTTTTCGTGTATCAGCCGTGACAGTGCATGCGGGTGTGTGGGGTATAATGAGCAAGTTGGAGCGTGTGATCTTAAAATTACCTAAAGGAGATAACATTTTATTCAGAGACCCTTTTGTAAGGTTAAAAACTAAGATACAATAGTGTACGCAAGCTTATGATACGCCACTACTCAGTATTGTGGTTTCGCAATTCAGGTCGACATGTTTCACGCTATGTTGGTCCAGTACTGGATCCCTAGCGATTCTTCAGGACCAAAAAATATGTTCCTTACCCCTACATTAGGGTGGGTATCTAGAGTCTTATACTCAATCCATAGTAGTGACACAATAGATCGCAGGTATCTATGTCATGCTCACCCCAGTACGAATCCATAAATCTTCATCTGCAGGCAGGCAGGACGAGGGGTAGGTGACGGGCTGCTGACCGCGCATGGAACTAAACCACAATAATCTTGCGGTCCCCTGCCTTGACCTAGGGCACATTATGGCATATGAGTAGGGGTTGATTTATGGACTCTCCACCTTACACATTATACCCCACACACCAGCATGCACCGTCACGGCTGATACAAGAAAAGATCTCCGACAAAGAGCCCTCTCGCGGGGTCCGTGGGGCATTGCAGTGCCGGACCCACGAGGAGCAACACGCCCAATGATGAAGCACGACACCCACATGGGTGTGTGAGGGCAACACTTCCAAATAAGGAAGAGCCCCCAGGAACCATATATTCCAACCACACTTTTTCTTTAACGTTTTCTATACCCTCTCGACATAGGAGCAAGTACCCACAATGATTAGACATGTCAATTATAGTGAGGAGCACGGGTCCTGGACCTTAATCTGGCTCCTAGTACCCCTCTTTTTGATTCATGCTTTATAAATTATATCCACCAAATTGCACGGACGAGTATAATTTGCACATTTCTTGCCAAAATTGTTGAAATCTAAAAAATGTACATGGATTCAATATTTGATGGTGTGATGGTAAGTGCTGAAGGAGAATATATATGTATTACATTTTTTTAATTTGGAGTATTTTATGTATTTTAGTTTTGATTATGTCCGTCTTGTATGTACTATGAATAATATGTGATGAGAATTAATACATATGGAAAATGCTACTTACCAGTATGCATCTGTTCTTGGCATGTAGAGCTGTAGATTCATATACTTGTGCATAGATCGCCATCTGGTGTGGGGCTCGGATGTTTGCACTTTGTTTTTGTCTTGGAAGAAGTTCTTTGTAGTCACGAGATAGGTGACTCCTCCTTGGGATCATAGTGCGCATGGGCATCGACTCCACCCTCAGATTGTTTTTCGCCATAAAGGGTGATAGTGGAGTTTGTGAGAAACAGAAAGGATGTCCATGTGTGATGTATCTAAGTAAGATAGTACTGGAACAGATAGAGGTATCCGGGGAGGCGGGTGGGCGTATACAAATCTTCAGCTCTACATGCCAAGAACAGATGCATACTGGTAAGTAGCATTTTCCGTTCGAGGCATATGAGCTGTAGATCGTATACTTGTGCATAGACTATACAGCAGTTACCTCTTTAGCGGTGGCTACCTGTATCTGTTGCAGTGGTTTGAAAAAGTGTTCTTAATACAGCCTGGCCCACACTAGCTTGTTGTTTTGCTTGCACATCTACACAATAGTGTTTTGTGAAAGTGTGTGGTGTAGCCCAAGTTGCTGCTTTGCATATGTCATCTAGGGGAATGTTTCCTAAGAATGCCATAGAAGCTCCTAGTTTGCGTGTAGAATGCGCTCTAGGGGGAATGGATAACGTACGCTTTGCTTTTTGATAGCATATCTGAATGCATTTAACGATCCACCTGGCAATTCCAGCTTTTGATATAGGATTGCCTTTATGTGGTGATGAGAAAGATACAAAAAGTTGTTTAGTTTTCCTAAAAGTTTTTGTCCTTTTAATGTAGTAAAGGATGGCTCTTTTTACGTCAAGTGTATGAAGAGCCTGTTCTGCCACTGAGTCTGGTTGAGAGAAAAAGACTGGCAGCTCAACAGACTGGTTAAGGTGGAAAGGAGAAACTACGTTTGGGAGGAATTTGGGGTTTGTCCTAAGAACCACTTTATTGTGATGTATTTGCAAAAATGGTTCTTGTATGGTTAATGCCTGGAGTTCACTAACTCTCCTGAGAGATGCGATTGCTATAAGAAAAGCTACTTTCCATGTGAGAAATTGTAATTCACATTTATGCAAAGGTTCAAATGGGGGACCCATGAGCCTGGTAAGGACAATGTTGAGGTTCCACTGAGGAGAAGGTGGAACCCTGGGAGGAATTATCCTTTTAAGGCCTTCCATGAATGCTTTGATGGCAGGTACCCTAAAGAGTGACAAATGTTGTCTGTTTTGTAGGTAAGCGGCTATGGCGGCAAGATGTAATCGTATAGATGTGTATGCTAGATTACATTTTTGTCGATGCAAGAGGTAACAAATAATGTTTTGGATTGAGGCATCTAGTGGATTGATTGCGTTATTATTGCAGTAAATAACAAACCTTTTCCATTTAGCTGCATAGCTCGCTCTAGTGGTAGGACGTCTAGCTTCTTTAATGATATTCATGCAGTCTGGCGGGAGGTTGAGGTAACCAAACTCTAAGATTTCAGGAGCCAGATCGCTAGGTTCAGTTGAGCTGGATCTGGATGCCTCATTTCTCCATGGTTCTGTGTGAGGAGCTTTGGAGAAAGGTGCAACTTTTGATGTGGAACTACTGAGAGTTCCAGCAGGGTTGTGAACCATGGTTGTAGTGCCCATGTGGGAGCAACTAGGATCATTGTGAGAGATTGTTGTTTGAGCTTGCGCACCAGTAAGGGAATGAGCGGGAGAGGCGGAAAAGCGTACGCAAATCTGCCTGACCAGTTCATCCATATCGCATTGCCTTTGGACAATGGGTGTGGATACCAGGCGGCGAAGCTTGGGCATTTTGCGTTTAAATGTGTGGCGAACAGGTCTATATCTGGTTGGCCCCACATCTGAAAAAACGGATGAAGAACTTGCGGATGAAGTTCCCATTCGTTGATCTGCTGTCTTTGACGACTGAGCAGATCCGCAATCTGATTGTGTTGTCCTGGAAGATGTTCTGCTAGGAGGTATATCTTTTGAGGAATGGCCCATCTCAATATGCTTTGCGCTAGGCATGAAAGCTGCAGAGAGTGTCCCCCCCCCTGTTTTTGTATATAGTACATTGCTGTCATATTGTCTGTGCGGACGAGGACAGCTTTGTGTACGAGGTGTGCTTGGAATGATTTTAGTGCAAGAAAAATCGCCAGTAATTCGAGGTGATTGATGTGGAGCATTTTTTGCTGATGGGTCCACATACCCTGAATGGTGTGGTTTAGGAGATGAGCTCCCCAGCCGGTGAGCGATGCGTCTGTTGTGAGCACTATCTGTGGAACCGGATCTAGGAACGGCCGCCCTTTGGAAAGGTTGTGTGTGTTCCACCACTACAGAGAGCGATGTGTGCGGCTGTCTACCAACACCAGATCTGTAAGCTGACCTTGAGCCTGGTTCCACTGACGTGCTAGACACTCCTGTAAGGGACGCATTTGGAGTCTTGCATGAGGTACTATAAAAATGCAAGAGGCGGGGGGCGTGGCCAAGCGCGGATCGAAGATGGCCGCGTAGTGAAGTAGCTCCGCCGATTGTCCCTGCCCCACGTCTATCCTGCGGACACATCCGTGACACCAGTCGACACCCCCCGAGATCGGAGTAATAGCGGTCCCCAGCCCGCTTGTTCCGGTGCATCGAGCAGCCCCAACAGGGGAGATAGCAGCTCCGGAGTGTTGCGGCCTGCGGGAAATCTGAGCGCCGGGGCCCTCAGTGAACAGTGGCGCCGGAGGGGAGTCCCGATCTGAGTGGTGGAGGTGCCGCTGCGCAATATCGAGGCGGGGCTACGGGGGGGGGGCAGTCGGGACCAGCAGCGGAGGTGATGACTGCCCTTGGGCCCTGAAGCCGGCAAAAGCCCCCCCGCATTGACAACAGGAACTGCGTGAAGCGCACCCGCCGGGAGCTGAGTAATGGCGGCGATGCGCTCCAACTGAGGAGAGCCTCCCTGTCGCTTGTGGTTCCGGAGCAGGAACACATTGCATACAGGTACCGTAGCGGCGTTTGGTCACCCGCCTGAGTCCCGGGGGCGCCCAGCTGTTCGGACCCGACTTGAGGGACCCCCCCCCCCCCTGGACAGTGCAGGACTTGCTCTTAGACCCCTGGGGCCTGCGTTGTAGCTGCCGGTATCCTACCTGATAGACCTTACTGGTGGGCACAGTGTGGTTGGTGCCTCTGCCTGCTTCCACCATTCCAGCCCAGTTGGTTGTGTACAATGGCTGCTGCGGGGGATCGCAGGGGGACCGGGTCCCGTGGGGCGAAGCTGGTGAAGACTAACAAACTGGACAGATACACAGTCACTAAAGACCCTCAGCGGAGCCGACTGTCTGTAGAGACTAATCAGGGACACCCAGGGGAAGAGGAACAAGAACTATCTCTCGCGGATGTCATGGGGGCAATTGCTGGAGTTAAAACTTCTCTTGAGCACAAAATGGATGCCATGGCGATTGACATTAACCTTATTAGGGCCGACCTGGGGAAGCTTAACGAAAAAGTCAAGCAGGTTGAGATAACGACCACCAGTCTCGTTGGGGATGTCACACAACTACAAAGGGAGATGCACGAACTCCAGGACTCTCACAAGTACATGGACCTCAAGCTGGATGATTATGAAGGTCGACTCCGGCGCAATAATCTCCGCATCTTAGGAGTGCCGGAAAAAGCGGAGGGGCAATCCCCGGACCTATTCGTTGAAGACCTCATTCTTAAACACTTGCAGCCCAAAGGCCTCAGCAAATTTTTTGTTATCGAACGTGCTCACAGGGTCCCGGGCGGCCGTCCCAAACCGGGCGCTCCCCCGCGTCCCATGCTGGCTCGGGTCTTGAACTACCGGGACAGAGACACTATTCTCCAGAACTCCAGAGCGGGGGCATCCCTCCGATATGAAAATGCTGCCATTTCCTTCTTCCCGGACTTTACACAGAGAGTACAGAAGCAAAGGAGGTCCTTCCTCACTGTGAAGCGTGGCCTGAGAGAGAGGGGTCTGAAATACTCAATGCTGTTCCCGGCACGTCTCCGGGTGGAGGCGGAGGGACGGGCATGGTTTTTTGACGAGCCCGAGGCAGTGGCAGAGTGGATCGAGCATCGCGGAGCGAAGGGCCAGGCGGATCGCGGCACTGGGACAAAGGTGGACATTTCACCGATCTGAAGTAGATCTCTGAGGATTGCGGCCTTGAACTACGTAATGGGGTTATCGATGTGGGATTGGCTGGGGTGAGCGGGATATCTGCGCTTTATTATGGGGGCTGGTGATGATATGTATGTTTCTTGACATTTACCTGCCAGGGGTGTTACACTCGACCTGGTTAGGGGCGGGGACATGGAGCTCACTCTTCCCCCTTCTTTTCTTCCTCTGAATTTCTTTCTAGGGCGACAGGCACTCTGCAAGTTTTCGATGGGCAGTTCTAAGCCTAGAGTGCAGGGCAGCGGGGTGGGGGGTTGTTGGGTTGGGAAAATTTGTTTTTTTGTTATTTCTTATATTTGTTTCATTGGTGCAATGGACATATACACCTGCAATAGAGTTGCTGAAAGAGTACAAGCCTGGAGTTGCTGGATCTATATTCTGCAATACAGGCATGATGGGGGATAAAAATGTAAAAATTATGAGCTGGAATGTTAACGGGTTAGGGGACAAAATCAAACGAAGTGTAGTACTTCAATACATCAGGAGGCACTCACCCGATGTAGTCTTACTCCAGGAGACACATCTGGTTGGGAAACTATGTAAGGCAATGCACAGGGGGGGGTATAAACTGATTGCGCACTCTGGTTTCACCTCGGGTTCCAGGGGTGTGGGTATTATGACAAGGAACAACTTCCCGCTGGCGGTTAGCTCCACATGGGGGGATGATAGAGGCAGATACGTTGGTGTTTCCGGGATGTGGGAGGGCCGGCACATTGCCTTTATGGCTGTCTATGTTCCCCCGGGCCTACAGGGTACAACATTTGCTGATTTGGGTGCAGCCCTGCTCGCCCTTCCGGATGGGCTCCTGGTCCTGGGAGGAGACTTCAATGCAGTAGTTTCGGGTACGTTAGATAGATATCCCCCTCGAGAAATAGGACCGTCTGCCCGATGGTTGCCTGATTTCCTTGAGGCGATGGGACTGGTCGATGGCTGGAGAGTGTATCACCCGGGCCAGGTGCAACACACCTTCCACTCTGGGGCACACAACAGTCTCTCCCGTTTAGATTATTGCCTGGTACCAGCTGCGCAAGCGACATATATACACACGACATCAAACACTTAGCCAGAGGTATCTCGGATCACTCGCCTGTCTGGGTTCACCTGCTAGTAGGTATGGGCGGAGTGGGAAGAATGGCCCCAATTAACCCTTGGTACTTACGTAACCCCAAGATCCGTAAGGAGCTTATCAAAGCTATTGACGAATATTTTTCCGACAATGTGGGATCGGTGCCTTCTTCCCGGACCTTGTGGGAAGCATTCAAGGCAGTAATTCGGGGACAAGCCCTGTCATTGATATCTAGCTCTAAGAGAGACAAGCAAAAGGAGGTCCTCGAACTTGAGGCAGACATATATAGTCTAGAAAGGGAACTGGAGTCTGGGGTTACGCCGGAGAAGATCCACTTGTTGAGTCTGAAGCAGCACGACTATAAAGCGTTGGTCTCGGATAGGGCCAGGGCCCTGAGTAGAGAGCAGCAGGGCAGGCTTTATGACCAGGGAGACAAGGCCGGGAAGCTCATAGCGTGGCTGGACAAGAAGGAATGGGCGAGTCGGCTGGTCCCAGAGCTCAATGTACAAGGAGGCGTTTTGGTCACGGAACCGCAGGAAATAGCGGACAGGTTCGCTGATCATTTCCACTCGGTCTATACGGCGGTCTCCTCCCACACTGAAGCGGACTCCCAGGAGCTGTTGAGGGATATTAAGCTTCCCTGCCTCTCCCTTGAGGATCGGGAATATATGGATAGCCCCCTTACAGCCGATGAAACCGCGCAAGCGATCCGTTCCTTGAATTCTGGGAAAGCTTTGGGCCCGAATGGACTTCCCATTGAACTCTACAAGTTGAGACCAGATAAACTAGCCCCATATTTGAATGCTATGTTTCTGGAATCTAGGGAGGTGGGAACGTTGCCCCGGGAACAACGAATGGCTACTATTGTCACCATCCACAAGGAAGGAAAGGATAAGGCGGAATGTGCCTCATATAGGCCCATCTCTCTTTTAAACGCCGAACCCAAGATTTTAGCCAAGCTCTTAGCCAACCGCTTGGTGAAGGTGATCGGCGGCTTGGTGCATCCGGATCAAACCGGTTTTATGCCTCATAGAAATACAGCTCTGAACCTCCGTAGAGTGCATGGGGTGATAGATAGAGCCGGCACCCTTCTCGAGCCAGCGGTGATTGTGTCTTTGGACGCGACCATGGCCTTCGACACTATCGAATGGCCATACTTATGGGCAGTTATGGTAAAGCTGGGATTTGGGCCGGAATACATTCAGTGGGTGCGTCTTCTATACTCTGAACCACTGGCTCAAGTGGTGGTGAATAACAAGGTGTCAGCCTCGTTCTTGCTCAGTCGGGGAACTCGACAGGGTTGCCCTCTGTCCCCCCTTCTTTTCTCTTTGGCCTTGGAGCCTCTGGCCGCCTGGATACGCTGGGATCCAAGGATAAGGGGTCTGCGGTGGTCCCCCGGATGGGAGGACCGCATATCCTTGTACGCGGATGACATTTTACTTTATTTGGCCTCCCCTAGGAAATCTCTTGTAGTGGTGATGGATATTCTCGCAGTTTTTGGCCGATTTTCTGGACTTTCCATCAATTGGGGAAAATCCCTATTATTTGTACTGAGGGGAGACCCTCCTGTCCCTCCCCGGAACTGTCCAATACAAACAAACTCGGTTGGATTCAAATATTTGGGGATATACATTTCACTGGACCCCTCGGTCCGCTATGCCCAAAACCTTCTTCCTCCTCTTCGTAGACTTAAAAGTGACATTACTAACTGGAAGACTCTCCCTATCTCACTCCTGGGCAGAGCTACTCTGTTTAAAATGATGGCCTTACCGCGATTCTTATATGCCCTACAAAATACCTTGGATGTAGTCCCAGCACGTTATTTTAGGGAGGTGGAGGGCCTGCAAAGAGACCTATTATGGGACGGCAGGCCTCGAATCGCCTTGAGCAAACTAACGTTAAATTGGTATGATGGAGGCATCAGTCTCCCTGATGTCAAGAAATACTATTGGGCTTCCCAACTGGCAGCCATTAATCATGGCACATACGGCCGTGTGGATGACCCGGGCTACGCCATGGACAGATGGCTCCTTCCAGGGGCACTTATGGTAGGGCGTTATACTCCCGACCTAACCGGTTCAAACTAACTGGCCCCACGAAGCACTCAGTGCAAATTTGGCATGATGCCACTAATTATCTTGGTTGGAGACACAAACTCACATTGGCTACCCCTCTTTGGGACTCGGAGAAATTGGGCGACCTGTGGAAGACAAGGGGCTTCGATAGGTGGGACCTTATTGGGATTTCAGCTATTAAAGATGTCTGGGGAAAAGGGGAGCCCAAACCCTTCAGCATGCTTCAGGGCGAATATAAATTGGCGGATACGGAATTTTTTCGTTATTTACAGGTCTCACACTCACTTCAGTCTTTATTGCCCAAAGGGGCGGATCCCCCGGAGGTCTCCCCTCTGGAGGACAGAATCTTAGATGGTCATCTCCCTGACAAAACGATATCCTTAATTTACAAAAAACTAATTAATCACATGATAAACCCCCTCCGGACACTGCGAGATAGGTGGGCACAAGATGGGATAGAACTGGACGACGAGGAGTGGCAAGCAGCAGTATCCTCCCCTAAAGAGGTGGCTATCCCGGCACGTTTGCGACTGGTTCAGCTGAAGATCCTTCATAGGATCTACATAACGGGCCCTAGACTAGTACACATGGGGTGGGCGGAGACAGGGGAATGCAGGCGGCGCTGTGGCCAGATCGGAACGTTTATGCACATCATTTGGGAATGCGCACATATCAACTCTTATTGGCGTCAAGTGCACGACACGATCAACCAGGTATTGAGCATCTCCCTCCGTCCCGAGGCTAGACGATGCCTCCTTAATATCTGGGAGCCAACAGACTTGGACGCTTATCAGACACAATGGGTCACTCTGGGGCTCATGCTGGCAAAGAGAAATATTGCTCAACTCTGGGGGGCGGCACACCCACCTACACTGGAGGCCTGGGAAAGAAACCTTGACTGGTGCATGTTTAGGGAAAAGACGGTGTATTTGGCAAGGGGGTGCCCAAGGAAGTGGAGTCGTGTCTGGAATCCGTGGAATTTGTATAGAGGAGAGATTTGTACACCACCTTGTAATGTTGATTATGATGATCCTCTTCCTCAGTGATGTTCCTCACATATGTACTGTCTGTATATCCCTCCACTCATCCGTACTGAGAAAAGTTAACTACCTGGTCTCTTGTACTGTACCATTCACCAGCAACTGTTTAATAAAAAGAATTGTTAAAAAAAAAAAATGCAAGAGGCCATCATTCCGATTAGTTGCATAAACACTCGAGCTGGTAGTGAGTGTTGAGGTTGAAACCTCGTTATGAGAGTTTGCATGGTTGCCATCCTGACTCGATTGGGGTATGCAAGGGCTTTGGAAGTATGTATTGTGGCGCCTAGATACTGGTGGGTGTGGGACAGTTGAAGATGTGACTTGGTAAGGTTTATTGTGAATCCTAAACGATGGAGCAGTTGGATTGTTTGGTGTATGTGTTGTACACAATCGCTGCGTGACTTGGCTTTTATAAGCCAGTCGTCGAGGTAAGGAAAAACATGAATGTGTTGTCTTCGCAAGTGAGCTGCTACTACTGCGAGACATTTTGTGAAGACCCTGGGTGCTGTAGTTACCCCGAAGGGGAGCACTTTGAATTGATAGTGCTGACCGTCTACTACAAACTGTAGATATTTCCTGTGAGCAGGGTGAATAGGAATGTGAAAGTAGGCATCCTTGAGATCTAAGGTGGCAAGGAAATCGCCTTGTTGGAGTAATGGGAGGATCTGTTGGAGAGTGACCATGTGAAAGTGGTCGGATTGTATGTACAGGTTTAACGGTCTGAGGTCTAATATTGGCCTGAGAGTACCGTCCTTTTTTGGGATGAGAAAATAAAGGGAGTAAATCCCTGTGCCTTGATGGTGTATGGGAACAGGTTCTATTACGTGCTTTTGCAATAGAGAGAGAACCTCCTGTTTGAGAAGCGTGAGATGTTCCGTGGACATGGGACGCTGTCTGGGTGGTATGTGTGGAGGAGTAGAGGTGAGTTCCAGGCAGTAACCATACTGGATAATTTGTCTCACCCACCTGTCTGTGGTGATGGAATTCCAGACAGGTAGGAACTGTGATAGTCTTCCCCCGACTGGAGTGGAATGTTCGGGGGGGAAGTGGTGGGAAGTCACTGTTTTGTAGTGGGGGAGGAGCGGGTGTTATTACCGCGGCCTCTTCCTTTTGAGTTATTGCCTCTGTACCCCCCTCTGAAATACCCTTTGTTAGAGGAAGTTTGAGTGGGGTTTTTTGTAGGACGAAGAGTTGTCTGTACTAATGGTTTTGGAGGCGCCCCTATAAAAGGAGCGACGAAAGGAGCCTCTAGCTGTTGGTAACTGTAGAGACCCCATAGATTTAGCTGTTTCAGTGTCCTTCTTCATCTTTTCTAAAGATGTGTCTACAGTAGGGCCGAATAGGTGTTCCTGATCAAAAGGCCGATTAAGAATTTGAGAATGCACCTCCTGTTTAAAACCAGATATGCGTAGCCATGAGTGTCTGCGCAGTAAAAGACTTGTGTTAACGGCACAAGATGCTGTGTCCGCTGCATCAAGAGCACATTTAATGGAGGTGTTGGTAATGAGCTTTCCCAACTGTATGAGGTCATTAGCTTTTGCCTTATATTGCTCTGGAAGATGTTGCATTAATGTTTCCAGTTCATCGTAATGCGCCCTATCATACCTGGCTAGTAAAGCTTGGGCGTTAGCAATACGCCAGTAATTTGCCGCCTGTGACGCAACCCGTTTACCAGATGCGTCCAGTAATTTAGATTCTTTATCCGGAAACAAGCATCCTAGGACCGGTTTCAGGGCATCACCCTTCTTCAGCCAGGCTAGCTTGAATCCAGTGAGTGTAGTGAGCACGGGACCCACGTCTGGGCATACCCTTCCCACTTAGGGCGACAAATGCAATGCTCACCACACCACCCCAGTTTGGACCCAGCCGTGAAACCGGTCCTAGGATGCTTGTTTCCGGTCCAGGGAGGACCTGGCTTGGCAGTTCGGGCTGGACTGTTCCCACAAGGAACAGGGTCAAGACTGATTTGCATATGGCTGGGTCCAAACTGGGGTGGTGTGGTGAGCAAAAGAATGATGGATTTAACCCAGATCCTTGTGACTGGGGGTGAATGTTTGCATTGTCCAGCATTCCGTCCATCAATTGTTTCTTTTGCATTTGTCGCCCTAAGTGGGAAGGGTATGCCCAGACGTGGGTCCCGTGCTCACTACACCACTGGATTCAAGCTAGCCTGGCTGAAGAAGGGTGATGCCCTGAAACCGGTCCTAGGATGCTTGTTTCCGGTCCAGGGAGGACCTGGCTTGGCAGTTCGGGCTGGACTGTTCCCACAAGGAACAGGGTCAAGACTGATTTGCATATGGCTGGGTCCAAACAGGGGTGGTGTGGTGAGCAAAAGAATGATGGATTTAACCCAGATCCTTGTGACTGGGGGTGAATGTTTGCATTGTCCAGCATTCCGTCCATCAATTATTTCTTTTGCATTTGTCGCCCTAAGTGGGAAGGGTATGCCCAGACGTGGGTCCCGTGCTCACTACACCACTGGATTCAAGCTAGCCTGGCTGAAGAAGGGTGATGCCCTGAAACCGGTCCTAGGATGCTTGTTTCCGGTCCAGGGAGGACCTGGCTTGGCAGTTCGGGCTGGACTGTTCCCACAAGGAACAGGGTCAAGACTGATTTGCATATGGCTGGGTCCAAACTGGGGTGGTGTGGTGAGCAAAAGAATGATGGATTTAACCCAGATCCTTGTGACTGGGGGTGAATGTTTGCATTGTCCAGCATTCCGTCCATCAATTATTTCTTTTGCATTTGTCGCCCTAAGTGGGAAGGGTATGCCCAGACGTGGGTCCCGTGCTCACTACACCACTGGATTCAAGCTAGCCTGGCTGAAGAAGGGTGATGCCCTGAAACCGGTCCTAGGATGCTTGTTTCCGGTCCAGGGAGGACCTGGCTTGGCAGTTCGGGCTGGACTGTTCCCACAAGGAACAGGGTCAAGACTGATTTGCATATGGCTGGGTCCAAACTGGGGTGGTGTGGTGAGCAAAAGAATGATGGATTTAACCCAGATCCTTGTGACTGGGGGTGAATGTTTGCATTGTCCAGCATTCCGTCCATCAATTGTTTCTTTTGCACCTACAATATCCAAGTTCATTTTTAGATATTGTAAGTGCCAGGGAAGTCATAGAGAGTACATGGGCTATAAACTCAACAACTCAAGTTTCCCAGCACCATGATGGCTTTTCTGAACCCAGGAGTGTTTGGTACCAAACCCCTCCTCTCAAAAAACCAAAACTGATGCCAGTGTGGGAATTATTGTAACATGTACTCAGAGGGCACCTCAGAGATGCCACCTGGAAACCTATCAACCCTGGTGTAGTCACAGACTGGCTGTAGGCAGCTTGCCACCAAAAGACATGTTTCTAGACCCCTGGGCCCAGAGCCTCTGCTCTCTAGGACCAGAAACAATGCACATCCTGGGCGGAGGGGTCTCTCTCCCTCCCCTAGGATGGGCACAGTGCTCGAGACGGAAGCTACAAAGGCCTGCTGCCTTTGTAATGTGACCCACCCAGCCTCTGCTGCTAGCAGCAGATGGCAGCCCCCGGTTTACACCCCCTCTTTAGGCGGGAAAACCTAGGAAGAATAGTAGGTGTGCCCACTTCTGCCAACTCCACTCCCAGATCTACCGGCCTGTCTTTAGCTTTAAAGAACCTGTGGAAAATATGACGCCTGTCCTGCAGCCAGCGACTTCAGGAACCTGTGGAAGACTGCCTGCACTTTGACAAAAGACCAGAACTACCGTGGACAGTGGACCTGTCCTCAAGAAATCTCTGCAAAGGACTCTGGGGCCCTCCGGTACCTCGAGTCCTGACCACTCTGCACTAGACGCCTATGGCCCGTGTCCAGGTGGCCCACTGATCCAGAACAGGTTCCCTAGCGATCCTGACATGGTCTAGTATTGGCTGACCCCTCCTGGACCGTACGACGATGCGTGCAGCCTGACTCCAGAACCTCCTCCCTACCGCGACTGGCCCCGGTAAGAAAAAATGAACGTCCATGGACACCCATGCACCCGAAGCTCCTGGGCCTTGGGGAGCCGAACTAACGTTGCCCTGACGATCTCCTACATACCCAACTTACCCCTGTTGTCGCAGGTTTCCTCCGAAGAGCCTCTGGTTCAACGCCTGCAGCCTGCTTGTTCAAAGCAAAACCTCCATTGAAAAGCATTGAGCACCCAACGCTGAATTGGCACCCTGCCGCCCCTGTGCCTCTGATGGTGTATGATTGGTGCTGCTTTGTGCCCCCCTCGTGTTTACTCTAACCCGCAAAGCTTGGCCTCTGCATTCGATCTACTTACCTGCAAGCAGCACACCCAGTCTCCATTGGAACGCATTGGGCAGAACTCTGAATTTGACCTCTCCACCCAGCTGCCCCTGTGCCGCTGGTGGTGCAGTTTTGGTACTCACCTGACCCTTGCCCCATGCCGATCTTTGATCCCGAAGACTGGAACTATAAGTCGTATACTTACATGTATAACCGCATTATTGTTTGACTCCATATGATAACATAGAACTCTTTGAAAATTGCACTGACTTAGGAAAGTCTTAAGTATTTTTCCTGCAAAACGTACTTACCTTATTGCGAAGATCTTGGTCTTATAATAAAACTAAAACAAAGCTTATTTTTCTAAAATTAGTCTGGATCTCCTTTTTGAGTCGTGTGGCCCGTATTGGTCTATGTGTGTGCAATAAATGTCTTACACTCCTCTGTGTTAGGCCTAAGGCTACTCGCCCACACTACCACTATAGAGCACTTTGGGTTTACATTGAGCCCTGTACACTTCTGGTGGAATCTCTGGTCAAGGTATAACCATTTAGTGGTATACCATATACAGAGACAGCTTCCTACAAATGGGCTGGCTGAAAACCCATTTGATGGGGGTCAAGAAAGTGGGTGACCTCAAGGAAGGAGAACTAGCAACATGTGCTTTCAAGGCTTGAGTCATGATTCTAGATTGCAAATGTACTAGAGATCAACAAGGTTTTCAATATTTCCTTTTAAATGTGCATATTGTGTAGGTAATGAGGGCTAGTTCTGGGTAAAGGCAATTGTAGGCAGTGGCATAGAGCACTATCAATAGTTTGAAACATTCTTGCTGGAAAGCAAGTTACCCTGTGATATTCAGTTTGAAAATCAAACTTTGACCATTTTTCGCAACTTAGCTCCAGCAATCAAGTTTGCTATGACTGTAGCTAAAATAACAGCATTTTGAAGTTAATGGCTAAGACTGATGTTACAACCATAGAGGTTATAAAAGAGAAAAATGTTTTACATCAAACTCAACGCATTCAAACTAAGTATAACATACTTATTATTTTACTAAGTGTACTCAGAGCTAAATGTTTCAAACTATTCACCAAAATTCCTACAAAATTTATTTTCCTATATTTCTACAAATATTAAGGGTGGTCCCATTGCCATTGGAAAAAAGAGGCATCATGTAATTTAACCGACAGTGTTCAATGGAACCACTGACAGAGCACAGTGTCAATGGATGCACACAAAGGCACCCCTAAGTAGATATGCTAGTTCAATTAGACCCGACCAAAGACATCTGAATGTGCCCCATAGTAACAGTTCTTAGTATTGTGGTTCAGGGTAATAAGCTTTTGATTCTTGCACATAACAATGCACATGAACATAATCATGTGTTTTCTAAGTCTACTTAGCAGTGAAACACAATAATACTGTGGCTGAAATATAGTATGGTGGCTTACTATCCATGCATATGAGAGGGACCTAAGATGTGAGGCATATATTCAGTTCTTCAACACATTCATAGGCCCAATCGTGATGAACAGGCATGTCTTCAGCTCTCTGCAGAGCCTCAGAAATCTTTTACCCTAAAGCAGGTACAACTTTGTGTGTGAATGATCTCCCACCAAACCTCTTTATTCTTAATGATTGTATAGATAGGACCTTAAATGTTTGCTTTTTTCTACTCAGATTTTCCTTTAAAACAAACCCTGTTGTGTGTAGCTACTACATATGACAGACTTCAAGGACTGCTTTTGAGGCATATGAAAAAGAAAAATAATTAGTTGGCCACTGAAGCATGCCAAAAATGAGCTTACCATTCAAGATCAAAGTCAAAGTAGCTCTTTGCCTCGGTGCAGATATTCTTCCACAGGTCCGGTGGGGTGGTACTGGCCCATGTTGTGTTATCAGCACTGCCTAGATTCTTGTTCTTCTTCCTCTTGTTCTTCTTTCGGGAGACTAGCTCATCGGCGGGAAGGTGGGCGATGGGATTGGGGAAGGCACTGAGGAAACAGTTCAGGAAATGGCTGATAGCAGCAGACAGTCCAGACAGCTCTACACCCTGCAGAGACATAAAAGCCCGGAGTCTCATATCATTTGTGGTTATCACAAGTAAGAGGCCAAGATCAACTGCAAAAGGCAGTTCAGCAGGCAAAAAAACAAGGCAACTTGTACATATGCTACAGATTTCGTTGAACAGTGAACCAATGTCAGTCAGAATTATACTAGAAAGAAGAGACTGAGTTTGCAGGCTTTCAGGGGACCATGCTGAACATGTATACTCTATGAAATGTGCAGTAATGCTCAGAGGTGTGGAATTAAAAAAAAGATCTACTTGTCCATGGGGCAGGTTGCTTCATAAATCTACTTGTCCTGTAACAAAATCCACTTGACCCTTTGGTACCATGTAATGCGGCGACAAATTATGGCCGCAATCTCATTATATAAGAGCTCTGATATAGCCTCTCTGATTATGCCAGGGCTCATACCATAGTAGTGTTTGAATACTTACAAACCGCTTCTATATTTTTTTTAAAGACATTTTTTATTAAGCATTTATACTAATATCATTCCATTTCAACAGTGCAGAGCAAGTCTGCTGACGTAATTTCTGTAGAATTATTCACTGCGAATATCATCTAAGCTGTTCATTAAGTCTACAAACAATAGAGTAATAACATCAAACTTCCCTCCCACCTCGCAAGTTCTCCACAGCAACGTTGACATGCGTATACATAACGTGTAGGCCTATATGCATCCCCCTACTAGCGTGTAGTGTAGAAGGTTATATATTATTGGGTCAATACATAAGTCTATAGGGATTTAGCCTGTGTAGTAGCTACAGAGGTAGTCTCATTCTTATTGCCGTGTCCATGAAGTGAGGTCGTGCTCTATTCATTCTCCCCTCCGCTTCCTGAGTCTCCTGATCCAGATGTGTTAGCTCATGTGGTAGGGCCTCCCAAGCTCTGGCTCCGTCAATGTGTCTCAGCCCTCTCTTAGCCTCTCTCATCAGAATTCTTCCCTCACTTTCTGCCCATTTTAGGAGTTTCGTCTTCCAGGAAGTCACTTTCGGGCCCCTCACTGATTTCCAGTTCCTGGTTATGTCACGTTTCGCTAGTACCAAAGCAAAATCCTGGAATTTGCTAGTGACTTTGTTTTTGGCTGTGTGGGGGAACCACCCTAGTAGACAATAAGCTGGGGAGCAAGGGATCTCCTTGTCAATGACCTCTTCCACTATACATGTCACTCCCTCCCAGTATTCCCGTAGGTGCAAATATGTCCATAACATGTGTAAAACATGCACTTGCACTTCCCCGCAACGGGGACAAGCTGCTCGCTCCACCTGAAAGTACCTGCTTATGCCTTCATGGGTCAAGTAGGCCGTATGAAGGACATAATAATTTATCAGTCTAAAACGTGCATTTCTGGATACCTAGGTATCCCCGTTAGTATGTTGTCCCAATCCTTTGTTGGTATCGGGGTACCCAGGTCCTCTTTCCACTGGAGACGCAACGCCTCCAGTGGGCGCAACCCATCCGTATGAAGTGCTCTATAGAGGCAGGAAACCACTTTAATGGTACCCGCAGATAAGGCTAAGCAGTAACAGGTTTGTTGGGATGGGGGTTCTGTCGAGCCCATCTTCCAATGTTTCCGTATTGCTGTTGTGAGCACCCTACGCAACAGGAAATGCCCCAGTGGTAACCCAAACTCAGCGCGGAACTCCTTCAACGGTAGGGGCTCATTATCTCTGTAGAGCACAAGCAACAAGCGGGGAAGCGCCATCATTTTGAGTAGCGCAACCCTGGCAGCTACCGAGAGCAGCAAGGTCCGCCAGAAGTCTATAGATGCCCTCAGGCCCGTGCTGCCCTCCCTATGTTGCCATCATAAAGATCCGTCCAAGTATGATAAATGTGAACTCCCAGGTACGGCAGACAGCTGGGCTCCCATCGCAAGCTTCCGAGGTCCCCCGGGGGGCGCCCAGTCTGCGACACTGGGAAGAGTTGGGACTTTTGCCAGCTCATGTTTAGCCCTGAGACGGCCCCAAATCTCTCCAGAAGGGTCCGGCTCCTGTCAATTCCTCATTTCCCCCGGCTAAAAACAACAGATCATCCGCATAGAGCGCTATATGATGGCATATTTGCTCTACATTCAGTCCTCAATATGCTCGTCCTGTTCTGGCTGCCAGCGCAAGGGGCTCCATAGCCAGGGCGAATAGTAGGGGGGAGAAGGGACACAGCTGCCTGGTGCCCCCTTTCTACTGGCCACCCCCGCGAGATGGTCCTCCCTGTGCGCACCCTGGCCGTATTGTCAGTTTATAATAGTCTTGTCCATCTTATAAACCTTACCCCTAGTCCCATGTTCGCCATAACTTCGTACAAATATGTCCACCCTAGGCTGTCAAATGCTTTTTCTATGTCAACAGCGAAAATCGTTGCCGCCTCCTGGTTCTCCCTGTTTGCCTTAAGGACGGTAAGCAGGCGTCTGATTTTGCCAGCTGTGCTACGAATCGGGATAAACCCAGCTTGGTCCTCATGTACCAGCATGGTCATAAAGGGCAATAGTCGAGTGGCAAGGATTCGGCTCAGAATTTTGTTATCGATGTTCAACATTGAAAACGGGCGGCAGGCAGCCTTGTCGTGAGCCTCTTTATTAGGCTTCAGTATGGGGATTATAACAGCCTCTCTTGCAATGACTGGGAGAAAGCCCGTCTCGCCAGCCGCCTCATACAATTTCGCAAGGTGAGGGATTAATTCAGCAGAATATGTGGCATAAAACTCCACTGGAAGCACATCAGTTTTATTGCGACCCATATGCTTAATAGCGGCAGCTAGTTTCTGGGTCGTTATGGCTCCTACCAGTGTATCTGCATCATCCTCTGTGATCCGCTAAATACGCTCGTACTTCCTGTGGTCCAGCAGAAGATATGCTATTGTATAAGGTTGAATAGTACCTCGCAAATATCTCATTAATCCCTTCCTGCATATAAACTCTGCTGCCGTCCTCAGTTTCTAACTCTAGAATGGGGAAGCCTCTTTTAGCTGGGTTAGCCAGCCAGCCATGCCAACAAAGATCCCGACCTTTCTCTTTCGGTGTGTGTTTTGTCTATGTAGTTCTTATAGTCGAAACAGCGAAGCCTCTCCACTTGCGCTGTTACCTCTTCTTTGGCCTCCAGAAGTTCCAGCTGAACCTCAGGGTGACCCGGTCGTCTTAGCTCTACGTTCCGTAGGCACCCCTCTGCCTTTTCCACATCAGTCAGTAGGGTTTGTCTAACCCCTTTGGATTCTGCAATATAGTAACCCCGTACCACAGCTTTAAAGGGGTCCCATTCGATTTGGGGGGGTTGACGCCGTCCCGGCATTATCAGCAAAATAGTGAGTGATTTTGGTTCTAATGGTTTCCCAGAAGACCTGGTCCTCCAATGCCTCGGGTCTAAGTTTTCATGTCAGAATTGAAGGTCTAGAGTGCGCCCATCGCAGCTGCAGGAACACTGGATTGTGCCCCGAGATAGTGCAGGCAGATATTCAATCGTGTTGACCAAACCGTGCATATCCCGTGAGGAGAGGAACAGATCTAGTCTAACATAGACCTCGTGGAGGCCCGAAAAAAAGGAGTAATCTCGGCTCTGTGGGTTTAGGCGTCTCTAGGAGTCTACCAGCCCCCACTGCTGTTGCCAATTAGTAAACATTTTGGCCGTGTGGGTTGTCTGTGAGTCCCATAAGGGAGGATGCGAGCGGTCTAGTAGGGTGTCGGCAACTCAATTAAAGTCCCCCCCCAATTAATGTCGTTTCTGTTAGTAGCGGGGCTAGGCATTGCGATAGCGTTGCAAAGAATATGTTTTGATCGGTATTCGGGGCATATATATATTTATCAGGATGATCTCCTTACCCTCTAGCTATACATCTGCCCTCTGTGTCTATTACAGTGTCTATGAGTTGGAAGGGGATCCCAGCTTGTATCCATATGAGTACTCCTCTGGCATATGCCGAGTATGTGGTGAAATACGCCTGACCCCTTCATCGTTTCCTCAGAGCCTGCCCTTCTTTATCAGTGAGGTGGGTCTCCTGCAATAGCGCAAAATGCGCCCCTCTTCTCTGTAGGTAGGAGAAGACCTTGTATCATTTTGCCATGGTATGCATACCTCTGACATTCCATGCCAGACATTTATAACCCTGATTACTAGTCATGTGCTTGTTAGGTATGAGGAAAGGACCTACCCCGCCCCTGGTGTGTAGGCGGGCCTGCCCTTCTAAAAGCGGCCCAACTAAGTTCATGTATGTTGCTGTGTGACTCAATATACCCCATTCCCAAAAACGAGAACAAACTACCCCAACTCCCGCGCCCCAGGACAAGCAGCAACATGCTACTCGCCCAAACCATATTTATGTGCAATACAGTTCGTGGAAGAACTCCCACAATGTTCTTCAGCATATAGGGTGTTCCGTACAGTCTCTCAGCAGCCATGCCCTCATCCAGCTCGAGTATTCATTAGTCTGTGACACTGTTCAGGGCGGGTGCTCAAGACACGTCGTTAGCTCCCGTGGGCGAGCCATTTAGCTGCAGTCATGGTCATAGTTCTTCATTAATCTCTGACCGGATATCTAACGTCCTTTATGATGTCGTCCGCTGTGCCCGGTGTGACTTTGGGCATCTCTAGGCTTCAACTTTCAGAAGCATTCGATTCTGGGTCTGAATCAGAGTCCCGGGGAAGGGAACCCCGCTCCGACGCCTCTCCGTCTGCCTGACCGCCACTTAGCTGTGCTATCACTTCCATCGCCCTCCGGCGTCCCAGGCTGGCCTCCGCTAAGGACGGCGCAGCTCAGCTTCGCTGCATTCTATTTCTTCTGCTCTTTTGGCGTTGCTGCTGCCGTTCTCCTCCTTCCGCATCCGATTTAGGTTCCTTCCGAGCTTCTAGCCAATCCCAAGCTTCTTGCAGAGATTGAAAAAACTGCGCTCCATCAGGAGTTACCACTCGCAGTCTTGCTGGGAAGAGCATGGAATATTGAAGTTCGAGCTGTTGCAGCTTCTGTTTTACCTCATGATAGGATGCTCTTCTTTTCTGGACCTCCCTGGAAAAATCGGGGAAGATGCGCACTGTCGCATTGTCAACTCTCAGCTCTCATCTCTTATGCGCCTGAGCCAGGATATAATCTCAACCCTTAAAGTGCAGAAGTCGCGCTATTATTGGTCGTTGGGTGAGCGCCCCTCGGAAGAAGTCAGGCTGGGACCTGGTGGGCCCTTTCTAGGGCAAAGAAAGCAGAGAGGACCTCGGGGGCCACAATCTCCCTCAGCCATTGTTCCTTATATTGTACTACATCGGCCCCTTCGAGTTTTTCGGGCATGCCCACGACCCGGATGTTATTTCGGCATGACCGATTTTCAGCATCTTCTGCTCTATTCTCTAAAATCCGTTCTTTGGATTCCATAACTCTGAGCCTCGTCTGTATCATGGTCATGATTGGGGGGAGCTCTGCAAGCGTTCGTTCGTTGGTGGTAACTTTCTTATGATCATCCTTAAGCAAGGTAAGGACCGTGCCGAGGGCGTCAATTTTGAATTCTAAAGCTTCTCTGGAGGAAGTGATGGCTTGCAGTATATCCTGCCGAGTTGGATCACTCTTAGATCTTGACGTCGCCGGGGCAGTCGCGGTTTCCTCTGCAGCCATACCCGTGCCCTGCTCCTCTTGATCTGGCTCTTTTCGCCTGGTAGATTGACCCATTATTTCCGAAAGCTGGGGCCTGGGCGTGCACCCCTCTGTTATATAGGGCTGATCTCTAGTTGGTCGTCTTCCGTTCTCTCAGCTAGGTTCCGGGGTCTCACCCGGTAATGTGCATTGGTGTCCCAGGTAGTGCCCTTATCTGCCAGGCTGGGGCGCCGGTTCTTTGGGGGGAGCTCTCATGCGTTATTCTTCCTGTCCCCCTAACTGGCTATATCAACCATTCCTCTCTAGTGTTCACTCATGTGGTGTCGATCTTGTCGCCTTTTTTGGATTGGTGCCGTAATCCCCGGATCTATGGACACCCCCCGTTAAGTAGTGGCGGAGGTTGCACAGGCACTGGCAAGTCAATGTTCTAGGCGAGTAGTACGATTCAGGGGGGAAGTGGCGGACACACCTTAGGTCCTCCTCTCCAGCTGGCAGTAAGTAAGGGAGGGGATCTCAGGGGTGATATGTGCTAGGCACGCAGTATCCCCAAGTGTGGCTCCCGGTGAAGCTAGGCCCCTCGCAGCAGGGGCCCTCTCACCAAAACCTCGCAGCAAATGCCTCCCACGTGGTATCGGCTGAGGGCCGGTAGCAATTGTCAGTATCCAGCCTCTGTGATACCGGTCCCCTGCCCAGCACGGCCGCTGCTCACAGCAGATCTGGCCACAGCCGCTCCAGGGTCGTCGCAGGGGCAGCAGACTCCGCAGGAGCCGGCGCTTTGCTATCGGCGCTCCCCTCTCCTACCTTCGGGTGGGCCCAGTCCAGGGTCTCTCGTCATTAACTTGCCCCTCAAGAACTCTCGCGGCCGGCTGCGGTGTCCAGCTCTCGTCCTCTTTCTTCGTTGTCCGCCCAGGCCCCCGCTCAGGGCTCAACGCTTACTCCAAAGTCCAGGCATCTCTCCGATCGGTACACTGCCCTCGGGATCAGCTCAACAGTCAGCCGCTGCTCGGCGCAGCTGGGCACTTACCGGCACTCGGCTCTTCCAGATCCCGGGGCCTTCGCCGTCCGCTCTCCGCTGCAGCCCCTCGCTGGTCAGCGCTCTCTCAAAGTAGGTCGCACTACCTTTTCAGACAGCCCCGGTTCCCTCTAAGCTTCTTTGGGCTTCAGTTGTAGCTTCCGAACGCCGTCATCTTAGGACATAGCCCGCCGCCTGGGTTCTCCGTTGGAGCAGTCCTCAGAGAAGTGCCCAGCAAAGTATTTGGGATCTTACGGGGTTGCAAGCGATCAGGATAGCGCCAGATGGGGCACAGAACCGAAGAGCTCTGAATAGAGCTACTTACTCCATCGGCGGTAGGCCACACCCCACCTGCAATCCCCTTATGTTGCCACGTTTCCGTAGATCTACACACTGTGGCTGAAGGTAGTTGTAAGCAATAGTTCCAGGGTTAGAATGCCCTTTTGAGCCTATGCAAATCTACTAACTTGCTTGTTTTAAGGGTTTTCAACAACTCTTCTCTAATCTTTTCCCATACTGAGATATGTTGGAAATTTACTCCTGACAATGGAAGACGTAAACCTTCTCCAGAGTTGGGGAAAAAGTGGTTAAAAGGAAAGTGAACTTGCAAAAACTCAGATTTTCGCATGAGCAAACCTACACATGCATATTAGCTCATGCTAAAATGCAGTTCACAAATATTTTTTAGGAGTACTATATCTTGGGAGTTCACAAAAGCCGTATAGCTGCACTTAATGCAAGGACATATACCATGAGTGCACTTCGAGACTTTCTTTAATAATTGGGCCCCTAATTTGGTCTGGCGTTGACCGTGACCTTTTGTGTTTATTAAAATTCTGTCTCTCTCTCTGTATCGGCTGGCTTCACTGTGAGTGACAGCATTCTGCTCTTTCACAAGGAGCATATCGGCACACAAAGTAGTTTTGTTCAGTGCCAGTAACTACTGTGGCAGTGTGTGCTTTTTGAGACCAAAAGAACAAGTTACTTACCTTCGGTAACGATATATCTGTAAGAAACATTAGTTAGTTATAGATTCCTTACCTTAGAATTACCCCCAGGCGTCAGACTGGATCCGGAAAGTTTTTTCGTCAGCAGTACCTCTGCGTGTCGGAAGGTGGCGTCGGAAGGTGGCGTCGTTCGGCTCCGCGTCAGTCGTGGTCGCCAGGAAGACTTTGCGGCAGCTTCTTAGACGCCGCCCTCGCGCGATGACGTCAGTTCTGTACACGACTTTCCGCGCCAGAAACGCAGAGCCATGCAAGACACTGACCACTGGTGCACAAAACTAGGGCCCTGAAAGGATGTCCCTAACCCTAGAAATCAGTTCGCAGAACGGGGAGGATGGGTGGGGCGGTAAGGAATCTATAACTAACTAATATTTCTTACAGATATATCGTTACCGAAGGTAAGTAACTTGTTCATCTGAAAGAAACACGTTAGTTATAGATTCCTTACCTTAGAATAGATACCCCAGCAATACCAACCCCGGTGGTGGGTCTGCGAACCAAGATCACACCAGAAAATCCTGGAGAACAGAACGGCCAAAGAAGCCGTCTCTCCGGACTTGGCTGTCCAGGCAGTAGTGTTTGGTGAACGTGTGCAGCGATGCCCACGTGGCCGCCTGACAGATGGCATTCAGAGGAACCCCTCTTCCTAAGGCAGTAGTGGGTGCCGTCGCCCTGGTGGAATGAGCGCGTAGCCCGACTGTAGGCTCCTTTTTAGCCAGAGAGTAACAAGCCTTAATACACAACACGACCCATCGAGAAATGGTGCGTGTGTGTACGGCCCGACCCTTCTTTGCGCCCACGTAGCCAACAAAAAGTTGATCATCCACCCGGAACTGTTTTGTGCGATCCAGATAGAAGGAGAGCACACGTTTTGGGTCCAGACGGTGGAGCATCTCTTCCTCCTTCGAAGGATGCGGAGGCGGAAAGAAGGTGGGCAAAGTAATGGTCTGCCCAATGTGGAAGGCAGTGACCACCTTAGGAAGGAATGATGGACGGGTTCGGAGAACCACCTTGTCCGAATGAACAGACAGGAAAGGAGGTTTTGAAGAAAGGGCCTGGAGCTCACTCACCCTTCTAGCAGAAGTGATGGCTACCAGGAAAGCAATCTTAAGAGTTAAGAGCCGTAAGGGACAGCTATGAAGCGGCTCAAAGGAACGCACATTAAATAAGTTAGCACAAGATTCAAGTCCCACTGAGGCATAACGAAGGGGATTGGAGGAAAAAGATGTGTTAAGCCTTTTAAGAAACGGTTAACTACCGGGGACTTGAAAAGAGAAGGCTGATCTGGCAGCCGAAGGAAAGCAGAGATGGCTGACAGATAGCCCTTGACAGTGCCCAGAGCAGAGCCCTGCTGGGCTAAAGAGAGAAGGAACATGAGTACTTCAGAAAGAGGGGCAGAAAGGGGATCCACAGCCTTTGCTGTGCACCATGCCACAAATCTGTTCCACCGGCAGGCGTATACCGTCTTAGTGGGGGACGCCTGGCTGCCAAGATTACGTCACAGACTTCGGGAGGCAGGTCAAAAGACGTCAACTGCCGCCGCTCAATCTCCACGCAAGGAGGTGGAGACTGGACAGGTTCGGGTGGAGGACCGTCCCCTGCTGCTGCGACAGAAGATCCTCCCGAAGAGGCAGACGGGTCGGAGGATCGAGGGCCATGTTGAGCTGCTCGGGATACCAGACTCTTCGAGCCCAATCCGGAGCCACAAGAATGACTTGGGCCCGGTCGCGCCTGATCTTCTTCAGCACTCTGTGCAGAAGTGGTATAGGCGGAAAGGCGTACAACAGACCGCAACTCCACTCGCGACGAAAGGCGTCGCCTAGCGAGTGCCGCCTTGGAAATTCCAACGCGCAGAATTGCTGACATTGCGCGTTCTCTTCGGTGGCGAATAGATCTAACCAAGGCGCTCCCCATTGTTGAAAGAGACCTTGCAGCACCTCCGAGTGGAGACGCCATTCGTGATCCATCATGCACCTGCGGCTGAGTTCGTCCGCCCTGGCGTTCAGGGAACCTGCCAGGTGTTGAAGCACCAGGGATATGCCCTGATGTTCCAGCCATGTCCAGAGGCGGGCCTCTTGACAGAGGGTCCACGACCCCACCCCGCCCTGTTTGTTGCAGTACCACATGGCGGTGGTGTTGTCCGTGAACACCTGCACTACTCTTCCCGGGACAGAGGGAAGGAATGCCTTGAGTGCAAGACGAATCGCCCGGAGCTCCAGAAGGTTGATGTGGAGCCCGGACTCCGCCGGAGACCAGAGGCCTCTGATCTCCGCCTCTCCCATGTGGCCGCCCCATCCCAGAAGGGACGCGTCCGTCACCACAGTGTGGTCTGGTTGGGGAAGGGAGAGGGATCTGCCACTGACCCAATCCTGGTTCGTGAGCTACCACTGCAGTTGACGTGCCGTGCCCTCCGAGATCTGGACGCAATCGAACAGATTCCCCTGATGCTGCGCCCACTGGTACTTCAGGTTCCACTGCAGAGCCCGCATATGCCACCTGGCATGATTGACCAGCAGGATGCAGGAGGCCATGAGGCCCAGCAGCCTCAGAGTCATTCTGACCGAAACCCGGGATAGAGGCTGAAAGATCGGAATCATAGCCTGAATATCCCGGACTCGCTGCTCGGGAGGATAGACCCGAAACCGCGTTGTGTCCAGAACCGCTCCGATGAAGAGGAGCTTCTGAGAGGGGATCAGGTGTGACTTCGGCACATTGATGGAGAACCCCAGCTAATGCAGGAGGTCGGCCGTAGTCTGGAGCTGGGAGACGACTGCCTGGGGCGAGCCCGCTTTTAACAGCCAGTCGTCGAGATAGGGGAAGACTGAAACCCCTGATCTGCGGAGATTAGCTGCGACCACCGCCATCACTTTCGTGAACACCCGAGGGGCGCTGGTAAGGCCAAAGGGGAGCACGGTAAATTGAAAATGCTCGTGGCCTACCGTGAACCGTAGGTAACGCCGGTAGGACGGGGATGTGAAAATAAGCGTCCTGCAAGTCCAACGCTACCATCCAGTCTTGCGGGTCGAGGGCAGACAAGACCTGAGCAAGCGTCAACATCTTGAACTTCTCCTTCCGGAGGAAGCGGTTGACGTCCCTGAGATCCAAGATAGGACGCAGGCCCGTGTCCTTCTTGGGGACCAGAAAGTAGTGGGAGTAACAACCACGACCTACTTCTGGGACAGGAACGTGCTCGATGGACTTCCTTGGCCAAGAGAGCCGTAACTTCCTGCTGGAGAAGGGCCAGATGATCCCCCGACATGCGGTGGTATCTTGGTGGCATGGCTGGAGGGGTAGTCTGGAAGGGAAGGGAGTAGCCCCTTCGGACTATTTGCAAAACCCACCTGTCCGACGTGATGGTGCGCCAGTGGGGGAGGTGATGGCGAATCCTGCCACCCACTGGCGTTTGATGGGCCTGAAAGGTCGGACTAGGAGGGTTTGGAGGCTGCTGTGGAGGGGGGGTTGGTGGACTGGCCCGCCCGCTGGCCCCCCGAACCACGACGGTTGTTCCCACGTCCACGGCCGCGCGAAGTTTGGGCAACTTGCTGCAGCCTGTGGCTCTGGGCGGGACGTAGCGGAGCACCCCTTCCGTAGCCACGAAAGGGGCGAAAAGCAGACTGCGCAGGGCGGGTGGAGAGGCCCAAGGACTTGGCCGTAGCCTGTGAGTCCTTGAAACGCTCTAGAGCGTTGTCTGCTTTGTCGCCAAAAAGGCGACGGCCATCAAAGGGCATGTCCATCAAGGTGTTCTGGACATCCGCTGAAAAGCCAGTCGACCTCATCCAGGCGTAGCGACGAAGCGCTACCGACGTTGAAATGGTCCTGCCCAGAGAGTCGGCGGTGTCCAGCCACAACGAATGACAAACTTTGCTGCATCCCTCCCGGCGGCCACAGCCTGGGAGAGCACTGCCCGGGCCTCCTCCGGACACTGAGGCAGCACCTGCGCCACCGTATACCACACGGAGTGGGAATAACGGCCCAAGAGACACGCGGTGTTTACCGACCGCAGCCCTAAGCTGGCGGAAGAGAAAATCTTCTTCCCAAGGTGGTCCAGCTTCTTGGATTCCCTTTCCGGGGGAGCGGTAGGGAATGCGCTTTTGGAAGTGGAGGCTTGGACAACCAAGCCCTCCGGGGTGGGGTGTTGGGAGAGGAAAGTGGGGTCGCCCGGAGCCGGCGTCGGGCAATCATCCTGTCCACGGGAGCCCCCGTGTTGGGCCTGGACCAGGTACCCAAAAGGACTTCGGTGAGGGCCTCATTGAACGGCGCAAGGGCTCCGAAGAGCTTGCTGCCGGCTGCAGCACCTCCGTCAGGAGGTTAGTCCTGACCGCCACCGTAGGAAGCTCGAGGTTGAGAGCCTCGGCCGCCCTATTCAACACCACTGCGTATTATGCTCCCTCCTCCGTAGCCACGGTAGGAGGAGACAACATGCCAAGGTCAGGGGAGGTGTCCAAACCACTGGCATCCCCCAGTTCCTCTCTCCAGTCATGTTCAGTTTCCAACTGGTCAGTTAAAGGGTCACCTGACCCCTCCCAGTCCTCCTCATCATCCTCTGGGTGCCACTGTGGTTGAAAAGGGACCCCAGGAGTGAACAGGGGCATGAAAACCCCACCCGGCACCGGATCCGGCGTCGGACGACGCCAGTCCGACTCCGTGTCCACGTCAGGATGGAGGCCGGGTGGCCAACCGGCGTCGGACGCGGTAGTGGTGCCGTCGGAAGCGGCGCTGGTGGAGGCGTAACGAGGTCAACCGGCGCCAATCTGGATCCAGGCTTGGATTCAAGGGGGGCCTGCGGGGCCGGAGCCGCCTGCAGCGAAGACCTAGGCCCCCCAACCGAGTCCACGGGGCCCGAAGGCGCGCCGGCGGGGTCGGTTCGCCCAAAGATGGCATGCATCGCCTTGTAGAACGTACGAAGCTGGGTGGGAGTCACTCCGGGTCCCGGAAAGGGAGGGAAACTCTGAGTCGACTCGTCGGGCTCCGCACGCGGAGCCGCGGGAGGGGCACCACCCGCGTGCCTCGTCGGATCAGCCGCCCGACGAGGAGAAGTCGAAGAGCGACGATGCTTCTTTGACTTCTTCTTGTGCTTCGACTTACCCGACCCCGAAGACTTCGATGATTTCGAACCGGAATGGTGGTGGCTCAGCGACCAGTCCCTCGACCTCCCTCTCGACCGGGACCTCGAACGGCGCGGAGCAGACTGCCGATGTTCAAGCAGCTTTCGGGACCGCTCCCGCAAAGCCTTCGGCGCCATCGACCGGCAGTCGGAGAACGACTTGGGGTCGTGGTCGCGCTCCAGGCAAAAAAGACACGCGGTGCGGATCCGTCACCGACATCAGTCGGTTACAGGAACTGCATGCCTTGAAGCCGGGCATCCCTCGTGCACCTTTTCGGAGTTGGAGACTCGAAGAAAGAAGTCGACAAAAGTCGAGAAAAAGTTAGTCAAAAAATGACTGAGGTACCGCTCTTCCCGGATCTGCGCTGGCTGGCGCGGAAAAAGAAAGAACTGACGTCAGCGCGCGAGGGCGGCGTCTAAGTAGCTGCTGCGACGTCATCCCGGCGACCACGACGACGGACGCGGAGCCGACCGACGCCACCTTCCGACGCACAGAGGTACTGCTGACGAAAAACCTTTCCGGATCCAGTCTGACGCCTGGGGGTAATTCTAAGGTAAGGAATCTATAACTAACGTGTTTCTTTCAGATACTATTTTTGCTTTTGCCAATGTTTGTTATAATGGTGCGGGCTCGGCAGCTCCCACACCAACAAGGTTTTACAAAAACCATACCAAAACAAGTCACACATTGACAAAACTAAAAAGCTGACCACCAATTTCAGACCTACTGGCTTTGCCAATGCTTGTTTATTTTTTGTTCCCCATAATCTTATTGAAACTGGTTACACTGATTTTCCATTATGACTATTTTAGGGAAATACTAGAATGCATCAACACATGTTACTAAATGATGCTGCAAAGAAATGGTACCTGAAATTTTCCAGTAATTTAGAAAAAAATTTTTTTCCTGCTTTCATTTTTTTATGAACATTTTATTTTGAAAGCAAAGAATCATCAATCTTGCTTTCAAGCTTCTGCAAATATTTGTATCAAATAAGAGAGCATTGTGGGAGCATTATATATAGCCTCATATTGCTAAACTTTGAAAACGTTTGTACACATTTTTATACTGGAACCACTGTCAGTAGTGCAGTCGGAGCTTACAACATTTACTTAGAGCGCTCACCCTAATAATAAAGGCTTTCAAATAATGAACAATAAATACAAGTTTGAACAGCATTAACATATGGACAAAAATATTACCTTAACTGCAGACAGTGCCCTTCCCTGATCCATAATATGGTACTGCAAACTGGCAGCCAGAGGGTTTGAGCAGCAAAGGGGGTTTGGGTCTACTTGTCCCAAGGACAGAATAAACATGAAAACTTGTTGCCCTTGACCCCAAACAATATGTCCTGGGCGTCAGGCTATAGGAATTCCCCATCCCTGAATGCTAATTACATTGCTAATCAAAGCAACATTATTCTTGTGCCATACACACAAAACCCCAACACCCACTGTAAGAACAATGTTGTATACATGCTAATCCATATTTACGTTTCCTCTTTCTCACAGATTTTAAGTATTGTGTACACCTGTAACAATATAGGTTGGTGGGTTTTGTAACTAGCTTGTTCTTCTCAATATGTGTGTATACCTGGTGTCGATTATAGGGTTGCCTTAAATAACTCACTGATAATCTGCCCAAGGTGGTAGCCAAGTGTAAACATACTACAAATTATAATTCTGAATATTTATTCTTTCTTGTCTTCACATCAACATATCTGTCTCATTGACACACACTGTGGATAGGTCCACTGAAAGGAGAGAAGCCGGTGGTGTATTGTGTGTGAAAAACAGAGGCGATTTGCACTACTGTATTTTTTTTTTTTTTTTACTCTCAGTCATTGTTAGGTCTCGCCTACGCAGCGCGCATGCGCTGCTTAGGAGGGGACCTTTTGGAATCTATCAGCATTTTGGCAAAAAGCGCGCACGTTTTGCATTGCTTTCTATTGCAACGCGTGCACGTTTGGCGTTTCCCTTGCGGGAGCGAGCTTTGGCACCATCTGTTTGTAATTATCTTGAAAACAGATGGTGCCAAAGCTCGCTCCCGCAAGGGAAACGCTGTGTGTGTCTGGTCCCCATGCATGTCCCCTCCACCCCACCTCCACAAGAGTGTGCGTCGCTTTAACTTTCACAGCCGCGCTTGTTGTAATTTAGCATTTGCTGCCCGCCGTCGCTGGTCAGTGCTTGTTTTTTGTTTGTTTACTTGTTTGTTTGTTCACACCCGCAATCACTGTTCATGCATTGAGTTCCAAGTAGTACTTATCAAGGACTTCAGGGCACTTCATGAATTTAGTTGTTTTACGGCTGGAAGGAAACGGCTTTCTTTTGTAATAGTTTTCAGCGGAAAATATAATTCACTCGATGATTTTCAGCCGACATTTGGTCCAGTGCTACGTGTAACACATTCACCGAGTTTTGGCCTTTTCAGACAACAGCACTCTGCATTCTGGGAATTGTAGTTTCTATTTTAACACTGTATGTTCTCAAAAATCGCAGTTAACAGTGTACTACTGGATTAAAATCCAGGCATGGTGGTGACGGCTGGCACTTGGCGGGTATGTCAGTTTTCGAAACCCACTCCCTGACCCTCGCGTGTGCCTCTCTCTGACGAGGTCTGTGAATTGTGACTCCTCCTTTCATCTTCTCAAACCAGATTAAAACAATCATTTGCAATGCAATAGGTCTCGCATTTGCGAGAGTTTAAGCTATTGGCATTGTAAATGACAATGCCTTTTATTTATGTTTTGAAAACCAACACGTAAATAAAAGGCATTGCCATTTACAATGCCACTAGCTCAAACTCTCACAACTGCGAGACCTATTGCATTGCAAATGCTTGTTTTTAATAAGGGAGTATGTATTGGTATGACTGGAATAGAATGTATATGTGTGGATGGGATGTACAGTATAAGGTTTGGGGCAGAGCCGTTTTCTGGATATAGTGAAAACTGGATTTTGTACAAAGTAATAATGTTTTATAATGATGTGTATGTACTTTTATGATGAATTGATGAATTTTGTACATTTATATACGTTAATGTGAAGAAAAGAAAGAATAACTATTCAGAATTATAATTTGTGGTATGTTTATATTTGGGCCCCACCATGGAGAGATTATCAATTTTTGACTGATTATAAAGAAATAGAGGTCAGGTGGGTTTTGGTTCGATTGGTTTATTTCTATTACCCCGTTCCCTTTTTTGCTATATTTGTATAATAGATTAATTCTTCATAAATAAAGTATAAGTAACAGATCTCAGACCTTGGAAATGTTTGGCCACTTCGCTCAAGCAGCAGTGTACTGCATAAGGGAAGGAAGTTGTAACATTCCTCCGAAACCGATGTGATTTAATATAATGGAAGAACACCCGATATTGGATTGACGGGTCAGATAGTGTTAAATGTGCCATTGATGGATTAGAGCAGATAAACCTAAAACGGAAAAAAACTGTTACTTACCTTTTTACTGACAGATGCTCGGTCTTTCACAGATCACTTATCTAAACTAATATACCCAATTTTCAGACCAGATCAGGAAGAAACTGATGTTAGGCTGGCTGGACTCCGAGTTATTTTGGTAGCAGAGCTGAACGGTGATGAACCAGCTCCATAAAGAACAACCCACTTTGCTTCACTAGTTCTTCCTTAATTGCCTGCACCACAGAAGCAAGGGAGAAGACGTTTGCATAGCTGGATTCAATTATACGTGCTTCATGAAAGTCTCACTATATTGAATCTGCAACAGACTCATGCTGCAAAGATGTGTAAGACCCTGGAATTATATGATAGGCAGCTGAAGCTGCAGTGTCCTGAGTAAGGGGAGGGATTGTAACCTTACTTTCAAACTGACGAGACTTACCCTAATCAAAGAACAGCTGGAAGAACATAAAAAAAGCTACCAATTTGCAGTACAACTTAATTCACAACACTATCGTGAGATAGTATGCTCTGCACCGGGACCCACGTCTGGGCATACCTGGCGCACTTAGGGCGAGGAAGCAAAAGACACACAATTGATGGACGGAATGCAGAACAAATCAAAACATTCTCCCCAAGTCAAGAGAGCTGGGTTAAATCCATCATTCTTTTGCTCACCATGCCACCCCAGTTTAGACCTGGCCATATGCAAATCAGTCTTGACCCTGTGCCTCATGGCAAGACTGATTTGCATATGGCTGGGTTCAAACTGGAATGGCATGGTGAAAAAAAAAAACGATGGCTTTAGGCCCAGATCTCTGTACTGTGGTGAATGTATGACATTGTATTGCATTCTGTCCATCAATTGTTCTTTTTGCATTTGTCACCCCGAGTGGGACGGGTATGCTCAGACGTGGGTCCCATGCTCTCCATGGCACTGGAGGCAAGCTATCCTGGCTGATGAGGGGTGAAACACCAAAACCGGTCCTAAGATGCTTGTTTCCAGTCCAGGGAGGACCTGGCCTGGCAGTTCAGGCTTGACTGTTCCCATTGGGCACAGGGTCAAGACTGATTTGCATATGGCTGGGTTCAAACTGGAATGGCATGGTGAGCAAAAAAACGATTGATTTAGGCCCAGATCTCTGTACTGGTGTGAATGTATTACATTGTTCTGCATTCTGTCCATCAATTGTTCTTTTTAAAAAAAAATTATCTATAGCCAGGTAGGGACAATTTTAAGTATACCTCGCACCTACAGACGCAAAAATACAGGTTATTGATATAAACATCCTTAATGGCATATTCTTGACCTGGAAAGCCAATAAGTTACCTCCTCATTCACTTTGAATCAGATATTTATGGATAAGTGCTGACTCTCAGCTAACAAGGCCCAATATTCCTGCATTAATGCACAAGTTACTAACTTGTGTAACGATATATCTGTAAGAGACAGTAGTTAGTGACAGATTCCTTACCTTAGAATATCCCCAGGCGTCAGGCTGGATCCGGAAAAGTTTTTGCGTAGCAGTACCCTTGCGCGTCGGTAGGCGGCGTCGTGCGGCTCCGCGTCCGTCGTCGGCGTCGTGATCGCCGGGATGACGTCGCGGGCAGTACTTAGGCGCCGCCCCTGCGCGCTGACGTCAGTTCTGTACACGACTTTCCGCGCCAGGAACGCAGAGCCATGCAAGAAGCTGACATAGGTGTCTGAAAAATACTAGGGCCCTGAAAGGGATGTCCTTAACCCTAGAAATCAGTTCGCAGAACGGGGAGGATGGGTGGGCGGTAAGGAATCTGTCACTAACTACTGTCTCTTACAGATATATCGTTACACAAGTTAGTAACTTGTGCATCTGAAAGAGACACGTTAGTGACAGATTCCTTACCTTAGAATAGATACCCCAGCAATACCAACCCCGGTGGTGGGTCTGCGAACAAAGATCAGACAAGGAAGTCCTGGAGGACAGAACGGCCAAAGAAGCCGTCCCTCCGGACCTGACTGTCAAGGCAGTAATGCTTTGTAAACGTGTGCAGCGAGGCCCACGTAGCTGCCTGACAGATAACCGGCAGCGGAACACCGCGGCCCAAGGCCGTGGTAGCAGCCGTTGCCCTGGTGGAATGGGCACGCAGCCCAACAGGAGGCTCCTTTTTAGCCAAAGAATAGCAGGTCTTGATGCACAAGGTAACCCAGCGGGAGATGGTCCTCTTGTGCACCGCCCGACCTTTTTGGCGCCCACGTAGCCAATAAAGAGCTGGTCATCCACCCGGAAGTGTTTTGTGCGGTCAATATAGAAGGAGAGCGCACGTTTTGGGTCCAGACGGTGGAGCCTCTCTTCCTCTCTGGAAGGATGCGGAGGCGGAAAGAAGGTGGGCAAAGTGATGGTCTGCCCAATGTGGAAAGCAGTAACCACCTTTGGCAAGAAGGACGGACGCGTCCGAAGAACAACCTTGTCTGGATGAACAGACAGAAAGGGAGGTTTGCAAGATAGAGCCTGGAGCTCACTCACCCGCCGAGCGGAGGTGATGGCCACCAGAAAGGCTGTCTTCAGAGTCAGAAGACGAAGAGGACAGTTATGTAGAGGCTCAAAGGGAGCGCACATTAAAAAGGTAAGAACCAAGTTTAAGTCCCACTGAGGCATCACAAACGGAACAGGAGGGAAGAGGTGAGTAATGCCTTTTAAGAACCTGTTAACAACAGGGGACTTGAAAAGGAGGGCTGATCAGGGAGCCTGAGGAAGGCCGAGATAGCACAAAGATAACCCTTGATGGTACCCAGGGCAGAACCCTGTTGGGCCAGAGAGAGAAGGAACAGAAGGACCTCAGAAAGAGGGGCAGAAAGGGGATCCACAGCCTTTGCTGTGCACCATGCCACAAATTTGTTCCACCTGCAGGCGTATACCACCTTAGTGGAGGGACGCCTGGCTGCCAGAATCACATCACAAACTTCGGGAGGCAAGTCGAAAGGAATCAACTGCCGCCGCTCAATCTCCACGCAAGCAGGTGTAGACTGGACAGGTTCGGGTGGAGGACCGTCCCCTGCTGCTGCGACAGAAGATCCTCCCGAAGAGGCAGACGGATCGGGGATCTACGCTCATATTGAGTAGCTCGGGATACCAAACTCTTCGAGCCCAGTCCGGAGCCACAAGAATGACTTGGGCCCGGTCGTGCCGAATCTTCTTCAACACTCTGGGTAGAAGTGGTATAGGCGGAAAGGCGTACAATAGACCGCAACTCCACTCGTGACGAAAAGCGTCGCCGAGCGAGTGCCGCCTTGGAAATTCCAACGCGCAGAACTGATGACATTGCGCGTTCTCTTCGGTGGCGAATAGATCTAACCAAGGCTCTCCCCACTGTAGAAAGAGTCCTTGCGCCACTTCCGAGTGAAGACGCCATTCGTGATCCATCATGCACCTGCGGCTGAGTTCGTCCGCCCTGGCGTTCAGGGAACCTGCCAGGTGTTGAACCACCAGGAACATGCCCTGGTGTTCCAGCCATGTCCAGAGGCGCAGAGCCTCCTGACAAAGGGTCCACGACCCCACCCCGCCTTGTTTGTTGCAGTACCACATGGCAGTGGTGTTGTCTGTGAACACCTGCACTACCTTCCCTTTGACAGAGGGAAGGAATGCCTTGAGTGCAAGTCGGATCGCCCGGAGCTCCAGAAGGTTGATATGGAGCCGGGACTCCGCCGGAGACCAGAGGCCTCTGATCTCCGCCTCTCCCATGTGACCGCCCCATCCCAGAAGGGACGCGTCCGTCACAACTGTGTGCTCTGGCTGGGGAAGGGAGAGGGATCTGCCCATGACCCATTGCCGGTTCGAGAGCCACCACTGCAACTGTTTTGCAGTCCCCTCCGAGATCTGGACGTGATCGGACAGGTCGCCCTGGTGCTGCGCCCACTGGAACTTCAGGTCCCACTGCAGAGCCCGCATATGCCATCTGGCATGAGTGACCAGCAGGATGCAGGAGGCCATGAGGCCCAGCAGCCTCAGGGTCATCCGTACCGAAACCCAGGATAAGGGCTGAAAGATCGGAATCATAGCCTGAATATCCCGGACTCGCCGTTCGGGAGGATAGGCCCGAAACTGCGTCGTGTCCAGAACTGCTCCGATGAAAAGGAGCTGTGGAGAAGGAATCAGATGCGACTTTGGCACATTGATGGAGAACCCCAGCGAGTGCAGGAGTTCGGCCGTAGTCTGGAGGTGGGAGACAACTGCCTGGGACGAGCCCGCCTTCAGCAGCCAGTCGTCGAGGTAGGGGAAGACTGAAACCCCTGCCCGGCGCAGATGAGCTGCGACCACCGCCATCACTTTCGTGAACACCCGAGGGGCACTGGTAAGGCCAAAGGGGAGCACGGTGAACTGAAAATGCTCGAGGCCTACCGTGAACCGAAGGTAACGCCGGTGGGCCGGCAGGACGGGGATGTGGAAATAGGCGTCCTGCAAGTCCAACGCTACCAACCAGTCTCCGGGGTCGAGGGCAGTCAAGACCTGAGCTAGGGTGAGCATCTTGAACTTCTCCTTCCGGAGGAAGCGATTGACGTTCCGGAGGTCCAAGATAGGACGCATGTCCTCCTTGTCCTTTTTGGGCACCAGAAAGTAGTGGGAGTAGCAACCACGCCCTACTTCTGGGGTCGGAACATGCTCGATGGCCCTCTTGGCCAAGAGGGCCGTGACTTCCTTCTGTAGAAGCACCAAGTGATCCCCTGACATGCGGTGGAATTGAGGTGGCATGGCTGGGGGGTGGTCTCGAAGGGGAGGGAGTAGCCCCTTCGGACAATGTCCAAGACCCACTTGTCCGAGGTGATGGGACGCCAGTGGTGAAGGTGATGGCGGACCCTGCCCTCGACTGGCGTGCTGTGCACCTGAAAGGAGGGACTAGGAGGGCTTGGAGGCCGCGGACGGGTTGGAGGTGGTGGCCTGACCCGCACGCTGGTTGCCCGAACCGCCACGGCGGTATCCACGTCCTCGGCCACGCGAAGGCGCTTGCTGCGCGGGCCGTTGGCCGGGCTGTGGACGTGACTGGGCGCCCCTTCCGTGGCCACGAAAGGGGCGAAAAGCAGACGTTTGCGGAGGGCGCACAACAGCAAGGCCCAGGGACTTAGCAGTAGCCCGTGAATCCTTGAAACGCTCCAGCGCATGGTCCGCCTTTGAACCAAAGAGACCGACTCCATCAAAGGGCATGTCCATGAGAGTATTCTGGACATCCCCTGAAAAACCAGTGGTTCTCAGCCAGGCGTGGCGACGCAGCGCCACCGTCGTTGCAAGCGATCTGCCCAGCGAGTCGGCGGTATCAAGGCCACAGCGGATGGTATACTTAGCCGCATCACGCCCTTCCGCAATAGCGCGGGTAAGCAGTGTCTGGACCTCCTCAGAACACTGCGGCAAAACATCAGCCACCGAATCCCACAGGGAGTGGGTGTATCGGCCCAAGAGGCAAGCGGTATTAACAGACCGCAAGCCAGCACTGGAGGAAGAGAAAGCCTTCTTCCCAAAGTGATCCAGGCGCTTGGATTCCCTATCCGGAGGGGCGGTAGGGAAGGCTGTGTGGGAGGCAGAGGCTTGGACAACCAAGCTCTCAGGGGTGGGGTGTTGGGAGAGAAACAGGGGGTCGCCCGGAGCCGGGCGATGGCGTCGGGCCACGTTCCTATCCACAGGAGCCCCTGTGGTGGGTTTGGACCAGGCACCCAAAAGAACGTCAGTGAGTGCATCGTTGAACGGCAGCACAGGCTCCGAAGAGGAGGCCGCCGGCTGAAGCACTTCAGTCAGGAGGTTAGTCCTGACGGCCACTGTAGGCAACTGGAGATTTAAGGCTCCAGCAGCTCTACGCAACACCGTTGCAAAATTAGCCCCCTCCTCCGTTGCCACGGGAGGAGACAGCATGCCAGAGTCGGGGAGGTATCCAGCCCACTGGCATCCCCAAGTTCCTCAACCCAGTCCGGGTCAAACTCGCACTGTTGTGTGAGAGGGTCGTCAGACCCCTCCCAGCTCTCCTGGTCCTCCTCAGGTTGAAAAGATGGAGGAGGAGGGACATAAGGGACCCAAGGCCTCATCGGCGCCGGAACCGGCGTCGGGCGGCGCCGGTCCGGCTCCATGTCCGGACCCGGGAGAACCGGGAACGACGCCGCCCGGAGCCCCGGACGGCGTCGGAAACGGCACCGGGGACATCGGCGTCGGCGGAGGCGTGGTTAGGTCAACCGGCGTCGATGGAGGTTGCGGCACCACCGGAACCGGGGTCGAGGCCGGGGCCGGAGCCGAGGCCGGGACGAAGGCTGGTGGGACAGGCGACGCCGGGACCGGAGTCGACGGCGACGCCGGAGCAACCCCATCTGGGCCCGCGGGGCCCGAAGGCGCACCGGAGGGACCTTGAGGCCCGAAGAGGCGGGCCATGGCCGACAGGAATTTCTGTACTTCGGCCGGAGTCGCCCCGAACCCGGGAAGGATGGGTAATGCGGGGGCAACTCGACAGGCACGTCCGGGGCCGCGGGGGCGGGGACGGTGCCGACAGGGACCTCAGCCGAGTCGCGCGACCGGCGAGGCGAAGTCTTAGAGCGATGACGCCGCTTAGACTTCTTGTGCTTCGACTTACCGGAGGAGCGCGAAGACTTGGATTCCGACGAACGGCGGGGACTCCGCGTCCGGCCCCTCGACCTCTCCCGGGACCGGGGCTTGCTGCGGCGCGGAGCCGACTGCCGGACTTCAAGGAGCTTTCGAGACCGCTCTCGCAAAGCCTTCGGATGAAGTTTCCGGCAGTCAGGGCACGACTTCGTGTCGTGGCCTCGGCCGAGGCAGAAGAGACACTCGAGGTGGGGGTCCGTGATGGACATCATACGACCACATACCTCGCAGGGCTTAAAGCCGGGCATCCCTACGACACCTTAGGAGTCGTGAAGACTCGTTGAAGAGAACAGTGAAAAATTTCACAAAAAGATAGTCAAAAAGTGACTAGGGCACTGCTCTTCCCGGATCTGCGCTTACTGGCGCGGAAAAAGAAGAACTGACGTCAGCGCGCAGGGGCGGCGCCTAAGTACTGCCCGCGACGTCATCCCGGCGATCACGACGCCGACGACGGACGCGGAGCCGCACGACGCCGCCTACCGACGCGCAAGGGTACTGCTACGCAAAAAACTTTCCGGATCCAGCCTGACGCCTGGGGATATTCTAAGGTAAGGAATCTGTCACTAACGTGTCTCTTTCAGATGTTTAAATACTTGGGGCAGCAGGAGCAACGAGGGAGGTGAGTGAGGCACACAGTTAAACCCTTCTTGTGCTGTAGACTAGAGGCCAAAGAGGATCCGAGTTGAATGTTTTTCAAATGTAAACTGGTATGAAAATTAAGGAAGCGCTATCCAAACCAATACTAAGCAAACCATCAACACCAAAGCTCTGGTAGTCGAAGGGGAACTGAAGTCCAGTGAACCTAGGAGAGGTGTGGTGAACCACAGCCTTGTTGCCCTCTATGATACCAAAAGAGAGTGAGCGCTATAAGGTGTTTTAGGTTAAAGTCTGCGATACCCCTTCATACTGGCTAGGGGTCAACATGGAGGGGTGCGACATCTTCTCGAGAATAACCCTACACTCGGAATGTACTGTGGCATTACTGATCTTAAACTAAATTATGCTGTAATACGCGAAATAATCTAGCCACAATAGCCTCTATGCTTATGAGGGTGACACAATCACCCAGGCTGCGAAAACAGGTCACTACAGAATCATCTTTGCTCCCACAGTGGAAGGGCAAATTTAAAAGGTATTCCATACTTACTACTTCTGTATAAAACTCCTGTTAAATATGCCTTTGTTTCCTTAGAAAATAACAATGGCCTCTCAGACAATGGATGAATTAAATTCCTGCAACTACCTTTACCACATGATAACGTCAATCACCCCTTTCCAGAGAATACATAATTCATTTGACAAGATGGCTGAAAAGAAATCACAGCAATCCAAACCTGCCTACATTTTAGAGTTTAACTGGTTACAACTGGTTACACATTAGATCTACCTCATCTCTGCAGGTTTTCAGAACACTCCTTAAAACCTGGCTTTTCAACCTTTAATCCGCCCACAGTTTCTCAGTGTTCTCTGCTAAGCTAGCATCACGACACCCTAGGGTATTTGTTGCGCTTTACAAATTTTCTAACATAACAAATTGAAAAGAGAATAAAATGCAAAAATGGTTACACTTTAATTTTTCATAAGGACCAACTTCCAGCCTCCCAGAAAAAAAAGCTATCTCTATATCTACACATACCCAACAGTTGGCCTCGCTTACTTTTGAACTCTCCCAGACTGTACTCTATGTCACTAAGCGGAAAGTGTGTGTGTGGCAGCGAGAACTGTGATCTCTAGAATGTATGCGATAATAGAATTCTCTCTTCATGACACCATGGCCATGTCCCAGATTATTATTTCTCAAAAAGCGCAATTACACTTTTGTTCCTCTAAAGACAGTTACATGTTTCCAGCTGAAGCACGGTTTGTTTCCAGGTGATTTGCGTGCATTAAGTGAAGAAGCATCCAGAAGATTGCATACAGTGTGGTATACAGAACAATCCAATGTATAAAAAACAAGTGTATTACACATTGGTCTAGGAAGGGAAAAGGTTTGTGTACGATGACCAACCAATGGCTGTCGACTAAATTCTACCCTGAAACTATTTTATTTCTCTTCAGGCACTACCATTCTCTGAGCCTTTTACTGTTTTAGGTTACACTGGTAATCAACTAAAATAGGTGTGCATCTCTTTATAATCATGCCCAAATGCTATGCTGTTGAAAAGTCCTGCTTTCTTGATTAGCAGATATATATTTTGCAACCTGGTCAGAATCAAAAAGTGATATTCCATGTACAGATTTTGTTTAGGTGGTTCTTCGATGCAGCTGTTTAGCACTGCTGTACACTTACAGTTATTGCTGCAGGAGCATTGTTTGGATCTGCAAGAGATCTACATTACTAATGCTTTGTTTTCTGTTTCAACTGTTCTCTTATTGACTTGAACATGTATGTGTCTTAGCTGTTTAAGAAAGAGTGAAACTAAGGAACAAAGTACACCTTTGGCATCACTGGGCTTTTGTATTTTCAGTGTATTTTACTTCTCTGTTCCACTCACTAGGTGGGACTGGCACCTCTCCAGAGTCTCCTCTGATGCTTTTCCGGTCGTTGGCCTGGTCTTTGTGCCCTTTTTCTCTGCAAATGTTTTTGCACTGCCTGAAGCCGGGATGTGCTGAGGAATCCAGTGTCTACAAATAATGGATTCTTTGGTAACCTGTCCCCCGCAACCAAATTACATAGATGTTTGCTATGTGAGCATCAGCATCTGGCTTGCTCCTAGTATGGTTTTTGGAGAAAAAATGTTCATTCTTGGAGTAACGAGTTCAACGAGATTTCACAATCTTACATTTAAACAAAAGCAGCACCTACCTCAAAGACCCATTTCTTTCTCACAGGGTACCCTTGATTTAAGCACTACAGGAACAGGGAGTGGGTGCGATAGTGAGTTGGCCGGATGTTGGGAAGTTGTGTTCGTCTATGGTGAGCACACTATCTCTTCTGAAGCAGTTACCAAGTGACGGTTTCCTACATGTAACTGCACCAGACAGTACATTCCCTATGTTCAGATTTATCTCACACTTATGTATAGCTGTGGACACTGGTTAAGAACTGGGGTCATTACAGCGCGACATCAATGCATGCCTTTCTGAGATGCCTGTGGCCTAAGACTCCTGTTGTTGTCGGAGACTATGCCCAAATAAGCAGTCTTAGAACGTCTTCTTTTACAGAATATTTCACAGGCGCCTTCACCAGAAAACATGTAGCCTAATCGAAAATCTTCACCAATATGAGGTGGTTTCTGTATGGGCTTCTCTGAGGTCTCTTTTAATCCCAAGTGCTAATTTCTCCAAACCAACTGCCTCTCAAGGCCCTGGGCAGCCACATTCTCTTTCATGATTTGAACCAGGTGGAAGGCTGACTGTTCTCACACTCTCTCTCTTTGTAAAAGACTGCGGTCTGCAGTCTTAAATGCATGTTTAACATTTTTTCCACACACTGCTCTACTCCCTCTTTTCTAAAGTAAGATTTCCAGGAGTTGATTTGAGAGTTTCCAGTTCTACTACATTATCCTGCCATGTTTTGTAGTGTGTGTTCTATAGTTTGTATATGCAGCACCTTATGTCAAAGAATTGCTGGATATACAAAAGAGCAGAGGATTTGATGTTTTTTAGTTTTAAAAGAACATTAAAGTTGTCACATTCTTTGAGAGTATTATCAAGAGTCCGAGATGGCTCACACTTTCATCTTCCTGAGGATGTTATGCAACGTTCAGTCTAACAACAATAACCTCTCTTATAAATAGCACTGTGTAGAAGATTCAACTGTGGAATGCAAATGCTATAAAACGGATTATTATAATATGGTCAATGTAAAGACAATTGGATATTGACAACAGCCTGCCTGCCAATCAATCAAGATTTCCTTAAAAACAAACCTTCTTGCCTGCTGGGTTAGAAGGGATTTATTTACTACAAATCATTTTATTCACATACACCTAAAAAAAGGCCCATCAGAAATAAAGGCCTCAGTTCGGAGCCCACAAAATAACCTAAATTCTCATTTGAAAGTGATTTTTTGGCAGGTGTACCACAATACAGCTCAATGGATGGCTTGTAGAAGCGTACATTTTACTTTAATCTCCAAGAGTCGCTCTGCAGCTTTGGCTCAAGGAAACCAGTGTTAAGACAGAATGAAGCAGCACTGTATTACATTAATTTTATAGTGCATATACTATGACTTACTGGAAATAGCTTAGAATTGAAATTAGATGGTTTGCAATCGATAATGCTGTTAAAACCAGCCGTGAGGAATCACCTCACATAGGTGGAGGGCACTCTTAAATCAATATCTTTAGGCTTTGATCATAGAAGGAAATGCTTCAAAAAAGAATCAATAGCTTGGTCTCTTCAAATCCCCACTGCTCAAACTCGAATTTGAAACCCTTTTATTTTTAATACAGAAACCAAGCCTGATGTGAAATGTGGGTCAAACACAAACTAATCACGCAGCTTCTGATGATGCAAGGTGGAAGGCTTCTTATTAGTAGCCTTATCTACCCTGTCTACCCCATCATCACATCTACTACTGAAAATGCTTCTGTTTTTTTATTTTCTCTTTTCAATTATTATGTCCCCCGCATGCTCTCATGGGGAGGGGAGAGGAATGGAAAAGCAGTGGAGCGGGCATTGATAATGGCAGGGGTGGGATTGGGGGAGAGGGTTTGTGTGGAGAGATAAAAGGCGTTGGCAATGTTAACGCATTTGTGTATATCAATAAAAACAGCCCAGGGCTGTACAAATGCATTTACATTGCCAACATCTGTAGCTCTCGGATTGCCGAGACCTATTGGCTTTGCCAATGCTTGTTCTGTAAGTGTTTAATGTCCAATGGTGAGAAGTGCCAAGAGTTGTCTTTTAACAGCTCTGTCCCCATGGTCATGCAGATCTCCAGGAACAGCTCCTTACAGCACACCATAGTGAAGTGGGGTACCTTTATGTCTCCTTTGGAATGTGGGGGATACCATTTTATTATAAGTGTGAGACCACTCTATAAAAGGGAGCTTGCGATTCAAATCTGTGCCGATGATACTCTGAATATTTTGCTAGCCAGATAGGTCAGCGCTGTTCAATAGATTCCTTAACTACCAGAATATTTCCAGAAGAACTTAAAAAGTCATACTTGCGCCCTTTACTGAAGAAAACAAACTTGGACCCGCTGAACCCTGACAACTACAGACTCAATACAAATGGACCTTTCCTGGGCAAACTGATAGAAAGAGCAGCGTTCGCCCAGATGTCACAATTTATTGAAGAGAATGCCATACTTTCAGACTTCTATACAGGATTCCGTCCGGGAAGAGGCACAGAATCTGTCCTCATTGCTATCTGGGATGCCCTTAAGAACACAGTTGACCGCCAAGGGGTTGCTGCGCTACTCCTCTTGGACCTCTCGGCTGCCTTTGACAAGGTTGACCATGACACTCTAAAACAAAGACTCTACGAAGCCGGCATAGAGGAGACTGCTCTAGACTGGATCGCGTCCTACCTTCGCAAGAGAACTAATCTCATCCATACCCCACCTTTCTCGTCCAAACCGTACTCCACAAAAGCTGGGGTCCCTCAAGGCTCTATCATCTCGCCCATTCTTTTCAACATCTACATGTAGTCATTACCCGTACTGATCAATAAATTTCACTTCACGTGCTATAACTATACAGATGATACACAAATACTCCTTCAACTTTAATGCCCCAAAGACATTGGAAACTCTCCAATTTTCAGTTGTCTCAGAGCCGTGGATCAATGGATGACGTGGAGCCATCTCAAATTGAATGCTTCCAAAATGGAAATACTCACGTGTGGCGATTGGAAACATTATGACCCACTTGCCGCCTGGCCTGATGAACTGGGATCACCGCCTAAAGTATCGAAGGAAGTAAGAAACCTTGGAATGACCATGGACTCCAAGCTATCGATGAATGCCCAAGTGGACAAACTAGCAAGATCAAGCTTTGTCACTATAAAAACTCTGCGACAAATCTTCCCCCATTTGGGATTTCCACACAAGGTCCAAGCTACCATCTTCCTTGTTCTGTCCAAACTCGATTACGCCAATAGCCTCTACCACGGATCACCTTTAACGACCATGAAAAGACTACAACGGATCAGAACTCGGCTGCCAGACTACTCTTGCATATCGAACCGCGAGACCACATCTCCCCTGCCTTGAAAGCCCTGCATTGGTTACCGGTTGCCAGAAGATCCACGTTCAAGCTGCTTTGTATCACCCACAAAGCAATACATAGAATGGGACCGCTTTTCATCAGGAATAAAATCACCAAACACATTCAACAAAGGAACCTCTGCTCTAGAGTGGCACCACGCCTCAAAATCCCAAGATACAAGAAAAAAAACATGGGTGGCACATCCTTCTCTATTCAAGCAGCCAAACTATGGAACTCTTTACCCCCAACATAAGATCAACGGATAACCACCTTATCTTCAGAAAACTGCTCAAGAATTGGCTTTTCCCCACATAAGCACCATACGCAAACAGAAATATACAGCATATCCCTCTATATATAAGCATTTATTTGTACTAAAGATATGTACCTATCTTTTTGTATTGCTTTGTATAAACATGTAGAATAAATATGTTAAAAAATAAATAAAATACATTTTTAAGTACAACACTGGAAAACCAGAGTTTATCGAATGCATATTTAATCTACATATACTTCCTTCCTTTATGCAGCTATATACCTTCCATGTACTTGGATCTATATATTTATGACTTTTCTCCTAAAAAAGCATATTCAATGCACTACCCTATTTCTCACCCTATACCTCTATCAATATCTTTACTCTACATATACTTCCTTCCTTTATGCATCTACATACTTTCCATGTACTTATGGATCTATATATTTATTACTTTCTTCTAATTCAGCATATCCAATGCACTTCCCTATTTCTCACCCTATACCTCTCTCAATATATCTTCTACCTCAACTGTCTGAATCATCTCAAACCTCTTTCTACTACTCTTTCCAATGCACTACCCTATTTCTCACTCTATACCTCAATCAATATATCCTCTACATCCACTCTCATTTATCCCAAACCCCATACCACTACTATGATCCCCAAAATAACCCTTTCTAGAATCTCCCCATCTCTACCCCTCCTTGCATCATCTGACACCTCTTTTACTATACCGATCCCCCAAAACAAGCCTTTCTAAACTCTTCCCTCGGACTCTTCCCCTCCACATCCCGTTTTACTCATCCCAAGCCTCCTCCTACTGCTAGGACCTCCAAAACAAACAAAAAAAGTCTAAATCCTTCACTCTTCTATCCCTCCACTATCCTTTTCAATCAAAATAACAGACTAACATGTCCACTTCTCAAATTTTATATTTCACTATACTAATTCACCACTAATCCTTTATGGGTTCCAGAGTACAGAGTAGCGCGCTACTCGCCGAAAAAGCGCTTCAACACCTCATCAGGGGTAGCAAGCACTATATAAATGCAAACCCTTTTCCCTCTTCTATCCTTTCGCTACCCTTCTCTATCCAAATAACTGAATAACATATCCACCACTCAAATTACTTTCATATTTCACTATAACAATCCTTAATGGGTTCCAGAGTAGAGTGCTACTCGCCAAAAAAGTGCTTCAACACCCCATCAGGGGTAGCAAGCGCTATATAAATGCAAACCTCTTTCCCTCTTCTATCCTTCCGCTATCCTTCTGAATCCAAACAACAGACTAACATATCCACCACTCAAATTACTTTCATATTTCACTATACTAATTCAACACTAATCCTTTATGGGCTCCGGAGTAGCGTGCAACTCGCCAAAAAAGCGCTTCGACGCCTCGTCAGGGGTAGTAAGTGCTATAAAATGCAATTACAATACAATACATGGTTTCTAACACAAACTTAACAAGAATCAGGTTTACCTGGAGATACGTCCTAAAGATGTGCTTTGCAGACCTTGTGATCAGTTCACTTACTCCAATTTTCTGTGGAAAGAAGAAAACAAACTGTAATATCATTGTATAAAAAGAGAAAACAGTTCATTAAAACTGACAGGGTCCATTCCAGATAAGGGCAGTACAACTTACATAGACATGATCCAGCTGGGTGCGGGCTGGCATCTTGGAGATGAAACTGAGCACTTTGCCAAGGTATCGCATGTTGATTCCTCTTTGGTGCATTGCTTCTACTAAGGTGGACCCATCCATAGGGAGAACAGTATGATCGAGGCAATCCTTCACCTGCAAGAGCGTTTTATATGTCATGGTAAACATTTGTGATGTAAAACACATACAAAGCAAAATATAATTGTTGGCATGTTCAAATGGCTATAATAAAGAACAAGTCTGCATTACAAGCAATGGCCATGCAACTGATAGGAGGTACGAAAACAACACTATTCCTTATTCGTGGAGAGATCTTTTTTGTGATGCTGTCTTCTATGGAGAAGGCTCATTTTTGCCCCCTTGCTACATACCAAAAGCATTGAATCACCAGATTCATATGAGGTTTGTGTTTGGGACACAATACAGATGAAGTCACATTTATTAAACAATGCAACAATAACCCATCTTGTTGGAAACCAAAACAATCCCTAGATCTGGGACCGAGTTACATCTTTTGAGAAACTGCGGCCCTCAAGACACCGCTTCTCTATAACCTTCTCAAATGTGCTTACAAAAAAAAAAAAAAAGGAGATCCAAAACAGTATCTAACAAGTTACTTACCTTCGATAATGCTCTTTCTGGAGGTTACTTTAACATCAGATTCCTCACCTTGGGCATATTCCCAGTCACCAGACTGGATTAAAAGATTAAAAAAGCAGTGATCCTACGTGCCAATAGATGGCGCTGGCAAGTCACGGCTGCTTCCGCAAAGCAGTAATGGGGTGGGGGAGGAGCTGAGGGGAATAAAATATAAAAACGAAGTCTTACCTGCCAGCCAGCCACCGCCTCTCTTCCTGGCCCCCCCTAAGCCAATCAACGCTGCATTGTGATTGGTCTGAGCACAGTGGTTCAGCGCTCAGATTGGGAATGGGAGCCTGTGCATGTTCTCCGCCCAGGCTGTAATTCAGCCTGGGTGGAGAAAATGCAAAGTGTGCATGAATGTTTGGCCGGCCCCAGCACTGCGCAGCCTAGCCCCGCCCCACAAAACTGCAACAGTACAGAAAAATAAGATGATAACATTGCGTTATTATCATTTTATTTTTCCTTTTTTGCCCTGCTGAAAGGCAGTGGGGCGACGCTTCTCCGCCTTAGGGGAGGAGCCGCCCCAGGTGCTGCCTGACTGTCCTGAATTTGTTCCACTTCGGAAGCGATGAGTGGAGCCGCATACAAGCGCTGGCCATGCACGATGACGTGAGTTTCATTCGGAAGCTTTTATGTGCCCTCAGGCACGAAGAAGCCCATAAGCAGACTGGAAGGACCAGTGTGCAGATTCCTAAATTGGGACCTTGTTAGAAAAGGAGACCATTCCACAGAACTGTAGGTGGGAGGGCAGTGAGGTATCTGCAGTTAGAGTATCCACCGAAAACAGTGCTACCAAAAGTAAGTAACTCTTTCTTCTGAAGGATACTTCTACCTAAAGGTTCCTCACCTTGTGAATAGAGAGGAAAATAAGTACCCCCCCAAGGTGGTGGGTCAATGGAATGGCTCAGATTAAAAAGTCCTGCAAGAACAAATGGGCTAAATGCCCATCCTGATTGACCCGACTGTCAAGGTTATAATGCTTAGTGTACATGTGCACTGATGCCCATGTAGCAGCCTGGCAGATTATTGGGACAGGCACAACGTGTGCCAGCCCAGTGCTAGCTGCTTCAGCTCTGATGGAATGAGCCCTCAGACCATCTGGATGCTTTTACACCAATCCATGGCATATCTTAATACAGAGGAACTATACATCGTGAGATGGTCTGTTTCTCCACCGCCTTGACCTTCTTTGCCCCAAGAACCCCACTAAGAGCTGATCGCGCCCCCCCACCCCCTCATCCCCAATGTTCCTTGGTCCAATCAATATAAAAGCTCAGCGGTCTCTTGGGGTCCAAACGAAGGAGCCTCTCCTCCTCTTTTGAGGCATGAGGCAGAGCTAAGGTAGCTGGACCTAGAAGGCTTGAAGCTCACTCACAAGCCATGCTCATGTTATCGCAATCAGAAAGACTGTTTGTAAATCATTAGGTGCATCGGACAACTGTCCATTGGATTAAAAGGGGAACACATGAGGAAAGTGAGAACCAAATTTAACTCACACTTTGGCCACACAAAGGGCTTTGGCAGAAACATATGTTGCAAACCCTTAAGGTTCATCACCACATGTGATTTGACATAGGCCAGCTGGGCCGCCAGACGTAAAAAGGCTAAGAGGTTCAACAAGTACGTTTTAACAGTGCCAGCTGCAGGGCCCCGCTGGGCCAAAGACAAAATAAACAACAAAACATCTGACAGGTTGGCCTGCAATGGGTCTGTTTGTTGGTTAAACACAGAGCCACAAACCTATCCCAGAGCTTGGCATACACTGATTTTGTGAAAGGGCACCTGGCTGCCAGGATTACATCAACGACTTTGGAAGGGAGATCCACTGCTGCAGCTCAATATCCACACATGGTGTAGATTGTGCAGGCCCATGTGCAAGAACGTGCCATGCTACTGCAACGGAAGATCCTCCTTAAGCAACAGCCTGATTGGAGGACAGATACTCAGGCCCACAAGTTCCAGGTACCACACTCTCCTAGCCCAATCAGGAGCCACTACGGTGACTTGGGTCTGGTCATTCCTGATCTTCTACAAAACTCGGGTCAGGAGAGGTAGCGGTAGGAAGTCATACATCTGTCCTAAGCTCCACTCTATGTAGAAAGAGTCTCCAAGAGAGCGCCTTCTTGGAAAATCCAGCATACAAAAGTGTTGATATTGCATGTTCTCAGCAGTGGTGAAAAGGTCGAGCCAGGGTTCTCCCCATTACTGGAAGAGGCCATATGCCACCTCTGTGTGTAACTGCCATTCATGATCCGCGTTGTGTTGGCAGCCGAGTTCGTCCACACGGGCGTTTAAAGATCCTGCCAGGCGGTAAGCGATTAGAAAATTGCTGTGATGATTCTGCCTGTTCTAGAGGCACAGAGCCTCCTGGCTGAGGACCCAAGGTCCCACACTGCTTGTTGCAATAACAGATGATGGTGGTTTTTGTCTGTGAGAGCCTGCACCAGCCTTTCTTTGATTTTTGGCAGGAATGCTTTTAAAGCCAATTGAACCCCCTGCAACTCCAGCAAAATGATGTGGAGATGGGTATCCACCAGAGACCAGAGTCCTTTGATCTCCACCTCTCCCAGATGACCTTCCTAACGTAGTAGTAACATGTCAATCATCACCATCAACTTTGGGTGTGGTACGGAGTGGGGATTGCGACTCGTCCAACTGTGGTTGAGCCACCACCACTGCATATCTTTTGCAGTCTCCTCTGAAACTTGGATGGAATATGGCAGGGACCCCTGGTACTGGTCCACCGAGACTTCAGATCCCATTGCCGGGCTGTTATGGGTCATCTGGCATGGTCAGTAAGCAGGATGCATGAGGCCATTAGGCCAAAAAAAAACAAAAAAAACAGATTCATGAAGACTAAAATTCAGAACATAGGTTAAAACATTGGGATCATAGCCCGAATGTTCTGGACTCAATTGTCTGGAGAAAAGGCGCAAAAGCGCAACGTGCCCAAGATGGCAAAGTGCATCGCAATCCACATGGCTCAGATGAAAGGAAGCCTCTGCAAGGGAGTCAGGTGCGACTATGGCAAGTTGATTGAGTAACCCAGAGATTTGCGTTTGTGTGGAGGTGGTCCGCGACGGACTGTGGCGAGCCTGGCTTCATCAGCCAGTCCTCGAGGTAGGGGAAGACTGGAAAGCCAATCTCAGACGATGGGCAGCGACCTCCACCATCACCTTTGGGAACAACTGAGGGTCAGTGGTGAGGCCGAAAAGGTGCATGGCAAACTGAAAGTGCTTGTGGCCCACCATGAACTGCAGGTGGCACCAGTGGCCCTCTAGGACAGGGCTGTGAAAACAGACATCCTGCATTTTCCCTTTTGCAGGAAGGTGTTAAAAGGTTGAAGGTTCAAAACTTGTTGAAGGCCTTTTACTGTTCTTCGGCACGCAGGAATAACGTCCAGTCTCATCAGACGACATCCGCATCCTCGTAGACCAAGGACACACCGCAGCCCTGATTCCACTCGACCTCTCTGCAGCCTTCGACACCATCTCCCACCGCACACTCACCGCCAGACTCCACGAAGCCGGCATAGATGGAACCGCCCTCGACTGGCTCCGCTCCTTCCTTGCCGGCAGAACCCAAAGAATCAGACTTCCACCCTTCCTCTCCGAACCCATGGAAACCAACTGCGGAGTACCCAAAGGATCGTCGCTCAGCCCCACGCTCTTCAACATCTACATGGCCCCCCTCGCCGCCATCGTCAGACAGCACGGACTCAGCATAGTATCCTACGCTGACGATACCCAGCTCATCCTCTCCCTCACCAAGGACCCCATCACCACCAGACTCAACTTCCAGGAAGGAATGAAAGACGATGCATCCTAGATGAGCAGCAGCTGCCTGAAGCTCAACTCGGAGAAGACAGAGGTCCTCGTCCCCGGACCCTCCCCCTCTGCATGGGACAACTCCTGGTGGCCCACCGCCCTCGGCAGCCCCCTTACCCCCACGGACCACGCCCGAAACATGGGCATCGTACTTTACTCCTCCCTCTCCATGACCCGCCAGGTCAACGCCGTTACCTCCACCTGCTTCAACACCCTCTGCATCCTCCGAAAGACCTTCAAATGGATCCCCCCACCCCCGACTCAAGGAAGAACGTCACCCACGCACTCATAACCAGCAGACTGGACTACGGAAACGCCCTTTACGCCGGGATCAACAAGTCTCTGCTCCGCAAACTCCAGACCATACAGAACACCGCAGCCAGACTCATCCTCGGCATCCCTCGACACGAACACATCACCCAGCACCTACGCGACCTCCATGGCTCCCCGTCGAGAAAAGAGTACCTTTCAAGATACTCACCCATGCCTACAAATGCCTCCATAACACCGGACCCCAATACCTCAACGACAGAATCTCCTTCCGCGTACCCAAGAGGAACCTTCGATCCGCCGACCTCGCCGAACCCCCACGTATCCGCAGAGCAAGAACCTTCTCCTACATCGCGGCCAAGACCTGGAACGAGCTGACGATCAACATCAGACGAGCCCCCACCCTGCACATCTTCAGGAAGACCCTCAAGACCTGGCTCTTCGACTGACCTGAGCTGCTCCCCCCCACCCCGCCCTCCAGCGCCTTGAGACCCTCACGGGTGAGTAGCGTGCTTAAACTTCCCTGATTGATTGATTGAGTCTTCAATTCCAAGGCAAGTACCCTCTCTATAACTCCTTTGGTCAAAAGGGCCTGCACCTCCTGGCGCTAAATAGACTCAAGGGTCCTAAGAACGCTGCTTTAATGTAGGTGGCAGGTGTGGCAGAATAAAAATGAATGGCAGGAGTAAACTACTTGGACAATTTTAAGAACCCACATGTTGGATGTAAAGCTCAGCCACCCCATTGATCTTGGAGGGATAGGGCTTTGAAGGCTGATCACTGCAGAATTCTATGGGAAGGGGTGGGTGGCAGAAATAAGGAGGTTTGGAGTTGTTGATGTGCTGTCGGATGGTCTGCAATTTTCATGAAAATAAATTGATGGCATTGAACATTTCTGTGGAGTGAGGAATAGGTGGGTCTGGCAGTGGGATGAAGCAGTGCTTGATTGTCTTCAATAGCATTCTGCTTCTTTTGGTGCCTTTGAGGGTGTTGGCGCAGTACTTTGCTCTGGCTGATATGATGAACTGTCTGCATGTTGAGTGGAGGGACTTCTGTATTAATAGGTCCCTGGGAGTTCTGTTTTTCTTCCATTCTCTTTCCTGTTTGCGGGTGGATCGAAGCTCGAGCAGATGAGGAACTTAGCCGCATCCTGGCCATCCTGAATGGTGTAGGTCAAGGAAGCTTGTAAGTCTTCTGGGACTGACGGAAAGATATCACGTTCTAGGTCCCAGAGTCCTATGTGTAATGTCATAGGAGGCAGCTGGCTTGACTGACTTTAACGCAAGGCTGCGCAATGAAAACATTCTCTTGCAATTTGCTTACATACATTTGGACTCTCTGTCAAGAGGAGTATTCGGAAAGGCGTTCGGATTCAATTTGCTGGTGGACGCCAGCACCACCAAACGTTCAGGAGTTGTATGGTGAGTTAAACAAGCATGAGCAAGGCAATAGGTCTCGCATTTATGAGAGTTGGAGCTATTGGCATTGTAAATGACAATGCCTTTTATTTATGTGTGTTTTTAAAACAGATAATAGTGCTCGGGGGCTGTAATTAAAGCCTACCGAGCAACAACACACGTAACAGGGGGGTCACCATGGGAGATTACAAAATGAGACAAGGCGGTACTAAGAAGGGACTACTAAGCCTTTTGACCAATGAACAGCCACAGTTTACAGTGGACAATGACACAAGCCAATGAAAAATGTGGGCAGAGTGGGCGGAGCTTTAAGTCCCTACCTCAATACAGCATGCCTCGCATTGTACCATTTTGTGTGTCTATCCTTCGTTATCCCTTCAATGTGTCACAGCACCATATGGGGCAACAGAAATGGTTCTAAGCTCCAATATTCCCATTCCTTCCGGCACACCCCTGTAGTTACTGCACAGTTCACAAGACAATAACAGACGCTGAAAACAACTGGGCTATGTACAGATATCCAGGGAAGGATACCTGAATTGCCACTAGCTTCCTGGATCAGTATTTCCAGGCATTGGAGGCTATTAGTCTGTGCAGAGTTTACTTTTTTGCAACCTTCACGAAGTTCTATGAAAAATGCTGCAACTTTGCTAATGTTTAATATTTTACACTTTGCTACAAATGCTTGGAGATTGTGACTTTTGCAATAATGTATGTCACATATATCATTTTTATTAACGCTAAGAAAATGTTTCTGTATAAAATATACTTTGCAGAAAACAGGTAGTGTTGTTTTTCTTGGCAGTAGCAAAATGCATACAAAACTTTTCAAAAGGTAAACTAGTAGAGGAAATTCTGTAAACCTTTTCCAACTTGGCAGTGTTCATTGAAATGAAAAATTATCTTGCTGTGCATGGAAAATTAGTCTGTAATGCCAAAAGAACTTTGCACTGTGGATGGTAAAAATTGAAACCTTACAACCTTCATGAAAGGTGAAAACCATAATCTTCGCAAAACATTTAATGAGTTGAAAATATTCACACAACACAGCCTCTGTGACATAGAAAGTTTTGGCCACTCCAATAGTTAAGTGATGGAGATTCGGTGACTGGGAGGTGAAAGAGTCAACATAGTGAAACCTGCTTGAGTTTCTGTACCTGTAAATCTCTAAATAAGTACTGTGTGAGCAGCATCACGTGGCTGTATCCCTGGCTCACAAGTAAGCTGGGTGATGATACGATGTAACAAGGCGCCCTAGAAGAGCTGCTGGTGAGTTCTGCTTGCTTGTAAAACAGAGTGGGCAGATGTTAAAAATCTAAAGCTGGGGCAATCCATAAATATAGACGTAGGACTACAATGTTTCATCCACCGAAGGGCACAGAGTGACTTAATTGGCAGTGCTCACCATACAAAAGAGCAGAAGAACAAGTTACTTACCTTCGGTAACGATATATCTGTAAGAGACATATATTCGTTATAGATTCCTTACCTTAGAATTACCCCCAGGTGTCAGACTGGATCCAGAGAATTTTTCTTCAGCAGTACTCCTGCGCGTCGGTAGGTGGCGTCGGTCGACTCCGCGTTCGTCATGATCGCCGGAATGACGTTGCGGTATCTACTTAGACGCCGCCCCTGCGAGCTAACGTGAGTTCTTTACACGACATTCCACGCCAGAAGCGCAGAGCCATGCAAGACACTGACCACTGGTGCACAAAACCAGGGCCCTGAAAGGGAGTCCCTTACTCTAGAAGTCAGTTCGCAGAACGGGGAGGATGGGTGGGGTGGTAAGTAATCTATAACTAATATGCGTCTCTTACAGATATATCGTTACCGAAGGTAAGTAACCTGTTCATCTGAAAAAGACTATTAGTTATAGATTCCTTACCTTAGAATAGATACCCCAGCAATACCAACCCCGGAGGTGTTTCTGCGAACCAAGTTCACACCAGAAAGTCCTGGAGAACTGAACGGCCAAAGAAGCAGTCTCTCCGGACTTGGCTATCCATGCAGTAATGTTTAGAGAACGTGTGCAATGATGCCCACCTCGCCACCTGGCAGAGGTCATTGAGGGGGACTCCACGTCCCAAAGCAGTAGTGGTTACCATCGCCCTGGAGGAATGGGCGCACAACCCTACTGGAGGCTCCTTTTTTGCCGAGGCATGACAGATTTCAATGCAAAGAACGACCCATCGATAGATGGTTCGTTTTTGCACGGCCCGACTTTTCTTGGCACCCACATAGCCAACAAAAAGCTGATCATCCACCCGGAATTGTTTTGTGCGATCTAGTTAAAAAGATAGCGCACGTTTTGGATCCAGACGCTGGAGCCTCTCCTCCTCTTTAGAAGGATGCGGGATGGGAAGAAGGTGCGCAAAGTGGTGGCCTGTCCTATGTGGAAAAAGGTAACTACTTTGGGAAGAAAAGAAGGTCGAGTTCGAAGGACAACCTGATCCGGATGAACAGCAAGGAAAGGCGGTTTAGAAGAAAGAGCCTGAAGCTCACTCACCCTGCGAGCAGAGGTGATGGCAACAAGAAAAGCAGTCTTCAAGGTCAAGAGTCTGAGAGGACAATTATGTAGTGACTCGAAAGGAGCACACATAAGGTAGGTTAAGACCAGATTCAAGTCCCACTAGGGCATTACGAAAGGAATAGGAGGAAAGAGCGGAGTAATGCCCTTAAGAAATCTATTTACAATAGGGGACTTGAAAAGAGAAGGCTGATCAGGAAGGCGAAGAAAGGCCGAAATGGTCGATAGATAACCTTTAAGGGTGCCCAGAGCAGAGCCCTGCTGGGCCAAAGAAAGAAGGAAGAGGAGAACCTCTGAAAGAGGGGCAGAAAGGGGATCCACAGCCTTTGCTATGCACCATGCCACAAATTTGTTCCATCTACAGGCGTAAACCGTTTTCGTGGAGGGACGTCTGGCTGCCAAGATGACATTACAGACTTCGGGAGGAAGGTCAAAAGGTGTCAACTGTCGCCGCTCAATCTCCATGCAAGGAGGTGGAGGCTGGACAGGTTCGGGTGGAGGACCGTCCCCTGCTGCTGCAACAGAAGATCCTCCCAAAGAGGCAGTCTGATCGGAGAATCGATGGCTATGTTCAAGAGCTCGGGATACCAGAGCGCTTGCTCTTCTTCAGCACTCTGGGCAGAAGTGGTATAGGAGGAAAGGCGTATAGAAGACCGCAACTCCACTTGCGACGAAAAGCATCGCCGAGTGAGTGCCGCCTAGGAAATTCCAACGCGCAGAACTGCTGACATTGCGCGTTCTCTTCGGTGGCGAACAGATCTAACCAAGGATCTCCCCACTGCTGAAAGAGACCTTGCACCACCTCCGAGTGAAGACGCCATTTGTGATCCATCATGCGCCGGAGGCTGAGTTCTTCCGCCCTGGCGTTCAGGGAACCTGCCAGGTGTTGAACCACCAGGGACATGCCCTGATGTTCCAGCCACGTCCAGAGGCGGAGAGCCTTTTGACATAGGGTCCACGACCCCACCCCGCCCTGTGTGTTGCAGTACCACATGGCGGTGGTGTTGTCCGTGAACACCTGCACTACTCTCCCTTTGACAGAAGGAAGGAATGCTATCAGTGCAAGATGGATCGCCCGCAGCTCCAGCAGGTTGATGTGGAGCCCGGACTCCGCCGGAGACCAGAGGGCTCTGATCTCCTCCTCTCCCATGTGGCCGCCCCATTCCAGAAGTGACGCATCTGTCACCACCGTGAAGCCTGGTTGGGGAAGGGAAGGGAAAGGGATCTGCCATCGACGCAATCCTGGTTCGTTAGCCATCACTGCAATTGGTGTGCAGTGCCCTCCAAGATTTGGACGATATCGGAAAGATTCCCCTGATGCTGCGCCCACTGGAACTTCAGGTCCCACTGCAGAGCCCGCATATGCCACCTGGCATAGTCCACCAGCAGGATGCTGGAGGCCACGAGCCCCAGCAGCCTCAGGGTCATTCTCTCCGAAACCCGAGATAGAGGCTGAAACATCGGTATCGTAGACCGAATATCACAGACTTGCTGCTTGGGAGGATAGGCCCGAAACTGCGCTGTATCCAGAACTGCTCCGATGAAAAGGAGCTTCTGAGAGGGAGTCAGGTGTGTCTTCGGCACGTTGACAGTGAACCCCAGCGAGTGCAGGAGGTCTGCCGTAGTCTGGAGGTGGGAAACGACAGCCTGGGGCGAACTCGCCTTTAACAGCCAGTCGTCGAGATAGGGGAAGACTGGAACCCCTGATCTGCGCAGATGAGCTGCGACCACCGCCATGACTTTCGTGAACACCCGAGGGGCGCTGGTAAGGCCAAAGGGGAGCAAGGTAAACTGAAAATGCTCGTGGCCTACCGTGAATCGTAGGTAATGCCTGTGGGCCGGCAGGACGGGGATGTGAAAATAAGCGTCCTGCAAGTCCAACGCTACCATCCAGTCTCCAGGGTCGAGGGCAGACAGGACCTGAGCCAATGTCAACATTTTGAACTTCTCCTCCTGGAGGCAGCGGTTGACGTCCCTGAGGTCTAAGATTGGTGGTCTATGGCAGCGTGTGGCATGGCGATTGACCGGAGGGCCTTAGACAACCATAGGCGACCCAGCTTTTGGGCCCAAGAACTTATTGGTGAGGACCTCATTGAAGAGTAGAAATGGTTCAGTCGTTGCCTGGCCAGACTGAAGGACCTCAGTAAGAAAACAGGACATCAGCAGCTCTCCTAATAACTGTTGCAAAGGACGTACTTTCCTCAGTTGATGGTCTAGGAGGGTAAACAGTCCAGTGATATCTTGTGGATCTATGTACCAGTAATTGTCATCTTAGAGTGGGCCAAACTGTTCCCCAACACCACCACTGTCGTCTCCATGTGGTTGACTCTGGTCAGAGTCTGAGCCAAAAAGTTGGTTGTAGTGTCTGTGCGCAACTGTGAGGTAATGGCATAGTGTCTAAGTAAGAGGGATTCAGTATTGGATGTGCCATAGATGTGGCCTTGGTCGAGACAAATTTAGCTCAGAGTCGAATAATAAAATTGGTGTGGATCCTCCTCTAGCACTGGTAATAACTGTGCCGGCATCGATGTCAAAGGCACTGATGAAGACTTTGGCACCAGACCCGAAGTCGGCACAGATGCCGGTGCAGAACCCAGTACATCTGGACTCCATACTCTCTGTGCTGATTCTGTAGCTACTAGGAAGACTTGGACCTGGTCAATCCTGATCTTCTCCAGAACTCGTGGCAGGAGAGGTAACGGCAGGAAGGCACACAGGCGCCTAGCGATAGGTAGAACGAGTCCTCCTCCTAGAGAAGCCTTAGAAACTGCAACGTGCAGAATTGCTGACATTGTGCTTTCTCAGCTATAGCGAACACATCAAACCAAGGTTCTCCCCATTCACTGGAGAGAGCTTGTGCTACTTCTAGATGCAACTCCCACTTGTGATCCGCCAGGTGCTGACGACTGAATTTGTCTGTCCTGGCATTCAAAGATCCTGCTAAGTGGCTCACCACCAGGAAGATTCCTTGATTGTCTACCCATTTTCAGAGGCGAAGCGCCTGCAGGCACAGGGTCCGCGACCCCAAACTGCCAAGCTTGTTGCAGTACCACATTGCGGTGGCGTTGTCCATATACACCTGCACCAGCCTCTCATTGATGGATGGAAGGAAGGCTCTCAAAGCGAAGCGGATGGCCCTCAGCTCCAAAAGCTTGATATAGAGCCAGGACCATGTCCAAAATTGCTCTTATGAAAGGAAGCATTTGAGAAGGATTCAGGTGTGACTTTGGCATGTTGAGGTAAGAGGTTTGCCAGAATCTGGAGGTGGGTGACCACTGCATGAGACATGAGCCCACCTTCAGCAGCCCATCGTCGAGGTAGGTGAAGAGTGCCCTCTTAACCTCCGAAGGTGTGCTGCAACCACTGCCTTAACTTTGGTGAACACCTGAGGGGGGGCTGGTGAGACCAAAGGGGAGCACAGCAAACTGAAAATACTCCTACCCCAACACACACCTCAGCGCCGATAGGACCGCAGGAAGGGAATTTGGAAATAAGCGTCCTGAAGGTCAAACACCACCATGCAGTCTCCAGGGTTGAGGGCTGACAAGACCAGGGCAGGGCAAGCATCTTAAATGTATCCTTCTGGAGGAAGGCATTGAGGGCACAGGTCTAAAAAGGACGAAGACCACTGAACTTCTTTGGTAACAGGAAGCACTAGGCGTAACAACCACTACCCACTGCCGATGGAGGCACCCTCTCGACAGCCCCTTTGGCCAAAAGGATTTGCACTTCCTGCTATAAAATGGACAAATGGACCTCAGTCAGTCATTCTGCAGATGGTGGAAGGTGTGGTGGAGAGGCCAGGAACAGTAGGTCTCACCTATGGATAATCTGCAGGAGCCACTGGTCCGATGTTATGGCCTGACAACTCAGTAAAAATCACTGGATCTTGCTTCCAACTGGATAGCTGTGCTTTGCTAAGGGTACGGTAAAGGGTTTTGGCTGGTGGGGCAGAAGGGGTGCGGAGCAGTAGACTGACTGGCACGCAGTTCCTGGCCGCAGGATCGATGGGTGCCACATCCTCTCCCACAACAAAGGCTGAGGATGAAGTGGTTGTCTGTATGGAATACCCCAGCCAGAGGTGCAGAAAAACCAAAAGAGGTGATGCACTTGGCATGGCGATGTATCTAAGCCCATTGGCCACAAACTGTGAGGGCCTTACTTGTAGAGTATATGTACCCTAAACTTGGGAGGAAACAAAGGACCAAACACTCAATAGTATTAAATATGAATGAGACCCATGCCAAGCAATGGAACATTATCAGTACTGCATGTTCAGCATGGACAAGGATAATACATTCCTTACCAAACATGGAATCTGACAAGAAAGCAAGAAGGCAGCAGCATCCTTTAACAGTAGCTTCTGATCACGCACCTCCTCAAGGCTGGATTCAGGGAACCGGACTCCTAGAGAAGGGAAAGATGAAAACTGATCACCACTAGCAAGAAGAAACTCAGCATTTGGGATAAAAAGCCCCTGCCCCTCAGCACACTTATCACCATCACTTAACCACCTAACCTACTAACATCCCTGAGATGATATCTACTCCCATAGAGGGAGGAGTCATATGCTAAGTTACTGCGTTTTAGTTATTTCATGTCTTACACAAATCTTCTCTGACATGCTGTCCTGCTAAACAGAGGAGCTCTTGGTTATCCCAGAGGCAAAAGTCATAAGCACTTTATTTTCCAAAGGGTTTCCCTTGAAACAAGGACATGAAATAAAACAGTGTTACTATAGTTTAGCAGCCAGATAAAAGTGGATAAAAGGACAGGATGTCAAAGCAACAACTTGTCACTGGCTTGGTCAATAATCCCAGGATTCTTCTCCTCAATATTGTCAGAAACAGCACAATCAATAGAATTGATTTGCCTGCCTCCTTGCAGACATTCCCCTTGTAGTGACAAGGGACTATGGAAACTTGCTACAATTTGGACTGCAGATTATGAGATGATATATATATATGTATATAGTAGTTCTTCAGTGTAGATCACACCACTGGAAGTCATAATGTTCTGGCTATAACCAGCACTGATTGTGCCAGAGAATAGTGCATTACGGAAAGCACCTGGGCCCAATGGGGTCCCAGTGGATGCTATTAAGTCACATCCTTCCTTATGGGTTACGATCCTTTCTCAAATCTTTAAAACCGCCGCAAATAGCTGTTTCCCAAAAACCTGGACAGAGAGTGTGATTGTACTCATTTTCAAAAAAAGGGGGAAAAGGGGATGCTAGGTGTTATCGCCCCATATCACTTTAAGATACTTCTGTGAAATTAATGGGTAGAGTGATCCTTGCTAGGCTGGATAACTGGGCCAAAGAAAATGAGATTTTGACTGATGCACAATTTGGGTTCAGGAAGGAGATGGGCACTGTAGAACAGGGTATTAACTTGCATCTTATTATACGTAAATATACACTAGCACGGGAGGGGCACATTCATTTGTGTTTTGCAGATCTGTCAAGTGCTTTCGACCTTGTGAACCATGACAAATTATGGCTGGTCTTAATGGATACGGGCTGTTTTCTCTTCCAGTTATATGCCTCCTTAACATCATCTGTGCGTTATGGTAGTAACAGAGCACGCACAGATAAGTTTCTGGTGACCCAGGGGATTAGGCAGGGATGCTTGCTTGCACCCCTATTGTTTTTCCTGTATATTAATGGGGTGAACCGTTTCCTGCAAGATGTGAAATCTGATATTCCGAGGGTGGGAGCACATCCTACCCCTATACTGTAATTCGCAGATGATGCGGTGCTCCTCTCCAGGACAAAACGGCCTTCAGCGGCTGGTTCACAACTATTTTATGTTTATGTAGAATAGTGATTTAAAACTAAATCTAGGAAAATCATTTACTATGACCTATGGGAAAAATAAGAGACCTGGGAAGAGTGCTTTTGTACAGGGACAAAAATCAGAAGAACTAAAACTTTTAACTACTTGGGTATCACATTCTCCCAAAAAGGTGACTGGTCATCTCATATGGAAACTGCTAAATTGAAATTTATTAGGGCTATTGCTGCAGTCTTTAGCTTTTAAAAGAAAATAGGAAATAAGCCCTTAAGAGAAATGATTAAGCTCTAAAGAAGTAAATGTTTTTTGGTAGCCTTGTATGGCTCCCCGGTGTAGGGTAGGGAAAAGTGTAACTTGCTGCAGGTCCAGGAAAATACTTTTTTACGGAGACTCCTGGGCGTGCCTAGTTCGGCCTCTACATTCATAGTGCTCAAAGAACTAGGCATAGAATTTATTGAAGATAATATACATCTAAATACCTTGAAGAAGTGGCATAGAATTTGGTCATAGGAGGGTCCCAAATTTTTAAGGGAGGTCATAAGGAACTGCTTGGGTTTGGACCATTCTGATAAAATTCCGTGGTTGCAGAATGTGAGATCCTTATTAAAAGAATTAGAGGAAGACTTAAACCACGTAGAACCTTACGGCATCTTGAAATGTAATAAATCTGAAATTAAAACACTTTTTCTTGGAAAAAAAGACCGCCCGTAGAGAACTCCAGGAAATTGCATACCCTAAAATGTACAGTTACTGCATGGACAATGTTGCACAAGGGATACAAGAATATTTGATTGGCGGAAAAAGTGTTTATGACAGATTTTTGCTGACAAGATAATGGTTTGAGTTGATTCCTCATGTAGTGGTCTTCCCAAAAGCTGATTTGTGGTCCCGAAATTTACCTAGATGCCCATGTGATGGAAAGGCAACATAATCAACAACACATGAAATGCTGTTTTGCAAATTTTATAGTGATATTAGAACATTTCTATTACACCCTCTTTTTCTGTCACAGGGTGTGGTCCACCATCAGGCGGCTCTTACCTTTTTTAAAAATGGACCAAATAATAAAACATGTATGATTCTTACTTTTATTAAAATGGCCCTTCGAAGGCGCAAATCATTAATTTATTTAGATAATTTACGCTATGAAGTCAATTGAATGGGTCGAGGGATTACATGTAAAATCCCCGAGTCTCCTTGTAACTCTCCCACAGTAGCATTTTTAAGATTGTATTATATTTTAAAATATCTGTATTGCATGTTTTTTTTTTTATTAACTTTTAACTGTGAAGCATTTTTAGTCTGAACTGTACAGTGCTTAGATTTTATATGTTTTTATTGTACTACAAATCTTTTATGAATTTGCATATAAATTTGAATAAAGATATCTTTGAATTAATACTATGGTTTTGTCATCTCCTTCCCATACGATTCTGTACTACTGCATGCTATCCAGAAGAGAGCTTAAAAAATAAATGTAGTCATTTAACAAAAAAAAGGATTCCAGCACTAATGAGCAGACCAGGTGAGAAGATGTCTGGGTTGAAGCGGATGTCGAAGGACGTTTCACTGATGGAGCCCACAGCTTTACAAGCATTCTGGATGACCTCTCTGCTCTTGGGATCCACTGAGAAGAAATAAGAAAAACATTTATTTTACAAACAAACCCCATGAGTACTTTGTTAAAGTAAACAATATACAGGACTTCAGTTGGAAGCAGAAATCAATAAGGGAGGATAAAATGGTGGTTAAAAGACATGCAGAAGGTATTCATGCTTATGGAAAGCAACAAGATTATAAGAGAGTGACATGATATATATATATATATATATATATATATATAATATCTCACAGCCCACTGAAGCATGCGCACACAAACAAACTTATTTTTGAAATCCTTTTATAAGGTACCAGAATAAATCATAAATAGGTACATTATTGATAATTTTCAATCCAGTAAACATTTCATTTAGTAAAGCACATTTAATGTAAAACAACCAGTCAGATACATGTACTAAGACTCAAGTTATTATTTTTCATATCCACCGCACAAATTAATAGTTACCGTTTAAGTTATCTGGATGCTATAAGTGATAGGCTCTCACCCCCTAACCAAATATGGGCACCACATGGTATCATGTGACAAGACAGAGGACAGCCCCTCAAGCTGACAAAATCAAATTAAGGGTACAGCTGGTACCAAGAAGATTTTCTTCCATGTGCTTGGGACATCCCGCGCACAACATAAGCACTGACTATGTAATCTTCTACTAATACTACTGTGATTGTTTTCTGAAGGTGGGTGTGCCCCTGCTCATCTGCTGTTACTAGATTTTAATTACAGTTTGAAAGGGGTGGGTGGAGGAATGAGCACTTTAGGCCTCTCTTTTTGGTGAAGACACTAAAAGATATTAAACATTTGCGGGACAACGCCTGAAGAAAATACCCTAATATAATTGTTTTCAAATACTGGTATGTTTCGTATGTTGCATATTTGATGGCATATTTCTTTGGAGATGGCAGAAAATTCTAAAAAATAAAAACATTTGAAGTCCTTGTGAATAATTAGGATCTGATTATAAACATTTTGTATGACACTAAAACGTGCAGAGAAAGCCCCTCCATAAATTATTATTTAGAGGTCACCTGAAGAAATTCCCAAACGATGGAAGTGGTGTAATGACCAAGAGTGGGAGGCCTGCATATTAATTTTCAAAGGATACCTACACTGAAAACCAATTTCTAAAGTTAAATGATGTTATCCTTCAACACTGCATAGATTACAATCCTGAACAGCCCAGCACATTCCACTGAATCATTAATCCTTTCAGTGGTTGATAAGCATTAGGAGTGCAACAATGATTTTACATTGACATTAGTCCTATTGAACTTATCAGCGACCTTCTAAAGGTCGACCACAATATATTGGTGGACCGTGTTGAGGTCGCAGAGCTACCCGGTTCGGCATTAGACTATTAAATAGATCCTTAAGTCAGTATGCCTTTAGGGCAACAGAAGTTCATTTGGACTGTGGAGCACCTCAAGATTCTTTCCTCTAATCGCATCTTTTTAACATATACATTAGCCCCCTGATTCGCATGCTTAAAAACATCAATTGTTCGATCTACATCTATGCAGATGATCTTCAGTTACTTTTTAGGTTAGACTCCCCCCCCACTGTCTAAGAAAAAATTCCAAAACACTGTGCACTTTATCCACGATTGGATGAATAGCAATCATCTCAAACTTAATGCGGACAAAACTAAGATTGCCACCACCAAAAGTAAAATGGTCTATTGGAATGCCTCTTTTGGCTCAGTGATATTGGCGATCCCCCACCCCCAAAGAAATCAACCCAGTTAGGTGCTGTCATTTCATCCTGCTTCTTATCACTTTGCAGGAACAAAAACATCTCTAAATTCCTGACTTTCGAAGACTTGATCCAGGTTGTCATAGCCTTGTTCATATCCCATCTTGACTATGCCAACTCTCTTTATATCGGACTCCCTAAGACTCTTCTCCCTAGGCTTCAAGTTGTCCAAAATCAAGCAGCTCGCCGGATACATAAACAGCCTAAAAACTGTCGTATTACTCCTCTTCTGAGAGATCTCCATTGGCTGTCAATGGGGCAAAGGATGGTTTTTAAAATAGGGAGTATTATTTTTAAAGCCCTTGCTGCAATCAGTCCAGCCTTTATAAATTACAGACTTGCGAAATACACCCCAACATGACACTACAATCATCTTCTCAGAATGTTCTTTCAATTCCCATGTTTAAAAAGAAAAGACTGGCCGGTTCCAGCTACTCTATCCTGGCTCCCTAAACCTGGAACTCATTTCCTCCTAACATATGCATGGCTCCTAACTTTATAAAGTGCAGACAAGCACTTAAGACCTAGCTTTTCCAACAGGCATACAATTAGGGCATCTCTCTCTTTTTTTTTTTTTTTTTACTTCAGATAGTTATGCTCCCTTTGGCTTTTTAGCGCCATGAAACCTTATGGTGTACATGCTCTCTATAAATACTTTTAACATAACATACTCCACAGCAGCACAAATAAATGTCAGGTGGGTAATGGTGAATCCTTACTGAATTAGTGATCCCAAAGATACCTAGACTCTCTGGGTCAGTAGACCTGGCCTCCACATCTCTAAATGTAAGCATGCAGGAGGCATGTGCTGAACTCCAAATGGAGGTCTTGCAAATCTTTGCAAAATTGATATGCACCCAGTAAGTAACTGTATGTAGCATGTAGTGCTGTAGATTCACATGCTTTGCATACTCTTGCCATCTCGTGTTGGATTTGGACATAAGAAGTTGTTTTTCTTCGAAGAAGAGTCATGAGATGTAGATGGACTCCTCACTTAGTCCACAATGCACATGGGAGTCGACTCCACCCTTAGATTGTTTTCTGTGTAGTGGAGTAAGGATTTTGTCCTGTCGATATAATAAGAGTGCCCTTTCCACGTCAAGTGCATGCAAAGCCCTCTCCGTAACTGAATCATATTGTGGGAAGAAAACTGGTAACATGAAAGGCTGACTCTAGCGAAAAGGAGAAACCACTTTGGGTAAAAACTTTGCATTAATACGAAAGAGCACTCGGTCTCTATGTATCTGAATGAGTGCCTGTAATTCGCTAACTCGTCTTAAAGACCTAATAGCTACCAAGAAGGCTACTTTCCATGAAAGGATCTGAAAATATAACCATATTCAACTTCCAAGCAGGAGCTGAAGGCATTCTTGGAGGTATAACCCCTTTAAGGCCCTCCATAAAAGCTTTGATTACTGGAACTCTAAAAAGGGAAAAGTGTTCCTTGTTCTGCATATATGTGGCTACTGCAGCCAGGTTGAGGCATATATAGGTTTATGCCAGTCTGTCTTTTGCAAATGTAAAAGGTAGGAAATGATAGATGGGAGGTGCTCTGCTAGGAGCTGTATGTTGTGACGAACTAGCCCTAGCTAAATCTGCTATGCGGCGTAGACAGAAGAGAATGTGTACCTCCTGTATTTGCATGTAGTACATTGCTGTCAAGCTATTTGCCTTTGTAAGGAACACCTTGTCCCGGACAACTGTATAAAAGGCTTTGAGTGCCAGGGAAATGGAGAACAGTTTCGAGGTAGTTGATGTGCCTGTTCTGCTTTAGAGGAGTCCATTTACCTCGCATAGTTATGTTGCCAAGATCTGCGGACCATCATATGGGCGAAGCGTCGGAAGAGAGTACAAGAAAGGCCTGTCTAATAATAGGTAGTTGGTATTCCACCAACGCAGAGAGTGCAGAGTGCTGGCCTTTATCAACACTAGATTGTCCATCTGACGCTCCCCTTGTGACCACTGACTGACAAGGCACAGTTTGGGGTTGGGGGCATGTGTAATCTGACATGTGGACAATTGCTATACATGCCATCATCCCCAGCATTTTATTGACCGTTCTTACAGGCACTGGGCAAACAGACTGAAAATGAGGCAGCAGCTGTTAAAATGCCATTACCCTCTGTTGGTTTGGGTAAGCTTTCCCCATATCTCCATGTGTTCTTGGGGTCATGAAAGGTTTGTTGTTGCCTTTGGTTTGTTTGTGGCTGGGAACCCTGGCCTGACTCCTCTTGGGTATGTCCTACGAAAATTGAACCTTGTGGTGCTTGTTTGTATGGCACTCCTTAATTTGGCAATATGCGTGTATTCTTTATTTTCTCCAACATTTCATCCACCTTGGAACCAAAAACGTGTTTCACATTGAATGGAATTTCGTGGAGGCACTGTTGTACCTCCACTTTAAAACCGGATACCTGGAGCTAAGCATGCCTGTGTCGTCTAGTGCACAGCAGATAATGGCTTGGATGATTTCCCCTCTGCAACAAGCTTCTTGTATGCCGCCGGGAGATGTTGCATTAGTGCCTCCATCTGCTATCAATGGAATCTATCATATTTTGATAGTAATGCCACAGAACTTGCGATGCAGCACTGCGTTGTGGCACCCATCGCATCTTGTTTCCCCACAGTGTCTATGCGCTTTCTTTATCTGGGGGTGGAGCATCCTTGGTAGCCTGTGCTGGTGCCCTCTTTCTGGCTGTAGGCACCACCAGGGGGGTTAGGGGAACATGTCTTCAGGAGAGGCCTTGTACTTTTCGATACGGGGTTCAACTACCTTGGGCCTGACACAGTCTTTAACACGGTCAGAGACTGACTTCAGCATGGGCAAGAACTGAACACTATGTACTTTGATATAGAGGGTCTCAACTAGGAAATCGTCTTCATCCTCATGATGTACATTGTGAGGTTGTGGTTTCAGGCCGCTCTCTGTATTACAGCATGTTATGCTGTGGTATCATCTGGTGGAGATGGCTTTGGAATATAAGGCTCTATGTCATGATCTTCAGGGGTGCCAACATTGTGGTCTTCTCATGGCTCATCTCCTACTCCTGTGGGTTGACCCTATGGGTCTCCTTCCCCACATGTGCTTCCTGGGTGTGAGAAGGCGTGAACAGGCTCCTCTGGGGATTCTGGTGGAGGAGGTGGCAGTGGTGGGTCTGGCTTATGTAGCAGAGAAGGTGGTGTGTGAGGGTTTGGTGAAATAGATGATGTAGGTAAGCGTGCAGTGTGTGGTGCAGATTTGGTGTGGTAGGCAGGGGCTGAGGTGATGTTAACTGCTCCTTGCACTTCTTGTGCCCTGGGTGCTTAGGCGTGTCATAATAGAGTTAGTCCTCAAAAGTCAGCGTTCTCTTCCTTGGAATGGGAAGAATCGTGGAAACTGGCTTTTGCTGTGTAGGCTTTGCTGAGATTCTGCCAGTGTCCAGGTATTAAATAGACTGTTTTGATAGGCATTGAGGTCCTCCTCTAGTCTTTCGAGAAAGGGGGCCTCCGAAGTACTCCAGCTGGATATTGAAGGAATTTTCTGCCTCGCCTTCCGCTCTGACCTGATGTTTACAGCTCTGAAGCTGAAGGTTTGGGGCACTTTAGGCAATATGAGGGCAGAGAGGTACGTGGCTAGAGTGAGGCTCCGAAACCTCATCTCAGTTCAGAAGGGGGCCTCAAGGTTGAAAGTGGGCATCCATTTTTTTTTTTTAAAACCTGGTTCAGGGCTGGATGACTAACTCCCCCGGGTGCAGAGCCCTTTCCTACCACATGGCCACTTGTGATGGTGTGTTTTTTCCCTATGCCCGGCTCAACACTCACAGACCTCGGATCCTTCTTTGTAGGCTATCCCCGAGAGGGCTTTGACCACACAGTTTCGGGGCTGGGTGTGTGCTCTTTGACTGGTGCCTCCGAGAGACTCTGTAGTTCTTTCTCAGCTTCAAGGGAAGCCTCTTCCCAGAAGAGGTCTGGAGTGTCCGACAGGGACGCACACTGCATTCTCGAATGCTCCCAGGACCTCTGTCTCTCTCCAGTATCTTTGCTCCATGCATCAGAAGGCCAAGCAGAAGTTGCAGTTCGACTTCTGGTGTTCTGGAGAAAGGAATAGGTTACAAACCTCGTGCTGATCGTGTCAGAGGTATTTAGCATTGCAATGTGGGCAGAATCGAAAAGGAGCCCACTCCATCTGCCTACATTCACCAAGGTAGAGACCCTGGCAACTGAATTACGACTGGATTGAGTGTTGTGTATGGAGCTGACCACGCATATCTGAGCGAAGGAGATTGTACTCTTCCTCTGGAACTGTTGAACCAATGGTCGTCACGAGCAACAGGGTTGTTATCAGAGCAGTCACTTACCATGCCAAAACTCAATAGAGGAAAAAAACTCTAAGGGTGGAGTTGATGCCCAAGCGCATTGCAGACTAACTGAGGAGTCATTCTACATCTCATGGTTCGAAACTTCTTTGAAGAAAATCAACAGCTTCAACCATGTCTCCATAGATAGTCAGCTAAATGGGTGCAACGTCCACTAAGGGAAGTTCAAGGCAGTAACTCCAAGTAAGCTGTGGTATAACACATGGTCAGGAAAAGCTCTGGTAACCGTACCATGCTCTATTATAAGAGAAACCTCTTGGTACCATGGGCCAAAACCTAGAGTAAGAGCAAAGGGTCACCATGGGAGAACTCAATGTACAAGCTTCAGGGAGAGGTGGAAGACCCTGAGAATAACTCCCATCTTGAATGAGCTCACTTACCTTACTATTCTGCACATGAAAATCTCAGAACTGCTGCGGAGGTAGGCACCAGAAAACACTTGTTTCTTCAGGATGTTATTAATATTATATACTGAAAGGCAGGCACACAAGAGACATGAAGCAGTGGTGCAGGATGCCCATGCACCCAAAGCAAAAACAATGCGGGCAGTCTGAGTGAGAGGACATGGTGGGGGTGAGTTCTCAACTAAGAAGAACCCATACACAAGGAATTGATTATTTTCAGAAGCCACACAAACGCCATACATCAAGGGTCCACCCGCCACAGTACAGAGAGTTGGACTGGGAGACTTGGACGTTTGGAGAAGTAGGTGTGCGATGCAGCCAGGTTTCAAGGGCTAAAAGACAGAAGCGTGAAGTGTAACCGGCTCTAGTCTGCCGGCTTCACAGCCAACCCCATCATGGAGTAGAGTGTATCCATATAACTCCAATGTATTCTTGTAACCCCAAAGTAAAGTCTGCAAAGTCCTTGAATTAAACAAGAAAACCACAATGCATGCATTTTACAGGAAATCAATTTTAAGACAAAGCTAAGGTGCACTTGAGATGGCTCGTTAAAAGATAACAGAATGTACAGAATTACAGAGTAAGTTTGCAATCATGGTTTTTAAGAAAAGAGTAAACTTAGATATCAGATTAAATAACGTTAGAGCAATTATAGTGATTTACACCAGTGATTAATATTCAGCCATTCATATTAAGCTAGCACCCCAAGCTGCAAGCCAAACATGAACTGCTGGTATCATGCTGGTGGAATACCTGTTCCATCTTGGCATGCCAGGTTGTCAGCCAGCTCCTTAACCTGAGCAAGATGTGCCACATTTTCCTCGACCTTACCATCTTCAGGTTCTGCATCTTTTGGTTTTTCATCCAGCGATGCTTCTGCTGTGAGAGAGATGCCATTCTGCAAAGAATTAGCATTATTGTGTATGGTGGTCTTCTGCTGCATCAGCTGCAAGGCAGCTAGCTTCATGAACATGAGGTACCTATCAGAGAAAGACGGGAAGACTGTTCTTTAAAGACATGCTTTACATGCATCAGCTTCACATTGTTTACACAACTGCAAGTAAAGGGCAGGCTGACGTCTCTCTTTTTGAGGATTGCATTTAGTTTCTGCACACCCCTCGTCCACAAATCTGAGACTCATGTGGATAAAATCAAACTAAGTTCCCTCCCACGAAGAGAGCCACAAAATGCCAAATACTCAATACTCCAAGATGTTGTACTGCATAGCACCCAAAAGCTAAAATGACATAAAACTACGCCCCATGATGAAAGAACTCTAGGCTGTGACAGTTTTAGTAGCAAATGAAATGTAGAATAATCTTTTAGGACTGGCATTTAGTCCTGAAGTAATGTTCATGAACCATCTGACCCCCAGTGCTTTCAGGCTCACATACACGACTTATTTATTATGATCTGCTAAAGTGTAAGCCAGAGAAAACAATGATACTTAGACTTGTGGTCTAAGAAGATGCATTTCTCTAAGCTGACAGACTGTATTTAAATAGGATGCTATTTCTACTGCAATGTGTTCTACGTGACATGGTCTTAAAGATGTAACATTTAACAGTCTTAAATAACAAAGAAAACATACTTTTCTGACAGCAGCTTACACGCTGAAATAAACTTTCTACTGTCAGTGGAATGTTGCTAATATGCAGTAAATAAATGGTACAATCGAGAGCAAAAATAAATACAGCCAATGTATTGCTTTCCTTGTTAAAGTATATAATGCACACACAATAAAATATAATATCTCATAGATAGACTGAAAGGCGACTTCAGACACATATTAAGCAGAGCCAGACATAAAACGGAATTTTCCCTAAACCCAGAAGCCTTTAAGACATGCAACCAATCTCTCCCTACCATTCATCACCATCAGGAAACTGTAATGCCCCTGCACCAGCGCTGTCATTCTGACCCATCCAGTGGAGCTTTCTTTTTATGTCACGCCTTGCAAACGACCAATTGTCCTGACCAACTACTTACCTTTGGTTCGCTTTACTGTCACTCTAATTTGCTTGCTTCTTATTTGTTGGCTTACCTTTCCTCCTTGTGTTGGTCTCTCCTCTGGAGCATGGCCTCTTAACCATCCTTTTGATTGGCTGACTTGTATCCTGTCATGCTAACTTTTAGGGAACTACTTTTTTCCCCCGTTTAAGCACTCCAAGATAGTGCATGTGTTTTCCATCTCTTACTCGTGTTTCTCCCCTGCCCTAATGTGCTTCCTGCTGCTCTCTCCCTCATGTGCATCTCCCCTCGCACTCAACTTGCTCAATCGTGCTGCTCTCTCGCTAGCCCCCAATGTTGTTTTCTGCTTCTTGTGCTTTTTTTCTCCTCCTCCCCACCTGACCTTCTCATTATATGTCCTCCCTCCCACCCATTCCCCTCCTATATCCTGGTCTTTTTTGCTATATTTGATCTTTTTGGAGGGCCAGGCAGCAAACTGCTGCTGGCCCATCATTTTGCACTACTCTAATTTCATTTTTTTTATTTACATATTCAGCTCATATATGTAAATTAAAACAATTGTACCTTTTTCATTTCATAGGTTCAAACCTATAAAATGACAGCTGCATCTTTTCGCCTATTTATTCTTTCTATTGGGCAAAGCTGTATAGCATCAGTGAAAAATGCTTTTTGCGAATGCGGTGCAGCATTGGTAAAAGAAAGTGGCAAAGCGAATAGATCTAAAAGGTGAGACCTACTTAGTTTTTCAATTCTTGCTTTCATTGACGTTTGACATGCAAAAAAATAATAATTAACAAATAGCAAACAAACTGCATGTATGCCAATGAGTACATCAGCACCAGGACACAAAGGGCGCAACATAGCACTAGAATGAAACAAACATAACAATTTATAATCAAGGAATAGTCACAGAGGACCTTAAGGCCTCACTAATTTAAACAATGCATGATGGTCAGCATTTGCCATCACCCATTTTCACAGGAAATGACAGCACTAGATTTCCCATCATCCATCTGCCCAGGAAATGACATTACTGGTTTCCTTCCCACAGCACCCTGCGCTACTTCCACCTCCCAGGACCTACTTAATGGCGGCTGCAGTGTGGAAGTGCCAAAGATCAGCACAGCGCCTGGAATCCTAATTCTACCCCTACCCACTGATGCCCTGCGCTCTCAACTCCAGCCGCTGCTCCCAGCACTCCACTAGTTCACACTCATACAAAGCAGCCCCCCACTCACTCACAGAGAGCAAACATCATCAACACAATATGCCACACTTGCATGCATGCTCCTCAACACCTGCTCACCAAAAATGCCACAAAGATATGAGACCTACTGCACGAACATGCTCCGGACATGCTCCTCCTCATGGAAACATGGCTGAACCCCACCTCTGCACTGGACATCACTACAGCAATCCCCACCGGTTACAACATCGTCAGGCTGTGGATTTGCCATCATATTCAAAGACACCATCACCTGTACAACCTACACGGACAGCCCCGCCATTTACATGTAACACCTTATATTCAAGGTATGAATCACAGCCAACTTCTCCCTAGTAACCAGACTAAAAGGACTCCACACCAATTTCACAAGAAGCATCATGGATTTGGTTGCCCTCCTCATTATCAACGTCAGCACTTTCATCCTCCTCAGAGACCTTAACTTTCACCTACAAGACCACACCAACCCAATCTCTACAGCCCTTCTAGAAACCTCAAAAACTTTGGCTCACTCTGCACATTACCTAAACCCACCTACACCACCGAACACCTATTGGACCAGATCTTCTCCTGAATCAGCAACATCAGTTCACAAGCCAGCAACTATGACGCCTGTGTTAGTATCAGCATACCAAACCCACACCATCACAGACCTACCACAACCGGAACTGCATGCAGCAGCTGGAGAAGGATCATAGAAGATAAGTGGTCTTCTGCCCTCTCTCCCCTCCTGCCCGAGCACACTTGTAACTTGCAGAAAGCCATGAAGAATCTCAACAGTTGGATCACTGCATGCGCCGACACCCTGGCTCCACTCAAAGCCAACCCAACTGAAAGAGCCCCACAAAAGGCCAGCTGGTTCTCAGAGGAACTCAGGCTGACAAAACGCCACTGCAAGCTACTGGAGCACAAGCCAAGACACTACAGATAAAGATATCTTAAAATCAGCCCAAAGACACTACCACCAGCAGATACGAACACCAAGTGCACAGCTTTGCAGATCGCATCGATACAGGCACTAACAGTAGCAAGGAAATCTTCAACATCAAAGATTTAACTGTGCCTCCTCGAGCCCGACCCTCCAGCCTCCACCACACACATTTTGACTACATCAATAGAAGAAAAAGTTGAGCCGGGTTTTCCTGAAGGCGGCACACACGCCGAAACGCGCGTAGTTCTCATCTACCGCCAGCCTTTGAACTGCTTTATAGCCTATCACGTTTTTGTGTATTTTAATTCCATGTATAGTGTTGTTTTGTACAATTTGTGTCTTTTATATGTTTGCATACATCTGTTTCTTCATAGGCATATAATCATGTATATGACTTTTACAGAATTGAGACCGATAAATATATGTACACAAAAATATATATCTTAAAAAATAATCTTGAAAAAATAAGAATATTTTCATCAATGAAATTTCTTAAATAAAAAATATTTTGTTATAAAAAATATACAGTTGTTCTCTACCATGTGTTTATGCCTATTTAAATGCTTTACATCATGTCTTTTGACCAATAAGATTTAGAAATGTATGGCCTGATATGCTTTATATGAATGTTTAACTTGCATCTAGCCGTTACCTTTACCGCATTGTAATTTCTCCCTACAGCTAGCAAGGTTCATTGTTTATCGTAGGGGTCCCCTTTCTTACCAAATCGCACAAGCCAAGACACTACAGATAAAGATATCTTAAAATCAGCCCAAAGACACTACCACCAGCAGATACGAACACCAAGCGCACAGCTTTGCAGATCGCATCGATACAGGCACTAACAGTAGCAAGGAAATCTTCAACATCAAAGATTTAACTGTGCCTCCTCGAGCCCGACCCTCCAGCCTCCACCACACACATATATGCCCTTTACAATAGGCTCTCGGAATTCTTCTGTATCAAAATCACCTTCATATAGAGCAACTTTAACCTTCAACCGGACCCAGTCACCATTGCAACTCAACTTCTTATCACTGCCGAAGAACGAACCCTGATCACTTGGCAGACCGTCGAAATTGCTGCTATCATGATGACTATCCACTCGGGGATCCATGTGACACTTGCCCCCACCATGCCTTCACCAATGGACACCTACCGATCAACAAAGCAATAACACCCCAAACCTCAACGTCCCCATCAATTTAGCCATATTTCTGGACACCTGGAAAAAAGCCATTGTCACGCCCCTTCTCAAGAACCCATCCTCTGACAAACTAGAGACCTATCTCACTCCTACCATATCAGGCAACGGTCTTAGAGAAACAAATCAACTGATGTCTCAACAACCACCTGTTCTTCGACGCCCTGCAGTCTGGAGTCAGGCCAAACCACAGTATAAAAAAGCATTCATCGCCGCCACAGACTACATTTGCATGATGTTTGACAAAGGAGACACAGCAGCCTCATTCTCCTGGGCCTCTCTGCAGCATCTGATATGGTCTCACACCACATCCTCATCGGGTGCCTGCACAAGATAGGCGCCCAAGGATGCTCTTCACTGGATCTATTCCTTCTTAACGGACAGAATACAAGCGGTCAGCCTCGCACCTTACTCCTCGGAAGCCTGCAAACACATCTGAGGAGTGCCTTAAGTTTCATAATTAAGCCCCACCCTCTTTAACGCCAAAATGACACTTCTGACCAAAGTCATCTGTGCATATGACATCAACATCCTCACCTACATCGAGGACATGCAACTCATACTCTCCCTCGCGGACAGGACCCCCAACAAGATAAACAAGTTCACTGCATGCATGACTGAAGTTGCTAACTGGATGAAAGCCAACTGTCTCAAGCTCAACAATGACTAGACAAAGGTAGCAATCTTCAGCAAGAACACTTTACATGGATCTCCAGCTGGTGGCCAGCCGAACTCGGACCCACATGCAACACCCACACCAGGAACCTCTGAATAATCATGAGCAGCAAACTGGACTTGACCGCACAAGCCAACGCTGTAACCTGCTTTCACACCCTGGAGATGCTGAGGAAGATCTTCCAATGGCTCCCACCAACACTAGAAAAAATGTCACTCATGCCCTAGTCACAAGCAAGTTGGACAACAGGAACACCCTCTACACCAGGATAATCAACCAACTCACTGGAAGACTACAAACCATCCAGAACTCCACAACCTCTTACACAGAACTTACATCACACCACACCTCAGGAAGCTACACTGGCTCCCAATACACAACTACATACATATACATTCAGGGCACTACACAACTTAGGCCCCACCTAACTGGAAGGTTGCATCTCCTTCCAGCAACCACCTGCAGGACTCCTACTCACACACATCCCACGCATACACAGAACCAGATCAGGAGGACGTGCGTTCTCTTACATTGCTAAGTGCGGAATGGCCTACCACTCCACATCAGAGCCTCCTCCTCTCTTCTTGAATTCCACAAACAGCTGAGGATCTGGCTTTTCAATTAACTAACCTCCTATGGGGGGGGCTAGGCACACACACACCTGCTTAACGCTAGGATATCCCTGCGGGTGATAGTGCGCTTTACAAATATACAGAACATCACAGGACGCAGCTTTGTGTCTCAGCTGGCCTGGACACCTGTGAATGCATCAGCAGAGTTATTGGCACTAGTGTTGCACTCAGAACGAATGCCTTGATGCGATCAACTGGGTTTTCTGGTGACGCGCAAGCATAACTAATGGACATGCCCTTTGAAGGCTCCAGGCTTTTTGGAGAAAAGGTTCATTTGAGTGGGTTTCAGAGTTGGAAAAGTGTGCTACTTGTGTTACTTCCTCATTCCAAAGAAGGATGGAGGCCTCTGGCCTATTTTGGACCTTTGCCCACTGAATGCTTTTCTGAGAAAGAATAGGTTCAAAATGTCAACTGGCTCGGGTCATTTCAGCTATGGACCCAGGAGACTGGATGGTGTGCTGGACTTGTGGGGCACAGTTCCATATACCCATACTGCAAATATCCTTTAGAAGAACAAGTTACTTACCTTAAGTAAAACTCTTTCTGGTGGACACTCTAGCTAACCTCAGAGTCTTCACTGCCCTCGCATCTCCTTGCTCTGTGAAATGACCTCTTTCACATCTGAAAAGGTCCCAAGTTAGACATTCAGCACACTGCGCCAAACAAATTGTCCTATGTTCCTGCAATATTAGATGTGAATTCTCATACGTTCTCCCCAGTCAGGGAGGAAGGTCATCATGTTATGGAATTTACAATGCCAAAGTCATTAAATTGTGCCAGTCTGCTCTCTCAGCCATCATCAGAGCTACCTAGAAGGTAAACCAACACAATGGCTGAAGAAAACATAATTTTTCTGAAAGCATCAAATCTGGAGTGCTTGCTGGACATGAATTTGGCTTGACCTTGCTTCTTGAAGCTTAAACAATCAGACTCTGCTGTTGGGTGCCTAGTTAGGAAGTCCAGATTACCGGGAATTGACTGACTATTGGTTATAAGCAAGGCTTAGACCAGGAGGGCCTCATTAAATGGCAATAACGGCTCAGATGAAGATGGCTCTCGTTAAAGAATCTCAGTAAACACTCTTGTTGTTGTCTCTATAGTGGGCAACTGTAATTCTCGTTCTTCAGCTGCCCTCTGAACCACTGTTTATCTAGGTTTCAGGGAATGCAGAGGCAAGTCAGCAGATAGGTCGAAGGTCAATGATCATAGCTCAGTCTGTCAGATTCAATGACTCCAAGAAAATGCGGTGTTGTTTCTTTGATGAAGTTGTGCTGGCCATTGACCTACGATTGAAAATAGAACAAATATGAGATGTCGCTATTGGAGAGGTTGAGTGTGTTAGGCTAGGGGAGAGCAGAGCACAAACTGTCAACCCTGGTCTGTTGTTACACATCTGGATACCATGGCAGAAGGGAGTGAGTGTCAGAGTTGGACCTCAAGCAAAGCTGGGACAATTTTGAAGATGACCCCGGCAGCCAAACAATTGCAGAAGGCTTAGAAACATTAGAGGATGATGGATTGGGTGAATGGGGTTGTGCAGTCTGACCTATAGTTTACAAGAAGCGTACGTCTGTAGTTTGAAGTAGAAAATGTGAAGCTCCTTAACTAAGGACACCAAAAAAGTGCCTTCTTGGGTCCGGATACAGGCGCAAACATTTATATGCAGGTAGAGACAATAAATTAAATAACCTTGGAGCCTACGGATGAGGTTATCCAACAGGGGAAGGCTTAGTTGGACTTAGCTGTTTTCGAAATACTCAGATCGCTATGGCTTTCTTTACAAATTCGAGGAAAAAGAACAAAGGTGTCTGACAAAAAGCAAAAAACGTTCATGTAAGGTATACCTGCCCTTTGTACTAGTTTCACATTGGTTCTTGGTGCAAGGGAGGGTAACTCAGTGGATCTGAGTCCAAACAGGTGAACATTTTCCAAAAACCCAAAAAATATATATAACCACTAACCTGAGGTGAAATGGTAATCCCCATGCACAAAATGATTAGTTTAGAGAGCTATGGAACCTGTTCGAATTTCCAAACTTAAGATTCCAGAGCGTGTTTAAGGAGTTACTGGGCTATGGTGACTGGAAGGGGGCACTGTAAAGAGTTCAAAAGAAGACTCTTTACAGCTCGTCTTCAAAGTCAAAACCGCATCAAGTCGAACTACATATTCTGGGAATGGACTAGCACCCACAGAAGGTCCCCAGTGGAACAAACTTTAGTGAGCTATGCATTATGACCTGCTAGCCAAGATTTTCAAGCTGCAGATACCAGCAGGATGACCAGGAACATCAATTCCTTGAAGATTGTTTGGCATGCGATACCAATATCTGCAAAGCCTTTGCAATTGAGTCACAGAGTGTGTGGAAGTTGTATGTGTCCTACTGTTGGTGGGTTTTCTCAGCCGCGCATGTGATCAGTGAGTCACTGGAGAGATCTCAGATGCATTCTGCACCACAGCCTTATTGAGCAGTCCAACAAGTGATGCATTTCTAGCAACTTTTTGACACAGAAGAACCAAATGTTTTCATTTGTGTCAAGTAGAACCTGTGAAAGGATTTAAATGATGTGTCTCAAGTTTCTCTGGGTGCCCATGCTTTCCTCTGGGGAAGATTCTGCTCCTAGTGGTCGTAGGAAAAGACACATACAATAGTTTTTTCTCCTGAGAAAATCACTTTGAAAAACTCAAACTGCCTAATTCGTCATATCCTGGGACACAAGCTTGACCATGCATAAGATGCCATCATGACTAGCCAGGTATGTTGCTATCCACTAGTGAGATTAACTCAGACCAAGAGTAGAGTGTAAGCATGTAAACACATTCTATCATGTGTTGGCCATGAGATATACAGGAAAAAAAAGAAGAGTAGAATATAAGCATGTGTACACACGTTCTAGCATGTGCTTGCCACAAGTGATACTGGACCAGACTGAGTATAATACGAGCATGAGTACACACATTCTAACATGTGGGATTAAGAGTAGAGAATTAGCCTGAATATACAAATTCGAACTCGTGCTGGCATGAGTGATAATGGATCAGACTAAGAGTAGCATATGGACATATATTCTAGTCTGTGCTGCCACAAGGGATATTGCCCTAGACACACTTGTGTGAAATCTTTTAGATATTCTGACTTGGAATGTTTTCGTTTGAGGCTGGGGTCTGTTTGGTTTGGATCGGTTACGTACTGCTGTGATGGATGAAGGATGGCGCATTTATACTTGAGAATAAACTGAGTCTTCTGTCTTGGATTAAGGAGTTCGTATTTTATACCTGCATGCCACTTAAGGATCAGATGAGATATATACGATTGTACTGGTGCAGGGTACTTTTGACTGTGCAAAAAATGACATTTGCACCAAGCAACTGGTGAGAAAACACACTTTTTGCACCAAGGTATTGCTTTAAATGCCGATGCAAAATTGTCCTACTAGTGCACATGTATGTAAGCCGGACAAAGTCTACCTAAAAGCAAAGTAAGATGGTAGAGGATTTTAGCATTTTTCAATTAGTGCTGTTCTTCCTATTGGGATTAAGATCAATCAAAGGATTCCATTGATATAACCCTCATTTTAAAGTAATTCACACCTACAGAAACAAAGAACATTGGCAAAGAAAAAGGGCTTTACTTGTAACTGAAAGAATCTTCTGGAGCACTCAATTACTCTCCACAAGACGGACTCTATCACTCCTCCTTGCACTCATTCATCTTTTCATTCACCCATTGACTCATTCTTGCATTCATCCATGCAGAATAAAACATACAAAAGCAAACTCACAAATTAACAATGAAGAGACACTTTTAGTAATGAGCCAAACATTTTCTTTTTGTCAAAGCTTGTTTTGCTACAATTTCAGTTGTGCCCTCAGTCGATTGTGAATGTATGTGTCCCATTCCTTCCGAACGCCCCCCTTTACTTTCCCTACACTCATGTTATCCTTCCTCTTTTAATTCCCATCCTTTCTTCCTTTCCTTAACTTCCCTCTCACACATCCCTCTTCTCCTCCTCAGGATTTCCGTCCTCCTCTTATTATATAATATTCATTTTCCCTCTCCTCTTATTTTCCATCTCTCTCTCATGCTCTACCTAGGTCTTTAATTTTTTCCATCCTCTTATACTCCACCTCTTTTCTGAGACTAAGCACAGTACGTATGAGAAAAGACTACAGGACTCATATTCCAAAGAATAATAATTGCTGGACTAAGTATTTTTCTTTATCACAGTTGCAACAGCTATCAACTACCATCAGTGACAATAAACGAATCACTAATATTTACTGCTCTTACCTGTGCTCCACAAAGGCATCAACAAGTTCCTGCCGTAGACAGCAAAGCTTGTGCCGGTGCTGCTTAGGAAAGCCCATTTTCTGGCACTCCTCTGGCATTTCTTCTCCTTCCATGGGCAAAAAGTTCATGTCTGGGGGAAAAGTGCGAAGCAAGTCCAGGATGTAATGGCGACCATCATTTCCAATGATACCCTTACATTCCACAGAGGAGCAAAGCTCCACCTCCTCATCCTTATCATTCAGCACTTTATGCTTCTGTATCTTAAGTGGTCTGCTTGTCTTCTCCAATAGTTCTAAATATTTGGGGTGGGAGACAACTGTTTTGCCAAAGTCTATTGACCCATAAATGACGCTTTGTTCCTGCTCACGCTCCAGAATTCCAGGAATGATGGACTGGGCTGTTACTCTGTACCCTCTGTAATCCACCACGACTGTGCCCAGGGTGTATAGTCCGTCGACGTCCACAGCACTGTAGGTACGTACCCCATTCAGGTCATTTGTGGGGGCCACAAATGCAGCATTGTCCCCTCCAAAGTCTTTGTAGTGGTCGCGGACATCAAATCCAAGGCTGAAGAAGATGTTGTTCCAGATGAACATCTGCATTTTAGTTTCCTCACTAGGATTAATTGCCATAACATTGCCATCAATGACGGCCATAGCACCTCTCGTAGCAGCAGCTGTGAAATCGCTGTGCACCTATGGAGGGGGATAAATGATTCACTTTACTGTGGGTGTTTTTACAGACTACCTTTTTATGTTCTAGTGTTCTTTACTCTTTTAAGATGAAAGATAATAGTTCCAAAATTGGTAATTGCATCTTCTGAACAATACTTTTACAGACATTCATCAACTAAACAGGACTGCAAACCATGAATGCAAATAAAAATATAATCCCCCTACAGGTTATTTGTAAGAAATCTTTAGACCAGTAAAGCAAGCTCTGCCACAAATGTGCTTTTTGACCATAGCTTTCCTTATTTTTTTTTAAAGAAAATCAAAACATACGGAAAAGATTACAGCCAAGCCTTAGGTGCTGGGCAGATAACTTTGAAAGCACATCCCTTCGGTGGGAGAACAGACTATACCATTACCTTGAAAATGGCTCGTTCCCGAAGGAGTCTTTCAGGCAGGTTTTTACGCGGGAGTTCCCTAGTGGTCTGCAATTCCTCGTTCCAGTCCCGAGTCTGAAAAAAATGGTATTGTTGGCAAAAGAGTCAGTGTAAGTGCCTCATTTTTATACGAAGTGAAGACAAAAAATTAAGCATACATATGAACTGACCACAAAAATATTTGATGTTTTATAGCACTATAAATATCAAGAAGTTACTGTTTTTGAACTGACTGTTACTCAAAGTACTGACTTCAAAGATAAACCTCCCGTATTCAAAGTTGTGACCTGCAGGAGTCACAGATGCCAGCAAGGAGGGCCCAAATGATGCAGCATTTGACCCTGATAATTTATTTATTTGTAGCAGTAATACTCAGATCGAAGACTTTTCACTACTCCCCTGAAATAAAACAAATATTTGGAAGCCTACACCACAGGCATTCTTGTTCATAGTAGAAATAGTGAACTGCAGCTGTATACGTATGCGCTGTAGTGCATAAAGTAGGGTAGGTGACGAGAAAGTTTAATTAGATGACAATTAGAGAGATTTATACATCTGTGCAGGCCAATTGTGACCTTCCGAGCAATAATTACCCAAGACCTCTGCCAAAGTTGACACCAACTCTAAACATTTAGATGCTTGATATGGCTGATGTTACAATTTTGATGCCAGTTTTGTTGCAAGCATGTTTTTCCACACATCAAATGACCCGCCAGTGTCAGATGATGCTAAATGTTAAATGCAGATATTCACTGCATATATGCAAGTACTGCACTGGCATAAAATGTGCAATATATTTCCTTTGTTTGACTTCTTTGGAAAACAATAATTTAAATGTGATTTTATAGCAATGTAACATTCTATAAATAAGTACAGTATTTCTAAATTACACCCATACAACTCTACAGTTTTTGTCCCATTTTCAATTCTGTTCTATCACAGAGGTCCAGTAGCAAAGCAATGAGGTGAAGTATAATCACCTGTCCAGGTATGTGTTCTTCGTAGCCCAGTCTAGATGTGTACGCATCCTCTGCCCTGACACAGTCCATGCCGTGCTCTGCCTGGGGTGCCGTCCAGCTGTACAGTTGAAAAGGGGTTGCAATCCTCTCAAATGGATGTTTCTGAACTCTGCAGTGCAATGAAACCGGCTATCAGCCATTTTTGGATGAGAAATCTCTGAGCACTTAAAGTAGCATGCATATGCAGTCACTGTTAATGATGGCCATCTTTGAACAATGTACTCTGATAACTGTAGGTTAACCTATCCAGCAGTTTTCTTTATCAGGTTGTATTGAGCTACCAAGGAGTTCCTCATCATCATAGAGGAAGAGGCTGCAAGACATGGATCTCATAAAGAGTTTGGTACCAACTTAGATCGCACAGAACAGGTAGTTTATCATATGTAATTACAGATACTCATTTATAGCTCAATGTGCTAATGTTAATGGATGTGTTCCATGGTTTATAGATTATTGCTTCGATGTCAATATCTTTTGGTTTGCGCACTTTTCCAAATCATTTAACTTGGGCTATGTAAATAAAACACAAGTCTGTGTATGAATCTCTGCACTCAAATCAGAAGAGTCCTGCATTCAATATAGCCAATTCTAATCAAATTTGGTGAACTCTTTCCTGAGGAAGGAAACCCTTTCGCCACCGGGTCCGATGGACAGAAAGCGCAGGCAAAGAATCAGTAAAGACTTATTTTTAGCAAGAAGTCTAGCTTATGTAAAAGATCGCAATGTGCTTCTGATCTTATGGGTATCGCTAACTTACTAATCTACTGTGCCGGTGAGGGGAAGTTGAAAGTAGGCTGCTATTACCACCACCACCAGCTATGTATACGCCCTGGGCTACACAGGTGAGAGTGAAGGACAGCACTGTAAACTGAAAACAATCCACACTCGCAATAGATCTTAGGAATTTCATGTGACACAGCTGAATGGAGGGTTAAAATTATTTTCACCGATGTTCCAAAGCCCATCACTTTTATCCTCATACCTATTCAGCAATTCTCATTCCTTGATATTCATATGCCAAACACTAAAGACTTCACTCTGGACTTCAAAATGAAATAAAGAAGGGTCAAGTGGGTACTCCAATCTTGGTTGACTGGTCTGAACATTTCCTTATCCCTTCTCTCTTCACTTCTAGAATTTTTTTCATCAATGAGCAACCCGGGGGACCTAAGCAAAGGACTAGAGATCTAGGAAACATTGATACACCCATATTCGCTTGAGAAGTAGCACAAGTATAACAATATATCCCTGCGGAGCAGTTCAGCTGCAAAATAGTGTTATGGGGTAATGGGCATGACTGCCCGAAAAAATACTTAAAAGAAAACCAACTAAAACGTCTTTGCACAGGTACCTCAAAGAACTGAATGAGGATAGGAAAAATTACAGAGCATCCGAAAAAATATAGCACAAACATCCTGCTATTGATAACCTGGACTGAAAATAGCAAACATGGCAAACCGATCTTCAATGACACAAGTGAGGGCACGAAAGAAAAAAAAGTCAACTTTGTTTTGGACATTATGAAATAATATATTCTTCTAAAAATCAGATGGGCTCACCAATATGCTCTAAAGAAAGCTGTTCTCCACCTTCTTTGTACAGAAGCTAAAGATCAAACTTTCTTTAACAACTCCTGCTGGATGAATCCCATTAGTAGATCTCTGCCTATTCCTAGATTATAGAAAAACAAGCCAGGTTTCGCTCACACTTAAAAACAAAAACAGACCTGCAGATCTAAATAACTCCACTCTCCCATTTCTAGCTACAATCTTTGAGTTCTGCATACAGATCCAGCTCAAACAATTCATCAAGGAGAACAATCTACTCAAGGAGCTCCAGTAAGGCTTCAGATCAGGATGGACCACTGACAATGCAAACTCACAACAAACACTGGCAAAGCCAATTGAATTGATCTGGGCTTAATTTTCTATCATAGGCAGGGTTAGTGCATTAGAGTGAGTCACACAGGAGTGAGCCATAGAAATGGATAGATGACTATACTTCTAAAGTAGTCCCTCATGTGGTTCAATGCAATCACTTAAGAGGATGCAGAAGGATCTACCTAAACAACCAATAGCTTTAGGTGAGTGATACAATCTGCACTGGGGTAAGCCAAGGCATGACTGAATGCCTCAAGCCCATGACAGAAAGCTAATAGCTGAAAGAGGAGGACCCAAAGTCCACTCCGTGTATATTGTTAACTACAGATATGTTTGAGATCTCAGCTGTCAAAACTCAGACATCGAAAAGTTGGAAATCTTAGAGGGAGGTCCACCCATCTATTTAGCCTCATGAACTAATAAGAAAGCACTTATGAAGGTGAAGGTGATCCCTGTCTCTTTATCCTCTTAGAAATATCAGCTACCATCGACACAGTGAACACTGCCACTCTCCTGAAAATCCACAGAAACGGAATGGGGCTGATTGGTGCACTACTCAGTTGGTTCTCATCTTACTTGGAAAATCAGTGTAGATACACAACTACTGCAATCTATATTTTGGGCCATCTGAAGATTCAGCAAGGGCTTCCACAAGGTTCTTTCTCCCACACTTTCCAACATTTACATTGAGCTTCTAGCCTGCGTTCTGAGTGACGCCAATATTTTATATCAATGTTTATGCAGGCAACATCCAGATCTGTTTGACAATTTCCAATTGATGAGGTTGAATATTTGGCCAAGTGCTTGAGGACATCCAAATCAGAGCTTCTACTGTTATCCCAAACAAGCTGCCCTCTCCCAATTAAAACTTGGAACAATTAACAATATTAGAATGCATTCCTTCAACTGGGGAGCAAGCCAGAGCTCTAGGCCTCATCTTGAACAATGGCCTGAATTTCAAGCACACATCAAAATAAGAGCAAAGGGGATGCAATGTCTATTTATACTCCTCATGTGGGGGTAAAACCTTTATCCTGGAGCAAGATTTCATGCTAGTAATCCAATCTCTTCCATTGCCCATGTTGGACTATGAAACCTCGATACCAACAGAATTTCACACACACTATCTAGCTCTCTTCAAAGAGGTCTTTTGTGCAGCAGCAGACTGGCCACTGGCACAAGGAAGTCTGACAATGCCCCAACTATTCGATACTCGCTGGTGTCGGGAGCATCTTTACACTAGCCTACCTCATGCAGAAAGCCATAATTTTGGGAACTACTATGCACAGAAACTGACAATTTCTGGTGGACAATTCCTCTTTCTACGCAGGAACATTTTTCATCTCGAAACACCAGGATTTATAGAAGGTGAACATCTTGAAGCAATCCTTCTTCTGAAATGCACCTTGGATGTGCATTTCAGAAGACATTCCATACTTCTGGATTTTTATGGAAAAGCTACAGAGCCACCTTTATTCAACACTTCTAAATATGAAATAACTAGTGATCCTTGAGTTGCAGAAAAAAATGACGGGAATAGAAAATGCTTGATCCTACTATATTTTACGCACTGGATAACCTTATTGTTAACTATATGCTGCAGTTCTTAAAATGGGTAAGTATCAGGCAATGTTTGATACTAATTCAAGCCAACAATGTTCCCTGCGAGGGAGGGGGTGTGACTTAACACAGGGGAGCGGGGATACCACCACTTAGATGAAAAAGCAAGAAATAAATCACTTTCAAGATTGTCATGAGTAATAATCAGTTTAAAAGGAAGCAAAGCAAATATCAACTCATCATTCAATTGTTTCCTTTATATTATCTCATTCAAATATCTCCTTACAAAGAATTATAACCATATTTGAATATGGAGATCATACACAAGTCACAAACCCTTAAAGTGCATTGGTATCTGTTTTACGTCACCAATCAATGGAACCCAGCACAAAAGCAAACAATTTGCTTATTTAGGGTAAACAATTACAGTTTCAACGCTTCAATAAAGTAAGTACGGTCAAAGTCCTTATTTGATTTAATCCGAACACTGCCTTGGAGGTAAACAAGGGGTTTGGCAGTAATTTATTTCATGGAAGCTGTACTACATCATCACAGTCTTTTACAATAGCTTCCACACAGGACTTTTTACCTAATGCCCTTGGATAGTGGTGTTTCAGCCCTAGGTGGATTCAGGGTCTCCTCAGAATTGGTGGGTTTTATTTTCGAGGTCTGCTAATTTAAGCTAACCACTCTGGTTATTATATTCACCCTTCCAAACGTTTAGATTTTTTTGTCCTATATTTTATGGTTATCAGATTTTTCAACATTACACGCTCTATTAACTGTACAAAACTGTTCTTATGTAAAGCACACTGCTTACCGATTGGTTCTTGTTCTCCCTATATCAAACTGCTAAGTAAATAAACCATCATAACTGACCCTAGAACTCAACTTGGGCCTTAAAAATAATATGGATCAACAGTTATCATTGCTAAACTTTAGAAAAAAAGTGTGTCCCATCTGGCATCTTTTCAACCGGAATGGTCAATTCATCTGCAACCCTTAGCATTAATATTAACCTTGCCAATGCCCATGATCTGGATAATGCCTTTCTAGGAGGTCCAAATGATCACATGGGGACGAGAAATCATTTGTGACCAAAATAGGCCTCCTCCTCCTTCCAATCACGTGGAGTATCTTCAACAGAGCTACTGTCAGCACCACTCCTCGCGGAAATTAAAGTTTTCAAAGTCTTAGCTTTAATTTCGATAATTATTTTCAGACTCTAGGATGTTAAAAGAAGTTCAGATGTAAAGCAAAACCCAAGTGACAGAAACTGTTGTTCTAAAGACTTTTCGGGCACCTTGAGAAACTTAGACACCTAGAAGGATGCCAGTGTAACACTTGCTGCCTTGTAATTCACCATAATCTGGTGAAACCTGGATATACTAATCACAGATAACGGTATTAAGGAACTAAGGATACCAGCCCATAAGTTAGGATAGGTATTTTGAGAGTGCAAGAAAGTCAAGTTACAACTACAAAAAATTCCAACGCTGAAGGGCTTTCTCACTTTGAATCTGCTTGAAATTTTTATCCAAGGGGGAATCAGACAAATCACTCCCACTCACATAACCATGACTTATATTTATTTCTATTAGACTGTAAATATCAGGCACCCAATCAAGGATGATCCTGTTCAGGGGCCACAAAGAGTAGAAACCAAGTAATTTGTTTTGCAAGTAACAAATGATTGAGAATAACTATTATGATGATAGTTACTGAGGTCTTCAGAACGACTGGTCTTTGGGTCTTAACAATAAAAGTGGCTAATATTCTCAAAAAACATTTCTCAGTTCAGTGACACTGCTTTGACAGTTTGACCAAGCACATGAAACTTTGGCAGATACAATGAAGGAGAACCTTTGCAAGACACTCACCAAGAGATTTGAGAATAAAACATGGAGTTCTTAACATTAGTGCAAGCTGACCTTCAGCTCCACATCTCTACTACCTACGAAGAAAGGGCACAGGGTCCATAGCAATTCAATCTAGATATACTAGACTTCCCTGATTGTCAATGAGTGGGGTATGAGACAGTAAGGACAGAAGAGGGTATATTTAATGAGGAGGAATAATTTGCTGCAGAAATGTCGAGACACTGGTAGTCGAGAAAGGGGGAGTGAATACTGGCTGTTCATGAAAGTTTGCAAATGTGAAAAGGCACTGGAGGCATTCAAATGGAAGGGGATGAGGAGAGTTATATGAGAAACAAACAATAAAAAAGGTGTAGATGTGACACTGAAAAGGAAGTGACAACTTTGACTCCAACCTTATCAATGGCCCACCTACATGTACATGTGAAGCAAAAGTTAATCTTATAAAGAGTTGATATAATCACTAGGCAAGACTCATTGGTGGGTCAGAGACACTGAAGACCTGAACAATTTCACCCAAGTAATACCAAAGCTGAATGTCTCCTGAAGAAAGAGCCCAGTACCCATTCGTCACTAATCATCAGCATACCTTTTCTTCTGTAGGGCTGCAAAATTCCTTTTGAATGTTGGACTGATCTGGTTCAATAACTCCACCAGGGAATGACAAAGGAAACTAGGATTGGTAGGTTTGGGATTAAAGCTGTACGCTGTGGATCTGTAAAAGAAAAATTATCAAGTCATTGTACCACTGTTAGGGCAACATACTAAAAATCACAAAAATAAGCAAATATCTGATTCCTTTGCTACGGTTACAGTTTTGTGGAATAACTGGCCACTGTTGTCAGATTGTTGGGATGCCAGTTATTTAAAAGGTCTGAAAAAAAACTCTCCTACAAACATTAGTCCCTTTTGGTTGGCAATGTCTGCTTTTGTTTTTTCCGAGTGTCAAGGTCCCCATAATGTTCAGAGTGCCTCTGCTGTTGGAACTATTGGTATACTTAATATCTCAGCTTCAATCTAACACTGATAAGAATATGGGCCAGTGCACATGTTGGAAGAGAGGTCCTGTATGTGAAGCAAGAAAATGTAGCTAAGCACTGGTTTTAGAGACTGCATTTTATCTGGCATAATAACTCAGGACTTGGGAACCGGGGTGGGTGGGGCATTTATGCCAGCGGGTTAAATTTGAAAATTTGACCATAAGAAGGGAGAAAATACCCATCAGCCATTCAGTGCAGTGAAAAAACTACACAGCCAGCCAGCTGTGTAGTTTTTTCACTGCACTGAATGGCTGTAAAACTCCTCCAGATGATAGGAGCTACTTGGCAAAGACTGAAATATACAGCCTCCTTTGAAGAAGAGTCGGATAAAACAGTAACTTGAAGTGGTAGTCTGAATAGTGCTCATGAGGGTCTGGAGAGACCTCTCGGGGTCTTACACTATCAACATGCCCTTAATGACTACCTCTAGTGAATGGGTGATACAACACAGAATGATTGGGGTGGCCAAGTGACTATGTAATATACATTTCTAATGTACAAGCCTCTCTGATTGTGTATTTTGACTCTGTTGAATATTAAGAAATGACATTAAAAAAAGAAACTTAAAAACAAAACATAGGCAGTGGCAACATCTGTGAATAAAAGTTACAAAAATTAAGAAGCGTAAGCTAAGCCTTAGGGCATCCGTAGATGGAAGGAGTTAATATATGAAAGGAAGGCTGTACTCCTATCCTTCACTCTTAATCTGTAAGAAAAGGCTTGATTCACTTTGAAACAACATTTCAAATGCTTAGCCGCTATAGTCGGTCCAGTAAGGTAGAGTGAAGGGTGCTGAATGACACTAGTAAGCCGACAACACCGCCACCATTCATTCCCAAAATCACCCAACATTGACATCATAACTGACTGTTTTGGTACTCTAATTCTTGCAATTAACCCACATTGGTACGCTATGCTGGCAATAACGGATTATAAATTGCCCTGTTAGCACGGGGGTTCAACTGGGGCATTTTTGTAAAGTGGGTTACCGCTGCTGATTTGATTGCAGAAGATATCTCAGCCAAAGTTAACCTAGGTTTTAGGATTTTCCTTAGGCATGAGCTTTTAAAGCACATATTCCTAATGCCTTAAGGTGTGCTGTTCCCCAAACATTTCTTATTGTGAACCTCCCCATAAAGCTGCTCAGCTGAGTGAAATATATCACAACCAACGGCAATTGTCCTGACATGAGCATGGTCCTTGATAAATGCATTTCTTCAGCAGGCAGGTCAGGAAAGGTTTGATCAAGGATTGGGCCTAGAGTACAGCCAATAAGACAACTTCATATCTTTTACCTTGAAAAAGGTATTATCTGAGAAGATAGCTCCAAAGTCTGAAATAAAACACCTCAGTATCCAACTCTGTAGCAGCTTGTACAAATTATCACTGGAGGATGTGGAGAAGATATTTTGGGTGGTCAACTGGCATTTTCTTTTTTACCTAGTACAATATACTAAATGCACAAGTTACTTACCTTCGGTAACGATATATCTGTAAGAAACATTAGTTAGTGATAGATTCCTTACCTTAGAATTACCCCCAGGCGTCAGACTGGATCCGGAAAGTTTTCGTCAGCAGTACCACTGCGCGTCGGAAGGTGGCGTTGTGCGGCTCCGCGTCCGTCGTTGGCATCGTGGTCGCCGAGATGACGTCGCGGCAGCTACTTAGACGCCGCCCTCGCGCGCTGACGTCAGTTCTGTACACAACTTTCCGCGCCAGGAACGCAGAGCCATGCAAGATACTGACCACTGGTGCATTGAAACTAGGGCCCTGAAGGGATGACCTTAACCCTAGAAATCAGTTCGCAGAACGGGGAGGATGAGTGGGGCGGTAAGGAATCTATCACTAACTAATGTTTCTTACAGATATATCGTTACCGAAGGTAAGTAACTTGTGCATCTGAAAGAAACACGTTAGTGATAGATTCCTTACCTTAGAATAGATACCCCAGCAATACCAACCCCGGTGGTGGGTCTGCGAACCAAGATCACACCAGGAAGTCCCGGAGAACAGAACGGCCAAAGAAGCCGTCTCTCCGGACTTGGCTGTCCAGGCAATAATGCTTAGTAAAAGTGTGCAACAAGGCCCACGTAGCTGCCTGACAGATGTCTTGTAAGGGGACACCACGTCCCAATGCCGTAGTTTCAGCCGTCGCCCTGGTGGAATGGGCGCGCAGCCCCATCGGAGGCTCCTTTTTCGCCAGAGAATAACAGGCTTTAATACACAAGACGACTGTTAGAAATGGGATCTCTGGTTGGCTAAGGCTTGCGCCAAAGCCAGGCAGAGACCACCACTCTATTCAGGGCGAGGGAGTTACACGCCGAAGATAACCCCTGCTCACCCCCTTGGTAGCTTGGCACGAGCAGTCAGGCTTATCCCGGAGGCAATGTGTAAAGCGTTTGCGCAACACGCACACAGCAACAACATACCAGGCACACCACAAAAGGAACTCCACACAAGGTTATATCAAAAATAGCCTTTGTATTCTCATAACACATTAGAATAGTAATCACATAATATACATTGTGCCACCTGGCACTAGGTAATATCTACAAGGGATTATGTACACCTGACAGGGCCAACTGGACCACTGTCAGAACCATCACAAAGTGAACTTAGTAAATGTAGGACATATCATAAACGTAGGACACAACCAGTAATCACTGGCAAACTCAGCATCATCCTGTAACATAAACCCTATCGCACAAGTTACTACTTGTGTAACGATATATCTGTAAGAGACATTAGTTAGTGATAGATTCCTTACCTTAGAATATCCCCAGGCGTCAGACTGGATCCGGAAAGTTTTTCGCTAGCAGTACCCCTGCGCGTCAGTAGGTGGCGTCGTGCGGTTCCGCGTCCGTCGCTGGCGTCGTAAGCGCCGAGATGACGTCACAGAGACTACTTAGGCGCCACCCATGCGCGCTGATGTCAGTTCTGTACACGACTTTCCGCTCCAGGAACGCAGAGCCATGCAAGAAACTGACCATTGGTGCCATGAAACTAGGGCCCTGAAAGGGATGACCTTAACCCTAGAAATCAGTTCGCAGAACGGGGAGGATGGGTGGGGCGGTAAGGAATCTATCACTAACTAATGTCTCTTACAGATATATCGTTACACAAGTAGTAACTTGTGCATCTGAAAGAGACACGTTAGTGATAGATTCCTTACCTTAGAATAGATACCCCAGCAATACCAACCCCGGTGGTGGGTCTGCGAACAGATCACACCAGAAAGTCACGGAGAACAGAACGGCCAAAGAAGCCGTCTCTCCGGACTTGACTGTCAAGGCAGTAATGCTTGGCAAATGTGTGCAGCGAGGCCCACGTGGCTGCCTGACAAATATCCTGCAAGGGAACGCCGCGTCCCAAGGCAGTAGTGGCTGCTGTTGCCCTGGTAGAATGAAGCGATACCAAAGGGGATGATGGACGGAGCGTTAGAGCAAATCAAACACTCACCCCCAGTCAACTGATCTGGGTTTAATCCATCATCATTCTTTAGCTCACTCCACCACCTACAGTTCAGACATGGCCATATGCAAATCAGTCTGACCCTGTGCCTCATGGGAACAGTCCAGCCCGAACTGCCAAGCCATGTCTTCCCTGGACCGGAAACAAGCATCCTGGGACCGGTTTCGGGTTCAAAACCCTCATCAGCCAGGCTATCTTGAATCCAGTGGCAAAGTGAGCAAGGGACCCACGTCTGGGCATACCCTGCCAACTTAGGGCGAACAAAGCGATACCAAAGGGGATGATGGACGGAGCGTTAGAGCAAATCAAACACTCACCCCCAGTCAACTGATCTGGGTTTAATACATCATCATTCTTTAGCTCACTCCACCACCCCAGTTCAGACATGGCCATATGCAAATCAGTCTGACCCTGTGCCTCATGGGAACAGTCCAGCCCGAACTGCCAAGCCATGTCTTCCCTGGACCGGAAACAAGCATCCTGGGACCGGTTTCGGGTTCAAAACCCTCATCAGCCAGGCTATCTTGAATCCAGTGGCAAAGTGAGCAAGGGACCCACGTCTGGGCATACCCTGCCAACTTAGGGCGAACAAAGCGATACAAAAGGGGATGGACGGAGCGTTAGAGCAAATCAAACACCCCCAGTCAACTGATCTGGGTTTAATCCATCATCATTCTTTAGCTCACTCCACCACCCCAGTTCAGATATGGCCATATGCAAATCAGTCTGACCCTGTGCCTCATGGGAACAGTCCAGCCCGAACTGCCAAGCCATGTCTTCCCTGGACCGGAAACAAGCATCCTGGGACTGGTTTCGGGTTCAAAACCCTCGTCAGCCAGGCTATCTTGAATCCAGTGGCAAAGTGAGCAAGGGACCCACGTCTGGGCATACCCTGCCAACTTAGGGCGAACAAAGCGATACAAAAGGGGATGGACGGAGCGTTAGAGCAAATCAAACACCCCCAGTCAACTGATCTGGGTTTAATCCATCATCATTCTTTAGCTCACTCCACCACCCCAGTTCAGACATGGCCATATGCAAAACAGTCTGACCCTGTGCCTCATGGGAACAGTCCAGCCCGAACTGCCAAGCCATGTCTTCCCTGGACCGGAAACAAGCATCCTGGGACCGGTTTCGGGTTCAAAACCCTCATCTGGTAGAATGGGCACGCAGCCCCACAGGAGGCTCCTTCTTAGCCAACGAGTAACATGCTTTGATGCACAAAACGACCCACCGAGAGATGGTGCGTTTGTGCACGGCCCGACCTTTTTTGGCGCCCACGTAGCCAACAAAGAGCTGGTCATCCACCCGGAACTTTTGTGTGCGCGTTATATAGAACGAGAGCGCACGTTTTGGGTCCAGACGATGGAGCCTCTCTTCCTCTTTTGAAGGATGCGGAGGCGGAAAGAAGGTGGGCAAAGTGATGGTCTGCCCGATGTGGAAGGGCTTGACAACCTTTGGCAAGAAAGAAGGACGGGTCCTTAAAATCACCTTGTCCGGATGAACAGAAAGGAAAGGAGGTTTAGAAGAAAGAGCCTGGAGCTCACTCACTCTTCTGGCAGAGGTGATAGCTACCAGGAAAGCCGTCTTGAGAGTAAGAAGACGTAAAGGACAGTTATGAAGGGGCTCAAAAGGAGCGCACATCAGATAGGTCAATACAAGATTTAAGTCCCATTGAGGCATTATGAAAGGCACAGGAGGAAACGTGTGTGTAATGCCTTTGAGGAAACGGTTAACAACCGGGGACTTAAAGAGAGAAGGCTGATCTGGAAGCCTGAGAAAGGCGGAGATGGCCGAAAGATAACCTTTGACAGTGCCCAAAGCAGAGCCCTGCTGGGCCAAGGAGAGTAGGAACAGAAGGACTTCTGAAAGAGGGGCAGAAAGGGGATCCACAGCCTTTGCTGTGCACCATGCCACAAATTTGTTCCACCTGCAGGCGTATACCGATTTAGTGGAGGGACGCCTGGCTGCCAGAATGACATCACAGACCTCAGGAGGCAAGGCAAATGGAAGCAGCTGTCGCCGCTCAATCTCCACGCATGGAGGTGGAGGCTGGACAGATTCGGGTGGAGGACCGTCCCCTGTTGCTGCGACAGAAGATCCTCCCGAAGAGGCAGGCGGATCGGGGGATCGATCGCCATGTTGAGTAGCTTGGGATACCAGTATCTTCGTGCCCAATCCGGAGCCACAAGGATGACTTGGGCCCGGTCGCGCCGAATCTTCTTCAGCACTCTGGGCAGAAGTGGTATAGGCGGAAAGGTGTACAACAGACCGCAACTCCACTCGCGACGAAAAGCGTCGCCGAGCGAGTGCCGCCTTGGAAATTCCAACGCGCAGAACTGATGACATTGCGCGTTCTCTTCGGTGGCGAATAGATCTAACCAAGGCTCTCCCCACTGCAGAAAGAGACCTTGCACCACGTCCGAGTTCAGACGCCATTCGTGATCCATCAAGCACCGGCGGCTGAGTTCGTCCGCCCTGGCGTTCAGAGAACCTGCCAGGTATTGAACCACCAAGGTAATGCCTTGACGTTCCAGCCAAGTCCAGAGGCGAAGAGCCTCCTGACATAGGGTCCACGACCCCACCCCGCCCTGCTTGTTGCAATACCACATGGCGGTGGTGTTGTCCGTGAACATCTGCACTACACTTCCCCGGACAGAGGGAAGGAATGCCTTCAGTGCAAGCCGGATCGCCCGAAGCTCCAAAAGATTGATATGGAGCCGGGACTCCGCCGGAGACCAGAGGCCTCTGATCTCCGCCTCTCCCAAGTGGCCACCCCATCCCAGGAGGGACGCATCCGTCACCACTGTGTGCTCCGGTTGGGGAAGGGAGAGGGATCTGCCATTGACCCAATCGCGATTCGTGAGCCACCACTGCAATTGTCGTGCAGTGCCCTCCGAGATCTGGACATGATCGGACAGGTCGCCCTGATGCTGTGCCCACTGGAACTTCAGGTCCCACTGCAGAGCACGCATATGCCATCTGGCATGTTGCACCAGCAGGATCTAGGAGGCCATCAGGCCCAGGAGCCGGAGGGTCATCCTGACTGAAACCCGGGTAGAGGTTGAAAGATCGGAATAATAGCCTGAATATCCCGGACTGGCTGCTCGGGAGGATAAACCCGAAACAGCGTCGAATCCAGAACCGCTCCGATGAAGGGGAGCTTCTGAGAGGGACTCAGGTGCGACTTCGGCACGTTGATGGAGAACCCCAGCAAATGCAGGAGGTTGGCCGTAGTCTGAAGGTGGGTGACGACTGCCTGGGGCGAGCCCGCCTTCAACAACCAGTCGTCGAGGTAGGGGAAGACTGACACCCCTGACCTGCGCAGATGAGCTGCGACCACCGTCATCACCTTCGTGAACACCCGAGGGGCGCTGGTAAGGCCGAAGGGGAGCACGGCAAACTTAAAATGCTCCTGGCCTACCGTGAACCGCAGGTAACGCCGGCAGGACGGGGATGTGAAAATAGGCGTCCTGCAAGTCCAACGCTACCATCCAGTCTCCAGGGTCGAGGGCAGCCAAGACCTGAGCCAGTGTCAGCATCTTGAACTTCTCCTTCCGGAGGAAGAGATTGACGTTCCGAAGGTCCAAGATGGGGCGCAATCCCCCCTTGTCCTTCTTGGGGACCAGAAAGTAGTGGGAATAACAACCACTCCCTACTTCCGGCCCAGGAACACACTCGATGGCCCCCTTGGCCAAGAGGGCCGTGACTTCCTGCAAGAGAAGTGCCAAGTGGTCCCCCGACATGCGGTGGAACTGAGGTGGCATGGCTGGAGGGGTGGACTGAAAGGGAAGGGCGTAACCCTTGCGGATGATCTGCAACACCCACGTGTCCGATGTGATAGCGTGCCAGTGGGGGAGATGATGGCGGACCTTGCCACCCACTGGGGTGGGGTGCCCCACAAAGCTCGGATTAGGAAGGTTTGGAGGTAGAAGCAGCGGGGGCGGAGGTGGACTGTCCCCCACGCTGAGTCCCAGACCCACCCCTGCGGAAACCGCGTCCGCGTTGAGGCTGGTTCTGCACAGGCTTGCTGAAGGAACGTGCCCGGGCGCCCCTTCCGTGGCCACCAAAGGAACGAAAACCAGGAGTGGCTGGGCTCCTCGTGGAAAGACCTAAGGACTTGGCCGTGGCCCGCGAGTCCTTAAAACGCTCCAGCGCACTGTCGGCTTTATCGCCAAACAGGCGAGTGCCATCAAAGGGCATGTCCATGAGTGAGCTCTGGACATCTGGCGAGAACCCAGTAGACCTCAACCAGGCGTGGCGACGAAGCGCCACAGTCGTAGAAATCGCTCTACCTAGTGAGTCCGCGGTGTCCAAACCACACCGAATGGCGAACTTAGCCGCATCTTTACCCTCGGCAATAGCTAGGGACAGCACAGCTTGGGTCTCTTCAGGACACTGAGGCAACACCTGTGCAACTGTATCCCACACCGCGTGGGAATAGCGGCCCAATAGGCAGGCGGTATTCACTGACCGCAGCCCCAAGCTGGCCGAAGAGAACAAACGTTTACCGAACTGTTCCAGCTTCTTAGAGTCCTTATCCGGCGGAGCCGTGGGAAAGGCACTCTGCGACGTCGAAGCTTGGATGACCAGACTCTCAGGCGTACGATGAGTGGTCAAAAAAGCGGGGTCACCCGGCGCCGGACGATGACGCCTGGCGACATTCTTATCCACAGGGGCCCCAGTGGATGGCCGCGACCAAGTGCCCAGCAAGACGTCGGTAAGGGCGTCGTTAAACGGGAGCAGGGGCTCCGACGAGGTGGTCGCCGTCTGGAGCACCTCAGTAAGGAGGTTAGTTTTGAGGGCCACCATAGGGAGATCAAGGTTGAGGACCTCAGCTGCCCGACGGAGCACCATCGTGTAGGAGGCGCCCTCCTCCATAGTAGGTGGGGGAGAGGCAAACCCCGGGTCAGAAGAGACGTTGAGGTCGCCGGCGTCCTCCAAGTCGTCCGCCCAGTCCTGCTCGGAGTCACACTGACGGGTGAGAGGGTCCTCGGACCCCTCCCAGTCGTCCTCCACCTCCGCCCCCGGTGGTACCGACCGCGGCGGCGGGGCAGGAGCCGGAGAGGGAACATACGGCGTTGGGAATGGCGTCGGAAACGGCGCCGACAACGGCGCCGGTCGGGGCCGAACCAGCGCCGTGCCCCAATGCGGATCCCAGGTGGGAACAAAATGGTCCTGGAACCGGGGTAATGGCGGGACGAAAGGCACCCACTGCGGCGCCGGAGGCGAGGGCGGCGCTGGGGCCAGAGCCGGCAGCGTTGGACCTTGTGGCGCCATGGCCGGAGCCAGCGGCGCAGGATCCTGTGGCGCCGAAGCTGGATCCGCCGGGGGCGCCGGCGGTCCAACAGGATCCAGACACGGGACCGCAGGGCCAGAGGGCGCGCCGGCGGGAGCCCGAGGCCTAAAAAGGCGGTCCATGGTAGCAAGAAATTCTTGCACCTGTGCGGGAGTCGCCGACGGGCCCGGGTAAGGCGGGTAGGCCGCGGGGCTCTCGAGCTCCAAAGGAGCCGCAGGGGCAAGGCCCCTGTCCCCCACATCCGCATCCGAGGACCGGCGGGGGAACGTCGGAGAGCGAACACGCTTCTTCGACTTCTTTTTGTGTCGTCTCTTACCCGAATCCGAGGGTGAAGACCTGGAGCCCGAGGAGCGATGGCTGTGGCCCCGCGAGCGTTCTCTGGAACAGCCTCTGGACCGGGAACGGCACGGGGACGAGTGCCGGACCTCCAGCAGTTTCCGCCGCTGATCCCGCAAGGCCTTCGTGGCCATGGCCCGACAATCCGGACAAGACCGAGAGTAGTGGTCGGTCTCCAGGCAGTAGAGGCAGACATTGTGGCGGTCCGCCACCGACATCTTGCGACGGCAGGCCCCACAAGACTTAAATCCAGGCATCCCTACGTGCACCAGGAAACCAACTGGAAAAAGGGAGACAAAGTCTCAAAAGAGATAGTCAAAAAGTGACTAGGGTACGTGCTCTAACCGGATCTGCACTTTCTGGCGCGGAAAAAGAAAGAACTGACGTCAGCGCGCATGGGTGGCGCCTAAGTAGTCTCTGTGACGTCATCTCGGCGCTTACGACGCCAGCGACGGACGCGGAACCGCACGACGCCACCTACTGACGCGCAGGGGTACTGCTAGCGAAAAACTTTCTGGATCCAGTCTGACGCCTTGGGATATTCTAAGGTAAGGAATCTATCACTAACGTGTCTCTTTCAGATATGCACAGTATCACATTTAGGCGTGAAATCCATTCTGCGCCAACCTCACTAGCATAAACCACAGTATGCAAATAACCTCATCAACATAAACCACAGTTAGAGGCATAAAACAGGGTGCGTAAATCATAGTACATGAATCACATTTCCTAGCACCACATAAATCACATTAGGGCCTGGCGCCCTACAAACCTCACAGTCCCCCTGGCCAACTGGCCTTCTCAAAGGGGCTCAAATGCCCTATGTCCAAACTGTCAGGGCTGCTGCTTAGGCAGCGGAATCAAAGTGCGCAATTGCGCTGGGGCAGAGTGCATCTCACTCCTATCTCATAAAACATACCCCCAAAGAACTGATGGCCTAAACGTTGCAGCTGGCACTAATTGCTGCGCAGCTGTGAATGACAAACGTGGGCCTGGGCACTCACTGTGCCTTCGTAGCAAATGGGCAAAAACGCTGCAGCTGCCCGCGCTGGTGCGGCGCAGCTGGGAACAAACAACATGAAGGGGCCCTGGCACATCTGTGCCTCTTCAGCCCCACTGGGCTTCTCCAAATCAAATTGCTCCATAGTTGCAGACATGGCACTGACACTACACGTGCCGTCTGAGCCCCACTCCGGGACTCTTACCAACCCAAATGTGCCCCCGTGATGCAGCTGCCCCCTAGCAGGTGGGGCAGCTGTCCAAATAGCAAAAACGGAAGACCCGGGCCCCTCTGGACAACCAATATGCCCATCGTGGGGGCGGCCCGCTCTCTCGCGGGACCGCCCATGCACGGATACTGTGCCTCGAATGGCACTAACAACCAGGAAGAAGCCCCCACTCACCGGGACTGCGGGCAGGACTCCTTTGGTCTCCTCGGCGGGACGGTGCTCACCGGGACCTCTCTGCTCCTGTCGGCTCCCAACAGCTCACGGGAGCCCAGCTGGGCATTTCCTGTCTCCCGGGCCGCCTTACGCGGCATCCATGAAGGCGGGGTGGGCTCCCGCCGGACTTCCTGCTTCCGGCCTCAGCTTCTCGTGCTGGCCCCGCCCACGTCCCAGGCAAGGTTGCCTGACTTCCGGGTCACGCTGAGAGCGGCCCGGAGAGGGATTCTTCACCGGCTTGGGCCGCGGCGGTGAAACGCGGGGTGGGCTCCCGCTTCAGTTAAAGATAATGGCGGGGTGGGCACCCTCCAAAACAAACATATAAGCGGGGTTGGCACCCGCCATCAAATCCAAACGCGGGGTGGGCACCCGCAATGATGCCTGCATCACGGGGGAATCCCTATGATGGGGATTCCCTCTCAAAGAGCTGCAGCGCTGCGCTGCGCAGCCCACGCTCTCTCCCTTCGGGGAATAATTAAAATATAGCGCTCACGAGGCACTAGCCGCAGCAAATAAATCTTCCAGGTCCAGTAAATTAAAATAAAAGCGCTCACAGGGCGCTAAAAATGCAGCAAAGGTCCTGGGTCCTGACGACACAAAGAAAAGCAGAAGGGTCCCAAAAAGTCCTCAGAGATGAAGGGGCAATGCAGGGCCCAAGGAGGCAAGCCCTCCTGGCAGCCCCGCCTGGGCCCCAGCAGCAGCACGCCCCGGCAGGATTCAGGAACAAAAACTGAACACTTTCATGGGGTCACAGCCCCTATACTTATACTACAAAATCTCTTTGTCTGTAGGGCAGGGGGAAACCAGATGCAACTGGTTCAGGGGGGATTTGGAGCACTTTGTTTTCCAAGCTCCTCTTCCCCTTTGTCAGGTGGGGGTTAGGTGATCAGACACACCACGGGGCGGAGTCAGCATTGTACAGGGCAGGCACACTCCTATTCAGAGTCAGGGGATTACTCCTCCCACTACTCCCAGCACAGGTGTCCTAATTCAGCCCAGCGCTGACTCACCCTGCCCCTCCTGGAGCCACACACACCTCCCAGCCCCTGTCACTCACAAGCCAGACATGCAATTCACATCAGGCAGGCAGACACATAGCACACAGAAATGCCAACTTCTAAAAGTGGCATTTCTCCCTTAGTCATAATAAATCTGCGCACACCATTGCGCAGCATTTATTCTCACAATTTCATACATACCAAACTGGACCACTCTGCTCCTCCCATACCATGAATTACCACTGAGACACACTGACCAGAGAATCCCCAATGCATTCCTATGGGAGGGCAGGCCAACTTCACCAAATGTGCACAGAGAGCGCACGCACTTTACACTGGACCACAGTGCTAAAGTGCCCAGAGGCCTAAAACCACCAACACCAGGTCACAGAAAAGGCTAAAAGTTTAGGGGTGAACCCGCCAAAAAGGGCCAAGTCCAACAACGACCCATCGGGAGATAGTCCGCTTGTGTACGGCCCAACCTTTTTTGGCGCCTACGTAGCCAACAAAGAGCTGGTCATCCACCCGGAACTGTCGTGTGCGATCGAGGTAAAATGAGAACGCACGTTTTGGGTCCAGGCGGTGGAGCCTCTCTTCCTCTCTAGAAGGAGGCGGAAAGGAGGTGGGCAAAGTGATGCCCGATGTGAAAGGCAGTGACAACCTTTGGCAGAAAGGATGGACGTGTTCTGAGCACAACCTTGTCCGGATGGACAGACAGAAAAGGAGGTTTGCAAGAAAGAGCCTGGAGCTCACTCACTCTCCTAGCAGAGGTGATGGCAACCAGGAAAGCAGTCTTCAAAGTTAACAGACGAAGAGGACAGTTGTGAAGAGGCTCAAAGTGAGCGCACATTAAATATGTGAGAACCAGGTTCAAGTCCCACTGTGGCATTACGAAAGGAATAGGAGGGAAAAGATGAGTAATGCCTTTGAGGAATCTATTTACAACGGGGGACTTGAAAAGAGAGGGCTGATCAGGAAGCCTAAGAAAGGCTGAAATAGCCGAAAGGTAGCCCTTGATAGTGCCCAAAGCAGAGCCCTGCCGGGCCAAAGAAAGAAGGAACAAAAGGACTTCTGAAAGAGGGGCAGAAAGGGGATCCACAGCCTTTGCTGTGCACCATGCCACAAATTTGTTCCACCTGCAGGCGTATACCAACTTAGTGGAGGGACGCCTGGCTGCCAGAATGACATTACAGACTTCAGGAGGCAAGTCGAAAGGAGTCAACTGCCGCCGCTCAATCTCCACGCAAAGAGGTGGAGACTGGACAGGTTCGGGTGGAGGACTGTCCCCTGCTGCTGCGACAGAAGATCCTCCCGAAGAGGCAGTCGGATCGGGGGATCTATGACCATACCGAGTAGCTCGGGATACCAAACTCTTCGAGCCCAGTCCGGAGCCACAAGAATGACTTGGGCCCGGTCGCGCCTGATCTTCTTCAGCACTCTGGGCAGAAGTGGTATAGGCGGAAAGGCGTACAACAGACCGCAACTCCACTCGCGACGAAAAGCGTCGCCTAGCGAGTGCCGCCTTGGAAATTCCAACACGCAGAACTGCTGACATTGCGCGTTCTCTTCGGTGGCGAATAGATCTAACCAAGGCTCTCCCCACTGTTGAAAGACACCTTGCGCCACCTCCGAGTGAAGACGCCATTCGTGATCCATCATGCACCTGCGGCTGAGTTCGTCCGCCCTGGCGTTCAGTGAACCTGCCAGGTGTTGAACCACCAGGGAAATGCCCTGATGTTCCAGCCATGTCCAGAGGCGCAGGGCCTCCTGACATAGGGTCCACGACCCCACCCCGCCCTGTTTGTTGCAGTACCACATGGCGGTGGTGTTGTCTGTGAACACCTGCACTACTCTCCCCTTGACAGAGGGAAGGAATGCCTTCAGTGCAAGTCGGATCGCCCGGAGCTCCAGAACGTTGATATGGAGCCTGGACTCCGCCGGAGACCAGAGGCCTCTGATCTCCGCCTCTCCCATGTGGCCGCCCCATTCCCGGAGGGACGCATCCGTCACCCCTGTGTGCTCCGGTTGGGGAAGGGAGAAGGATCTGCCATTGACCCAATGCCGGTTCGTGAGCCACCACTGCAATTGTTGTGCAGTGCCCTCCGAGATCTGGAGGTAATCGGACAGATTCCCCTGATGCTGCGCCCACTGGAACTTCAGGTCCCACTGCAGAGCACGCATATGCCATCTGGCATGATCGACCAGCAGGAGGCCATGAGGCCCAGCAGCCTCAGGGTCATCCTGACCGAAACCCAGGCTAGAGGCTGAAAGATCGGAATCAGAACCTGAATATCCCGGACTCGCCGTTCGGGAGGATAGACCCGAAAGTGCGTCGTATCCAGAACCGCTCCGATGAAGAGGAGCTTCTGAGAGGGAATCAGGTGCGACTTCGGCACATTGATGGAGAACCCCAGCAAATGCAGGTCGGCCGTAGTCTGGAGGTGGGAGACGACTGTCCGGGGCGAGCCCGCCTTCAACAGCCAGTCGTCGAGATAGGGGAAGACTGGAACCCCTGATCTGCACAGGTGAGCTGCGACCACTGCCATCACTTTCGTGAACACCCGAGGGGCGCTGGTAAGGCCAAAGGGGAGCACGGTAAACTGAAAGTGCTCATGGCCTACCGTAAACCGCAGGTAACGCCGGTGGGCCGGCAGGACGGGAATGTGGAAATATGCGTCCTGCAGGTCCAACGCTACCAACCAGTCTCCAGGGTCGAGGGCAGACAAGACCTGAGCAAGAGTTAACATCTTGAACTTCTCCTTCCGGAGGAAGCGATTGACGTCCCTGAGGTCCAAGATAAGACGCAGGCCCTTGTCCTTCTTGGGCACCAGAAAGTAGTGCGAGTAACAACCATGTCCTACTTCTGGCGCAGGAACGCGCTCGATGGCCCCCTTGGCCAAGAGGGCCGCGACTTCCTGTTGAAGAAGTGTCAAGTGATCCCCCGACATGCGGTGGTACCGGGGTGGCATGGCTGGAGGGGTAGTCTCGAAGGGGAGGGAGTAGCCCCTTTGGACTATTTGTAAAACCCACCTGTCCGAAGTGATGGTGCGCCAGTGGGGGAGGTGATGGCGAATCCTGCCGCCCACTGGCGTTTGATGGGCCTGAAAAACCGGACTAGGAAGGTTTGGAGGCAGAGGTGGCTGGGGTGGAGGTGGACTGACCCGCCCGCTGGCACCCTGACCCGGCTCGGCGGGTCCCACGTCCGCGCTGAGACTGTTGCTGCGCAGGCCTGTGGCTCTGAAACGAACGTGTCGGGGCACCCCTTCCGTGGCCACGAAAGGAGCGAAAAGCAGAAGGCGGAGGAGGGCGCGTGGCGGAAAGGCCCAAGGACTTGGCCGTAGCCCGCGAGTCCTTAAAGCGCTCCAACGCACTATCTGCTTTGTTGCCGAAAAGGCGAATGCCATCAAAGGGCATGTCCATCAGAGTGTTCTGGACATCCCCAGAAAAACCAGTTGTTCTCAGCCAGGAGTGGCGGCGGAGCGCCACTGTCGTGGAAATCGCCCTGCCCAGCAAGTCGGCGGTATCAAGGCCACAAGGAATAGTGAACTTGGCTGCATCCCTCCCTTCAGCAATAGCTTGAGAGAGCACTGTCCGGGCCTCCTCCGGACATTGAGGCAGCACGCGCGCCACCGTATCCCACACAGAGTGGAAATAACGGCCCAATAGGCATGCGGTGTTCACAGACTGCAGCCCTGAACTGGCGGAAGAAAAAATCTTCTTACCGAATTTTACCAGTTTCTTGGATTCCCTATCCGGTGGTGCGGTAGGGAATGAGCTCGGGGACGCAGAGGCTTGGACAACCAAGCTCTCAGGGGTGGGGTGTTGGTAAAGGAAAAGGGGGTCGCCCGGGGCCGGGCGATGGCGTCGGGCCACGCTCCTATCAACAGGAGCCCCTGTGGTGGGCCTGGACCAGGTGCCCAAAAGAACGTCTGAAAGTGCATCGTTAAAAGGCAGCAGTGGCTCCGAAGAGGTAGCTGCCGGCTGAAGCACTTCCGTCAGGAGGTTAGTCCTGACGGCCGCTGTAGGGAGCTCAAGGTGGAGGGCCTCGGCCGCCCTATGCAACACCACTGCGTAACTTGCACCCTCCTCCGTAGCCACGGTAGGAGGAGACAGCATGCCAAGGTCAGGAGAGGTGTCAAGACCACTGGCATCCCCCAACTCATCTGCCCAGTCCGGGTCAAACTCACATTGTGCTGCGAGAGGGTCCTCAGACCCCTCCCAGTTCTCCCCTTCCTCCGAAGGCTGATAAACAGGCCGAAAATAAGGAGGACGGACATAGGGATAGAAATCCCCCATCGGCGTCGGAATCGGCATCGAGAGACGCCGGTCCGGCGCCGTATCCACATCGGGGCTGAAACCGGGGGCGACGTCGTCCGGTGGGGCCGGTGGGGTCGACGGCAGTGGAGGTGTCACAAGGTCAACCGGCGTCGAACGGGATCCAGGCCTGGATCCATGGGGGTCCTGCGGCGCCAGGGCCGGAGCAGACAGCGATGCCAGAGCCGGAACCGCAGGCAATAAAGAGCTAGGACCTCCAATCGGGACGGCGGGGCCCGAAGGCGAGCCGGCGGGGCCCGACGGCCCAAAGGGGCGAGCCATGGCTGACAGAAATTCCTGCAGCTGGGCCGGAGTCGCCGACGGACCCGGGAAGGGCGGGTAGGCCGGCGGCGACTGCGTAGGCTCCGCCGGAGGCACCACCCGCACCCTCAGCCGCATCGCGCGACAGGCGAGGGTAAGTCGGAGAGCGACGGCGCTTCTTCGACTTCTTTGAGTGCTTCGTCTTACCTGACCCCGAGTGCGAAGACTTCGATCCCGATGAACGGTGGTGGCGGCCCTGCGACCGGTCCCTCGACCTCCCACGGGACCGGGACCTTGAACGGCGCGGAGCCGACTGCCGGACTTCCAGCAACTTTCGGGACCGCTCCCGCAAAGTCTTCGGCGCCATGGCCCAGCAGCCGGAGCACAAGTTGGGGTCGTGGTCGCGCTCCAGGCAGTAAAGACACACGCGGTGCGGGTCCGTCACCGACATCATTCGATGACAGTCCCCGCAGGTCTTGAAGCCGGGCATCCCTCCTGCACCAGTAGTCGATCGACTCGAAAAATAGAGACAAAAAGCCTAGAAAAAAACTCAGTCAAAAAGTGACTGGGGGTACCGCTCTCTCCGGATCTGCGCTTGCTGGCGCGGAAAAAGAAAGAACTGACGTCAGCGCGCGAGGACGGCGTCTAAGTAGCTGCCACGACGTCATCTCGGCGATCACGAAGCCAACGACGGACGCGGAGCCGCACGACGCCACCTTCCGACGCGCCGGGGTACTGCTGACGAAAACTTTCAGGATCCAGTCTGACGCCTGGGGGTAATTCTAAGGTAAGGAATCTATCACTAACGTGTTTCTTTCAGATAAATAAGGCAAACTTCAGTCCCAAATCTTAAGAAATCGTACAAATGTTGGTACAAGCATGCGCTGTTGAAGATCATCAGCAAAGGAGGCAAAACACACACACAATAGATAAACTGGAATTGCACTATTGTGCCTCCACCAGGACCCCCAAATCTTTGTGCTTCTTTAACAACCCCAACCTTTACAGACCGATTCCTCAACCTTTGCACACAAATCCGTCCCTCTAACCCATTTTTCTAGAGTCAGGGCTCATTAGCCTTCAATTTATGGGCTATGTTCCTCTTGGCAATCAACAGTCGTATTCCCAGGTGAGTACGGGCCTCTCTGAGCCTCCGCGTCCCCAGGCCTTCGTTATACCCAACAGGGCGACTTTGGGAGCAAGAGTGATAGGTTGGCCAAGTACAGCCGTGGCTCCTTGGTGTACCCGCTTCCAGTACTAAGCGACGGCCAGGCAATCCCATAAAACATCCATAAAGGTGCTGGTCACTGTTTTACGGTGGTACACAAAAGATAGTCACAGTGGAAAATATTCACAATGTATCTGCAACCAATACATGGTCTATATACAAAGAATATGACAACACCAAATGGCTCATTCAATAAATGATTATGATTTAATAAATATCACAAAAATTGTCATCATAGATCATAGGCTCAAAAATTGTGAACTGAATATCACATATAACATTTAGTAAAAACAGGTGCATACAGCGTGAAGTGATAGGTGCGTAGTTAGGATAAGTGAAAGTGATGTGCAGGGGGAAAGGTGGTGCATATATATACATCAATATACAATAATGATAACCTAACCTGCCAAATTACTGGCAAAACATACAAATGCAAAATCATAAACAAAAGATGCAGATATAGATCCTCTGTCATCCAGGTTTGATAAGTGAAGGGAAGGAGATGTCGACGTTTCAACCCCTATAAAAACCAGCAGATTTGACGTCTTGGAGGTGGGGTCTTCATCAGGACCAACGGGGAAGGGGGAAGGGAAGCAAAGGGTATATGTTGCACCAGTGACATGCACCTGTTTTTACTAAATGTTATATGTGATATTCAGTTCACAATTTTTGAGCCTATGATCTATGATGACAATTTTTGTGATATTTATTAAATCATAATCATTTATTGAATGAGCCATTTGGTGTTGTCATATTCTTTGTATATAGACCATGTATTGGTTGCAGATACATTGTGAATATTTTCCACTGTGACTATCTTTTGTGTACCACTATTTACCAGAGTCCAGTGGTCTTTCGGGTTACCCCATTGATACGCAACTCTGGTCACTGTTTTACAGCGGAAGCGGAGTGGGCTGGGAGCTCTACCCATTCACCACAGTCTAGTGTGGAGAAAGTAAGCTATGTGGAAGTATATGAACTGAATTAATCACAAACGTGTGGATAGACTCACCAACTTGCTCCTCCAATGTCACCCTCCCTCTTCTCCCAAAGATTTGTGAAAGTGTCAGGGACGTTAATCAGCAATAATCTGGAGATTCTGGAGATACCCTTATAACCAGATGTTGTGTTAACTTCATTTCTAGAATGGTGAACTCAGGCGGCATTATTTGTTTAATCCTATATGTGTCGAGGGCATGGCAGATTTGCAAATCACGGAAAAATTTGGACCTAGGAAGCTGGAACTCTACAGACAATTGCTCAAACAATTTTATGTGATTGGAGGCCACACATAACCCAGTTTCAAGACACTGAGAGCCCAGGTTTGGAAGCCCTTAAGTTGTGTAACCTGCACCAGCCAGAAACCATGCCATAGGAAGGGGGGTCCTTTCGCTAACGTTTTGAACCATTGTATTTGTCACAGAGCCTCCTTACAGCACTGCAGCTGCAGTTTTGTAACATACAGGAGTGAGTGGGGAGAGTGATGACCCTTATAGCAACGAGAGTATACCGTATGGTTCTAACATCTTTAATTCTAACCTAATCCCTAGGTCGTCTCTACTACTAGACAAACATTAATTGGGATTAACTGGGAGGACCAGTAATATAGCCAAATATCAGGACTTCTCAGCCCACCATCACATTTCGCAAAAGGGCAACCTTAGTGTACCTAAGGACCATAATAAAATTTCTCAACAGGGATTGAAGAGCTGGAAAGAATTGGACCCGAAGAGGAATGGGAAAATCTGTTTAGCAGTATCATCTTGAAGATGGCATTGCACTTTAAAACGGTTAATGGCAGAGAAGTATATTCACTAAGGTCATGTTTAGTTTGCAGCAGCAGTGGGGTGATATTTAAGTACCTCGCCACATATGGATCGCTTGCCACCCACATCCCCAAGGATTTGAAATGCCCATCTGCTACCTTAATAGGGATATGGAGCAGTCTTGCAGATCTCCCAATATCTACATATAAATGGTTTTGACACGGTTTATCTCTAGACCAAATGCCCCACCATAAATTTGCGGTATCTGAGACACTCTAGGGAGAGAATAAATTTGCGGTATCTGAGACACGCTAGGGAGAGAGCCAAAGGTTGATGGATATAGAGCAAAAGGTTGTCTGTGTATAGGGATACTATATCTTCCTGTCCATTTTCCCGACAAAATCCCAACAGCTGCGTATAACAGTGCAGCTAGAATGCCAGGTGTTCAACCATTCGTGCAAATAAAAGTGGGAAAAGGTGGCAGCCTTATGGAATGCCCCTCTCAATCGTGAATGGTGAAGACAACACTCCGTTCATCATGACAAGCCCAAGGCTTGTTGTATAGTGTCCTCATGTACTGGCAAAAGAGTGGACCAAAAGCCGGCCTCTTGAGCACTCGTTCCAGGTAAGATTTATGCACAGAAACTGACACTTCTTAAAAGTCAATCGATAAAAGAGTTGCATCATCCCGCAGCTTGTGGACCTGTGTTAGTATTACATGAAGCCGCCAGTAGACCAGGACGGGTGCTGCGGCCCAGCATATGGCAGTTTTTATCGTAGTGAACAAGAGTATGCATTACACTGGTTAGCCTGGGTCTTAAAAGTTTTGCCAGGATTTTTATCTTGATATTCATAAAGGATATTGGTCAATACAAACTACATTCTTACAACGGCTTGCGTGGTTTCAAGATAACAGAGATAGTTCGTCCACTGAGGTCATGGGGGAAATGGCCTCACTGCGAGCCTCCTCTAACACTGTAAGTAAATATAGCACCCACAGTGATGAGTATTTCTTAAGGAATCCCAATGGGATTCTATTTGGGCCTGGGGTTTTACCTCATGGCATGTTTTTAATTGCTTGCACGATCTCTTCGGCTGAGATGGGGAGATCGAGGATCGCCCAGTCAACACTAGAGAGCCGGGAGAGGCAGGTCATCAAGTATTAGATGATCAATATCCATCTGTGGAGGAATATGCTGAGCATACAAATTTGTGTTGTATAAAGCGAAGACTTCTGAAATTCCTACACTAACATTGATCACCTGATTGTGGCCATCCCTTCTTGCGGGAACCATCCTTGACTCCATTTCCCTGCTGGCCAACAAATATAATAATTTCCACATCTTGTCCCGCCACTCATACACTCTACCTAAAAGGTAGTTCTCCTTCAGAAGGAGGGCATCTGGCATGTGCTTTTTGACATATTGCATCACTACTCAACACTTGAGCTTATCGTTTAATCCATTCAGGTTCCAGGAGAGAAAGCGGTACTGCCCTTGATTCACATTGGATGTCCTAAAGTCTAAAGGGATCATGCTGTACTCAACTGGCCTATAACTGGTGCACCCTGCGGGAATCTCCCCACATCACCATGTGACTGCAGAGACAAAGTCCTGCCTTTAGGCCATTACATTCCCACACATAACACCCCCGATTCTCAACTGTAATGCACTATAGCTGCAAATGTGCAAGAAGCTACTGTATTTTTGCCTGTGGACATGCCAAATAAACCCACAAACCAAAAAAATAACATAATTATCAACCCTTAAACCGCCCAACACCCCTCACCCTATACTTCAACCCAGAAGCATCTGTCACCCAAATAGACACCCTTGTAAACTCTTAAGACTAGAAGAAGGCTTGTGTAGAGATTAGTTTTTATGCTTAAATCCTCACCATCCTACAACTTCGCTTTTGCATCTGACCACTGTCCAGGGAATGATCTCTCTATCTAGTTCGGTGGACATAAAAGAGTGCTGTGAAAGTCAGCAGGGAGAAGTGGGCGCAATATATATGAGTTTGTGTCCCCAAGTAAGAGGCCAATTTAGTCTTAAGTTTGTATCACTATGTTTACATAGAGAAGGGATCTATAGAGATCTTCAGGATCCTGCTCTGCCGATTCGCTTTCTCTGTCGTCATTGCGGTGGGGCGAATCTCTATCTTCTGTGCTCCATCCTCGACATGCCCTGTTCCTCATAGGTCGTGATTTTCCCCACCTGACGACCTGGGAAGAAGGTCAAAAATATGTCATTGGGCCCCTCAGGATTTTCTGCACCATGACCTATTCCCAAGGTGCATCTGTGGGTCTTTCCCTAGAAGATGACCCAAAGCTTGGCGGGGATGAATGAAATGAATGAATGAATGAAAATGGCACTTATATAGCGCATGGCTACCCGGGGGCCTCCCAGCCCTGGGCTAGACCAGTGACCATTAGCAGAAACACTCATGGGAATAGAAGAGTTTTTAGTTGCCTTCGAAAGGCAGGGTGGCTGGATTCCCTGCGAAGATGAAGTGGTAATGCGTTCCAAAGTTTGGCCGCATTGAGTGAAAAAAGGCGGCCGCCACTTCTCGCCCTCTTGATCCTTGGGACCTCCACCAGGTGGAGTTCATCCGAACGCAATTCCCTGGTAGCCTTATAGCGGCGAAACATTGTCGAGATTAAGGTAGACCCGTTCCCTTGCAAAGACTTGTGGACAATACAGAGGGCCTTAAAGCTGATTCTTTCCTTCACTGGGAGCCAGTGAAGGGCACATAGGGCCGGTTTCACAGAGAAGCGATTAGATATTCCACACAATAGTCTGGCCGCGCAGTTTTGGACCGTTTGCAGTTTCATAGTTACTGCCAATGGGGCCCCTAAGTAGAGTGCATTTCCGTAGTCTATCCTTGACAATATCAAGGATTGGACTAATATTTTTTTGGCTTGGGGAGGGAGAAGAGGAAGCACTTTGCGGGCCATTCTAAGCAATCCATAACAAGTTGCCACCGTCTTCCTGGCTTGCACCTTAAAAGTCAAATTCTGGTCTAGCCAGATACCCAGGCTCTTTATCTCGCTCTTGGGAGTTGGGACTGGTCCCATACATACTGGTCACATGGTACTCAATGAGACATTGGAAGGATTACCCAGGATCATAATCTCTGTCTTGTCTCCATTGAGTTTAAGGTGGGACGCCCCCATCCCCTTAGAGACTTCATCCAGGCATGAGTGGTCTTGGGATAGCTGCTTGGCTTGATTAAGCGCAACGACCAACTGGGTGTCGTCGGCGTGAGTCACCATATGGATTCCGAAGGGGGCTACAATAGCCGCCAATGGGGCCATATACATATTAAAAAGAGTCAGGCTCAGAGAGGATCCCAGAGGTACTCCACAACTCAGAGGCATCGATTTAGAAGTCATCTCACCTTCAAATATCTGAAAGGATCTATCTTCCAGGAAGGAGCGCAGCCACTGCAGTGCGGTGTCAGTGACTCCCGACTTCCTAAGACGGTGAATCAAAATGCAGTGATTCACCGTGTCGAATGTGCTCTGAGCTTTTGACTGACTGCTAGTAAGAAGTGTTTCTGCTGCTGCACTAAGTCTATGAATATCAACATTTTCTGGTGGTTGAAAATTACAGCATCTCTGTCGCACCTCTCCCTCAAAATGACATGTCTGTCCTGGTAATTTAAAAGGTGGGCAATAAAGGTCATGGTGGGAAGCCTAGAGGTTGCCTGGGCACCAGGGCTCTGTGTGCCATCTCAAGTATGAAACAAGGAAAGGACTTGTCAGCAGGAATCCAGGTGCTAAGCCAGGACGTAAGAAAGCATCCTATTGATTAGTCCGCTGTACCTTCCATTACCCCTTGTAAGGATGTTCTGGTTTCCTGTATCTCCTGTAGGATCATTTCAACACAGACGGATTCACCCCAGCCCCACCACTGGGTGTGCCTCACCACCTGTGGCACACCCTTCTCTCTGAAGCTTTTTGCATATCTATCAATTTTGACTTGAGATCGGTGAGTCATTCTATCATTGCCTTTAACCATTTTTGCCTCCGCAAGGAGGACTGCGTTTCTCTTAAGAGGCAGTCATCGGAGAGCAGAGGGAAAGGGCCCCCACGAAAAAGAGATGCTCAGGTCGCAGTGCTACACCACACCCCATCATCGATGGGCGAGTCTCACAGGCGCCAAGCCACCCACCAGGGCTCCAAACATGGATGGGAGGCAGGGACTACGCTCCCCCAGATCACGGGGTGCTATCCAGCAAGAGGTGTCCTGGTACTTTTTGAGGGCAGGGGAGCAATGCAATGTAAAATGCAATCCTCTCTTCCACTCCCAATCTCACCAGCTGCACCACCCCTAGTCACACCAACCAAGTCAAGGAGTATTTCTTACGGGGGGGCGTGGCCAAGCCGCGGACCAAGATGGCCGCGCGGCTTTGAAGCTCCGTCCGGCTGCTCCAGCACGATCCGTCTGTCTCACTCAATTGAGATCGCCAGGGTGATGTGACCCACTGCGCTGAATCCCCTCCTGATGGTGCCGCTGTGAAACCGTTTTGACCCCCTGAGTCCGCCCGCAACCCGGTGAAAATCGTTCCGGGAATCTGAGGGGAGGGGCCTGTTCCGTCCTCCGACGCGGCCTGTTGGAGCTCCCGGGCTGCCGGCGCCTGAATCACTCACACGGCGCCCGGTGGAGCCCACCCTGGCATTGCTGACATTGGTGCCTGCGGCGGTGAGTACGACGCTTGCTGGGCCTCCCCCGCCCCTCTAGACCCGCTTTTGCCGTCGCTGCGCGCTCCCTCTATTAGCTCCCGTGGGAGACGCGCTCGCCCTTGTCGACGCTCCCGGTGGCCCCCAGGGAGACAGGGTTCTCGGGCAAGCCAGGGAGGCAGCCATCAGGCTGCGCACTGGGTCTGTGGGGGGTGGGTGGCTGCGGGCCTGCTCCTGCTCGCGGTGCAGACCGCCGGTGGCGCAGCTGCATAATTGGTGGCCTCTCCCCTGGACCCTCAGTATTGTGGAGTGGAGGTGCGGGCACAATTACACGCCGCTGGGGAGACAAAGAACTGGGCGGCAGCTGGCCACTTCACAGGGAGGGGTCACCTCCAAACGGACCAGATGATGCCAATGACGCTACTGGAACATTGCTCTTTCCCTGCCTGCTTAATTAGACCACTTCATCAAGCCTAAAGCACCACACAGACTGGGGGAACGTCTCATTTGTTGGTCAGTTGCTCAAAGTGCACCCGCTGCCGAGAGGTCTTCCCCCAATATCTGGCTATAAAACACAGGGACACGCCCCTGGCGCCTACTGCAATCGGGCTGAGGACGGGATGGGCACCTGAGTACTTACACGACGGCATTCTACTCACTACACGTCGGCTGCTGCGATGCACATGCTGCACTAACTTGGCGCTGCTACATTGCGCCATATTGCCTCATCCGGCTAGCTACAGTCATTAACGGCTGGCTCGCCACTCTGTCACGGTCACACAGGTATGGGCAAGAAGGATCCCAAGCAGAGAGTGTTAACATTCCCCATCGCCACAGAGAGAGCACAAGACCACAGCGCCATCATGGCGGAGGGTGGCCAGGACTCGGCCACTGTGCCTGAGACCACCCCCTCCCATCCCGATTTGTTAGCGGAACTCAGAGCTGGGTTTAAGTCACTGGATAGTAGATTTGACACGCTGGACAAACGCCTTGACTCACTAGGGGCTAAATTAGACATCCATGACCGTAGGCTGGATACAGCGGAAGGCCGAATCTCTGACCTTGAAGACGGGGCCGCGCAGTCAACGAAACGTCTGGAGCGCATGGACAAAATTTTAAAAGACATTGCAATTAAAAACGAAGATTTAGAAGCGCGCAGCTGCCGTAACAATCTCCGCATTATTGGGGTCCCGGAGTCGACAAACACGGGAAGAATGGACCCACTGGTTGAATCGATGCTCGGTGACATTTTCGGAAAAGAGGCCTTCACCCCTGGATTTGTTGTGGAACGCGCTCATCGCTCCTTAGGCCCCGCCCCAATCCTGGCTGTCCACCTCGGCCGATCATAGCACGCATCATGAACTTTCGCGATAGTGACACGGCATTACGGCTGGCCAGAGAGCGTGGAGAACTTACCTAGCAGGGCTCCACTGTGTCTTTATTCCCGGACTTCACACTTATGGTCCAAGAAGCTCGCCGAAAGTACTCTGGTGTTAAGGCAGCGCTGCAGAACTTGGGCCTCCGGTATGGCATGCTGTACCCTGCACGCCTACGAGTTGACATCAACAGGCGGTCCCGCATATTTGACAATCCCACTGAGGCCCAAGCTTTTTGCAAGACCTACAAAAACTCTGACAGCCAGCGAAGGGACGTTGGGGCCGGCTCTTCCCCTCCCCACAGCGGCTCTGTTGCGAGTGTGGACCTTTTCTCTAATGATTAATCCTCATGGCTATTCCTTTTTCCTTTCTGTTTTTCTTTGCATATAGCGGTCTTATGCCTCAACTAAGCTAAATAATAATTGAGACAGTATAAGTAATGTGCTTTTATATTATTCTATTATGCTGAGCACAGTTGGAGCGTTGCCTCCCCCTAGTGCGTAGCACACGGTTGTATTCACAGATCACAATGCATCGTTCTGAGACTTGGTATTTCCATACAAGAGGTTTACAGGATGCATTAGGTTATTGGTTATTTGGGTTGGTACCTTGCGAATTGGGACGCGAGGTTGGGAGGGGGGTGGAGGGAGGGGATGTTTTTCGAACTGTTAGATGCTATTTGTTTGCCAGCTCCATGCATGATCATCAGTGGTTGCTCGCCACTCATCACGCTTTCATCATGCTGCTCTATGGCACAGATGTCTACTGCCCCTAACTTAGTGGACCACTCCAATCTGTCTCTTATTACTTGGAACGTACGGGGACTCAACAACCCCCAAAAAGGTAAACACGTAATGCATGATCTGCAAAGGCAGAATGTCGATATAGCCTTTCTGCAGGAGACACACCTGCCCAGGTCTGACACCACACAGTTTGCAGCCAGTTGGGGCGCACACCGTTTCTTTTCCAATTACAGCACGTATGCCCGGGGCACAGCGATTTTAATTCACAAGAGACTCCCTTTCTCCTTGATTCGCAGCCACAACGATAGAGAAGGCCGGTTCACAATAGTAGTGGGCAGACTGATGGGCCACATTGTGACTTTGGTGTGCATTTACGCTCCTAACACTGACTGCCCTGAATTTTTTCAGGAACTAGACGCCACACTTCTCCGCTTGGGCACTGATAGTTTGCTACTGGGGGGGGATTTCAACTTGCTTCTTAACCGCACATTAGACAGCTCCTCCGAGGCAGCGGACACCAAACCCCGTGCGCGTCGGGTGCTGTTAGACACCTGCGAGACATTTCAACTCTCGGATATTTGGAGAGCCTGCAACCCGACAAATCCAGGATTTACACACTATTCAGCCCAACATGACACCTGGACCAGGCTAGACTTCTGGCTACTCACCCCGAGCCCAATCATGTGGTACAAAGCAATTATGATACTCCCCAGGACCTACTCTGATCACGGCCCAGTCTTGCTTAGACTCTGTATTCCCCGACCAGAGGGGCATGAGCGTCAGTGGAGATTCCCCAGGAGGGCGTTGAACGATGATTTGTTTGACTCAGAAATTAGAGAGGCAATTGAGGATTATTTCGATTTAAATACGGGGTCAGTGGACACATGGGCGATGCTTTGGGAGGCCTTTAAGGCCTATATCAGGGGTATTGTCATATCAAAACATGCTTGGGTGTTAAAAGATCTGAGGAAAACTCTAGCTAATATCGAACAGCAGCTGACGGCGTTGGATACCTCTATGCTTCTCTCACCAGACGCTGCAGAGGGAAGAAAACGTTGTCTGGCATTATTGGTGGAATTTCGGGACGCGGCAGATAGGGAAACCCATTTCCTGAGCAAATATGCGATAGCGCGTAGGTATAGCGAAGGCGAGAGGCCAGGGCGCACATTAGTACAATTGTTGAGACCTTCATATTCCAAATCATACATCACAGAACTCCGGGCTGACTCTGGGCATATCTTAACAGATACATCGGACATACGGGAGGCATTCCTAGCATATTATGAACAATTGTATACTTCCAAACTTGTGCACAATTCCTCGGAGCGAGATGATTATTTCGCTGAGATTGCATTGGTATACATGGAAAAATATATGCAGGACTTCCTTGCCGAGCCATTTTCCACAGACGAAAATAGTGCGATTGATGCATTGAACGGCTCTACGGCTCTCGGCCTCGGTGGTTTCACGGGTGACTTTTATAAAAGATACAAGGATTTATTAGCCCCGAAGCTCCTAGAAGTTTACCACGAATCCTTAGAACGGAATCAGTTGCCTCCCACTCTCAGAGAAGCAGTGATTGTTTTATTACCTAAACCTGGCAAGGATCCCCGGCTGTGCGGGTCGTACAGACCTTTGCCACTATTAAACTTAGATTATAAAATATTGGCCAAAACGATCGCCATGCGGCTCGCCCTACTACTGGACAAAATAATATCCTCAGTCCAGTCGGGGTTTGTGCCCCACAGATCTACCTCTCTAAATCTGCGAACTCTCTTTGCAGTCCTACGCCGAATTGATCCGGCGACTCCGGCAGCAGCAGTTCTGCTGGACGCGGAGAAGGCCTTCGACTCCCTGGAGTGGTCATTCTTATGGACAGTTATGCGTAGGCTGGGCATGCCATTTGGGTTCGTAAATCTCACTGCGCTACTGTACTCGGCCCCCACTGCCAGACTGCGATTAAATGGCACGCTGTCCCACTCCTTTACATTATCCCGAGGCACCAGACAGGGATGCCCCCTGTCGCCACTCCTATTTATATTAGCAATGGACCCACTCGTTAGGCATTTCCAGGAGCGTCATTTACAGAGGGGGATCCAATTCAACACTGGACCTCTATTGGTGTCACTGTATGCAGATGACGTTATATTATATGTCAGAGACCCCCAAAACAATTTAGAACCACTAATCAGAGAGATCATCAGGTTTGGCAGCTTCTCCGGCCTTGGCATAAATTGGCACAAGTCTGTAATATTCCCCCTCACCGCAGGTACAGTAAGATGGGAATGCGAGTTCCCACTAGCCTGGTGTTCGGACTCAGTAAAGTACCTGGGGATAAATATACACTTGAATACCACGGAAATTATACGGTCGAACTACGGCACGGCAGTACACACATTGGAAAAGCAAGTAGACAGGTGGCTCAGACTTCCACTCTCGATTGCTGGACGAGTCGCACTGATTAAAATGATTGTCCTGCCCAAATTCCTGTATCTTTTTAACAATATTCCTATCCCTCTAACAAATCGATTCTTCAAATCAATATACACCCACCTTATTCAACTGACTTGGGGAGGTAAACGGCCCAGGGTCCGCTGGGAGGTAATGACACTCCCGTACCACAGAGGAGGCTTTGGAGTCCCCAACTTTCAATTGTACTACCTGATCGCTCAGTGCAGCTATACACACTCCTGGTTTCACCCCGACGCCAGGATTCCTTATTTACGTCCTGAAGTGGATCTGGTCCTACCGGACACTTTGAACACGGTATTACCCCTGGGCTACCCACGTGACCCTACAGACATTCAGACGGTCTCCACTACCAGCTGGGCCTGGCAGAAGCTGGTCAGAGTACTGGGGTCACCAGTTCTATACTCCCGAGCCTACCTCTCCCAAATAAACGCTGGATTCCTATTACTGGGGAAAGGATAGTACAGCGCACTCTCTCACTGTACGACATGACCACTATTGGGGATTTCTACATTGAGGGGCAAGTATTTTCTGCCTCAGATGGAGATAGGTTTAATGAGGCTTCCTTCATGGACACATTTGTGCTTACTCGCCTTCGATCAACTCTGAGGGCTAAGATCCCTGGCTTTCCCGTCGAACCCGATCCATTCACCCCGCTTTCCACAGTTTTCGGTAGTACCAATGGGGAGCATCTAGTTTCCAAGCTCTACCGGGCTTGTGTGGATATAATCCCAATACGCGATGCTAAAATAAGGGCTGATTGGGAGGCAGACCTGGGCCACCCTATTACTGATGACCAATGGGCTACATGCTGTCTACAAACAAAGGAGGTCTCCTTGAATAGCCGCCATAAACTAATCCACTTCAAATTCCTGCGCAGAATATATGTAACCCCTGCGATGACACATAAAATAGATCCTGACAGACCCCATTGTTGTTTAAAATGTAAATCCCCGCAAGCAGACTTTGTGCATCTCACCTGGACTTGTTGTAAAATACAAAAGTATTGGTCTGAAATCTATCGTACCCTTGGGGAAATGATAGGCTTAGACATTGAACCTACTCCAGAGGTAGCATTGTTGGGATACGTGACTAACATCCCTAAGCCAGTCCGGAAATTCACTGCCTTGGGGTTACTACTGGCCAAAAGAGAAATAGCACTCAAATGGGGACGAACAAATGCTCCGACGCACAATGGCTGGGCAGTCTTGCATATTGCAACACCAACTACGACTTGTATGCCTCCACTCTTCCCAGTACATCCCTCCCACTGGACATTTGGGGCCCTTTTAAACACTACACGGCAGCGACACGATCACAGCCCACCACACAGCTGGAGCGCGGAATTGTGCCTGCGGGCATTGGCTGATCAGATAGAAATTGTATACCAGATGTAGAAATGTGATATTTCCTTTAGCTATATGTTTTCTTTTCATAATGTGGTTTGCTGTGCACTGTAGCAACAAGGTAATTCGTGTATGCGATTAGCAGGTGTGGAGCTCAAGTAATTATAAAGCTGACTGTCCAGGCTGAATAGATCAGCATGGAGAAACATGTTGTGATGTGGGCAAATTTCTGTGTAATGCACTGTAATGTCACAATGCCATTGTAATGGAGCTGGAAAATATACTGTTCTAATTTTGAAACTGGTAAAGTGTTAAAAAAAAAAAAAAAAATGGAGTATTTCTTACAGCCCAGCTGGTGCTGCTGTCAGTCTCTGAAATGAGGCTCTGAAATGGGCTGGTCCACAATGCCCTCCAACACCAGGTGCAGTGCAAAGCGATTTTCTCAGGACACAACGAGGGGGGGAGGAGAGGGGAACCAAAAACAAGTGCCCACTTCACCCAATTCCCTTTTCCAAGCACCACCATTGACTTTGCAGCACCAGACACCATCCATAACTCCTGCTCCAGACCCCTCCTCACTATGTCAACCTCCTCTTCCAAGGCGACACTGCCTCAGAAGCTGGCGGACCGAGGGGTGGGGGGAAATTGAGTCACCCACTTCACTGCATGCCACCACAGGCTCGGATTAAAGGGGGCCTCTCTGACACTTTCAGACTCCACCCGCAGCCAGGATGAAGGGCTGTGGGGTGCCAGGCATGCACACAGTTCTCCACGCCTCCGCCCCCACTGGTATTAGGAAGTATGAGGGGCACCAAACAGATGCCGCGCAGCCTCTCTCTTCGCAGCATGGCAACGTCCCACGGGCGTGTGTTAGACAATGGCCGTAGCAGCCGAGCGCACCTCTAGAAACAGCTAGCCTCATCAATCGGGATGTCTGCAATCGTATGATCAGACAGGCTTTTCACTGGCTAGATTGGGAGGCGTCCCAGGGCTGTTCTGCAGACAGGAGCCTGGCCACCAATTCACTCCATCACTGCTCTTGTCTTCCGAGCCATGTGAGAATGGCCATTCAAAGCAAAGCAGCCATCAGGATGCCGACAGATGGTGGGGAAAACTGTGGAGACGTGAAATTAAGCATCCGCCATCTTGGCTTTGAAGCCAAACCCCCTTCAAATCTCTTCTCCTTGGATTCGAGCACATAATATGGCATACCAACACCTTCAGCTAAACCTCATGCCTTGAACATTCTTTAAAAACAGCAGTCTTTTATATTATAACAGGAAAATGAAGAAACACTCAGTGTTGAAGGAGCTGTTCAACTTGACTGTGACCATGGCCTACCTTTCCACATATTTTTAATTTTTTAATTTTATTTTTTAAATCAGACCATGGATGTTACTCTGGAAACATTAGCCGCCCACTTTGATAGAAGGAGCAACTATTGAAGAGAGAGCCTTCTTTCTGAGGTGTATCGGGACAGCTACACAGATCTTGGTCTCTCTTTACTGGAAATCCACAAGGCATCGCCACACACTCACAATTTCTGCAGTACTTGTCTGCAGAGATTTGAGGCAGCAGGCAAAAAAGACCCCGAAAATACATTTGAAAGCAGGGTTGCAGATTTTGACAGGTACATGGCACATTATCTTAATGGAGACATACCCCTGAAATCTTCAGGTAACAGAAAAGTAGAAAAAGACAGAAAATAAGGAAAATCATTTGACATCTAAAAGCACAGCGCAGAGAGTAGGGGCACATACTCCCTGTGGAGAATTCTAACAATGGCTGTGTACAGTGAGCACACGCTACAAAAGAGCATGTGATAAATCAAACAAAGGCCATTTGCTGGGGCAGGAAGCACATGCTTAATAGGAGTAATATAAACAATGAAAGTGCTCTGGAGGATGTGTACTCACAGTGGTAATTCAAGCAAAGACAGTCTGCTGGGTTCAAGCTTACTGAAACCAAAGACTTACTGGTTTAGGTAGAATCCTCGTGTGGATGCTGTGATGCTCACGTGCCGGTCCTCCATTGTTATCACATACAAGTACATGAGGTCTCCATGCATCTTGCGGTTGCCAGGTGGAGGATTCCAGCCACTCATGGTTAATACTTTGAGGCACTGCAATGGCTAAAAATATGTACCAGAATGTGAAGCCAGTATCTGTCTTCTATCTCAATAAATCTCCAGCCAATATCAACCATAACAAAGCAAAAGGAAAATGCAACTTACCCAGTATGCATCTGTTCTTGGCATGTAGAGCTGTAGAATCTCATGCTTATGCATAGATCGCCATCTAGTGTTGGGCCCGGATGTTTGCACTTTGTTTTTCTTCGAAGAAGTCTTCCTAGTCATGAGGTAGGTGACTCCTCCTTTCGGTGATAGTGCGCATGGTCATCAACTCCATCTTCAGATTGTGTTCCCGCAGAGGGTGAGAGAATGGAGTAGTAGTAAAGAATAGAGATGTCCATGTGTATGTATGAATAGTAACAAGAGAACTACAGCAGCAAAAGGTACCCGGGGAGGTGGGTGGGCGCATGAGATTCTACAGCTCTACATGCCAAGAACAGATGCATACTGGGTAAGTAGCATTTTCCGTTCGAGGCATGTGAGCTGTAGATCACATGCTTATGCATAGACTATACAGCAGTCTCCCCTAAGCGGTGGCTATCCTGTAACTGATGGAGTTGTTTGAAACAGCGTTTTAAGTACTGCTTGGCCCACATTAGCTTGTTGTCTGGCTAACACATCTACACAATAATGCTTGGTGAATGTGTGTGGTGTGGACCATGTTGCAGCTTTGCAGATGTCAGTAATAGGGATGTTCCCTAAGAAAGCCATAGTAGCCCGTAGCTTACGAGTGGAATGTGCTCTAGGGGGTACTGTTAGAGTCCTTTTGGCTTTTGCATAGCAAATCTGAATACATTTAACGATCCACCTAGCAATACCTGATTTGGATATAGGATTGCCCTTGTGAGGGGGTGCGAAAGCGACAAAGAGTTGTTTGGTCTTACGAAAAGATTTCGTTCTTTCAGTGTAACACAACAGTGCTCTTCTAACATCTAAGGTGTGTAGAGCTCGTTCTGCAACGGAGTCAGGTTGAGGGAAGAAAACGGGTAATTCAACAGACTGATTTATGTGAAATGCAGATACTACCTTAGGTAGGAGTTTGGGATTGGTACGAAGAACCACTTTATCTTTGTTTAGCTGGAAAAAGGTTCTTCTATGGTTAGTGCCTGAAGTTCACCCACTCTCCTCAATGAAGTGATTGCAATGAGGAAAGCTCTTTTCCAAGTGAGGAACTGTAGTTCACATTTGTGCATGGGTTCAAATGGTGGGTCCATTAACCTAGTGAGGACTATATTAAGATCCCACACTGGGGCAGGTGGAAGTCTTGGTGGTATAACTCTTTTTAGTCCTTCGATAAATGTTTTGATTACAGGCACTCTAAAGAGCGATAAATGTTGCCTATTTTGAAGATAGGCTGCAGTTGCAGCGAGATGCAGTCTGATGGATGTATAGGCCAATGATGACTGCTGCAAATGTAACAGGTAGCAGATAATGTTTTGTATGGAAGCATCAAGAGGGTTGATGTTATTGTTATTGCAATAGATAACAAATCGCTTCTATTTGGGTGCGTAGCAGGCTCTAGTGGAAGGCCTTCTGGCCTCTTTAATAATGTTCATACAGTCTGGTGGAAGGTTCAGATAACCAAACTCTATGACTTCAGGAGCCAGATCGCGAGGTTCAATTGTTTGGGATCTGGGTGTTTGATTTCTCCATGGCTCTGTGTGAGGAGACTGGGAGTTAATTTTTGATGCGGTACCAGAGAGAGTTCCAACAGGGTTGTGAACCAGGGTTGACGTGCCCATGTTGGAGCTACTAGGATTAGTGTGAGAGATGTTTGCCTGAGTTTCCGAACCACTGATGGAATGAGTGGGAGAGGCGGAAAAGCGTACGCAAATATCCCTGACCAGTTCATCCATAGAGCATTGCCTTTGGATAACGGGTGTGGATACCTGGAGGCGAAGCTTTGGCATTTTGCATTTTGGGGTGTTGCAAACAGATCTATGTGAGGGACTCGCCAAGCTTGGAAGTATGGGTGGAGAACTTGAGGGTGAAGTTCCCATTCGTGTATTTGATACCTCTGCCTGCTGAGGAGGTCCGCAATCTGGTTGTTGACTCCTGGGAGGTGTTCCGCTAGGAGATAGATATTGTGGTGAATAGCCCACCTCCAGATGTCTTGGGCTAAGTGGGACAGTTGGAGAGAGTGTGTCCTCCCCTGTTTCTGTATGTAATACATAGCTGTCATGTTGTCGGTTCGAACCAAGACAGCTTTGCCAGACAGGTGATCTTGAAAGGCTTTGAGAGCTAGAAAGATTGCCATCAGCTCTAAATGATTGATGTGGAGCAACCTTTGCTGGTGGCTCCACAGACCTTGCACTGTGTGTTGTTGAAGATGAGCTCCCCAGCCAGTTAGGGTCGCGTCCACTGTTAATACGGTCTGTGGAACCGGGTCTATGAACGGCCGTCCTTTTGACAAATTTTGTGTGTTCCACCACTGCAGAGAGCGATGAGTACGGCCGCTTACCAACACTAGATCGGTTAATAGACCGTGTGACTGGTTCCACTGACTGGCTAAGCATTCTTGAAGTGGACGCATGTGCAGCCTTGCATGGGGAACGATCATGATGCAAGACGCCATCATTCCCAACAACTGCATAAAAACTGGAGCTGGAAGTGACTGATTGGCTTGAAACTGGAGAATTAACGCCTGAATGTTTCGAATTCTGGCTGCGTTGGGGAACGCCAGAGCTCTTTGAGTATCTAAAGTGGCTCCTAGGTAGTTCTGAGTTTTGGCTGGCTGAAGATGTGATTTTAACACATTGACTGTAAACCCCAGTTGGTGAAGTAACGCACAAGTTACTTACCTTCGGTAACGATATATCTGTAAGAAACATTAGCTAGTGATAGATTCCTTACCTTAGAATTACCCCCAGGCGTCAGACTGGATCCGGAACGTTTTCGTTAGCAGTACCTCTGCACGTCGGAAGGTGGCGTCCGTCGTCGTGGTCGCCGGGATGACGTCGCGGCAGCTACTTAGACGCCACCCTCGCGCACTGACGTCAGTTCTGTACACGACTTTCCGCGCCAGAAACGCAGAGCCATGCAAGATACTGACCACTGGTGCACAAAACTAGGGCCCTGAAGGGATGTCCTTAACCCTAGAAATCAGTTCGCAGAACGGGGAGGATGGGTGGGGCGGTAAGGAATCCATCACTAACTAATGTTTCTTACAGATATATCGTTACCGAAGGTAAGTAACTTGTGCATCTGAAAGAAACACGTTAGTGATAGATTCCTTACCTTAGAATAGATACCCAAGCAATACCACCCCCGGTGGTGGGTCTGCGAACCAAGATCACACCAGAAAGTCCTGGAGAACAGAACGGCCAAAGAAGCCATCTCTCCGGACTTGGCTGTCCAGGCAGTAGTGCTTGGTGAACGTGTGCAGCGATGCCCACGTAGCTGCCTGACAGATGTCGCTTAGAGTAACTCCCCGTCCCAAAGCAGTGGTGGCTGCCGTCGCCCTGGTGAGAGTGGGCGCGCAACCCAACTGGAGGCTTCTTTTTAGCAAAGAGTAACAGGCCTTGATAACCAAGACGACCCACCTGGAGATGGTCCGCTTGTGTACAGCCCTACCTTTCTTGGCGCCCACGTAGCCAACAAAGAGCTTGTCATCCACCCGGAACTGTTTTGTGCAGTCTAGGTAGAAGGAGAGCGCACGTTTTGGGTCCAGACGGTGGAGCCGCTCTTCCTCTCTCGAAGGATGCGGAGGCGGAAAGAAGGTGGGCAAAGTGATGGTTTGGCCAATATGAAAAGATGTAACCACCTTTGGAAGAAAGGATGGACGAGTGCGTAGGACCACTTTGTCCGGATGCATAGCCAGAAATGGAGGCTTAGAAGAAAGAGCCTGGAGCTCACTCACTCTCCTAGCAGAAGTGATGGCCACCAGGAAAGCAGTCTTAAGTGTCAAGAGACGAAGAGGACAGTTATGAAGTGGCTCAAAGGGAGCACACATTAAAAAGGTTTAGACCAGGTTCAAGTCCCACTGAGGCATAACGAAAGGAACCGGAGGAGTGAGATGCGTTATGCCTTTCAGAAAACGATTAACAACAGGGGACTTAAAAAGAGAAGGCTGATCAGGAAGCCTGAGAAAGGCAGAAATGGCCGAAAGATAGCCCTTTAGAGTGCCCAGAGCAGAGCCTTGCTGGGCCAAAGAAAGAAGGAACAAGAGAACCTCAGAAAGAGGGGCAGAAAGGGGATCCACAGCCTTTGCTGTGCACCATGCCACAAATTTGTTCCATCTACAGGCGTATACCGTCTTAGTGGAGGGACGCCTGGCTGCCAAGATGACATCACAGACTTCGGGAGGCAGGTCAAATAACGTCAGTTGCCGCCACTCAATCTCCACGCAAGGAGGTGGAGGCTGGACAAGTTCGGGTGGAGGACCATCCCCTGCTGCCGCGACAAAAGATCCTCCCGAAGAGGCAGACGAATCGGAGGATCGATGGCCATACTGAGTAGCTCGGGATACCATTCTCTTCGTGCCCAATCCGGAGCCACAAGAATGACTTGGGCCTGGTCGCGCCTGATCTTCTTCAGCACTCTGGGCAGAAGTGGTATAGGCGGAAAGGCGTACAGAAGACCGCAACTCCACTCGCGACTTTCGTCGCCTTGCGAGTGCCGCCTTGGAAATTCCAACGCGCAGAATTGCTGACATTGCGCGTTCTCTTCGGTGGCGAACAGATCTAACCAAGGCTCTCCCCACTGTTGAAAGAGTCCTTCCGCCACCTCCGAGTGAAGACGCCATTCGTGATCCATCATGCACCTGCGGCTGAGCTCGTCCGCCCTGGTGTTCAGGGAACCTGCCAGGTGTTGAACCACCAGAGATATGCCCTGATGTTCCAGCCATGTCCAGAGGCGCAGAGCCTCTTGACATAGGGTCCACGACCCCACCCCGCCCTGTTTGTTGCAGTACCACATGGCGGTGGTGTTGTCTGTGAATAACTGCACTACTCTTCCCCGGACAGAGGGAAGGAATGCCTTGAGTGCAAGACGGATCGCCCGAAGCTCCAGGAGGTTGATGTGGAGCCCGGACTCCGCCGGAGACCATAGGAATCTGATCTTCGCCTCTCCCATGTTTCTCTAGAAGGGATGCATCCGTCACCACAGTGTGTTCTGGTTGGGGAAGGGAGAGGGATCTGCCGTTGACCCAATCCTGGTTCGTGAGCCACCACTGCAATTGTCGTGCAGTGCCCTCCGAGATCTGGATGCAATCAGACAGGTTCCCCTGATGCTGCGCCCACTGGAACTTCAAGTCCCACTGCAGAGCCCGCATATGCCACCTGGCATGATCGACCAGCAGGATGCAGGAGGCCATGAGTCCCAACAGCCTCAAGGTCTTCCTGACTGACACCCGGGATAGAGGCTGAAAGATCGGAATCATAGCCCGAATATCCCGGACTCGCTGTTCGGGAGGATAAACCCGAAACTGCGTTGTGTCCAGAACCGCTCCGATGAAGAGGAGCTTCTGAGAGGGAATCAGGTGCGACTTCGGCGCATTGATGGAGAACCCCAGCAAGTGCAGGAGATCGGCCGTAGTCTGGAGGTGGGAGACGACAGCCTGGGGCGAGCCCGCCTTCAACAGCCAGTCGTCGAGATAGGGGAAGACTGGAGCCCCTGATCTGCGCAGATGAGCTGCGACCACCACCATCACTTTCGTGAACACCCGAGGGGCGCTGGTAAGGCCAAAGGGGAGCACGGTGAACTGAAAATGCTCGTGGCCTACCGTGAACCGCAGGTAACGCCGGTAGGCCGGCAGGACGGGGATGTGAAAATAAGCGTCCTGCAGGTCCAACGCTACCATCCAGTCTCCAGGGTCGAGGGCAGACAAGACCTGAGCCAGGGTCAACATCTTGAACTTCTCCTTCCGGAGGAAGCGGTTGACGTTCCTGAGATCCAAGATAGGACGCAGGCCTTTGTCCTTCTTGGGCACCAGAAAGTAGTGGGAATAACAACCACGACCTACTTCTGGGACAGGAACGCGCTCGATGGCTCCCTTGGCCAAGAGAGCCGTAACTTCCTGCTGGAGAAGGGACAGGTGATCCTCCGATATGCGATGGTACTTGGGTGGCATAGAGGGAGGGGTAGTCTCGAAGGGGAGGGAGTAGCCCCTTCGGACGATTTGCAAAACCCACCTGTCCGACGTGATGTTGCACCAGTGGGGGCGGTGATGGCGAATCCTGCCGCCCACTGGTGTTTGGTGGCCCGGAAATGTCGGACTAGGAGGGTTTGGAGGCTGCGGCAGAGGGGGTGGAGGTGGACTGGCCCGCCCACTGGCCCCCAGAACCACGGCGTTAGTTCCCACGTCCCCGCTGGGATGGAAAGTTTTGCGCCGGCCTGTGGCCCTGAAGGGAACGTGGTGGGGCACCCTTCCGTGGCCACGAAAGGGGCGAAAAGCAGAATGTGCAGGACGCAGGGTGGAAAGACCCAAGGACTTGGCCGTAGCCCACGAGTCCTTGAAACGCGTCAATGCACTGTCTGCCTTGTCGCCGAACAGGCGACGGCCATCAAAAGGCATTTCCATCAGGGTGTTCTGGACATCCCCCGAAAAGCCAGTCGTCCTCAACCAGGCGTGGCGTATGATTGCCACCGACGTGGAAATCGTTCTGCCCAGTGAGTCGGCGGTATCCAGCCCACACCGAATGGCGAACTTAGCTGCGTCTCTCCCCTCAGCAACAGCACGGGAGAGCACGGTCCGGGCCTCCTCCGGACACTGAGGCAGAACTAGCGCCACCGAGTCCCACACAGAGTGGGAATAATGGCCCAAGAGGCATGCGGTGTTCACCGACCGCAGCCCTAAGCTGGAGGAAGAAAACAACTTCTTCCCAAGGTGATCCAGCTTCTTGGATTCCCTATCCGGGGGTGCGGTAGGGAAGGCGCTCTGGGACGTCGAGGCTTGGACCACCAAGCTCTCAGGGGAAGGGTGTTGGGAAAGGAACAAGGGGTCGCCCGGAGCCGGGCGGTGGCGTCGGGCAATCATCCTATCCACAGGAGCCCCTGTGGTGGGCTTGGACCAAGTGCCCAAAAGGATATCTGAGATAGCTTCATTAAAAGGCAGCAGGGGCTCCGAAGAGCTCGCTGCCGGTTGAAGTACCTCTGTCAGGAGGTTAGTCCTGACTGCCACCGTAGGAAGCTCGAGGTTAAGAGCCTCGGCCGTCCTACGCAACACCACTGCGTAAGACGCTCCCTCCTCCGTAGCCACGGTAGGAGGAGACAGCATGCCAAGGTCTGGCGAGGTGTCCAAACCACTGGCATCCCCCAGGTCCTCTCTCCAGTCCTGTTCCAGCTGTTCCGTTAAAGGGTCACCTGACCCCTCTCAATCCTCCTCCTCCTCGTCCTCTGGGTGCCAATCTGGCCTAAAAGGGACTCCAGGAGTGAACAGGGGCACAAAAACCCTGCCCGGTGCCGGATCCGCCATCGGTCCGGCGTCAGCCGACGCCAGTCCGGCGCTGTGTCTTCATCCAGAAGGAGGTCGGGGTCGACGCCGGCCGGGAGGCCGGCCGGCGCCGGGCGCGCTAGTGGTGCCGTCGGAAGCGGCGCCGGTGGAGGTGTGACAAGGTCAACCGGCGCCGATCCGGATCCAGGCCTGGATCCACGGGGGGCCTGCGGGGCCGGAGCCGCCGGCAATGAAGGTCCCGGCCCCCAAGCCGAGTCCGCAGGGCCCGAAGGCGTGCCGGCGGGTTCGGGCCGCCCAAAGATGGCATGCATCGCCTCGTAGAACGTACATAGCTGGGCGGGAGTCGCCCCGGGTCCCGGAAAGGGAGGGAAACCCGGAGTCGACTCTTCGGGCTCCGCACGCGGGCCTCGTCGGGTCAGCCGACCGACGAGGAGAAGTCGAAGAGCGACGATGCTTCTTCGACTTCTTTTTGTGCTTCGACTTACCCGACCCCGAGTGCGACGACTTCGATGACTTTGATCCTGACTGATGGTGGCTCCGCGACCGGTCCCTCGACCTCCCTCTGGACCGGGACCTCGAACGGCGCAGAGCCGACTGCCGGCGTTCAAGCAGCTTTCGGGACCGCTCCGGCAAAGCCTTCGGCGTCAACAACCGGCAGTCGGAGCACGACTTGGGGTCGTGGTCGTGCTCCAGGCAGAAAAGGCACACGCGGTGCGGATCCGTCACCGACATCAGTCGGCTACAGGAACCGCAGGCCTTGAATCCTGGCATCCCTCGTGCACCTTACGGAGTCATGAGACTCGAAAAAGACGTCGACAAAAGTCGAGAAAAAACTTAGTCAAAAAATGACTGAGGTACCGCTCTTCCCGGATCTGCGCTGGCTGTCGCGGAAAATGAAAGAACTGACGTCAGCGCGCGAAGGCGGCGTCTAAGTAGCTGCCGCAATGTCATTCCGGCGACCACGACGCCGACGACGGACGCGGAGCCGACCAACGCCACCTTCCGACGTGCAGATGTACTGCTAACGAAAACTTTCCGGATCCAGTCTGACGCCTGGGGGTAATTCTAAGGTAAGGAATCTATCACCAACGTGTTTCTTTCAGATTGAATGGTTACGGAAGTATGCTTGCGGCATTGTTGATACGTGCCGGCTTTGATGAGCCAATCGTCCAGGTATGGGAAGACGTGGATGCTTTGTCTTCTCAGATGAGCAGCTACTACCGCCAGACACTTTGTGAAGAATCTGGGGGCAGTGGTGACTCCGAATGGGAGTACCTTGAATTGGTAATGTTGACCTGCTACCACAAACCTGAGAAATTTGCGGTGAGCCGGTTGGATTGGAATATGAAAGTAGGCGTCCTTTAAGTCTAGAGTAGACAGAAAGTCGCCCTTTTGCAAAAGAGGTAGTACCTGTTGAAGTGTTACCATGTGGAAATGGTCTGACTGTATGTAAAAATTTAGTTCTCCGAGATCTAATATTGGTCTGAGAGAGCCGTCCTTTTTGGGAATTAGGAAGTAAAAGGACTACACGCCCGACCCTTGATGTTGTGGTGGTACGGGCTCTATAGCTCCTTTTGGTAATAGGGATTGTACCTCTTGTTTGAGGAGGTGTATGTGATCCGGTGAAAGTTTGTGTGACTTGGGGGGGAATGTTTGGAGGAGTGTTGATGAACTCCAGGTAGTAACAGTAACCAGAATGGATAATTTGTAGAACCCACTTGTCTGTTGTTATTGACTGCCACTTTGGTAGGAATTGTGACAGTCTTCCCCCGACAGGTGTTAAGTGGTCGGGGGGGGACTATGGGCAAGTCACTGCTTTGTATTGGAGGGGGAGGTACGTGTGTTAGAACCTCTACCTCTGCCTTTGCCGTTGTTCCCTCTGTAACCCCCTCTGAAGTAATTTTTCGAGCCTGAGGGTTGGTTATTGCCCTTATAGGTGGATGCAGTTTCCGAGGAAGTGTTTTTGGACCCTGCCCGATAGAAAGAGCGCCGAAAGGAACCACAGACTTGTGTAGACTGAAGGGCTCCCATAGACTTAGCCACTTCAGTATCTTTTTTCATCTTCTCAAGTTAAGAATCTACCACTGGCCCAAAAAGGTGTTCTTTATCAAAAGATGTGTTCAATATGGAGGCCTGAACCTCAGGTTTGAACCCTGATATGCGTAGCCAGGCGTGTCTTCTTTAAAGAACACTAGTGTTTACCGCTCTGGCAGATGTGTCAGCAGTATCTAGGGAGCACCTAATTTGGTTGTTTGAAATTAATTGTACCAGGTCTTACGCTTTAGATTTATGTTCTTGGGGCAGAAATTGGATGAGTTGTTCCATTTCATCCCAATGCGTAGAGTCATATCTGGCTAGTAACGCTTGTGTATTAGATATGCGCCAGAAGTTAGCTGCCTGAGAGGCTACCCTTTTCCCTGAAGCATCGAGAAGCTTTGACTCCTTATCTGGGGGTGGAGCGTCTCCAGTAGTTTAGGAGTTTGCCCTTTTGCGTGCATTGGAAACTACCAACGAGTCTAAGGGTAATTGTCCTCTTATGTAGACTGGATCAGATGGTGCAGGCTTGTATTTTTTATCCACCCTAGGGGTAAGGATACGTGCCCTGACAGGATCCTTAAATATGTCGTCTACATGCCTGGTCATTCCTTTCAGCATGGGTAACATATGTGTTGACTTTTGTGTGCTGTTCAATGTTTCAAAAAGGAAATCCTCTTCAAGGGATTCTTTATGGAGCTGGACCCCATGGTAATTGGCAGCCCTGCCTAGCAATTCAATATAGCCTACACTGTCGTCTGGTGGAGAGGGCCTGGTAGGATATAGGTCAGGATCATTGTCTGTGGGCGAGTCAGTGTTGTAGTCATCCCACTCATCTGTAGGTCCTGGCTGACCATCATCATTATCATCATCCCCATCACCCTGATTGTCAGGTGTATGTGGTGGTGAGTGCTCAGGTGAAGTTGGCACAGGTAGAGACTGAGGCGAAGGTGGTGATGGAAGAGGAGGAGGAAGAGGAGGAGGAGGGGAAGGGTTTGTTCCAATATTTCTCTTCTTCAATGGAATATGATATTCCTCTTCAGCATTAGTCCTTCTCTTTAGAGTCACTTTAGTGGTAATGTGTCCAGTTTTAGGATGTATGTACAATATTTTCTGTTTTGGGTCCGGTTTTTGGAGCGGATCACCAAAACTGTGCTTTTTAGGTGACTTTGGTGCATCAGTCTGTTTTGGCGCCGAAGTTTTCCGGTGCCGATGGCTTCGGGGTTGGTGTTTTCGGATCCGAGGTGGTTTTCGGTGGTGAGTGGTGAGGTTCGGATCCGGACTTTGGCTTCGATCCCGAAGGCTTTGGCTCGGTACCCGACTTGGCGTGGGGCTTTTCGGAGCCAGAAGGCTTTTTGGTAGGCTTCGGTGCCGAGCCAGAAGGTGGGGCGTCGGAAGCGTGGTCTCGGGCCGACCGGGGCCCGAGGGCGCGGGTTGGTCCGGAGCCTTCTTTTTCTGTTGACTTGGGATTCGGGGCGAGGTAGGGACTGTACTTACAGTACTTTGTCCATGCGGGATGTCTTCATCCTGGTCGGAGCCATCGTCGAAAAAGGGAGATCTGTTCCTGTTCCTCCTCGGCTCCGATAGCGTCGCCGGCTTCTTCATCAGATTCAGGTCCGAAGAGGTCCGAAATGGAGCCTGTGTGTTGGCTCTGCATGTCGCGTTGTCGAGCCCGACGGTCGCGAAGAGTCTTTTTGGAGGGGAAAGCTCGGCACGCGTCGCAGTCCTGTTCACTGTGTTCTGGTGACAAACCCAGGTTGCACACTTCGTGCGAGTCGATGCGTGGGTATTTCGCGTGGCACCGAGGACAGAATTTAAAGGGAGTTTGTTCCATCGACTGCGAGTCGAACCGGGGGCTAGGCCCGACGGCCTACCACGAGCTCTCCGATCGAAATAGGGTTTTTGTCAATAAACAATATACGCGAAGAATGGAATACGCGATCGGAAACAATACCGTTGAGGGTGAGTGTTCTACGCACCGAGGGAAACCGAAGGATCGGCGTCGAACCGGAGCGCAGCGAGTAACATCCGAACCCGATGGCGGAAAAAACAATCTGAAGATGGAGTCGATGACCATGCGCACTATCACCGAAAGGAGGAGTCACCTACCTCATGACTAGGAAGACTTCTTCGAAGAAAAACAAAGTGCAAACATCCGGGCCCAACACTAGATGGCGATCTATGCATAAGCATGTGATCTACAGCTCACATGCCTCGAACACACAGACACATGAAATGAGGGAAAAGCTAGAGAAATCAAAGACCTTTCAAAGAGCATTTACCTTATTTACCTTTTATGGCTGCAGTGGCCTTAGTTCATAGGCTTCTCCTTATTACCAACTATTTAGAACCCGGAGTTGTGCTAGGATGGGAAGGAAACTGATGTGGGCAGTGAAATAGCTTGTGGGTAATAAGCCTGCCCAAGAGGGGAAGCTGGTGGTGTCGGGGAGGTGGGGGATGAAAAGACAGTGAGGGAGAAAGAAAGAGGGTAATATCAGTTATCAGTGCTCAGAGGCAGTTCAACTGCCCAACTTAGATGCATTGAAGGCTATGCACAAACATCTTTTAGGTGCATGGACTCGTCGCCAGCACCTTCTGTGACTCCAGTGATACCTAGACCCTTAGCTCCCATGCAAGTCTCACCCTTCCGTTCAGAATATGTAAAGTGGTCTGGAAATACCAATATGGTTCTAACCTAGAATGGGATGGTGGAAACAGAAGGAAACAAATTAATTTCCAGGACTATAGATAATACCTTTTTTTTACTCTTTCATCCAGCTCCACTACTCCAAATAAATATCAGAAAACACTTACCATTCGTTCAGAGTACTAAAAAAACACAAGTGTAGAACACGTGGTTTTACAACATCCATACATATATTTACCTCCTTTTCAATGTAGATGGCATCTGATTGGTCGGCTAACACATTTCACAATTTAATTAGCTACTCAACTTTGCAAAATGATCAACAGGTGTTCTTATGAAAGAAAATGTTGAGTGTTTTGTAAAACTCCACAAAATCCTTTGTAATATGCAAAGTACTCAAAAGCAGAATGCTGCCAGGTGTTAATTGTGTGCACACTCAAATCAAATCTGCCCAGGTAAAGTAAGGGCAGGTGCCTTTATACTGGCTTGCACCCCTTGCTCTCACCAACTACAAATTCCTGTGCAAATCACTGGGTGTACTTTACAAGCGAATTAAAGGATTTACCAAATAAGATGCTTGGTAAAGTTTGGATAAACTCAATCAATAGCTTCTTTTAGTAGGTCATTCAGCCTCTGAAGTTGCATACAGTCTGCTGATGCTCACCTTGCAATCCCGGTTCTGTGGCTGGAGGGGGCAGAGGGGTAGCTCTTTACTGCCAGGCAGGATGTGGTCAGGAGGGGTGCAGTCAATCTGCTCCAATTCGATGCCTTTCTTCTTTCGTTTAACACCATCTTCAGAAACACAAAGTGGAGAATCTGTTAAAACAAATGACTGCAGAAGGCATGCACCAGCGTTACTCGTGCAGCCCTCCTTTTGCTCTCTTTTACTGTGTTGTAAAATAGCAGTGATACCAAGCGTCATCTGAATTCAAAGGGAGAAAAGTTTGCATAACCTCAACATTCCAGAACCAAAGCACCCACCCCTTCTGATCTACAGAATACATCCTGACCATTTGGTCTTGGTGGTTTACCTAATCCGATCTCATTTTCATCAATTCAGCAATTCTAAGCACCCCAGTAGCAGAAGCTATAGCTGCCCTGTCCAGTGCCATTCAGAATAGACCAACTGCCAATGATATAGTAACAATATGAACAACAGTGAGTAGAGCAGTGTAGAGTTTATCTCCTGCTGCAGTTCATGTAATGACTGAGATGTAAGGCTTCTGATATGCCCACAAGCTAGAGAAGAAGCAGGACATACAACTTGTGGCACTGTTCATCAGACCTATTCAACAGTAACAAAAGCTCCAAGCAAGTGTTTAACAATCACGTCAATCAGAAGTATTGAAAGGTATACATTTTAAAATGGTAGCAAGAAAGGCCACGTTACACACCTAGTGATTTATACAGTTGTTGACCAAGACTCTATTTTTCTAGGCTGATTAGATGCTTTCAGTCACTGGGACGGTCCAAGAATACTCAACAGTACTGTAGACAAGTCTTTGAAAGCATTGGGGCATACATACTCAGCCGGGCCCCAGCTTCACTGCTTTTGATGCATTTTGGTTGCCACTAGATCGGCTTATTTTCATAATATAAATAAACCAGAAAGGAAGCTTGACTGGTGAGTGTCTACAATCCACTCCAAAAATGCCTCACTTCTGTCCAATCTTATCTTTTCAACGCTGCACAACATAATCTAACCATCTCTCGTCAAAGTTTTTTGTGAGCAATTTGAACATCCGCTCAGATGCCACAGCAAATATAGTCAGCACATATGGATATGGATTCCCTTAGTTTGGTACTCTTGACCTTCTGTTCTCCCTGATCCCTGAGCTCCAGCTGCTAGGATTCCAACACACGTACCCTGGATAGTAAGCCAGACAGCTGACCTAAGATTTCCATGACATCCTAGGGAGAAACTAAAAACAAAATATAGCCCAAAGAATTCACTTGACTGCTCCTCAAAATGCCAGATCCACACCTGGAAACTGCTCGAAACATTCTAATTACTGGGAATCCAAATGAATCACAGGTCTAGATACTCTGGCTCCCATCTCCACCCACCGACTATGATTCTTCAGTAAATGTAGGTCAGCAAGAAGATGCCACACAAACTCAACTAGGTCCCACTGCACAGTGTACAGGCATCAATTTCAAATGTTTGCGATAAAAAGGTAGGTAATGAAAGGGTTCTTCGTGAAATGCATAGCGCTCATGATGAATTAAATTTATGATATAATTAAACTGATATATTTTGCATAAAGGTATTTGACTACAAAAATAGAAACAATCTTTGAAGAATGGTCAAGCACACCAGTGCTGGATTAGTAGACACACCAAGTTTTCCTTTGTGGTTTATATACTTGATGCTAGGATTCGGGGATGAAGCGATCAGATCCTAGTTGCATGCAAAGTTTATTTGGAGAAAATAAGATAGTGAGCCTCGGGAACTGTCTTTACATTCTCTGCAAGACAGTTCACCAGGCACAGTCTAGAATCTACAAATGTCAAATGTGAATGTGCCAGAAAAATATATGTTCATTTACAAACTTGCATTGATACGGCCTCAAATTCAATATTCCCCATCTTTACAAAAATGGGATCTGCCGCTTGCCAGCCAGCATGCCAAACCCTTCACCCGTGTAATAACCTTTCGTCATTTTTTTTTTTTTTAACAACAAAATCAACAACATTAGATGCATAACCACATCTATACCACAGCTATGGAGATTGCTCTTGCCCTATGCAACTCCACTGCACAAGTTTGCACCCTGCTCAGAAACAGATATTAGTAATGCACTAATCTTTTCATAATTACTTGGCATGACTGCACTGTGGAACGCATTAACTCACTCATTTCCTCACTCTCCAGTGAAGGTCCTCAAACATGCAATCACCACTGCTAGCCTAAAGAAAACTACTGCAGACCCACACAATCTTTACACCTACATGCTCATCTCAAGACTACTTACAGTTCCTAAATGGCTGGAAACGGATCTGCAATCATGTTGGAGGCCCATTAATGGACACCAAGTGCTGACATAGGCCTGGAATACTCCGGACTGGCCTGAAGTTTGTCTATCATCACTGATGCAAAAATCCTAGTGACCTTAGGAATGTGGAGTGTAACAAAAGGCTTTCTTATGTGCATGCCACTTACACACAACAGCTCAAATTCAGCATGAAACCAATGTCCCAACTGGGGAAAGTACCCTCCAAATGTAAAGGTGAGACTAGATTCTAGGGCCAGACCTCCGCTGGGCATATAGCTTACAAGGCTAGTTCCTGTACAGAAAGGATGAGATCAAAAGACATCCTACACACAGTTTCTGGGAAAGACAATTACAACAAAACATTAAGAGACGGAGCCAACGGTGACCGTCGCAACTGATAAACAGAGCCTAAGAGAGCTCTCCACAGAATAAACATCGTGCCGAGCTCAACGCAAAAAAGATTTTCATTGGGCACACTAGTAAATGGTATTACTGAAGAAACCAGGTAGTGAGCCATGAGCCTGATGTTTTTATATTTTAAGAGCATTGTTATTTTGCTATGCAACCTTTTGTTTTACTGTTTCAGCTTTCTTGGTATATTTATCTGCTTCCTCCTGCCCACTACTGACTTCGAAGCCGTTTGGAGGCGAGTGGGCTCTACAGACTGGCTTTTGAGGTTACATAACTATAGCTCTCAAACTACTAAATCTCCCTCCCCAGAGCACATAGCAAGCTATCCAGGTGAAAGGTGGAGAGTTTTAGGATGATGTCTTGTGACAACTTCCCTGTTTAGACCTCTAAGGATCATGTATGGCCTAAACCAGATCTCCTGTTCTCTCATCTTCTACGCTCTCCTTCCCTTTCATTTAACCTAGTACCTTTCTCCCACAGAAGTCCTTAACCTGATCACAGAGTATACCAATCATTCAAAAGCTGCATTTTAGCCGGGCTTAGTGTCCATCTCAATAATCCAAATATACTCCACTTACACCTAACCAGTGCTTGTTGGCTTGGATACCCGATGGCGATGAGACTATCCTAATACTCTACATGTTGTACCTAGTAGCTCCTTCCTCAACCTTCACATGCACAACCAGAATATCTATTTTGCAACAAGCCAGACCTATGGTGGCTTAAAAATGCCTCCAGAGGGAGGGTATCTATCGCTCCTTGGTGGATTCCACACAGCTTTGCCTGCTGGCTTAAGAGTGCCTCCAGGTGCTGGGTACCTATTGTTTAACGATGGTTTCCATATGGTGTTTTATTGGTAGCTTAACCATGCCTCCAGGGGTTGGGCAGCTATCGCCCAAGGATGGACTACATACAGTGTTTTATTGGCTTAACAGTGACTCTATGGATTGGTGGGCACCTATTGTTTCTGGATGGACCATATCATGTTTTATTGGTGGCTTAACAATGCCTCTGGGTTCAACTCCTATTTACTTCCTGGTAGACTTCACACAAAGAGTTATGCTTCTATCCCACCTGGGTGGATACTGATCAATCCTGAATTAGTGGGAGCTCCCCTCCTATGCAAACATGCAAGCACTGGAACATGCTACAAATATGTGAAGGATTTTCAACAGCTTCCTTGAACTTGTAAAAAGACTTGGCTGCTTCTAGAACTGGGACTCAATTGACTTGTACTATAATTGATATTGGTTTGTACATGCTGCCTGCAAGACTATCCTTCACATTGCTTTTGCTGACCACTTCCTGTTTAAGGCACTGCTACACATGCCCACAACAAGACAGGAGCACATATTCCTGGCCTCACGTATGACACGGAAACACACTATTCAAGGGTGACACATTTAACACCATCCTTCTTTGTTCATGCACAACAGAGTAGTTTCTCTACCAATCAGAAAGTGCTTCTGGCTCCATAAAGCAAAGGCGCTACACAAATGCTACATTAAATACAATATCAACCCGCTCACAACAATGCTTGACCGAAAACATAACCAAAATAATACAACCCCTGCATTTGAATGTACACACTGAAAAAAATCTATGAGAGTTCTCACCTCCTAGATCCCCATCAGTGAAGACACTCAGAAAGGAAAGTGAGTTGCAGTCCACACCATTGAAGGAGTCTGACGGATCTAGGCTCTTCAGAAGATCTCGGATGTGTCGGACGTGGATTCGTGCTTCACGCACTGTGTAGGGCTCTGCAAAATAAAGAAAGACAAGCTAAAAGTTTGCTTTTCCAGTGATTTCCCTTCCTTTTTGTCAAATGTATTTATTATTAATTAAAGGCCTTTATAAAGCATTCCAGGTCACCTTTCAGTTAATTTAGAGCACTTGACGGGAAAAATATAGCTTGCAGCCAGTAGGGGATATACAAGTTCAGTCTAACATGCTGAAACACGTCTGATAATCTTCGAACATGACCCCTTCTCTACATTAAGTACAGTCAAAGGCAAATATGAATTATTGTGATTTCAAAAGTTTCCTGAACCTCTTGTCACGGAGTTCGGATCTCAAATTTGGACTAAGTGGAGTTTTAGAGTTTAGGTCTTTATTACTTTCATGGTTCATTCACTTGAACAACTCCTGGCTAATCAAGTGGGCAGGCAGAATTCTATGGTTGGGACATATTGAGAAGTAACTTTCTGCAGGTAGAAAGTGCTTGTGCCCCAGTATACTAGATGGACATTGCACATGACTTTAAATGTGATTCTAGCATCTCTTGGGATGCAGTGGAGTACTTTCAAGGCAGGGGTGATACATCCTGGTTGCTGGATTTTTTGGAGCCTGAAAAATTGTTTTGTTGGGGAGACTGGACGAGGTAATAGCCGAGATGTTCCCTGATGAGGACTCATGGCACTTCAACTCAGTGGTCAGTGTGGATAAGTGAGATGATTTTTTGAAGAACAAAGAGCTGCATATTTGATATTTGTCTGTCACTGTATCAATTTGGGGAACAACTTGGCACAAAAAAGATGTGACAGATTCTTTACTTTTGATGAGGTGCACAAAGGGGTTTCAAGGCAATAAAGCCAGTGACAGAGTAGGGGAGAAGGGTTCAATGAAATTTGAAACTAGTATCTCTGTCTTGACACCAATGATACACATGAAGTTCTCCTTCATCCAATGTAAGAAATGGGACAAATATGAAGAGATGTTTATTGAATTGTCTAGTTTACTTTCGAAGCAGAAGGGGATTTGTGTATTGTCCGCATCAATTTGGAAGTTCATCTGGTAATGTTAAAGGAGCTGCACCACAGATCATAGGCATACAATGAAAAGAAAGTATCACAGAGATAATCCTTGAAAGGATGTTGTAAGGCACTGGTTGCATGGATGATTTGAATGATCCAATCATGACCATTTTGGTGCTGTGGGCAGAAGCACAGGTCTGGATATGAATGCCCAATGTTTGATTTTATCCAGCAGGACTGAAGACATCGAGCAAAACCAGGACACAGCAAATATTTTGTTTTGAAGCAAGAAGTGCACTTTTGCTGTGATGGAGAACATTTTATTCTCTTGCAAGTCACACTATTTCCTTCCTTCCCGAATAGCTATCTTCTTCCCTTACCCAGATTTCTCTGGGCACAGAATATATGTGGTGAAATTAAGAATCCTGTGTGAGGAAGAATTACATGCTCTGGTGCAAGTTGAGATTGCATGTGTGTCATTTCTTCTCTTTGAGCTGTTAGGGTTGTGAGTGAGAAGATACAGATCTGGGGTACACCACATTCTCAGAGAATAGGAGTAATCATTCCGGTCACATATGCAGGTCAACATCTGGCCTACTGGATCACAATTGAGCAGCATCCATTTAATCAATTAATATTGCTCCCAATTGCCAGGCTAGGCTTTAGATGTCACTTCTAAGCTACATCTATAGAAAGTAAATATAACCTCAATGTATAGACACATCCAAGAAAATACTTATCGAAAACACATTATATGTAGAGTCGACAATGCAAAAGAAAATAGGGTAAATAGGTTTTGCACAGTTTTGTTCCATATTCATTAGTGAATAGTGCAAACTGGGGTTTCTCCAATCTATATTTAGTGATTAGGTTTGTGCCATGTCAGAAAGTAAAGTACAGAAGGAAAAGTTAATTAACGATGTTTCTGGTGGATACTCTATCTACCTGCAAATTCCTCACCTGCAGAACAGTCCCGAGGCGTCAGACTTGATCCAGAAAACTTTAAAGCCATGATGCCGCCAGTAAACAGACGCTAGACTCAGTCAGCGCTGAAGTGACATCAGGAAACGTCCCTGAGTCCATAAAGCGCTCGCTTAAGCGCATCGACGTCTGTTTCCCTCTGTTTTTGCCAAATTTTTGAGGCGAGGGAGGAGTGAAAAGTCACGAAAGTTTGCAGTACCAATAGATAGAATTAGAATAGAACTTTATTAACTGTCCCTGCAAGTCATCCATCAAAACGGGGAGGCAACGGATCGGTGAGGAAGCTGCAGGTAGATAGGAGTATCCACCAGAAACACTGTTATTGCAGGTAAGTAACTTTTCCTTCTGATGGATACTTCCACCTGCAGATTCCTCACCTGTAGAGCAGATTTCACAGCAATACCCTGCCCAAGAGGAGGGTTGATGGATCATTGAGAGCAGGAAGTCCTGCAAGACGGATCTAATAAAAAGTGTCTGTCCCTGCATACCTCTGCATCAAGGCAGTAGTGTCTCACAAAGGTGTGCAAGGAAGCCCACGTTACCGATTTACATATTTCTGCAATGTGGACACCTTGAGCCAGTGCTGAAGTTGTGGACTTAGCCCTGTGGAATTGGATTCGATTTCTTGAGGCAACTCCTTCTGGCGAGGATGTAGCAGATTTTAAAGTTGAGGATGATCCATCTTCTGAACTGCTTTTCCCTTCTTGGCTCCACAATTGCCCACGAAGAGCTGGTCATCGGCACGATAATCTCTGGTGCGAGCCAGATTGTAATTAACCGCACACCTCAGATCCAACAGATGCAACCGTTCCTCCTTCTTGGAAGGATGAGGTGGTGGGTATAAGGCTAATGGATTGGTCTAGGTGAAAGGGAGTGATCACCTGGGGAAGGAAAGCAGCCCTCGTACGTAACACCAACTTGTCATGGAATAAAGTAGTGAATGGGGGACAACAGCTCAAGGCCTGTAACTCACGGACATGTCTAGCAGACATAATAGCAACCAAAAATACTGTTTTGAGAGTCAACATGCGCAGTGTACAACTGTGGAGAGATTCAAACAGAGTCCCCATTAAAAACGTAAGAACCAAATTCAAATCCCACTGAGGAACTACAAATGGAGTGGGAGCATAAAGGTTAGTCAGTCCTTTGAGAAAACATAAGACAACAAGAGACTTAAATAGGGATGGCTGATCCGACAGGCATAGGAAAGCAGGCAAGGTGGCTAAATAACCCTTCACACTGCCAACGGCACACCCTCTTTGAGCTAGGGAGAGTGCTAACTGCAGCACTTGGGATTGAATTGGCCTGTCAGGGATCCACACCGCTGTCCGCACAACAACCAACAAAGTTGTCCCATCTGCTGGAGTACACAGAGTTAGTGGAGGGGTGACTCGCAGACAATATAACGTCTACCACATCCGGTGGCAAGTGAAAGGAGTTCAACTGTCCCTGCTCAATCTCCAAGCATGAAGGTGGAGGCCTTGGAGATTGGGGAGCAGAACCAGTCCCTTTGGCTGGGAGAGAAAGTCCGGCCTGAATGGCAGGTGAAGCAGGGGACGTGTGGAGAAGTGCAGGAGGTCTGCAAACTACACCAGTCTCGGACAATCCAGGGCAATAAGAATAACTTGGGCCCAGTCTTGGCGAATGTTCCTCAGAACCCAAAGAATCAAGGGTATGGGGCGAAACGAGTAATGCAGCTGAAAGTTCCACCTCAACTAAAACGCGTCCCGTAAGGCCGCCCTCGACTGCAGATACCGAAGGGTGCAGAATTGCTGCCACAGAGTATTTTCTGAAGATTTGAAATAAGTTCATCTGGGAAGTGCCCCCTAGGCGAAGATGTCCTGGACTACCGCTGGCAGAAGAGTCACTCGTATTCGGCACTGGCTCGGGCTGTCAGCTCTGACGTTCAGGGGACCCGCTAGGTGATTGCCGGTCAACCAGATCCCTTGGTAGTGTGCCCAAAACCACAGTCTCAAAGCCTCCAGACAAAGGAGGTGAGACCCTACTCCCCCTTGCTTGTTCACATACCACATTGCAATTGTGTTGTCCGTCAAGATCTGGACGGACCGACCTCGGATGGAGGGAAGAAGACTGAGTGCCAGCCTCCCTGCCTGCAATTCTAGCAGATTGATGTGAAGAACCTGCTCTGCCGGAGACCAGAGCCCTCTGATTTCCAGATCCTCCAGATGAGGTCCCCACCCCAGAGTGGAAGCATCCATCACTAATGTAGTCATGGACAAAAAAGGAGTAAAGGCCATTCCATATGTCAGATTCACCTTGTTCCCCCACCAAGCCACATCCACCACAGCGCTGGGGGAGATCATGATGGAACCAGATAGGTCTCCACTGTACTGTAGCCACTCGCTGAGGAGGCACCACTGCAGGTCACTGCATGTGCCAACGTTCGTACGCAATTAGGAGAATGCAGAAAGCCAAGAGACATAGGAATCACAAGATTCTAAGGACTGGAACCTTCACGCCAGACTGGAAAAGTGGAATTGTTTCCTGGATGTCTGTTATGCTCTGTAGAGGAGGGAAGGCGCGGAGAAGAGTAGTGTCCAGTACCGATCCTATGAACTGAAGGTGTTGGCAGGGCCACAGGCGAGAGCTGGACACGTTGATCAAGGAGCACAGATCGAACAACAGAGACATCATCGAACGCAGGTGGTGAAATATCATCTTTGAGGAGCCAGTCATCCAGATACAGGAAGATCGGCACACCTGACCATCTGAGATGGACCGCAACCACTGCCATCACCTTGGTGAAGACTCGAGGTGCCGAAGTCAATCCAAAAGGAAGTAAAGCAAACTGGTAGTGCGTCGAACCCACCACAAAGTGCGAGTACTTCCGATGGGACCACAGGATAGGGATGAGTAAGTAGCTCTCCTGCAGGTCCAGAGACAACATCCAGTCTCCAAGCTCCAACGCCAGAAGAACTTGAGCCAGGCTCAGCCTCGTGAACTTCTCCTTTTTGAGGATGAAATTCAGGCTCCTAAAATATAGAATGGGATGCAGGTTGCCATCCTTCTTGGGCACCAGGAAGTAAAGTACGTAGCAACCTTGGCCTATTTCCTTTTCTGGCACCAACTCCACCGCTCCTTTCAGAAGGAGAGTAGTTACTTCTTGCTGTAGAATGGTTAAATGATCGGGAGGTGGGGAAGAGGGAGCAGGTGGGATGGAAGGTGGTATTTGAAGGTGGGAAAGGGTGTAGCCCTTTTCTATAATCTGCAAGGCCCACCAGCCTGAAGTAATGGCCTTCAAATCAGGAAGAAAATGGGACACCCACCCTCCAATAGGCTCGGAGTGAGGTTGGAGCGACAAAAAAGGTTTGCTTTCCTTGAGGCGCGGGGGAGGAAGAAGAGGAGGATGAAGGTTGCAAGTTGGATCTACAGCCTGCTCCTCTAGCATGATCCCTGTATTGCCGAACGAGGGTCCTAAGTTGTTACTGGGGGGCTGAAATTGCTTGGAACGCAAGGATTCTCTCCTAAAGCCACAAAAGCAGCGAAAGGACTGAAAATACTTGGTTGTTTGTGTCAGCTGAAGACCCAGTGAACGTGCCATGGCCCTTGAGGCTTCAAACCGTTCCAACACCAAATCTACCTCATCACCGAAGAGGGGCACTCCATAGAAAGGAAGATCCATTAGACTGGACTGAAGGTAAGAAGAGAAATTAGAAGTCGGGAGCCAAGCATGGCAATGGATGGAGACAGAGCTGCCTATGGTCTGGGCGACAGAATCACCTGTGTCAAGACCAGATTTAATAATGTGGCGGAAAGTGTTTTGATCATCGGAGATGATCTCCTAAAATGGTCTTTCATGTCTGGAGGGATATGTGGCAGCATCATATGGGCCATGTCCCATAAAGTATGGCTATATCTGGCCAGAAGACAATTGGCATTTAACAATTTTAAGGCCTTACTTCCGGCTGAAAAGGATTTCTTGCCCCAAGTCGCCAGTCTTTGCGACTCCCTATCCAATGGTACTGTGGGAAAAGCTTCACCCAACTGCGAACTGGAGAAGGATACCTGTATCACTAGGCTCTCTGGTGAAGGATGTGTGGAAAGAAATGGTGGATCGCCCTGTGCTGAGCGGTCAAGGCGAGCAATAAGCTAAATGATTTCCGGGTTAAATGATGGCTTCTCCCAAGCAGCCAGGACAGCAACCAGTAATGCCTCAATAAAAGGCAACAAGTGTTCTGATGTGGTCGAGGATGGCAATAAAACCTCTGTGAGGACATTAGTTTTTGTTTCATTCAATGGGTAGATCCAAGACCTCTGTAGCATTCAAAATAATGTTATGACTTCGCATCCGGCCCTGATGGAGGCGATGGTGGTGGTGGACATGATGGTGGGATAACGAGTCTTGTAAAGCGCAACAGCCACCCAAAAACGGCCCTCCCGGCGTTGATAGAAGGAACCAGCTACAAAATAGATTGAACTGATAAGTAAGTCACTATATGAAGAGGTGAGTCTTAAGTTGTTTCCTAAAACTTAACAAATCGTTGTTCAGCCGGAGTCGAACAGGCAGGAAGTTCCACAATTTGGCCACCACGTAAACAAATGAGCAGCCACCTCCTCTTGCTCTCTTGATACTGGGAACATCAAGAAGGGTGAGGTTGTTTGATCTCAATGCTCTGGAGGCTGTGTGTGGAGTCACGAGGTGCTGGAGAATATGTGTACCTGCAGAGTGTTTTAATCTATGTGCAATACAAAGGGCTTTAAGCTCAGTTCTTTTTTTGACCTGCAGCCAATGCAGTGCCGCAAGTGCTGGATGTGCAAAGTTCCTTTTCGGTGGTGGCGGAGGCAGCGGGGCTGGCCATGAGGACGGTTGCGGTGCAGAGTATGAGTGTGCTGGATCAAAGCAGGTCAGAGATACCAGATCTGAAGGTGCGGCGCCGAACGCATTGGATGAAACGACATGAACAGCGGAAGCCATGCTGGAGCCATCGACCCCGAGGGGAGCTCCGTATGACTTCGATTCCTTCGCAAAGATGTTGTACATGGCAGTGAGAAATGCCGCTGGATCCGAGCCTGGCATCGGAAAGGCAGGGAGCTGTTGCGCTGAAGGTTCAGGAGCCGAAGGTTCCTGCGCAATGGAAGTCTGACTGGAGCTGGTCCTAGTGGAGGAGCAGGGCCGCAAGCAAGATCCTTAGCTTAGATGAATTCCCTGTGTGAGTCGGAGAACGTCTGGAAGACCTACCTTTAGACTTTTTGGATTTCTTGTGGTGTCTCCTCAGTTTGGTGGTCGAGGAAGACTGAGAATAGTGTAGAGATTGCTTTCGGCATCGATGGTCATGCATGGTAAGAGCCATAAAGAGTTTGACCTCCAACTTCTTGATGGCATTGCGATTCATGCTAAGACAGGAAGAACAAGATTTTGGTGTCAAGATCCGAGTCAAATCACCATAAACAAATGGAATGGGGGTCCATGATGGACATTTGTCCCTCAAAATCCCTACAGGGTTTGAAACTCAATTTCTTAGGTGGAGACATTGATACTGCTTAGAAATTTTTTGTGTGAGGAAAAAAACTCAGTATTCAAAGCAATGGATCCACGTCAAAGGCATGGAAAAAAGAACTGGCATTAATGCGCTGGAGTGGGTGCTTTATGGACTCTGGGACGTTGCCTAGTGTCACTTTCGGCGCTGGCTGAGTCTAGCGCCCTCTACTGGTGGTATCAAGGCTTTTACGTTTTCTGGATCCAGTTTGACGCCTGGGGAATGTGCTACAGGTGAGGAATCTGCAGGTACAAGTATCCATCACAATTTGATTTATTTTGAAAGGGAATAGAACAAATACATTTTCTGGACTTTTACAACGGGAAATGGAAACTACATTTTAGACTATTATAGCTGAAAACAAACGTGTGCCATTTTATTTTTTATGCAAAGGTGTTTGTTAAAACTTCTATTTCACAAGTGAAACAAAATATACACAATATGTGTTCAATTTTCTACAGTTGTGTCTTGGAATAAGAATGTTTTTGGATATGGAAAGGAGTAAAAACTATTTGTTGCACTCTCTTTTAAAGAGCAGTAAAAATAGTGCAATAATTATTAGTTCAAATTTTTGCACCAGTACAACCAGCACATGATAGGACCCTAGGTGAATCTCTTTGGTATTCGAGGTAATGAGACACAGTTCTATCGCTATCTCCAAGGTACACACAAAAGGGTCAGGTGGATCCTTGGTTACCAAGCAGTTGACAGAAGCAGATTCCCTTTGTTTCCTTCGCTTGGAGTTCTAGGAGACAAAAGCATATGCTGAGCTCTGGTCTAAGAGCAAACTCTTGCAAAATCGAACCACTCTGTCGTACAAGGTCTTTTAACTGAATCTTTCTGCGCTGATGGAAGAGATTAGTGTCATCATTAGACCTATACACGTATGATTATTAAAGAATTCTTTTTTTAGAAACTGTGTGTGGAGTAGTTTCTTTTTAATAGCATTTTATTGACATTTAAACAAAAGTTCTGAGCAGCATGTTGAAGCAATATCCCAACAAAAGTGAAAACCAACAGCTGATCTAACCTCTACCCTACAACCGTCTTGATATGGATGCAGTTCATGAGGGTTAGGTTTCAGGTAGAGTTCTAGAATCTTAATTCTTTACATCACACTTTAGGCACCTTTTCAGTTGCAGAATCTCAAAACCTCATCACTCCATTGCTGAAAATATTCCCCCGATGTCCATAATCACGGAGTTTTGGCTAGCTGTATCTCTCATTCAACAGAGTAAATAAAACACCATGTGTAACAAATACCCCAGATTTTCCACCTTTTCTGGACCCTATTTCTTGCTGGTTTTTTTAAATTTAAACTCTGTGCTCTTTATCCCTGCTAAACAGGAGTGAAATGCCTGTGCTCTCCTTTTAAACATGGTCAAATTGGCTTACTCCCGACTGGCATATGTAAAAAGCCTATAAGTCCCTGGTATATGGTGAAGGAAATATACTGAGGACCTAAAAGTTAAATGCCAACTGTGGACTGCAGCACCTATGGTGCCTACCACTCTATTGGCCTGTAACACATGGCTTCAGGCCTACCATGTGTATGTAGTCTGACTACAGCAGCATAGAAGCTGCTGTGCAACCTGTAAAAATAACCCTTTTTGCCCAACGGGAAACCAGACTTTTAAATATTAACAAGTCACCCTTAAGTACATCTTGTCACCCACAAGGTAGGGTATCTGATATTTAAAAGTGGAACATGTGCGAAATTAAAGATGGGATGTTCCTCGAGGAGATGGACTACAAGAGCTATTTTCACAAGCAGTACCGCAGTTGGAACCCAAAAAATGTCAAGGTACAGATAATAAACTTTAACCTGTAACTTTTAACAGAAAACTTATAAAATAGTAATTTGGGGACTAATTTTCGAACTTATTTAAAGTCCAATTCATTGTTGAAGTTAGATTTTTAATTATTTAGGAAAAATTGCTTTTAGAAAATTATGTTTTCCCTGTCTGAAGCTCCAAAAGGCTAATTTGCATTAGCCTGTCTGCATTTGCCCAGCAAGTGCCTGGCCTTAATGAGGTGTGAAAAATGCTCCAAGATTAGAACAATGACTTAGGCCTGATGACATGATGGACTACATGTGGGGCATTTGCTAGTTATCAGCCCAGGAAGGACAGCTGGGGTGGACTCTGGAACTTAGTTAACTTGAAAGGGACTGAGCTGAGGCCTCATAGTTTAGTGTATGGAGAGACCTGAAGAAAGGAAAGACTTTGTTCCCAAGGCCCACACTAGCCAGGCTGGCTCATAACCAAGTGGGAGGGAAGCTACCTTCAGAACTGGTTTGGAGCAGACGCAGTGGAGGAGACTGCTCCTTTCCCAGGCTACACTTTTGGGCTGGCACAAGAGCTCTGCACAAGGGGTGGTGTGGGTAGGAGAAGGGGTTGAGGGGCTCCAGCTTGAATTTTAGGAGTGAGGGCACTGTGGGATTCAGTAGAGCAAACAGGAACTGCTGAAAATGTGGGTATGGTTGGCCCTGGGAACCTTTACCCCATTGGTTTGGGAGAAGCCAGGAGTCACCCCCACTCACTTGCTAGTGTCAACCATAAATGTGGAATCCCAAGGCACTCTACTGAGAATGCTTTCTGGAACTGCGGAAAATCTGAAAAGGACTCGACCTGCTGTGTGTGACCTGGGAGGAACCCTGAAGGATTGGACCTGCTCCCTCTTGTACCTCGGACAAAGAAGTGGACTTTAATGGTCAGCTGGCTGATATCCCGTGTGGCTACAGGGACATAAGACACAAAAAGGCATTTTTCCTGAAGTAACTAGTTGACCAGTACCACTGGACCTTGCTGGTGGCCTCTGCTGGAGTAAGTCCTGGCCGTAAACTAAGATAGTGCACTTATTACGATACCATAAAGGAGAATACTTGCCTTCCACCACTTTCAACAGTGCCCCCTCCTGGAGCCCTTCAATGCTCTTAAGTTCTGAAAAGTTGTCAAGCACGTTGCCGTCCAGCTGCAGGGAGAAGCAGGTGCGATGGCATGTGTCCTCTCGGTCCATGAGCACCTGGTGAATTTCTTGCACCATTTCCTGGGGTGAGACCTGGTAGGGGAATTAGAAAACATGCTATTGCCTTCAATGAAAAGCAAAAAACAGTAATTGATGCACAGTAGACTCATACTGGGGGTTCCATACTTATTGAACAGAAGACTCTTAGAGCACACACACAATGTATTGCTTGTGTGAACATGTTAAGCATGATATTGATCACACTTCAGTGAGACTTGAAGCAATCTTGCTCTAAACAAAAAAAAAATGAATGAGAAGGTTATGTTTTAAAGTCGGTCATTGTAGCAAGGCGTTCTACCCCACAGTGAGAACCACTTTTACGTTTTGGATTAGTGACATTTTAAAGTTATTCCAGATGACTTTAGAGCAGGGAGCATATGGAAGTCTCGTACATCGATAAATAGAATAAAAAGTGACAGAAAGGTGCTAAGAAAGAAAGAACACTACTCCTTTTGGTTAAAGTCCGCAGCTAATTTTGGGAGCACTTATGTCTCTGGAAACCCAATGCTCAGTCAATGGAGAGGAGGTGCCACAAAGAATGCTGCCCACGTTTTCTCAGTTGCTCTGGATGTAAGTTGAAGCCACCAAGTGGCCTCAAGCCCATGTGGCAGAGAAAGCACAAAAAAGTAATGCAATGAGCAAGTCCTCTACCCAAAATACACATGAGGATGCAAAAGTACTGGTGAAAAGTTAACATGGCTACAGGTAAATACTTAATATTTAAGGCTGTGGGCACAGTCGAGGATGTGATCCATCTGGCTCCAGATTGGCCTCCCAAAGGCAATGTTTATCAATGGGGATTGATGATGGCAGAAATTTCAAAGACCAGTACCTCAAAACTGTCCAATCGCCATCACGATTTTTGGTTGACAAAGGCACACGTGGGACAAGGGGCATCCACAGGACCCACCAGATCATCAGTTGGAACTAGTATTTGGTTGTGACTTTAATATTCAACAACTATGGAACCTTATGTTTTTGAAGGAGAAATAAAACTGTTCAAGAATTAGAGTGATCCGCCTCAGATTGCGATACTACCTACAAAGTGTAGGATGAACAGTACAATTATCTCTTTCGCTCTCACACTGTAGTAGGCATATATGGGCACCCATAAAGCCAGTAGAAGTGCAGATCAGGTATGACCCCTTCTGTGCAGATCTTCGACTTCCTGGTTCAAGTCTGGCCAAGAGGACTGATTAGTACCCCTAGTTTGTGGATGGCTTTCACGTATGAGACAACCTGTGAAGAGGTTTCAGCCTGCTTGTGCCATCATACAGGTACTCCATGGTCTTGAGCCTCCTCTTCCCAAACCAGGCAATTTGGCTGTCTTAGTTTTCTAGGAAAACTCTACTCTATACACCATAAAATTATAACTATTTGCCACTTTCTTCAAGCTCTTTCTTCATCCTTCCTGCTCCCACACTCTTTCAACCTCTCCTTTTCTATTCTCGATACCTTCCTACTTCTCTATCACTTTCTTTTCTCCAACCTTTCTTCATTTACAATCAGCAACTCCCTGACCTGACCTTTCCCTGCCTAACTGCAACTCCACCAGTTGCAGACTGTCCCTGCTGTCAGTTATCAAATAGGTGAAGAATAAAGGTCCTTGCATAGCGACCTGTACATCTACTGCACTGTACCTGAGCAACAGAGAATATTGGGGTGGAATTACTACTGACATACCCCTTGATTTACAGCTCTCACGTGGCCTTCAAAGATTTCCTGACCTCACTCTACAAAGCGTTAGCATACAGTTATCATTGTGGCACCACATTTTCAATTAGAAAACTGATTACTTCCACCCTAATTGCTCATTCAGTGAGGCTAAGATATTTTAAGGGAAGGTCTGAATTGATCGAGCATCATGGTATACTCACAAGTTAGTCCAGGTGAGGAGATAAAGCTCCCAACGTGAGTATTACACAGAAGACCCCATGTCATAAGGATGATGTGCCTCCAGTTCTGTGCTTTAGTGTGCATCAGGCTCTTCTGGGACCTATGCAACAAATTAACAGGACAGCAAGCCATAGAAACCGCACCTCCTCCTTGTCCACAATATATGTCAAAAGGATCTATTTTTTACACGTCTGTGTGCACTCACTAAAAGTACCTGCTGTCTAAGGGATGCGACCATATGGTCAAAGTATACTCATAACACAACTAGTGGTGCACCACAAATAGTATTATCAAGAAAAAGAGTCCCAATCAATTTTCCAAATAATTTTTCCAATTCTTCTTTTCATTTTTGCTTGTATAAAACATTCAGTGGTTACAGCACTTAACAGCTAACGCGTTTCGTCCAAAGACTGGAATTCTTCAGGGCATAGTTATGCTGACTGTAATCCTCAAAGGACCAATGGCCATTCAACATCCATCCGTCCGCACAAACAATGCTTCTATGTCCGAGGATGGGAAGTGTCCAGATTGGAACTTGTAATGCCTAAGAGTATCTGAAAGAGACAGTTAGTTATAGATTCCTTACCTTAGAATTACCCCCAGGCGTCAGACTGGATCCGTAGAATTTTTTCTTGGCAGTACCCCTGAGCGTCGGTCGGTGGCATTGGTCGACTCCGCGTCCGTCGTCGGCGTCATGTTCGCCGGGATGACGATGCGGTGCCTATTTAGACGCCGCCCCTGCGCGCTGACGTCAGTTCTTTCTTTTTCTGCGCCAGCCTAGTGTAGATCCGGAGAAAGCTACCCCTTTAGTCACTTTTTGACTAAGTTTTTTTTTTACTTTTCTCGACTTCTTTTTTGAGTCTTCGACTCCTGGTGCGCGAGGGATGTCCCATCGTCCGGACCGGCTTCAAGCCCTGCGAGGCCTGTCACAAACTGATGTCTGTGACGGACCCGCACCTCGTGTGCCTCTGGTGCCTGGAGCGCGACCATGATCCGAAGTCGTGCTCCGACTGCCGGGCCATGAATCCAAAGTCTTTGCGGGAGCAGTCCTGAAAGCTCTTGGAGGCCCGGCAGTGGGCTCTGCGTCGTTCCCGGTCTCGTTCGAGAGGGAGGTCTCGAGACCGGTCACGGAGCCCCCACACCTCGTTGCACTCAAAGTCCTCCAAGTCTTCGAGTAAGTCGAAGCACAAGAAGTAGGCGAGAAGCACCGGCGCTCTTCGCCTTCTCCCCATCAGTCGGCTGACGCGACGCGGGACATGGAACGTCGTCGCTCCAAGGCTCCGTCTTCGCTGCCTGCTTCTGGGACGGCTCAGCGCCTCCCTCCGTTTCCGGGAGCCGGAGAGTCCCCTGCCTAGCTTTGTGCATTTTACGAAGCCCTCCATTCCATCTTTGGGCAATCAGACTCCGCTGGCGCGCCTTCGCCCCCGCGGAGCCGGTGGGGGTCCTGGGCCTTTGATGCTGGCGGCACCAGCCTTGGCGGACCCCCAACGATCGAGGCCTGGATCCGGATCGACGCCGGTCGACCTTACTCGACCTTCCCCGGAGCCGATCCCAGCGAGGCGCTCTTCGCCTTCTCCCCATCAGTCGGCTGACGGGACGCGGGACATGGAGCGTCGTTGCTCCAAGGCTCAGTCTTCGCTGCCTGCTTCTGGGACGGCTCCGCGCCTCCCTCCGTTTCCGGGAGCCGGAGCGTCCCCTGCCTAGCTTTGTGCATTTTACGAAGCCATCCATTCCATCTTTGGGCAATCAGACTCCGCTGGCGCGCCTTCGGCCCCACGGAGCCGGTGGGGGTCCTGGGCCTTTGATGCTGGCGGCTCCAGCCTTGGCGGACCCCCAACGATCGAGGCCTGGATCTGGATCGACGCCGGTCGACCTTACTCGACCTTCCCCGGAGCCGATCCCAGCGGCGACGCCCCTGGCATCGGTCGTGCCCCCGACCGATGCCGTCCCTAACCTCACCTCCGTGATGGAACCAGATCGACATTGGCCGACGTCGAATCAGACGCTGAAGGGTACTTTTGTTCCCCTTCTCATCCCTGGTGTTCCCTATGGGCCAGAAGGTGGTGATGAGGATTGGGAGGGGTCACCTGACCCTTTAACAGACCAGCTTGAAGAGTCGGACTGGAGAGAGGACCTGGGTGACGCCCGTGGTCTGGACACTTCCCTTGGCATGCTTTCTGCCCCTACCGTGGATACGGAGGAGGGAGCATCTTAAACTGTGGTGCTGCGAAGGGCAGCTGAGGCCCTGGGCCTGGAGCTCCCTTCAGTGACGGTCAGGACTAACCTCCTGACAGAGGTGCTTAAACCGGCTGCAACCTCCTCTGAACCCCTTTTGCCGTTCAACAAAGCCCTCACTGGGTCCAAGCCCAGCACAGGGGCTCCTGTGGAACGGACGATTGCCCGCCGCCACCGCCCGGCTCCCCAGTTTTCCTCACCCAACACCCTTCTGCCCCCCCCCCCCGAGAGCTTGGTGGTACAAGCCTCTTCCTCCAATGGCGCATTCCCTTCTGCTCCTCCAGACAGGGAATCCAAGAAGATGGATCATCTTGGGAAGCGCATGTTCTCTTCCTCCAGCTTGGCACTGCGGACCGCGTGTCTCTTGGGCCGCTACTCCTACACCATCTGGGATACGGTTGCGCAGGTGCTGCCTCAGTGCCCGGAGGAGGCCCACGCCGTTCTCTCCCAAGCGGTGGCAGATGGGAGAGACGCAGCAAAATTCACGATTCACTGTGGACTGGATACCACCGACTGACTGGGCAGAACGATTGGCACGTCGGTAGCCTTCGGCGCAACGCCTGGTTGAGGACGTCTGGCTTTTCGGGGGATGTACAGTCAACTTTGCTTGACATGCCCTTTGATGGCCGTCACCTTTTTGGCGACGAAGCAGACTCGGCACTGGAGCGCTTTAAGGATTCTTGAGCTATGGCCAGATCCTTGGGCCTCGCAGCATTGTTCCGTCCACCTCAGTCTGCTTTTCGCCCCTGCAGCGGCCTCCAAACCTTCCTAGTCCGACCTTTCAAGACCACCAAAGGCCAGTGGGCGGCAGGATTCGCCATCACCTCCCCCCACTGGCAAACTATCACGTCGGACAGGTGGGTTTTTCAGATTGTCCGAAGGGGCTAGTCCCTCCCCTTCGAGACTGCCCCTCCCTCCAGTCCATGCCTGAGGATCATTTGGCACTTCTCTGCCAGGAAGTCTCAGCTCTCTTGGCCAAGGGAGCTATCGAGAGGGCTCCTACGCCAGAAGTAGGTCATGGTTGCTATTCCCGCTACTTTCTGGTGCCCAAGAAGGACAAAGGCCTGCGTCCTATTCTAGACCTCAGGGCCCTCAACCGCATAATCCTAACCTTGGCTCAGGTCCTGTCTGCCCTCGACCCTGGAGACTGGATGGTGGCGCTGGACTTGCAGGACACCTATTTTATCATCCCCGTCCTGCCAGCCCACAGACGCTACCTGCGGCTCATGGTAGGCCACAAGCATTTTTAGTTCACCGTGCTCCCTTTTGGCCTTACAAGTGCCTCTCGGGTGTTCATGAAAGTGATGGCGGTGGTTGCAGATCATCTGCGCAGATCAGGGATTCCAGCCTTCCCCTATCTCGACGACTGGCTGTTAAAGGCGGGCTTGCCCCAGGCTGCCGTCTTCCACCTCCAGACTACGGCGGACCTCCTGCTTTCGCTGGGGTTATTTATTTATTTTATTTTTTTCATTTATAAAGTTTTGTATAGCGCGAACGTGACCCTTACGGGTATCAGAGCGCTTCACAATTTTGGGTAAGAAGGATACAATATTGAGAAGCAAACATTTGTTACATTTATATGCAAGGCGCATGCATGACCCCTGTAGGTATCAGGACGCTTCACATAAGGGTCGGGCGGATACAGTAATGGGTGAGGAACATTCGAACACATGTATGTACAAAGCAAGCTAACAATGTTATTCCCAGGTATATAACCATGTAAAAGTCAATCAAGACAACCAAATATCTACCACCTAGGTCGCTTCGATCAGGTTCCAAATCTCTACTTATTCCGCGTTACAAAAAATCTCGCTTGGGTGGTAAGGCTTTCTTCCACCTAGCCCTGTATTATTGGAACCAACTGCCCATCCACCTGCGTCAGTGCCCAGACTACTTGAAGTTCAGAAGGCTGCTAAAAACCTCACTGTTCTGATCCGCTGCTGTTCCTGGTTGGCTGTAGTAACTATAGCGCGGAGATACCCCTGCCGGGGTGATTCGGGCACTTTATAAATTAATAAATATCAAATAGAGGTCAGTAATGAAGCCTAGGAGCCAAGGCCTTTAGGGCAGAAACTTGAGCATTAGGATTTTTTTCACTTCCTTTTTTGAAAGAAGCGGTGGAGGACATTAGATGGACTTCCGGAAGAGAGTTCCATATCTTCGGGGCAATGCCTGCAAAGGCTCCGTTACTCGATCTCTTTTTGTGGAAAATCTGAGGCTTCAGAAGCATTGAACTTGCACTTTGTGACGGTCTGCAACTCTGCAACCCCCTGATAATTCTAGTTTTTGAGCCAGATAAATGGGGGTCTTGAAATGAAGGGTTTTGTGAGTCATGCAGGCAATTTTAAACTGTATTCTTGCATCGTATGGTAACCAATTTAGGGATTTTAGGGCTGGGGATATGAGATCGTTTCTTTTTGTCCCAGTAATCAATCTGGCTGCGGAATCAATGGAAGCCCTTAGTGCAGCCAAGCTCTGTTTGGGGAGACCACAGAGTGTGGAGCTACCGTAGTCTAGACTTGGCAAAACTAGAGCTTGTACCGCCAATTCGAAGTCTTCCTGTGGAAGGAATGGTTTGAGATTCCTTAGAATACTCAACTGATGTTTAGCTCCCTTGGTTGCACTGCTGATATGGTTCTTCATATTCAAGTGCATGTCTTGTGTGATTCAGAGGGATTTAGCTGACTCAATGTGGGGGAAGCAGTTGAAGGCTGTAAGGTGTTTTAATCCTAAGGTCAATCTTGGGAATGCGGTTAGGGGGAGCGATGAGAAGGAATTCTGTTTTGGTGGTGTTGAGCATGAGGTGGTGGTAAGTGAGCCAGTTTTGAAGTGTTCATCAGTATGTAGTTGAGTGAGATGAAGTTATCCGGGGAGGTGATTTTCAGATAAAGTTGAGTGTCATCCGCATACATATGAAAAAGAATGTTCACGTGTTGGACTTGGCCCTTTTTGGCTAAAGTTCCCTAAACTTTTTGCTTTCCCCCTAGACCTTTTTTCTGACATGGTGTTGCCAACTTAGATGCTTTGGGCACTTTGCCACTGCTGATCAGTGTCAAAGTGCAAGTGCTCCCTGTGTAAAGTGTAATGGTAATTGGTTGGCCATAATTGGTATGTTTGCCTTACTAGTAAAGTCCCTAGTAAAGTGCACTATGTGTGCCAGGGCTGGTAATGCAAATGCTACTGGTGGGCCTGCAGCACTAATTGTGCCACCCACACAAGTAGCCCTAAAGAGAGAACTCAGGCCTGCCACTGCAGTGCCTGCGCGCAGTTTGCTAAACTGCCATGTTGTCCTGACAAGTGCACCCACTTGCCAGGCCTTACCCTTTCCATGCACATCAGACACCCCTATAGTAGGCCCAAGGTACCCCCCTGGGCAGGGTGCAGTGTTTGTGAAAGGTAGGACATGTACTGAGGTGTGTACCATGTCCTAACAGTGAAATACTCTCCATTTCATTTTTCACTGTTGCAAGGCCATCTTGCCCATAGGACAGAATGGGGAAGGCTGTGTAATATGTTTCCAGCCTATCTTCCCATAGGTTTAAGATGGAGAGGTGAAGTTTAGTGTGCCTGAGCTCACAATTTAATAACACATCTTTTTGTGGAGGTGGTTTTTGAATTGTGTGTTTAGAAACCACGCTTTTAGAAGTGGCTGGTTTTTTTGTTCTAACAATTCTGTGTGTCTCTGCCTGGTTGTGGATTGACTGTCTGGATTTGAATGTGATAGGATCTGGGAAATGTCTTGACCCAGGGAGGGGAGGTGAGACAGGAACAGGCTGACCTGCATGTGGAGTGTAGGGGGGGAGGAGTAGCCCCTGGAGGTGAAGAGGCCTGGGCTGCTGCCATAAAACAAAGGCTCCATCTCCTGCTGAGTGATTGAAGATCCAGACCCCCACTATCAAAGGAAGACACCCAGAACTGGTTTGGACAGGGGTCAGTGCCCCCTGAACACAAAGACTTCAAAGACATTTAGGGGTATAACTATGAGAGCTGAAACCCCTGGACTTTAGACTGAAATCCCTATTGAAAAAGGATTGAACCTACTTGGTGCTCAAGAGGAACCTCTGCCAAAGAAGAACAGCTGAAGAGACTGAAGATAAGGACTGACCCTTGCTGTGTGTTCTGGGGCTGGCCTGCTTTTTGCTGGTTTGACTAAGGAGAGGACAAGGGACTTTGCTGTGTGCTGTGTCCCCCTGCTTGTGAGGACTTTGCTGTGTCCTGAAGTAGCGTGTCTCCAAGGGCCCGAGGAGAGCTGGCTCCCTGTTGTGGAAACTCAGGAACATAAAAGTTTCCAAGTGTGTCTCAGCGACGCTGTGTGCATGTGCTTTTTGCAGCCTGAGACCTTCGTAAGAACTGCCCCGCATCGTGTGCACCCGGAGTCCAAGTGAGTCTCAGCGACGCTGTGTGCGTGTGCTTCGTGCAGCCTGAGACCTTCGTGAGGATTGCCCTGTGATCGTGTGCACCCGGAGTCCAAGTGAGTCTCAGCGACGCTGTGTGCGTGTGCTTCGTGCAGCCTGAGACCTTCGTGAGGATTGCCCTGTGATCGTGTACACCCAGAGTTCATGTGAGTCTCAGCGACGCTGTGTGCGTGTGCCCTGTGGCAGCCTGAGACCTTCGTGAGAAATTGCCCCGTGACTGTGTGTCCCGGAGCAGTCTTGTTCTCTGCTTCGATCGACAGCGTGGCCAGAACTGCTGTGATAGTCATTGCCATCGGCCCGGACCGGCATCCCCAGAGGAGCTGTGGGAATTCACCGCCGCCGGCCCGAGCCTGCCTTTGCCAAGGAGAGACCTCGAACCATCACCGTGGTCGGTCCGAGTTCCACTGCCCAAGATCAACGAAGTCGCACCGGAGGCCCAAGCCGCGAGGAGAGGAGAGTGAGATCGCACCCCCCAGGTAACGCTCAGCGAGCGTGTGTCGCCGCCTGGGGCGGGGTGCGAGCTACGAGAGAAACGCTCTCGGCCTTTCCCATCTTTGCAGCGCGAGCACCCGCTCAAGTCCGTATCGCGGCCCATACTTGCCGAGGAGTGGCAGTACCGGGGCCGGAGTGTGGAGCTGCACTTTGTTTTCCATCATAACAGTGTTTGGGGCATATTTTGGCAGTAGCTGACCGCGAGTCAGTAAGAGTGGCATAGAGACTTTCAGAGCACCGCGATCGGTGCCGAAGTACATTATTTTTGCATTATGAACTGCCTGATTATTGCATTACGGATTGCATTATTTTTGCATTACGAACTGCCTGATTGTTGCCTTACGGATTGCATTATTTTTGCATTACGAACTGCCTGATTGTTGCATTACGAATTGCATTATCTTTACATTACGAAGTGCCTGATTCTTGCATTACGAACTGCATAGCATTGCATTAGGACTGCATTGGACCATTGAGAATTGCTCATTAATACTGCAAGAACCTACCAGTGCGTGCTGGCCTAATAACCAGCACAGTGAAATATTTCAAATACGCATATGTTGGATTTTTATCGTGTGGTCTCATCGTATATCTTTTTTTATAAACATATAATTGTTTTTATGAAACTCGTGTGGAGTCCATCTGTGGTGTTATCATTGTGTCACTGAGAGCGTGATTGCAAATACTTTACACATTTGCCTTGGAGATAAGCCTGGCTGCTCGTGCCAAGCTACCAGGGGGTGAGCAGGGGTTATCTAAAGGTGTGTCCCTCCTTACCCTGACGTAGAAGCAAGGGTCCCTATTTGGACTAAGGTACATACCTCAGCCAACTAGAGACCCCCAGGTCTAACATCACGGAGTTCAAGGCATTTGCTAATGGTTCCAAGAATAAATTGAAGAGTATGGGTGACGGGCGGAACCCTGTGGTACCCCCCCATAGTTACTTTATGGGGCTGAGATAGGGATTGATTCATCTCGATTCTTTGGGATCTCTTGGAGGAAGGAAGTGAACCATTTCAATACTGACCCTGATAAGCCCATCCTGTGTTCTAGAGTGGCTAGTAGTTTGATATGGTTAACAGTGTCGAAAGCAGAAGATAGGTCAAGGAGGATCAATAAGCAAGATTTATTTTGGTCTATAAATTGTAGAATGTCATCCATGATGTGAGTGAGTGCAGTTTCGGTGTTGTGCCCTCTCCGAAAACCAGATTGATGATGATCCAACAGTTGGAATTTCTCAATGTTTGAGCAGAGTTGTGTTAGCACGCACTTTTCAAGTAGTTTTGCCAGAATGGGGATGTTGGAAATGGGACGGAAGTTATTCAGATCAGAGCTGTCTGTGTTAGGTATTTTCAGAATGGGGGATACCTGCGCTGCTTTTAGACAGTCTGGGATCGTGCCTTGCACAAGTGAAGCATTGACGATCTTGGACCTTAAGGGGAGGATGGTGGCTTTTATTTCTTTGAAGATAGGAGGTGGTAGAGGGTCACTGAAGTGGTTAGAAGGATTGAACGCAAGAAGAGTTTTGTTGATGTCGCTTTCACTGAGGTGAATAAAGGTATGCCAAGATTCATTGTTCTTGAGGCTTACACTAGGGGGGACGAGTGGCTCCTGGTGGGTAAGTGGAGCAGTGATCCCAGACATTGGAAGAAGAACCCTCTTTGATTCAATGTCTATTTTGATGCTTTTAGTTTTCTGAGCAAAGAAGACGGCAAAACGTCACATGTAGGAGAGCCGTCACCAAAGGTCATGGCGGTTAGGTGCCTTGACTGATTATTGTTTAATGAGTTCAAAAAGTTTCTTAGGGCGGTTTTTGGCTTGATTAAGTTGGGGTCTGAAGAAGTTGGCTTTTGCAGACTTGATTTTTTAGTTGTAATTCCTGATAGCTCGAAGAAGGTTTAAATGTTCGGTGGATGGTATGGCTCTCCAGGATCTTTCAGCAGCCCTCAGTTTATGGCATTCCGAGTTTAGGTTGGCGTTGAACCAAGGTTTGGAGATTTGGCAAGAGGCATTTTTATGTTGTAAAGGGGCTATAGCATCCATGATACCAGAGATAGAGGAATTATAAAAATCTGTGAGGCTATGAACATCCTTCAAGTCTGCTTGGGGAGAAAAGGCATTTTTACAACAGGTAGCTAGCTCTTCAGTGTTGATATTTCAGAGGTTCCTTTTCCATTGCTTCGTTTTCTTGGGCTGGACCCCCTTTACAGCCACCTCCCTGTTAATAAAGAAGAGGATGCAGTAGCGATCGGACCAATCGCATGGGGTAATGGAGTCCAGTGTGATGGTGTGGCTATGATGAGGTCCAGAGTTTCAGCCTTGTTGTAAGTTGGGCTATCCCAGAATTGTGTCAGTTCTTGATCCAAAAGGAAGGATTTAAGACAATTCACTACGTGATCATTTGGGTTAGACCAGTGGAGGTTGAAGTCTCCCAAGAAGATTTGGGACACTAGAGGGTCGTCATTGGATGAGATGGTTTCCATTATGTGCTCAATGAAGGAAAGATTGTCTCCAGGGGGTGGTACAATGTATGTAATTTGCAGACATGGCGGGTTTTGCTAGTTATGGTGATGCATAGATATTCGCTGGAGATCGGAGTGGGGGTTTCTGATTGTGAGACCGAGAGTGTGTTTCTGTGTATACAAGCTATTCCTCCACCCTGTTTCAAAGATCTGTCCATACGAATGTCATAACTCGGCGGAACTAGAAGGTCAAGGATAGGGGGAGGAAGAGCAATTTAGCCTGGTTTCTGTGAGGATAATGATATCCAGCTCATTCGTAAGGATGAGATCATAGATATCGGTGGCGTGTTTACTAGCTGAACTGCAGTTGAGAAGTACACATTTCAGTTGGTCAGTCAAATGGGGAGTAGGAGTCTAGAGGATGTTAACACGCTTGAGGATGTCGCTATTTATAGCTCTGTGGTTGTGGGCAGGTTCTCTGTCAGGGTTAGCGTGGATGGTTTGGATTTGACCCGGTAGGGACTTGTCAGAGTCTAAAGGGAGGGAATAAGATAAGAGTAGATCAAGGCGACTGGTCGAAAGATCATTCTTAAGTCGTCTGGGGCGAGAGGAGGCTTTGGGAGGGGTAAAGTTTTAAAGGTGTTGTGAATTGTGTGCATGACAGGGGCAGAAACTTTGTCAATAAGGACGTTAGGTCGGATCCCTAGCATGCTAAGAGTTCTGAGTAGGGCGAGATGTTCAACAGTAATGGCCTTCAATTCCTGGAGTTCCTCCGTGAGAAGAGACAGGTGACAAGAGATCTCATCAAGGCGAGCGGCCCAGTCTGATTTTTGGTAGTTGGATAAGGGTTGTGTGGATAGTTCGGAGGGGGTCCTTGATTGATTGCTGCGGGGACAAAGGTGGCATTGAGAAGGTTAGAGGGAGTGAATGAAGCAGTGCGGTCTTATTGATTCCCTATTAACAAGGAGAGGGGAGCCGGTGGTGGATGGCGGGTGATGGGGGTTGTGTGTGGCAGATGGGATGAGAACGAAGAAAGGTAGAGTGGGTTGGGTGTGATAGGATTCAGGGAAGGTAGTCGCCTGGACATAGAGTGGGTTGAAGGCGCGTTATGGTAGATCAAGCAGGGAGGTTCACCAGAAGAAGAAAGAGGTAGAGAGGCGGGAGAGGAATCCTCAGCAAGGGATCCGATATGTATCCGTGTGAAGCCTGGGGAAGTGTGTGACGCTGTAGGTCCAATAGCTGCTTGATTCACTGGTAATGTGGACTGTGTGGACCCCTTGTTTTGGGCCCCGATTTTAGAGTCTCTATTTAATGCGGCAGCTAAGAAGGGGTGTCCTCAGTCTTGGGCTTCTTCAACCATAGTCCCAGTTTTTAAAAAGGGCGACAGAAATAGTACTCACTGCTACAGACCAATCTCGCTTATTGACTCAGTGGTCAAAGTGGTGGGTCGTGTCATCTTACAGAGATTAACAACTTGAGCAGATGAGAATGGGATCCTGTCGGACGTCCAGTATGGCTTCCGGCGGGGCGTTTTACAGTCGCACAGTGTCTTAATTTATTTATGATACTGAATAAATACACTGTCGCGCACCCCGGAACTATCCACCTTGCCTTCATGAACTTGTCATCTGCTTTTGACTGTGTAAACAGAGTCAAGCTATGGCAGTCCATGAGGGCAATGGGGGTAGAAAATAGTATTGTTAATTTTCTTGAGGACCTGCATTTATCAACTAAAGCCAACGTCAGGTTTGCACAAAACTTGCAGGTATCTAGGGACTTTGAGATTATGAAGGGTGTCCGGCAGGGTTGTATTTTGGCGCCCTTTTTATTTAATTTTTATATTAATGAATTAGATAGCGTGCTGAGGGCAACCGGAGCGGATTTCCCCTATGTAGGACGGCGGGGCATTCCTGTTTTGCTTTACGCGGATGACGCCGTCCTAATATCCAGAACTGAACTGGGCTTACAAACCCTCTTAACGGCATTCTCTGGATTCATGACAGACCGGGACCTGACCATTAATAACTCAAAGTCCTATGTCATGAAGGTAGGGAAAAATACGAAGAGGAGCTTTCTGTTCAAAACCGGTAACGACAAGATTCCACGTACGAATGTTTTCTCTTATTTAGGGGTCTTATTTGATGATCAACTCAGGTGGGACCCCTTAATCAAAAGAAAAAAAGGGGAACTGGTGCGGGTCAATGCTGCAATTTTTAATTTTGCCTCTAAAGTGGGAAAGAAACCGACAGGAGCTATGCTTCAAGTATATCAAGCAAAAAGCTTAGCTATAGCAACTTATGGTAGTGAAATCTGGGGATACACGGTAGCAGAACCCCTCCAGGTTGTGGAAAATGGTTTTTTAAAAAGGTTATTATGTGTCCCGCAAGGAACGTCGAATATGGTGGTACATGAGGAATTGGGGGTCTCCTACCTAAGCGATACCATTGCTCTGCGTCCTTTGATTTTTTGGTTAACATGTTGGTTAAATGAAGATTTAATCCTCACTCATTTGATCCTAAGAAAATGCCTGTCCTTAGATAACGTGGCTCGTATCCCCTGGCTTAATTATATCAAAAGAGGATTTGAATGGATTGGGCGGGGAGTTTTATTCTCTAACCCAGATGTTATTGTAAGAAAGGACGTGGAAATAACCAAGGTAGCCTTTCTGAGCAGAAGGCAAGCTGATCGGGAAGCAGAAGAGGCTCGGAAACCTAGTGTCCGGTCATATTTATTGCTTAAATCGACATCACTGACCGAACCATATCTCATGGGGTCCTTGACGACACATGAAAAATTTCTCTTAACTAGGTTCCGGATGAATCTCTTCCATCTCCTGTTAGCAAGACCCAAGGGGGCTTCTAGAGGTCAAGTGCTAGCTCCCTGTGGCTGCAACGGAAAGTCTCCTCAGGACCTGCTGCACTTCATGTTTTTTTGTAGACTATATGAAGTCCCCAGGAGGCATTTTTTAGTTCCTATTTTAAAGAAATTGAATTTTAATCAGGTTAGACCTGCACTAATGTATCTTCAATTATTGAAGGATGACTATCATTTTTATTGTAGGGTTTTTAAAGGCATCTATGAAATCTAGGCACTTTATGGACATGTAGAGTCTATTTATTCAGACATGTTTTTAGATGATCCATTGTGTGGTAGCGGAGTTTGATATGTTATAATTTGTTGTTCATATGTATTGTATTTCTGTAACTTTTATGGTTTTATAAACAAAAACCGAATAAAGTTTATTGAACCGACTGTGTAGGTTCTGGTGATACTAAGTCAGGGGACTGAATGGAACCGATATCGCTTCGGGAGTGAGGGGGGTTATGATCAGTTTTAGTCACCCCAGGCATGGGGAGGTGTGTGAGAGTGATAACATTTGGAAGATTATGGTTTAAGAGGGGAAGAGAAGACTTAGAATTTACCGCTGTCTTGAGGGTAGGGAAGATATTATCCATCTTGGCAAAATTGTCATCCGAAGCTTGAATTAGGATAATCCCATTGTTGTAAAGGGAAATGGTGGCATTCGCATTGTAGAATGTCGAGGACGAAGCTGTTAGTTTGCTGTGTTTTCCTGGTACCTGTTATAAGAAGCATGGAATAGAAGACGCTCCTCCATCGTGCCCGTTTTCTGGTGTAGAAGACAAGGTCATTGGTTAATTTCCCCTTATTGGCACAGAAGTAAAGGTCAGATATAAGTGTTTCAGGTCGGGTTTTGAGTAACCTATGTTTGTGCTTCTTGGCAGCATTTTTTGAGAGGTTGGGAGAGTAGTTGATCGTGGAGGCATGGAGACTGGCTGGGACAAGCCCTGTATCCATTCTGTGATGGGCCAAGGTGAAGCCTTATGAGGGGTGGAGCAGATTTAGGAGCACTCAAGCGCATTGACAGTGAGAAGCTGAGAGGAGGAGATCCTCAATGTGACATTTGGTCAATATTTGGAGTTCAAGGATGAGAGTGGGCAGGGAATTCCTTTTGAATCTTCGTGTGGAAACAGGACAGTCAGTGTTCAAAGTCGCATGGAGATAACAGGTATACTGTGACAAATGAAATTGCGCCTAGATGAGAATCATATTAAAGGGAGATGGGTGGAAACAGAGCACCCCTCGAGTATGGCTACACGTTAGTATCAATAGGATGGTGGAAGTGCTGAGGATGCAAAGGTGCGCTCTTTTTTAATAACATCAGATGAGTATTAAATTGCTTGAGCCCAACTACGCATGAGGAAAGGAAAACTATTAAAAAAAGGTTTTTAAAAAAAGCCTCAGACATAGACAGTCCGATATGGCCGCCACAGTGGCAGAGTTAGATGCAGGTAGAGGGTAGTACTACTTTAGTTTCCTTTTTCATTCAGTTGTCTGTCCATATGAGGGGGCACCATCTTCTGTCAGTGCCACAGGTGAGTGGTGAAGAAGTGCATTACAAAATGGAGGATTCGTCACAAAGGACCCCACTGATTGAGCTCGGCTACCCCCGCAGTAGCCCAGCATGACCTGGGACCATTCTTTCCAGAAGACCTGGAACATAGATCAATGAGCTGGGACACTATCTAACCGCTGGGCACGCGGTCGCTTGATTAGAGGACGACTTGAGGCGGTGCCAAACCAACCTTGAGGTAGGCAGCCCCTCCCGGAGGCCGACGCTGGTGGCAGCCCAAGAGCCGGGAGGTGCGACGAGAGGCTCCCTGGCGAGCCTCAGGGGCGGACGATTAGCGGGTGTCCCGTCACCGGCAATAGGCAGGAAATCTTCGTCGGGCAGCCCTTTTTGTTGGGCAACGGTTGCGAAGCAGAGTCGAGGAGGGAAGCGGGGGCACTCACCAGCTCCTCGGGTTACCCAAGCAGCGATCCAGCCGCTGGCGAGCCGGACCACGCCCACAATCTGCAGAAACAGACTGGCGTCCTTTCCCAGCAGAGCGCAGCACCGCCGCCACTATGATGATCGGGCAGCGACTCGGGCCCTCCTCGTCCACGACTATGAATGAGGACCGTCCACCTCTATGACGGTTAACAAACAGCACCGGCAGGTGAGTAGCAGAAATGATCGCTGCACTAAGCTCCTCAAACGTTCTTTGTTCCTGTGAGGATTGTTGATATCTTCGATGGCCAGGTTAATCAGAGGATAAATATCAAAACATTATCCCAAACACAGGGAGCGACCGCTGTAAGCTCCTACGCGGTGGCCATTTTCAACGTGCCGAAGTCGCACCTGACTCCCTCTCAGGCGCTCCCTTTCATCGGAGTAGTTCTGGACACAGTGCAGTTTCAGGCCTATCCTCCCGAGCAGAGAGTCCGGGATATTTGGGCTATGATACCGATGTTTCAGCCTCTATCCCGGATTTCAGTGAGAATGACCCTGAGGCTGCTGGGCGTCATGTCCTCCAGCATCCTGCTTGTGGATCATGCCAGATGGCATATGCGGGCTCTGCAGTGGGACCTGAAGTTCCAGTGGGCGCAGCATCAGGGGAATCGTTCCGACTATGTCTGGATCTAGGAGGGAACTGTGCAACAACAACTGCAGTGGTGGCTAACAAACCTAGCTTGGGTCAGGGGCAGATCCCTCTCCCTTCCCCAACCAGATGTCACAGTAGTGACAGATGCGTCACTCCTGGGATGGGGCGGCCATTTGGGAAAGGCAGAGATCAGAGGCGTCTGGTCTCCGGTGGAGTTCGGGCTCCGTATCAACCTTCTGGAGCTCTGGTCGATCAGCCTGGCACTTAATGCATTCCTTCCCTCTCTGAAGGGGAAGGTGGTACAGGTGTTCACGGATAACACCACAGCCATGTGGTACTGCAACAAACAGGGCGGGGTCGTGGACCCTATGTCAAGAGGCTCTTCGCCTCTGGACATGGTTAGAACATCAGGGCATGAGCCTGGTAGTTCAACAACTGGCAGGTTCTCTGAACGCCAGGGCGGACGATCTCAGCCGCCGGAGCCTGGTAGATCACGAATGGTGTCTTCACTCGGAGGTCGTGCAAGGTCTCTTTCAGCGGTGGGGAGAGCCTTGGTTAGATCTGTTCGCCACCGAAAAGAACGCGCAATGTCAGCAATTCTGCGTGTTGGAGTTTCCAAGGCGGCGCTCGCTCAGCAACGCTTTTCGTCACGAGTGGAACGCGGCCTCCTGTACGCCTTTCCGCCTGTACCACTTCTGCACTGAGTGCTGAAGAAGATCAAGCGCGACCGGGCACAAGTCATTCTTTGGCTCTGGACTGGGCACGAAGAGTCTGGTACCCAGAGCTACTGAGCATGGCCATCGATCCTCGACTCAGACTGCCTATTCGGGAGGATCTTCTGTAGCAGCAGCAGGGGAAGGTTCTTCACCGAACCTGCCCAGCCTCCACCTCCTTGGGTGCAGATTGAGCGACGACAGTTGACAGCTTTTGACCTTCCACCCGAAGTCTGTAATGACATCTTGGCAGCCAGGCGTCCCTCCACTAAAATGGAATACGCCCGTTGATGGAATAGGTTTGTGGCATGGTGCACAGCAAAGACTGTGGATCCCCTTTCTGCCCCTCTTTCAGAGGTCCTTTTGTTTATACTTTCTTTGGCCCAGCAGGGCTCGGCCCTGGGCACTTTTAAAGGCCATCTTGCGGCCATCTCTGCTTTTCTTCGGCAACCAGATCAGCCATCTTTGTTCAAGACCCCTATTGTAAAGAGATTCTTTAAGGGCATTACACATCTCTTTCCTCCATCTCCTTTCGTAATGCCCCAGTGGGACTTGAACCTTGTCTTAATTTATGTTATGTGCTCTCCCTTGGAGCCTCTTCACAACTGTCCTCTCAGGCTCCTCACTCTGAAGACAGCTTTCCTTGTTGCCATCACCTCTGCTCGCAGAGTGAGTGAGCTTCAAGCTCTTTCTTCTAAGCTCCCTTTCTTCTCTGTGCATCCGGACAAAGTGGTGCTTAGGACGAGACCCTTGTTCCTTCCAAAAGTGGTTACACCTTTTCACATTGGACAAACCATTACTTTGCCCACTTTTTTCCCACCCCCGCACCCTTCGAAGGAGGAGGAGAGACTCCACTGTCTGGACCCTAAATGTGTGCTGTCCTTCTACCTTGACCGCACAAAAGATTTCCAGGTGGACAATCAACTCTTCGTTAGCTATTTGGGTGCCAAGAAAGGTTGGGTTGTTCAAAAGCGTACCATCTCTAGGTGGGTCCTTTGTATTATAATCTGTTATGCATGGCGAAAAAGGAACCTCTAGTGGGGCTCCGAGCCCATTCCACCAGAGCTACGGCTGCCACCACTGCTCTTGCATGTGGAGTTCCACTCCTTGACATCTGTCAGGCAGCCACGTGGGCATCCTTGCACACGTTCACCAGACATTACTGCCTGGACAGCCAAGTCCGGAGTGACGGCTATTTTGCTTGTTCTGTCCTCCAAGACTTTCTGGTGTGAACTTGGTTCGCAGACCCTCCTCCAGGGTTGGTATTGCTGGGGTATCTATTCCAAAGTAAGGAATCTATAACTAACTGTCTCTTTCAGATGAACAAGTTACTTACCTTCGGTAACGATGTATCTGTAAGAGACATAGGTTAGTTATAGATTCCTTACCGCCCCACCCATCCTCCCCGCTCTGCGAATTGACTTCTAGGGAGAGGGACTCCCTTGCAGGGCCCTAGTTTTAGCACACCAGTGGTCAGTGTCTTCCATGGCTCTGAGCTTCTGGCGTGGAAAAAGTTGTGTCAGAACTGGCATCAGCGCGCAGGGGCGGCGTCAAAATAGGCACCGCAACTTCATCCCGGCGAACACGACGCCGACGACGGACGCGGAGTCGACCGACGCGCAGGGGTACTGCTAAGAAAAAAATCTCCAGTTCCAGTATGACACCTGGGGGTAATTCGAAGGTAAGGAATCTATAACTAACCTCTGTCTCTTACAGATACATCGTTACCGAAGGTAAGTAACATGTTCGTTCGGGCCAATCTGCCCCCGAGGTTGGTGCTGTATTATGCACCAGGAAGCCACAAAGGTCTGCCTGTCACATCACGTCCAATGCTGTGATAAGGGACCTATACTTATAGCTTGTTTTTTTTTTAACCAGTTGCATTATAAAATTAGAAAATAATCATTTTTAAAAGGAAAGGTGTGCGCCCTTGACATATAGTTATCTGGCATAAACAGAGGAGTACGATTTTTTTTTATATCCTTTGAAAAAGTCTATGGAAACCTTTGCAACTTAATGAAGCATACAACAGTGCACCATGCCACTTTGCAATTTATGTTGCACGCACCCTTACTGGACACTAACAAAACTGTTCTGCACACAATTCGCAGAAAGCAGTTTTTGTCTTTTCCTGCACAATACCACTATACATACAAAACTCAACAAACGGTAATCTTCCACAGAATAAAAAAATCCAGCTTGGCTGGGTTTTATTACAGTGAAAATGATCTGAATTTTCAGTGAATAGGATTTCATAATTTTGGGAAAAAAAAATACTTCACTCAAGCAAAGGCAAACCTGGAAACTTCGGAACGGAGACAAATTGAGAAATCTGCCGCACATCCCCAATGCTAACCCTGTCCACCAGCGACCCTGGAGCTGCATGCCGAGAGTCCATTATATAAAACGAAGGCATCACAAGCGCCAACTGACATCCTTTCATTAAACAAAAGCCCAATCTATTGGTTAGTCCAATGCTCTGTGAACACAGCAATTATTCTTATTGCTTAACATCCTTCAGTGAAAGGCATCTGGAAAAACCATGGGTCCTTTTCTCTCCCAAGACACTAAGGTGTGGGAATCCGATTTAGTGACAAAGAGAACAAGCACTGTGTTGTCAGTGTCCCAGCCCAGGACAACAAGTTCTGGCACATAATTTTGTTTCTGGCAAAATCCAAGGAGTCGCTAATTTGCAGGTGTTTGTAAAGTGTGTAAATTCAGTTCTATCCAGGTGGCCACATATTGCCTGTGCAGTCTACTTTCACTTTGTTTCACGTGCTGCTTCCATACCTTCGAATATTAGAAAGGTGAAACTAGAAATAAAACAAGAACAAAATTACAAATTAGAAGAGCCACTAGACTGGACTAACAACTGAGATAGCTTGGTAGTAAGAACCGCTATATAAAGCAGAAATGGAAGTCACATCAGTAACACGACAAGCAACAGATGTGCTCTAGTGTGCAAAGTAAGTTTAACGTGGTGTTAGTTAAGTCTACGAATCCGAGCACTCCAGGTTTTGATACCTTTTATTGGACTAACTTGAAATAAAATACCACGGCTGTAAAACACATTGAATTTCGAGATCACAAAACATTTTCTACAGGTGAAATTCAAACACAGGTTTCAGGGAATTAAAATGCTCTTTTTTTCCACACCCAGGAATGTTAGATTTTCTTTTTTTTTTGCACCAGAACCAACAGTAGTGCAGAGCCAAGAAATGAAATCAACAGTGTCATATGTCCATTCCTCAGACCAATGCGCCTAGAAAGCTATGAATTACATGGAAGTAAACTTCATTTAGAGGAAGGTTGCGAGCACCTAAAGAGAGCGTCCTGGATTTCCCTTGTGAATTAAACGCCTAATATTTTGGGGTTTAGAGATTAAGGCTGAATGTGTAAAGGTGCGCTGTAATGTTTGCTATTTCACCAACAGTATGCTGTTCGTGAAGTCGAACATGGCATGATCATGAGGAGCCCGGTTCCCGGAGGAGAGAGCTGTTCGGTCTCAAAGAATACTAATCGCCAAGGACAGGGGTTTGGTGAGGAACAGAACAGTTACTTACCCTCGAGGCCCCCGAAAATCACAGCAAAGGTAAAACGATATGCAGACAGTCTGAGGTCCAGACGATGGAAGTGCTACAGAGGTGGAGATTGCCTGAGGTCCAGCGGCTGGAACTGCTTCAGAGGAGCAGACAGCCTGGTTTCAGGGACTGGAAGTTCAGCAGTGGTGCAGATAGCATGAGGTCCGCAGTCTGGAAGTGCTACAGAGGTGCACATAGCATGAGGTCCAAAGGCTGAATGTGCTATAGAGGCACAGAAAGCATGAGGTCCAGGGGCTGGAAATGCTGCAGAGGTAAAAGGTGTGGGAGCTGGTAGTGCTACAGAGGTGCAGACAGTCTGAGGTACACAGGCCGGAAGTGCTACAGGGGGGCACATAGCATGAGGTCCAAAGGCTGAAAGTGCTATAGAGGCGCAGAAAGCATGAGGTCCAGGGGCTGGAAATGCTGCAGAGGTAAAAGGTGTGGGAGCTGGTAGTGCTACAGAGGTGCAGACAGTCTGAGGTACAGAGGCCGGAAGTGCTACAGGGGGGCACATAGCATGAGGTCCAAAGGCTGAATGCGCTATAGAGGCGCAGAAAGCACGATGTCCAGACGGTCTGAGGTCCAGAGGCTGAAAGTGCTACACAGTTGAATCGTCTCTGAGGATCACGGGCTGGAAGTTCTACAGTGGTGCCGACAGCTTGAATACAGGAGAAGGAGTGCTCCAGAGGTGCAGGCAGCCTCAATTCCAGAGGCTGGAAGTCCTCAAGAGGTGTATAAAGCGTGAGGCCCAGGGTCTGGAAGTGCTACAGAAGTGAAAGCTGGGGGGCTGCAAGTGCTACAGAGGTGCAGATAGCATGAGATCCAAAGGCTGAAAGTGCTATAAAGGCGCAGAAAGAATGAGGTCCAGGGGCTGGAAATGCTGCAGAGGTAAAAGGTGTGGGAGCTGGTAGTGCTACAGAGGTGCAGACAGTCTGAGGTACAGAGGCCGGAAGTGCTACAGAGGTGCACATAGCATGAGGTCCAAAGGCTGAATGTGCTATAGAGGCGCAGAAAGCATGAGATCCAGAGGCTGGAAGCGCTGCAGATAGCATGAGGTCCAGAGGCTGGAAATGCTCCAGAGGTAAAAGGTGTGGGAGCTGGAACTGCTACAGAGGTGCAGTGAGCGTGAGGTCAAGAGGCTGGAAGTGCTACAGAGGTGCAGATAGCATGAGATCCAAAGGCTGAAAGTGCCTTAAAGGCGCAGAAAGCATGAGATCCAGAGGCTGGAAGCGCTGCAGATAGCATGAGATCCAAAGGCTGAAAGTGCCTTAAAGGCGCAGAAAGCATGAGATCCAGAGGCTGGAAGCGCTGTAGATAGCATGAGGTCCAGAGGCTGGAAATGCTCCAGAGGTAAAAGGTGTTGGAGATGGAAGTGCTTCCGAGGTGCAGATAGCATAAGATGCACAGGCTGGAAGTGCTTCAGAGGTGCAGACAGCATGAGGTACAGAGGCTGAAGTGCTAAAGAAGTGAAAGATGTGGGGTCCGGAAGTGTTACAGAGGTGCAGATAACATGAGGTCAAGAAGCTAGAAATGCTACCGAGGTGCACATAGCATGAGACCCACAGGCATGAAGTGCTACAGTGGTGCAGATAGCATAAGGTCCTGAGGCTAAAAGTGCTACAGAGGTGCAGACAGCTTGAGGTACAGGACCAGGAAGTGGTGCTGATAGCCTGAGTTCCAGGGACTGGTTGTTCATCAGTGGTGTAGATAGCCTAAGGTCCAGAGGCTGGAAGTGCTACAGAAATACACGAAGCATGAGGTTCAGGAGAAGGAAGTGCTCCAGAGGTGTAAAAACAGTGAGGCCCAGGTGCTTGAAGCTCTACAGAGTTGAAGATATGAGGTTCAGAGGCTGTAAGTCCTACAGAGGTGCAGGCAGCGTGACGTCAATGGACTGGCAGTGCTACCGATGTGAACAAAGTGTAAATTCAACAGACTTAGCAACTAGCCCAAGAATCTGGCGCTTGACACCCAAGTTTCTTGAACTCCGGTATCAAGCAGCAGTTTGTTTCCCCTGTAGGGGATAAGATCAAAAGGCCTCCTGCCAAAGTCTAGCTGTACAGCCATGCACTATTGCAGTCCAAAAGAGAAACTTTATTTCCTTTGCTCTTGAATGAGAGACTACAGTAAGCATGCAAGGTTAGCCGCCATAGACTTCCATTAGCGTAAATAATCATACTTTTTGGCCACAGCAATTGGTTTTTAAAGCAAAGAAACACACTCGGTACATTCCAAAATTACACAAGCTTTTTCAAATTTCACACAAGAAAAATAGTGTTACATTTGTAAAACTTTAAGCACATTTTTCACATCGTTTAGGTTGGTGGAGTGGTTTACAATTTATTCGACACATTCTTGGTGGTGCAGTTCATACCCGTTCAGAAAAGTCTTACTGAAGCAGGTTATCATTAATCAGATAAACGACGGAACTGCATTTTATTACTTATGAACCACAAAAGCCATTTTACAGATTGTGGACTGGAAATAAGCAAAAACCTCCATTTAACAAATACAGACAGAAGACTGTCAAAGACAGCAGGAAAAACATCTAGATTAAATGAAACAATTGGGTGCCTGAGCAGTGTTTACCTGCAGGGAGAACAGCTCGATGCCTGGTGCCTGGATCTTGACTGTAAAGCCTGTGTCCTGGATGACTATCACCTCCTGCTCGCTGCCATCATCGTCCGGCTCTCCATCCTCGTGGCCATTCTGCTTGACTTCCACATCATTGTCTTCACAATTAACCACATCTCCATTCATTAACGTCATGCCTGCTGACTGGTCTGTCACAAGAAAAAACAACCAGCAATTACGCATGTGACATTAAACTGCCAAAAAGCAGCGGCATCTGGGCTCCAGTCTATCTTTTTTGCAAAACCAGCACACCAAAGAGCAACACCGTGCCTTCTGTCACCAGAGGACCTAGCACCCCGTAATTTAATATTCCATACATACTAACCTTAAAAACCCGCAGTTACTTGGGACACACAACTAGCAACTCCCATGTCAATGGAAGCATCAGCAAATCCCCACACATCATAGGCAGCAGGCTACACCGCACACCCAAGCTTTCAACAGCTAATCCTGCACTTCAAGCCCCGGTCTCTCTACAGCCAGATTACCAATATCATGAACAGAAGCAAAGGCGTAGCAATAAACCACCAATCTCAGACACACCAAACTGCAGAACACTAATAAAACATGAGGTCAGCACCACAAAATAGGTGATATATGTAAACACTGTTACTAGAAATGTGTCTCAGAAGCCTGAGTCCTTCACTAATCAAAGAGAGGGAGATAGGAGCAAATGTTAGGGGAGTCCACTCGGTTCTCAGACGGTATGCATATATAATCACAAGAGAGTGGGCCAGTGTCTCTCAGGGGTTGCCGCGGAAACCCTCAAACCCTATTGCCTCCAGCGGAATGTATCATCCCTGCTGGTGCATTTTGTTGGGTACAATAAAGGGAGTCACTGTTCCTTGTAAAGGGAAGTCAAAGAATGAAGTTTTGTCCTGTGCTACTCTATGTGTGGGGATAGTGTGTCCTCCTCATGATGCCCTCACACACCCCGAAGGATGTCATGCTTCACCATAGGGCTTGTTGCTCCTCGTCGGGCCGGCGCTGCAATGCCCTACGGGTCCCCCGAAGGGTCTCTTTATCGGAGATCTTTTGATGAAGAAGCCGTATGGGTGCGTGCGTGTGAGTGGTAGTGAGGTCTCAGGTAGTGTTTTTTTTTAAAATGACTGGAGGGGGAGTGAATATTATTTATTAAGGTGATCGCTCTGTCATTGTTAAAAGGTGTGTGGTGCTGCTCTGGGGGATATTATGTCCCTAGGTAGCTAGATATACGTCTCTAAAGAAGAGACATCTTTATAAGAGACATCTTCTTTATAAGCCCACATGTCAGAATGTTGACACTCCGCTGATTATTGCTTATCATTCTTTCTTTCACTTTTCACTTCACTGTAAATAATATGTAAAACACGTAAAATAGAATCTCTTTTTAAACATGCACCAATGCCTAAACCGTAGAGATAAGACTCACGCTAACGATAATGCGCACCGGGCCCTCCAATGGTAGACCCGGACAATACTCATTATAGAGAAATACCAACATATCTTCTGTCCTACCCTCTTCTCTTTTCAGGGACGCTACTCCCTCATTAACCTAGCAGCACGGGTCAAATCCAGGCCGCTAGTGATACCTAAACTTACCTTGGTCCTGAAGAAACGCTTTGGATCTCCTCCTGAGGCCACAGAGAGCGTGAAACATGTCGACCACCTTATACGCCCATTAGAGACGTATATCTAGCTACCTAGGGACATAATATCCCCCAGAGCAGCACCACACACCTTTTAACAATGACAGAGGGATCACCTTAATAAATAATATTCACTCCCCCTCCAGTCATTTTTTTAAAAACACTACTTGAGACCTCACTACCACTCACACGCACGCACCCATACGGCTTCTTCATCAAAAGATCTCCGATAAAGAGACCCTTCGGGGGACCCGTAGGGCATTGCAGCGCCGGCCCGACGAGGAGCAACAAGCCCTATGATGAAGCATGACATCCTTCGGGGTGTGTGAGGGCATCATGATGAGGACACACTATCCCCACACATAGAGTAGCAAAGGACAAAACTTCATTCTTTGACTTACCTTTACAAGGAACAGTGACTCCCTTTATTAGGTCTCGCGCCTGCGTTGCAGTGCGCAGCACTGCTCGCGCAGCGCGAGACCTCTAGAAAGGGCTTCTGAAAACGACCCACACGCCCGTGCGTGTGGTTTTGTTTTCAGAAGCCCTCATTGGCTGTAGCGTGCGTTTTAGAAAAACGGCACGCGATTGGGCAAAGGCGGGCGCATGTCCCGCCTTCGCTCCTCCCATTCCCGACGGTGGCCAGAACGCGCAGCAGCGCGCGTTCGCCTCGCTGCCGCGCTCCCTGGCCCCCGCTCCTCTGTGGTGCGCGCGCACCACTGTTTACTACAAAAACAAGCATTTTTTTTAATGATTTTGGTGTGAATGAAAAGCGATCTGATGATGGCTCTTGTAATGGAACCGATCAGCAAGTGGGCGCCCAAGCAAGTGGTGGACTGGATGAAAGGTAAGCAGATTCCGCTGTGATTCGACTGCCCTGCCTGCGCCCGCATGCTGTTGCCGATTACTGTACAATATATCGTCATGCTGCCCTGCGCCCGACTTCTCGATTGTAGCTATGTCCCGGTGAATTGGGAAGGGACCCCTGTGTCTGAAGAAACGGGGTTCTGTTGCAGCTGTGGTTGGGAGCGTGCTTCGGGGCAGATGTGAGCATGCAGTCTTTTGCTTCCTCATATGAGACCCCATTGGCTTCGAGGGTCCAGCGAGCAGCGTGTGCACCGCATGTGATGCCAGTGGTGGCTCACACCCTGATCAGGTGTCTGACACGCGAGAATCGGGGAGTTGGTGGCAGGCTGAGGTGCAAGGCGCTTCCTAGCACGAGCTTGTCAGCGCCGCGGGCTCTCTGGGCTGTGGTTCCACGCGCGTCGCCGGCGTGCACAGGCTCGGGGCAGGGCAGTCTTCTGTGTGTTTGGGATGTGCTGCAGGAAGTACGGACTGTCTGCCGGCAGCAGAAGCACGGACTATTTCTCTAGTTTAAATGGCGTGAGATGAATTTTTCTGTGGAGGAATACCCGGTTTTCCCGCACGTGAACTGAGGAGCGAATTTGATCTCGCTGTCCGGTTGACTTTGCGTGTAAAAATGAGGCTGACATTTTGGAATTGCCCATGCACGGCATTTTCCGTTTAACCTGCAAAAATGTGTGTTTTGTAATCAATAGTATATAGTGACCGTCTTCGAGCTCTCCCGACAATGCTCTGTCTTCTTTCTTCTGTACACCCCTCTCTCTCTCTCTCACACACACACTGTGACACACATATGTATATATATATACACACAGACACACATACTGAACACACTCGTGCACATAAAATCCCATAAACACACAAGCTGATGTGTGTTTAGCTGCACCGAAGATGAGTCCTCAATGACAGCCTCGTACAAAATACATTTAAAAAGTGCATAAAAGGTATGGTAGCTGTGATTCTGAGTGCACTGGGGGCAGGGGCAGGTGGTCTGGCGACGAGGTCAGAGACGTGGCTAAAAAGAACAAAATATACTGCAGCTTTTTGTTGGCCATTCACCTTTTGGTACATGGTACAAATGGAAAATATATTTCGAGCAACCCTTAGTCCGCCCTACTTTGTTTAACTCGTGCAAAAAGCAAACATATTGAATATCGTATAAAACAGCCTCGTACACAAAGGAGGAACAGCATATGAAACCGACGTGCAAGTGCTTTGATTTCCTCTCTCGAAGGTGTTATTTTCTTTTTGATACACGTGAAAGGTGTCATATTACCAATTCAGATGTGTGCGGTTTGTTCCCTTGCTGGAATAATGCATTTTGAAATAATTGTCTTTAGAAAATGTAGCAGGTATTCTAATAACAAGCATTTGCAATGCAATAGGTCTCGCATTATTAAAGTTTGAGCTATTGGTGTTGCATTATTTAGCAATGCCAATAGCTCAAACTTTAATAATGCGAGACCTATTGCATTGCAAATGCTTGTTGTACTAGTTATCAATCGGGAGCAAGGGTCACTGGACCTAACAATCAGCTCCTACCGTCCCCCCTCCCCTCTCTATAAATAGGAGCATTTTGTTGGGTGGCATCATCATCGGGTTCCGGACCTGTGTACTCACTTCCCCAGGTGAGTGATGCCTCCTACTAGAGGGAGAGTGTTTCATAAGTAATATCGGTGGAATCCGTGCAGTTTAGTTCAAATTACCTCCTATACTTATAGGAAATGTTGTTCTCAAAATCAAGGGATAAAAAGATTGTGGCGCCGTGAGCCGAATTATTTATCCTTGGCGCCAGGTGAGGTGGTAGACATGTTTCAGCCAGAATCGCCACTGGGGGTCGGTGGTCTTCGTCAGGACCTTAAGTGAACAGATCCCCATCAATCTAATTTGTCAGGTAAGTACACTCACTTTCCTTCGTATTGGTTTTTTCAAAACGAACCTTGGTTGCAGGTATTCTGGCCTGCAACTTTTTTTGGGTCACCTAAACAAGAGTGCTCACGAAGCAGCCTTGTGGAGCTTCTCGCATCAGGGACGCCATACTCAGGTGTTCTTTGCCGACGCCGGGAGCATCTGGGGATAACATTTCCCCTTATAACCGATGGCATGAAAACACGTGCCATCTCAAGAAAACAAAAGCACGGCCCCCAATTTTAAATGATGCTTTATTCCACAAAATGAGGGCTCCCTAAATAAAGACTATGTACGGATATGACTTTGTACTCTGCTCAATTTTAATTGAATGCATATAGTGCTTACTACCCTGACCAAGCGTTGTCCAACTGCCAAATTGCGGGGGTTTCATGAATGTCCGTGCAGTTGGGGAGAGGACCGGACACAATCACAGACTCAGTGGATCTGGTCTTTCCAGTTTTCTTCCAGATCAGCTGGCACCGTAAGTGGATAAAAGAATTCAAAATACACCTCAGGCCCCTACTACTTGCCTCCTTCCACCCTTGCGATGGATCACAACGCTTCAAAGCACTACACAGACTCCCATCAACACCCCCAGAGCGTCAGACAGAAACAGTCACAGTCTGCCCTCTTCAAAGAGACATGTGGCACCCAGGTGGAGGCTTCCACTGGTGCCACTGGTTAAAAACACACACATCCCCATCTCGAAACTCACTATTCTAAGATCACGCTCAATATTTTCATCCGTAGAAAATGAGACTACTGCCATGGGCCCTCACTGGACTCCGGAACTAATACTTAATAACCCTATAGAAAGTCCTAAACTTGTCACGTGCACTAAGTTTAACTTATATGAAACCTGCCTTTAGGCAACCAGGTGCAAAAGGAACAATTGATGGACAGAATGCTGAACAATGTCAACATTCACCCCAGTACAGAGATTTGGGCCTAAATCCATTGGTTTGCTCACCATGTCATTCTAGTTGGGACCAAGCCATAGGCAAATCAGTCTTGACCCTGCTCCCTATGGAAACAGTCCAGCCCAAACTGCCAGGCCAGGTCCACCCTGGACCGCAAACAAGCATCCTGGGACAGGTTTAGGGGTTTCACCCCATATCAGCCAGGCTAGCTTGACTCCAGTGGCATGGCGAGCATGGGACCCACGTCTGGGCATACCTATCCCACTTAGGGTGACAAACACAAAAAGAGCAATTGATGGGCGTTTTTTTTTGGGGGGGGTATCACCCCTCATCAGCCAGGCTAGCTTGAGTCCAGTGGCATGGCGAGCATGGCAACCAGGTGGCCAGAGCACAGTGCAAATCAGACCCTGTACATATTCATCACCTTAATGTTCATAGGGCCGATGGCCTGGATATCCCCTCTTAATAGCCCAAACTACCCTGCTTCACCTACCAAGTACCCCGTTTAACAAACTCATTGATCACTCTGAACTCGAACTCAACCCCTCCTCTGGATACCCCACCACCACCATATATTGTACTAATGTTTGCTCCCCCCCCTTTATCTTAGCCCGGTACACGAACCCCGTTTTCATGCTTCCTGCCCTAAATTGTATGACTTATCTCTCCCTATACTGTATGACTCTTTGCTGTGCCTACTGAAAACGAGGTAAACGATGCACATGTAATTCTTGTAAAGCAGTACCCTGTGGTTATAGCTGTGTATATTGTAAAGAAACAGTCATGTTTTATGTAATTCTTGTAAAGTGCTCGGATGCCCTTGGGTCTATAGTTCGCGCTACAAATCTCAAATAAATAAATAAATAAAAGCTATAAGTGTCTCCCCTACACTCCAAGTCATCACCTCCATTAGCAAGTCTGGACACCACTCCACGTCCCTACCTACCTCAAACCATCACCTTCATTTGAAAGTATGGACATCCCCTCTACCTAGCTCAAACCACCACCGTCACTTGCAAGTCTGCACACCCCCTCTGTCTAGCTCAAACCATCACCTCCACTTGCAGGTCTGCACACCTCCTCTGCCTAGCTCAAACCATCACCTCCACTTGCAAGTCTGCACACCCACTCTACCTAGCTCAAACCATCACATCCACTTGCTAGCCTGGATACCCCTCTACCTAACACAAACCATCACATCTACCTGCTTGCCTGGCCACCTCCTCTACCTAGCTCAAACCATCACCTCCACTTGAAAGTCTGAACACCCCCCCCCCCACCTCCCTCAAACCATCACCTCCACTTGCAAGTCTGGACACCCCATCTAACTCAAACTATCACCACCACCTGCAGGTCTGGACACCCCCCTCTACTTGGCTCAAACCATCACCTACACTTGCAAGTCTAGATACCTCCTCTACTTTGCTCAAAATATCACCTCCTACCTCAAACCATCACCTCCACTTGCAAGTCCGGACACCCGCCTCTCCCTACCTCAAACCATCACCTCCACTTGCAAATCCGGACACCCGCCTCTCCCTAGCTCAAACCATCACCTCCACTTGCAGGTCTGGACACCTCCTCTACCTAACTCAAACCATCACCTCCAATTGCAAGCCTGGTTAAAACTACCTCTCCCTACACCCGAAGCCACCACCTCCACTAGCAATCCCAGAAAGGGCTTTCTCGAGTTGCTGCAGAAATTGTTTAGCTCTGGATAAACACAGAACTTCTTGCTGTCAAGATGGAGTTCCTCCTCCAAGAGGTAGTGTACTCAACTAGCAGATTTATGGATACTGCTTGCCAAGCACAAAAGTAGTAGGAAGTAGTAAGAAGGCGGGCATTGGGCAAAGCCAATGATTGTGGCTTTAAGGAGCTGAAGCATAAAATACAGGCCTGAACAAATGGAGTTTGCATACATTAGTAAGTAATGGATGGGTGGCAGGTCCGAGGACTGCACAAACATCTGGGCATGCACTTATGCTGTTCAGAGATCGACTGGCACGGCACAGTAGGCTAGTAGAACCAGGTGGCAGAGAAGAAAGGAGGCTTAGGAATAACGCTAGAACTTGTTTACACTGGAAGGGGTGAGGATATGCAAGAGCGCCCCAGCAGAAGTGGTCGAAGAAATTGTGAGTTGAAGTATTTCAGAAATTTAGACCGTAAGCAAGGGTTAACACCAAGACAGCGTGGGGCCGGTCTCACATGAAAAGTTAATCGACACTTAAAATGGTAGCTGCTAGGTGTCTTGAAACAAACTCATGTCAAACAGCCCGCCCAATAAAGACGCAAGGTAATATAGTAACGATAAAGCAAAGGCGTAGCTTGAGATGAAAAAGCAACGGGGCTTGAGACCAGGGGCCATTCCAACTGTTTTTTGTGTGTAAAACGCTAAAGTTCAAACATACAACACAGAATTTCTCCGAGTTAATGCATTAACTTTAAACAGAACAAGTCGCAAACAGTGAGCAAGATTGGCTCGATGTTTGCGACTTGTTCTGTCTAAAGGTCAAGCATTAGCCCGGAGAAATTCCCAGGTCTGAACTTTAGACACTACTGTTATGTTTCATATAGGTACCCTAATATAGGCCCGGGGAACATCATACCCCTTCACCTACATTACCTCCCCTACACTGCAACGAGCCTTTTAGGATTGAACCTTTACCTAGTTCTAGTCCTGGGTGCAGAAGGAGGGTGTCTCCTAAACAATAGAGTCCTATAAACTCCATCAATAGACTCACACAGTATGAATGGATATTCATAAGGGTTCTTAGAAACCAGGCTGGGGCTACACCACCTTCCTCCCCACATCTACGTACACGGTTCATCCCATACGTCATCCTCAAATCCAACAATGGCTAATACAAGCAACAAGGGACAAAGGAGCCCCAGATACCTTCAGTATAAATATAACACCTCTTGCTAGTGTTAGTCAGAGGGAACCGAGACTTCCAGGCCAACACACTGACCAGAGACGCTGAGGCTCCTGCATGCAGACGCTCCAGCTGACAGTGGTCTGAACATCCCTTGCGGGGTGTCCAGCTCGAGACCAAGAGGGGCTCCTACATTCTCACTCCAGGTAATGGGGTTCGACTAAAATCCTAGAGGGATTCTTGGCTTCACACCTACTCACATGCTAGGTACATTTAGGTACATCTAGATAGGCATCGTAGGAGTATGCGCTTTCTTTTATCAATGTATTTTATATTCATGTATTTATTCATGCGTAAGGCAAGATGGTAGAACTGTACTATCCATTTATATTCATAGTACTGCTAATCATATATCTCTGCTACTGTCTAATGGTTGTTGCAGCTCATATTCTACACGAGAATAACGACTGTTCAATAAACCCTTATTGAAACGCCCAGGCTGTTTATTCTGTGCATCTCTGAGACGAGATAAGTGAGCACGAGTGACTGAGCGAAAAGTAGTACATTGTTTTCACGATCTTGAGGGATCAGGGTTGTCATGTTCTAAGGTTGCCAGAAACTATTCTCTACCCGATAAGAGGAGACACTAGTGGCACTGTGAGCTAGCTAATGCAAACAGGCTAACATTCTCGGTGGGGGTGCTCAGAGTTAGTCTGCCACCAAACCCAGAGTTTATGTTATCCGAACGCGCAGGTCCTGTATGGGTAATATAGGAACTACACGACACTACGCAAGGCAGGAAAGCGCTTGGCCCATCGTGATACGTCCCCGCATGTCTAGGCGCAGTACAGATGCTACTACAGTGTATACATCATGAAGAAGCAGGGGGTGGGGGGCACACCGCAAGTGATCTGCGCTCTTTATTTACTATCACATTCTGTATTTTTAGGAGAGCTCTCGCACTCCTGCAGCCACCTGGCAGAGTTGTGCTTTACTTCTGCAGAAGTAAACATCAAGCGCTATATAAATGCAAACCTTTTTCCCTTTTCTATCCTTCCGCTATCCTTCTCAATCAAAATAATATCCACCACTCAAATTACTTTCATATTTCACTATACTAATTCACCACTAATCCGTTATGCGTTCCCGGAGTAGCATGCTACTCGCCGAAAATTGCGCTTTGACGCCTTGTCAGGTGTAGTAAGTGCTATATAAATGCAAATACAATACAATACATGTGACTGAATATGGGCCGGGTGGAAGAATGCTTTCTTCATGTAAGTGTGAGCCATGCTTTCATGCCCAGTTAGTATTTACCCGCACGGTTGAGGAAAGCACAGCTGAGGTGGGAAAGTAGTAGTGTGTCAAAGCACATTCAATCACTGACTCCTCCTAGCAGAAATCACTCTGTGTTTGTTGGAATACTAATGGCCATCTAATACTTTCCCTCCTTAGAATGATCCCCTGTAGGAAACAATACAATGCACATTGCATGCACATTCCTTCCTTTGCCTCTTTGCTGTAACCACGTACATGTCTTACTGCAATGAAGTACCTGCATCACTCTAGGACTAACGCATCATATTGATAGTTGCCAGAACACTCCTTGCAGGCTGGAAAACCTGTATCCATTCCCTTAACCTTCCTTTTAAACCACTGCTATAAGTGTATCAGTCAAACTAGACCGAAAGAAGCAAAGTGCACAACTCCTGCAAATCAATAGTACGTTAAAAGAAAACCCAATAATGGAACACTGGACTAAGCGTATATGAATAGACCTGGTAACCTCAGTGGCACACTGCAGTTTGCAGGCACCATCTTACTCGCTTTTTAATGCCTTCCCCAAACGTAAAATTGGCGTTTACTACTGTGGCAATCTCACTATGTGAACTACTTTTTTTGCTTTCAAGGGAACAAGACCGTTTTGTAGTTGGAACTTTTAACAGTGTCACTATGCTGGGCTACTCGGCGTTTTCTATCGGTCTGTGATAGTTAAGAAGATTTACATAGTGAGTGGGTTGCAAGCAATACTTTCGTCATGGGAAATACCTTTAAGCTGCCGAGCCATTTACCGCCAGAAAGGTGCTCTGATGTGCATGCTGCTGTTTGTTGGCGCCAGACCCAATGAACAGAACAGACGCTATTTAAAGACTGTGGTACAAAGACTAAACTCCATCATCGAAGCGTGATGCGGGAAGCTCAATCAATGTAACAAGACCCCTTATTCTGGCATATAATGTTGCATCCATACAGCCAAACCTAAAGCGCTGCGGGGACAAGACCCGCAGTTTAGATGAGTAAAAGCCAAAGGTAAGTACTAGAAGACCTGGGCGAGAGGAAGTGTCTTCCTGATCCTGGTTCTCCTCAGATAGTCGTGTGCCCAGTCCAGGAGTGTTCAATGTCATGCCATCTGCTCCAGGAAAGGATGTCTCGGAGCCCACCGTTCTCTCGTGGCACACTGTTCCCGGACTGCCAGGCCCGTCAGTTCTGCTTCCTGCAGCGGTCTGCGTCTTGTTGTCCATGCTAAGGGCATCTGTACGTCCTTCGGGTGCTCCAAGGAGGAGTGAACAGACAGCTTTCAAACTACCCCCATCACCAGAGACTAGAGGGCTCTCACGCGCAGTCTGTGCAGTGGCACCGATGTCCCCTGCCAACACCCCGTCACTGTACTCCTCTTTAAATGAGGGAGCGCCACAGCCGGCAGCAGCGCGGTCATCTGCTGTCGTGGGTTCTTCCGGGCAGAATGTCTGGGAGGCCATGCCATGGTCTTCAGGTTTCAAGGGCTCTGCGTACGGTGACTGGGGCCAGAATACTATTTCCACCCGACACCCTGCCTCAAGGTCAGCCGCCCAGCCCTTGAGGGTCGGTGGAAGGGTGCCATTGAGGCCGGCCTTCTCGGCATGCTCCCGGTTCTCATCTGTGGACTCGTGGCAGCAGGGTGCCTTACTCCGTGCGAGCGTGGACGGTGATGGGCTATAGGCCGGCCTGTCCTGGGATTGAAGGCCGAGTGCCGAGTGACGGACAGGGGCCCCTTTCGGCAGCAGTGGCGTCTTCTCTCCACTTGGGTCACTGTGTCGGAAGATACTGTTTAAACAACGGCGGCAGCAACAATTGTTCCCCATGGTTTCTTAAGTTCACCGCAGACTTTTGATGGTGTTACACCACACAGGAACCGCATCACGGGGGAATCAAGTGGCTGCTGAGACGGCGGAGGAATCGGCGGTCCGCCATCCTCGGATCCACACACAGAGGCTGAACTCCGAACACACATCAAAGACCCACCGGAAGAGCGTCATTCACGGGACCTCCGAGCGCCCACCGCCTCATGAGAGGCGCTATCGGAGGACTCTCGGTGCGGAACAGAAGTGATGCCGCGGACGGAACGGCTTGGAAAGTGGTGTTATAAATAGAAGGGCCCCAGCCGGCCCCCGCCAGGGCTGCAGGGGAGGGGACTGCTGCATTCCACCCCACGGACGGAGGCCCGAGCAGGAGCACAAAACAAGCTCGTTTCTATGGCATGCAGAGGCGGCCGTGCATACTGACGAGTGTGCGCTCTGAACACAGCTACCCTCCCCCCGAGAGAGTCCGACACCAGTAGCAGGAATAACTGTGGGCACCGAGCTACCCAGTCATGAGGGCAGGTGCCGAGCCACGGGGCTCTATACCAGCCCCCAGGCAGGCTTCCTATAGGAGCAATGGGTTGGCTGTAAGGGCAGGATTGTTCCTGGACGGTGCCCCCGCCCCCCAGCTCCAGTGCCAAAGAAGCTCGAGTGGCAGCACATTTACAAGGCCCACCGAGGCTGGAACCGGTCTGGCGAGGTGCGGGTACACAGACGGATGGCACATGGCGACACAGCAGCTCGACCTTCACTTCTCCTTCTGAAGAAGCGACAGGACTGATTGAATATAATGGATGCAGGTCTGTAACGGCACGGAGAGCAAAAACAGATGGAATGGAATGCACCCAGAGCAACAGCCAGTAGTTATGATTATTTCAAACATTTCTATCCGCCACTTTTCCTCTTTCACATCTTGGGAAATCACAGCAGCGTGAGATAAGCGTCGTACGCTTTGAGAGCACCTTTGCTGCAAGCACAGAGATGGCTATTGGTAAAGGAGAAACTGCAGGTACGCTTCCACGTGTATGCTGAGAACATTCCGCTTATCTTTAACTTGTCGATCTCGCAAGACAATCAAGGACAAAACCTTCAATGGAGGATCCCCCCCCCCCCATGGCTAGGGGGAGGGATGGCTAATAACTTTTACAGGTTTGTAGTTCCCAAAATCACCCAGAAGCATTTCATTCTCTCGCTCTATAAATCAATGATAACATACCACGTAAATGAGGTGACCAAATTACACCGAGCTCATCCTGGCCCCTAAAAGCCTTCGAACACCACTAAGGGAGGACATTATCCTCTGAAGAGAACACTAATCCCACCCTGAGATCCACCTTCTCTTCATAGTCTGTGTCTCGCCTCCATAAATGTCGTTCCTGGTTCTCTACTTAATTGGCTACCTGTCCTGTTTCACGGGTGATGTCATCACACTGGTGACGGAAGGCCAAGACAAAATAAGCAAGAAACCCACCGCTTCCTAACACTGCACAAAATGAAACAAACAACAAAAAGGAATGCTTGAATTAATCTCAGCTCTTGGTGATCACTTGGAAACAAGTGGTAGGCCATTGTTTTTCCTGCATTATGACACTCTAGACAGCGACCTGTCATATGCACACCCGTCTCTGTTCTTAGGAACAGTCTAGGCTGAACGGTCAGGGTAGGTCCCCTACCGACTAAAAACAAACGCACCTCCAAACCAGTTTCACACTACTTGGGCTTCTTCACAAGGGAGGAATAGCTTGAGCCCTGTGGCACAGTGAACATAGCACCCACACCCGCGCCTTCAACGACCTAGATTTAACGGTCACATCTACTGGAGAAGGCGCATAGACGCAACCACGAAGGGATTGCAGGGCCCAGCACCCCCACGTTAATGCTTGCTCTCCACTAAATGCAACTGGCAGCAGGTAGGGCTGTCGGGTCAAGATATTTTCAAAATCAAAGCTTACTTCCTGTTGACACTTCTTTACCTTCTGAATGCGTTCATAATGCAAGCTAAAATTAAAGAACTGTGATGTGCTGCTAAACAAATCTCAAACCATTTCTTCAATTTGCAACTAATCCGTGAAACACTTCCTGAATGGTCATCTATCAAAAAATGGGTTCTGTGGGGAATAATCATAATGCTGCATAAGGTACCATAGTGTATGCATCACTGAAATGCCTGTTTTACTTAAGAGAAAGGGTGAGGGATTCACAGGTAGTTATTGACCGGGATGGAGTTAGAGGGCCTTAAGCAAATCTGAAGGCCCTAATCCACCCCAGTCATTAAGTACCTGGGAGTGCCCTACCCGTGGGATAACATACAGAATTATAGATGGGCAACTGTGAATAATGGGGATGTTGTTCACTATGGGGTTCTGAGTGTGTGCCAGGGCACAGAAGTCATGGGGGTGACCTGTCTGACATGCATAAAGGGGGAAGGGAATACTTGGCCTCCTGCCACTCAACTCTACCCATCCTCGTGAGAGGTACATTCTATCTTCGCTACCATAGCCAATAGGTCTCGCCTTTGGGACCTTATAAGTGTTTAGTTATCCAGCACAATATCCTTGGTGCAACAACATCAACTGTTGCATAGCTAAACACTTATAAGGTCCCAAAGGCGAGACCTATTGGCTATGCACATTCACTAATGCTGATATTTTAAAGCAATGCGGATATAAGGCTGATATTTGAAAGCAATGCGGAAATGTTAAAGCACATTCACTAATGCTGATATTTCTGGCCCGGGAGTGTTGCGTGCGTGAATGGCTAATAAAAAATAAATAAAAAAAAAGCCGTGCACAAGTGAATAACTAAGGCTGATATTTGAAAGCAATGCGGATATTTTAAAGCACATTCACTAATGCTGATATTTAAAAGCAATGCGGATATAAGGCTGATATTTAAAAGCAATGCAGAAATGTTAAAGCACATTCACTAATGCTGATATTTCTTGCCCGGGAGTGGTGCGTGCGTGAATGGCTAATAATAAAAAAAACTAAAGAGCCGTGCACGAGTGAATAACTAAAGCTGATATTTAAAAGCAATGCAGGTATTTTAAAGCACATTCACTAATGCAGATATTTTAAAGCAATGCGGATATAAGGCTATTTAAAAGCAATGCGGAAATGTTAAAGCACATTCACTAATGCTGATATTTCTTGCCCGGGAGTGGTGCGTGCGTGTATGCGTGCGCAGTCTGCTCTTTTTCAAAGCACATACTCGTGCTTGTGGCGCGCCGCTGCGCACTCCCGCAAGGTGTATGCCGCCACAAGCACGAGTATGTGCTTCGAAAAAGAGCTGAACGACGGCTAAAGGTCCTCCTATGCAGCGCATGCGCGCTGCGTAGGCGAGACCTAAAAATGAATACCTGGTCTCCTGCTATGCACCTCTGCCACCTACTGCGCACTCCCGCCCCTTCCCATTCTAGAGCAGATGGCTCATACTAAGAGCGGAGAGCTGGCACCATACTGACAGCTGCTCCATGATAGCCGCTTGTTACCTCAATCCCAGCACGGGTCTCTAGAGATTTGCACTGATAGGGGAGGGGAGAAAGAGGTTGGCACATGCACAGAGCGCCTGTGTTCTCCCATCTCCTTTGGGTCTGAGGACATGGGAGAGGTGGGTGAGACAGCCAACCACCATTCTGTCCTCATGCTCGGGTCTCTGGGGACCCAGGAGAGGCACTGGAACAAAGGGGAATCGAGTAGTTCCTCTAGGTGACATCGCAACAGTGATAAACAGAGATGAAAAACACCCCCATACCATACTCATATTTTTGTCATCAATAATTTTTTGCTGAATATGGCATCAAACTCATCTGCCCCTGCTTCAAGGACATAAGCAGGGGAAGAGGAGTCATGGGGGGAGCCATTTATAACATGGCCTGCCCTCCAAATGTTGAAAGAAACCCCCGCCAAAATCCAAATATCAAATAAAAATACATGGCCTCCTGCCACCAACCCTCGAAATATGTCCTCCCCTCTTCCCAATTGCCATTCATAACCCCTACTGCCCAAACTGAAATATTTTATACATGTTCTTCTGCCACCCGCCATCACCACCCTCCGTGCCATTCCATCCCCTCCCTGTCCAAATTCACACTCTCTCTTAAACTGGGAGCGGTGAACCGGTGACATGTTAACAGCAACTCTGTGAGAACCAATTGTTAGCATGGGATGTTGTCTCCCGACATGGCGAGTCTGCAGGGGCCCGCGCTGAAAGGAGAGATGGCGATGGCACAGCTCTGCCCATGTCCTCCCACCTCCCTTGGGCCTGGAGAGCCCGGAGAGGTGGAAGAAGGCAGTGAGACCACCATCCATCATTCGGGCACCAAGCTCATGTCTCTGGCGACTCAGTCAAGGCAGAGGAACAAAGGGAAGGTTAGTATCAGAATGTCACTGCAGGGAATAACTGGATTTCGATTCAGTTCAATAGAGGCTTCCTCTCCGAGACCATATACAACACTGCTATTGCAAATCAGACCCTTAACATTTAGGGTGAAATTCACAAATATGTCTATTACAGTGCTACTATTTAATGGAGGGTTTCATGAAGCAAAGTTGCTGGATATTTTGTTGATCAGGTTCAGTCATTTATGTTCTATTGCAATTCATTGTATTTAATGACTGGCTTTGAGGGTCAGAAAAAATAGCATATAGAAAGGGTTCCAAAGTTTTTAGTTATAAATCATAATGGTGGAGCCATAGTAATTTTAAAAATGGTGGTGATCTTTATTTTAAACAAGTGATCTAATGCTAGATTTGATGAGCCATCTCTTTTTCTCTCATGTTTTCCTCAAGGAAAATATGGTTCGTGGTTCAGAAGCTAAAATGACTTTTGTAAACTTCAAAATATCTTCCTCAAACATGTAAGAAAAAAAGTCTGACATGCTGAGCAAATCATGTACTTCTAACAGCAGCAGCAGTCTGTCAGTTGATTGCTCAGTGGTTTTCTTTAGCTTCACCAGAGAAGTCTAATGAACAGCTAGAAAGTTAACATTCTATATTCCTGACAAATGTTATGCATACTTCAACACCATTTTGCTGGAATAGGAGCTGGAGAATGGGGACACTGCAGTAGTAAATTAACATGACAAGTTTAATTTTCTCATGGAAATTATGGTTAGTGCTACAGAAAATTAGAAGTAGGGCATATTTATTACAAATTTTCAAATCTCTTCCTCATCCATGTGATGATACAAAAAGTCTGCCATTGTGACTAACATTTACCTCCAAGAGCAGCATCAGCAGCTGCTTGTCAGTTCATTCCTTAGTGTTCTGCTGCAGCTTCACCAAAGAGTTCTAATGAACAACCAGAGTGCTGGAATTCTATATACAGGACACCACTGACACACTCCTGGATGCCATATCGCTACAATAGGAGCTGCTGAATTTAAAGGCTTTTCAAAGAAGCAGGATGAAGTAAAGGAACACTGAAGGGTTGATGTAAATATGAAACTAGCGCTATAACAAATATGAGAGGCAGCATTGGTTTTTAGTTGCTTATTCCATAGCATATTTTTAAAGGACTCCAAATAATTCATGACAATCCCTCCTCTCTGCCGCTAATACTACCTTCATTTTAAAACACAAACATTTTGGTAGGCAGAGACGTTTTTTCAATTTTCCAATTTTGTGCAGGGAGTATATATATATTTTGAGGTGAAGGGAGCTATTTGCAAACAGATCTCAAAGTTCAAATTAATAGATTTGGGCTTCTGCGAGTAGCAAGACCCTCTCAATAAGTTGGTCTTTGGACACTTCTTTTTTAGGTTTAGCCTACCAAACAGCGCAAGTCGTCTGATTGCAAAAGACCTACTGTAGACTTACCAAAAACTCACAGGGGCTCGACAGCTCACCCATTGCTTGCCACGGATTGTCTCCATTGTCATTGCAATTTGTTTGCTTCTTACTGAATGGCTGTCCCTGTCCCAGCTTGTCCAACTTGTGTTTGTCCCTCCTCTAAAGCATAGCCTCTTTCCCATCTCTCGGATTGACTGATTCCTATTGTTCTACTATTCAGTTTTAGGAAACGATTTTTTTTTTTTTTTACTTAAGCACTCTGAGTGCATGGGTTATCAAACTTTCGCCTTCGTGTACTTCCCCTGCCAAATACCCACCCATTGTGAAATGCAGCCCTTAGGCAAACAATGAAATCATGTGGGATACTAAGGAAAACCCACACTGAGACTAGGAAAGTGACACAGGGCATCGATGCGGTCACTGGCACAATGCTAATGGTGCACCAGCACTGACATGGGGATACAGGTATGGGTACAGTGACAAAGCAGCACGGACACCAAGACACTAACATGGGGACACTGGCACAGGGGCACTGGCAACCCACCATGTTGAATCTGGCAGAACCTCGGTGAGAAAGGGCCCGTTGATGAAGCATGCCACTACAGTGGGTGAGAGCCTTCATCATTTTTAGGGAACTTTCTAACTAGGGTTAGAATTTTCGAGGCGCACCCTCACTTATGGTCGGAGGAACCAGAAACAGTATTTTGATTGATGGCTTCGTATTTTTGTGATATAGTGACCTAAGTCACAAACATTGACACTAGGACACTGACACTAGGAAATCCAACACTACCAAGCACACAGCATCACTGACTTAAGGACACTGACACTAGAATAAGAATACTGGGACAATGACACAGGAACACCAACACTGACATGGGGATACTGACCTGGAAATAGTCATAATGAAAAATACAGAAAAAGTGATGGATGGAATGCTTGAATTAATCTCAGCCACTTGTAATTACTCGAAGCTGCATATTTGCACCTCATTTTTTGCCCACTAAGCCACCTTAGATTACACCTAGCCATATGCAAACCAGCCATGATCCTGCTTCTATAGCAACAGTACTGCCCAACAGCCAAGCCAGGCCCTCTCTGAACCACAACACAATAAACCCAAACTGGTTTTAGCCTATTTAGAAGTCTTCAGTCAGGAGCAGTTTGGTTCCAATGGCACAGTCAGCACAGCACTCAAGTCTGGGCATACCCATCGCAGTTAGGGGGTTATGACAAAGAATACAAAACAATCTCGGATAGAATGAATCAGTGTGCCTTGGTACTCAAGCTATACCTCACTGATGAGACCCAAGTAGGTCAACCCGGTCTGGGGTTGCTGGTTTTCCCATCTTGAGGGGACCTGGTCTGGCAGTTTGGGCTGGACCAAGACGGATTTTCATAAGGCAGGTCTCTGTTCAGAATGGTAGAGTTGGAGAAAAATGATGGTCTAGAATGCACCCAGAGCGATTGTTAATGGTTGAGATTCATTAATTCCTCCCATCACCTTGTTGTTTTTGCAGTCAGAATCAGTGGCACTGGAACACTATCAGAGGACATAAGCATTGAGGCTGTGGCATGGCATATGGCACTAAGATATTGACACAGACAAAACCAGGATAGTGACAACACAGGTACACTAACACAAGGCGACTGACTTGGAGGACAAGATTCTGAGTTACTGACCTATGGTTAACAACTTGGGGACATTGACCCCGAGATACTGACCAGAACACCAACATGGAGAAACTGACAGAGACACAGTCATTGATAATGGCACTAGGGACTAAAGTGGACATGGTTACTGTAACACTGGGTTATTATTACTGCAAGCCTACCCGGTCACAGAAACACACTGAAACCAACATTAGGACATTGACATTGGGATGCCGGCATTGGCAAATGGGCAATAACATAAATAAACTGACATAGGGACATTGCGCTGGGACACTGAAACTGGGCATTGACACTTGGATAAGGGTCGATGTGGAAATAAGGACACTGATATTACGTCTGGAACACTGACAGAGGGAAACAAACTGGGGGACACGGACACAAATGTACTAATACTGGCATGGGGTTACTGCCCAGGAACACAAACTCCACAAACCCTAATGCTTCAACACTGACAAAAAGAAATCAGCCTGCGACATCGACAGAGGGATGCTATGAAGACACTGACAAAACACAAGGGCACCAGCATGGAGGCACTGATACTGGGTTGCTGACACTACATGGCCAACAGTGACACATGGAAACTGCCAGTGCGACACATGTGCATCAAGACTTCCACATGAATACGGATAGGAGGGACATATAACAAGGATACTGACACTGGTACACTACCACACGAGTATTGATAGGGATTCATTGACAGGAACACAAGGATATCAATACTAGTACTGAAACACTACAATGGATATTGGAAAGCCCATCGCTGCCACTGGGTCACAGCCATAGATACAATGCAAAACTAACTCTAGGACAGTTGCATTTACAAGGGGGCACTGCCATTGGAATGGTGACACTGGCACAATGCCAGACATTGAGATGGGGTTTCTGGCACTGGGGCACTGAACTTGGCAAAGGGACCCATGTCTAATATGGGGACAATGGCATTTGGGCACTGACAGACACTAGAACGCAGGGATAGAGACAGCAGGACTACTGACCTGAGTACAGACACTTTAACAAATTCACTGACACTGGAACATGAGGACACAAGGACAATAATGCATGGACATAAACTTTAGGCCAAGGAGGCAGACTAGGGGATCACAGACACTTGTATCATGGATATAAGAACAAGCGAGTTTATGGACACACCTAAACAGTGTTCTTTAACAGTCCTCAGCACCAAGAGAGAATAACGTCGGCAAAGGCTGTTAATCAACAACACTCCCTAAACTCTATTCTCGACATGAGGCAGCCTGGTAGCATCCATCTGCAATGACCCGAATGCCTGCCTAAACCAACGCAAGTCCAAAAAATACACATTTTCAGTTTTAAGCGATAGGAGAAGGCCACAGGCTTTGTACTATCACAGTGAAAAAATGGATGGCTTCAATCACATGCGGCATGCTACATGTGGGTGAGAAGGGCGTTTCTTATTTCCCTTATTGGTAGAGCCTTCATCATTTAAATTGTACTGCCTGACAACTGGCCAGTAAATTTGGAAGCACTTTATTGGCAGCCACGGACAGAGAAAGTGACAAGTGCAGAAAGTGCCTGCCATTCACAACAAGGCGCGATGCGCGGACGCGCCTACGACAAGCCCGTCTGCGCCCATCAGCGTCCCGGAAGCGGCCAGCGCCAGTCATGCTGCCCGTCCTGCTGCCCGTCCTGCCCCCCATTACAGGGCCGCTCCCCGGCCCTACAGCCGTGCCGAGCTGCTCCTGCTCCGCCCTCTACGCTGTACTTGTTCGAGCCGATGGAAGGTTTTAGACAGTCTTCTCACGGTCTGTAAGAGTTGCAAATTTTGCCTGTCCTCCAGACCGGTGGTCCCCCCTTCTCCTACCATCCCTCCTATCAAAAAGCAGAAGGGGCAACTAATCTCAGCCGCTATGATTAACGCTCGCTCGCTAGGTAAACACTCATGATATCTTTGACCTTCTTTCCGATGAGTCTCTCGACTTACTGTTTATAACAGAGACTTGGCTCAATGAGTTTTCCAATCCAGTGATTGAGCTGGCCATTCCTGGGGGATATAAAGTGTCTCGCGTTGATCGCAAAACCGGTAGGGGTGGAGGTTTAGCAGTGGTGTTCAGGGACAAGTGGATTTTCCATCGGGGTGAGACCCTGGGGATAGGAGAAGGAGAAGCTCTTGACTTCCGTATCACCATCTCACCACACTTCCGCTGGTCGGCACTCTGGTCTATAGACCCCCCCGGTCCGGCTGGTGCTCTTCTTAAGGCCTTGGATGATGTCATCATCCCCCGCGCACTACGCTTTACCCACTTTCTAATCCTTGGGGATTTCAACATCCATTTGGATTGTGAGGACGCAAAGGATACTCGGGAGTTACTGGACTCCCTGAGCCTTGCCCAGCTCACTCAATGGGTCGGCTCCCCCACGCATTATGGAGGTCATATTCTTGACCCAATTTGTTCTAAGTTCCCCATCACTGTCAAAGATCCTCTCCCGGTACCCTGGAAGGATCACTTTGTGATCCACTTTGCTTGGGCCATCGATAGCAACTATTTACCAAGCCTGCCCTACCAAGGTAGACCCTCCTCCAAATTTGATCCTATGGCCTTCAGTCTTGCCCTGGTGAGACACGGCCAGTCTTCGCTAAGGACCTGGAGGGAGTTCTTGATAGCTTTAGTAGCTGGATTACGCAGGCGGTCAAGCGCCTGTCTTCATCGTCACTGCATAGGCGAACCAGGGATTCTCCTTCAAAACCATGGTTCTCCAGTGAGCTCAAAGTTCAGAAACAACAATGCAAAAAATTGGAGCGTTGCTGGAGACAGGCTTATTGCCCATTGGCCAAGTTGGCCCTCAGGAAAGCTCAGAAAGCATACTATGCGTCTATATCGCACGCTAAAAGCCTCTATTATGCAGAACGCATCACTCTTTCTAGAAACAATTCCAAGGAAATCTTTTCCATCGTGCAGAGCTTTCTAGCTCCCAGAGCAGAGACCATCAAGCTTCCCACTTTGGCTGCCTGGTGTGAGAAACTTTCTAGTTTCTTTATTGATAAGAACCAAACTCTCCAGGTGAATTTTAATACTGGCACCAACTCTTTGGTAGGGAACCCGCTTCCAAAAGGGTAAGCTGCTACCTCTCAACCACCACCCTCCTTGGGGGCCTTCACACCTATTGCTCCGCTAGACTCACTGATGGTTCTCAAGTCTTTGAAATCAGGTTCTCCGACCAACCCCTGCCCGGCTAGGATATTGTCCTCAGTTGCGGAGACAGTTAACCTGGAGGTTAACAATCTTATCAATCTGTCTTTCCAGGATGCTACAGTCCCTCTAGCTTGGAAACAGGCCAAACTCCTGCCTCTTCTGAAAAAACCCTCTTTAGATCCATCTATCCCTGCTAGTTATCGCCCCATTTCTCTCCTTCCGGGCGTGGCGAAAGTTTGCGAGAAGGTTGTCAATAAACAGCTCACTAGCTATGTCGAAGGGTTTGGCCTGCTCCACCCAGCCCAATCGGGTTTCAGAGCATCGTATAGCACTGAAACGGCCCTTGTCGAAACCTCTGAAGCTATTCGGGAATGTCTGGATTCAGGCGGCAGGTCGGCTCTGATTTTGTTGGACCCTCTGCGGCATTCAATACTGTGCCTCACTCTTTGTTGCTGGCCCGCCTCTCGGACATAGGCATCTCAGGGCCGGCATGGAACTGGCGGAAATCGTTCCTAGAGGGCACAACGCAACAAGTATGGCTCCCCCCCGTCCTCGTCTGCCCCGCAGAGTGTGACCACAGGAGTGCCTCGGGGTCTACTTTGAGCCCCCTTCTCTTTAATATATACGTCACCCCTCTGATTCAGTTGGCTGAGGAGCTAAGAGCCAAGATCATCGCATATGCTGATGATACCCAGCTCCTTTTTACATGGAACAAAACTGATTCATCCACCACCCTTGCCAGAACATGTTTGACGGCCGTTTTCCAATGGCTCTTCTTCGCACAGCTAAAATGTAATGAGGATAAATCAGAGATCCTCCTGTTTGGGACCTTCCCCCCTCAGTTTAGGGAATCGCTTTGGCCGGCCGATTACCCAATGCCTAACTCCGTGGGCCAACCCACAAAAAATCTAGGGATTTGGTTCGACGAGAATCTTCTTTTTACTAAACAGATTAAGAAGCTAGCTGGGCAGTGCTTTGGCACTCTTAAATCCCTCAGAAAATTTCTTCCCCTTCTCCCTAGGGCAGCCAAGGATACGGTTACCCGCGCCTTAATCCTCTCACGCATTGACTATGCCAACGCCCTGTACATAGGCCTGCCGGGTTACCTTTTGAAGAGACTGCAGGTAGTCCAGAACCCAGCGGCGAGGACTCTCCTTAATATTCCCGTAAGAACTAGCGTAAGGCAATACCTGCGGGATCTCCACTGGTTGCCTGTGGCTGAAAGAGTAAAGTTCAAAGCCCTTGTTTTGGCTCACTCAGCCCTGTACGGACTTGGCCCAGTCTATCTAAGAAAACGTTTCAGGTTCTACGTTCCTGCTAGACAGCTGAGTTCATCCACGCTGCTTCTTGCTCTCATACCACGCTTTCGCCTCAAGAGAATTGGTGGAAGTTCTCTTGCATTTAAGGCAGCGTTGGCCTGGAATCTGCTCCCTCTGGACCTTCGCAGTATCCAGGACCCTAAGCTCTTCAGGAAAAGACTGAAAACTTTTCTTTTCATCTAAAGGCCCGCGTGTTTCCTTCTCTACTTTGCTCGCGCCGGGACACTCTTTGAATAGCTGTGCGCGCTATAAGTGTCAATAACATAAAATAACTCTTAGAGGCTTTCGGTCCAATCCGTATTTAAATCGTTAAAAAAAAAAAATGAATAAGCGCTGGGGCCCAAAGTTTTTCTTAGAAGGCCTCTGCCGGCAAGACTGAATGCTAGGGTTACCATATATCAAAGCAGACTACAGGGGTGTGCAATTTAATAAACTATCTACTTGTCCAAGGGGCAGGTAGCTTCATAAATCTACTTGTCCTGTAATAAAATCCACTTGTCCCTTTTGTGCCATGTAATAAGGCGAAAAATTATGGCAGTGATCTCATTCTATAAGAGCTCTGATATAGCCTCTCTGATTATGCCAGGGCTCATACCATAGTAGGGTTTGAATACTAGCAATTCCCTTGTGTTGCAACATTTCCGCAGATCTATATACTGGGGCTGAAGGTACTGGTAAGCAATAGTTCCAGCGTCGGAATGCCCTTTTGAGTCTGTGCAAATCTACTAACCTGCATGTTATAAGGGTTTTCACCAACTCTTCTCTAATCTTATCCCATATTGAGAAAGGTTGGGACTTTACTCTTGACAATGGCAGATGTGAAACTTCTTACAGAGTTGGGAAAAAAGTGGTTGGAGGGAAAGTGAACTTGCAAACACTCAGATTTTCGCATGAGCAAATCTACCCATGCCCATTTGCTTATGCTAAAATGTAGTTCACAATTATTTTCTAGGAGTACAATTTGTTGGACTACTTCTGTAAATTCTTGTGAATTCATGGAAGTTGTATATCTGCACTTAATGCAAGCACATATACCATGGGTGCACCTTTGAGACTTTCTTCAATAATTGGGCCCCTAATTAGGTCTGGAGTTAATTATGATCTTTTGTGTTTATTAACATTCTGTCTCTCTCCCTCTCTCTCTCTCTCTATCGGCTGGCTTCACTGCGAGTGACTGCATTCTGCTATTTCACAAGGAGCATATCAGCACACAAAGTAGTTTTGTTCAGTGCCAGGAACTACTGTGGCAATGTGTGCTTTTTGAGACCAAAAACAATTTTTGCTTTTGCCAATGTTTGTTATAATGGTGAGGACCCGGCAGCTTCCACACCAATAAGGTTTTACAAAAATCATGCCAAAACAAGTCACGCATTGACAAAATTAAAAGGCTGACCACTAATTTCAGACCTGCTTGCTTTGCCAATGCTTGTTTATTTTTATGTTTCCCATAATCTTATTGAAACTGGCTACACTGTTTTCCATTATGAATATCTTTGGGAAATACTAGCATACATCAACAAACTTTACTAAATGATGCTGCAAAGAAATGGTATCTACACTTTTACAGTAGTTTAGCTAAATGTTTTTTTTCCTGCTTGCATTTTAATGTGTATAACATTAAACAGTGTCTCAAAGGGTATTGTTTAAAAGGCAGTTTCTAAGGGAGCACAACTAATTGCTGTGAACAAGGGAAGGGGGAGCAAGGAGACAAAAAATTCAGGAGACGTGGTTGAGGAAAGACTTTTTTATATATTTAGTCATATATTCAAAGACAAAAATAATAAATAATTAATCAATCCAAAAAAGCACTGTGTTACATTGAATGTCATGTAACTTGTGTTATACTGTGCACAAGTGCTCGTGAAGGGGTGAACGGCGCTGGTGACACGTGAAGGAGTCAATACAGCGGAAAAAGGCACAAACAAAACAAATCATATATACAGTGTGTATTCTTATTCTTAGTGATGCCCATACAATGGATACAGTCAGTACAAAGTAGTTTTTGTGGGCAATCACGAGAGGGGTGCCGTAAATTACGCTGTGAAAGTCGACGGCGTTTACTTTCCGCCTATATACAATGTTAGGCCATCATCAGGACCAGGTTACAGTTAGTTAGGGAACAGTGCTGAGAGGTCAGAAGGATCAAGACCCGGCGTGATGGGCACTGGAGGAAGGCACACTGCGTCCGGGGATGTAAGCACCTCGAGAGGTGCGTGATGTGAATATCGTTGCGAGTGACTCCCGGATGTAGAGGTGGAACAGAAGGAATCCGGTTTAGGGGGCATTTTGAAGTCCGGACCAGAGTACTTCAAGGATCCATTGGGTTTCCGGTGATTGGCAGGAAACGTACGGGACGGCTAGGTCCCATGTTGAGGGAAATGAAGCAGTCTTAGAGGGCGACTTTGGTGGCTGCTGGAAGACCGAGAGGCTTCAGGAGGCGTCCATTCTGGAGTGAAGGATCGTGTCCGGTAGGGAAGATTTCCAGGCAGGGCTCCCGTAGGGAACAAATCCCTCGCATTTTAATGTGAACATTTTATTTTGAAAGCAAAGACTCCTCAATCTTGCTTTCAAGCTTCTGCAGATATTTACATCTAATCAAAGAGCATTCTGGGAGCATTATACATAGCCTCATATTGCTCAACTTTGAGAACGTGTACACATTTTTATATTGGAACCACTGTCAGAAGGGCAGTCCGAGCTTACAACATTTACTTAGAGTGCTCACCCTAATAATAAAGGCTTTTCCTAAATGAACCATAAATACAAGTTTGAACAGCATTAACAAATGGACACAAATATTACCTTAACTGAGGATAATGCCCTTCCCTCATCCATAATGTGTTACTGTATACTGACAGTCAAAATAAACATGAAAACCTGTTGCCCTTGACCCCAAACAATATGTCCTGGGCGTCAGCTATAGGAATTCTACATCCCTGAGACTAGTTTGGATTCCATCTCAAGCCACTTACAATCACAAACCTTCACTTCCTGCCTTTTCCTTTTATGTTCTTTTTCATCCATGCTTTCCCCCTTTGTTGCTATTTCCTTTCTTTCTGCTCCTCCTTTTTTAGGTCTCGCCTAGCGTTGCTGCGCACATGCGCAGCTCGCTCGGCGAGATTTATTGCAGATGAGGACTTTGAGAAAAGGGCTTGAAGCCCCGCCCCTTATTCCCATTGGCTTGCGCCACCGTTTATGTTAAACGGTGGGCTGCCATTGGAAATAAGGTTTCTGGGGTGCCTCCTTTTCGCTTTTTTATCCGGCCCATCCGGACTGGCTCGCCTGCATTACGGCTGTCGTGACGAAGTTTCTTATCAGAAGCTTCGTCACGCTGCCTTGCACGCGCCAGTCCGGCTCTCTGATTGGGCGCTGTGAGAACGGGCTTGTTTTGTTATGGCATATGGCCAATGCCCTCGTCCAACACGTCTTAGTCTCATTCCTTAGGGGCGAGTCTAACTCCCGTTCTGCACAGCCGTATTCATTTCCCCATACAGGAGTCTCAGCTCGTGACAGACACTTTTCTCTGTTAAAACATTAACTTCTCGTCCAACCTCTGAATTTGGCATTCTAGTGAATTTTAGGACCGCTAAACGCCTGCTGCCGCCCTCTCTCTTATGCCCCTCCTACTGCTTCTATTTCTCATAATTTCATTCCCCCTCCTTTTATTGGCCTCTTTTCCCCTGCGACTATCAGTTTCACTCAGGTCCTGTGCCTCGTGAATTTTACCTATGCCGCCATCCTGCCACTTGTCTCCTACCTCTGCCCTACCAATAATCATTCGAATTGGTACCGCCCACTGATCACATTTCCTCTCACTCCCGGGGCCCTCTCCACACATCACATCCGTAAACACCGCTCACGTGCTCCCCTATCCCTGCCCTGCCCGCCCCGGTAGACCCTACCTATCCTATTGTGTGTCTTGCATTCTGGAACAGGGCGTGTCCCTCCGCCCTAATTTAGATTTGACGCCCCTCCTTCTCCCGTCAACACCTCTTCCTGCCACTGTCACTCCCTTCTCTTCTCTCCTTCCTACTGTAGTGTCCTTGCCTGTCAGTTTCACCTAGTGTTGCCCCTTCATCCAACCCCTGGCCAGCATGGATCTGTCGTGGCTGTTTTGGGTCTGCCTGCTGCTGGTGATCCCCTTCATACTTATGGAGATAAACAGCTCCCTCAAGTTTCACTTCAAAATAGTGTCTTACACTGTACTCTGCTTGGTGTTGTCGGCTCTGGCAGTGCCTTTCTGTCTGATAAAGAGCGGAGGCAGAAATGTGGAGAACATGAGGCAAGTTCTGTCGTGTTTTTATACTAACTGGATGTTATTGTACTTTTGATATCAATACTTTGAATTGCACTGGGCTCGTCAGTATAGTAATCCTGATTGTGTAGTGCTTGTGTGGGGAGTTAATATGGAGCAGCTGCCTAATAATTCACTTACATGTGCCGTTTGGTCAGTTTATTTCAAGGCTCCAATTTTAACTCGTATGGTAACCGACGCAGAGGTTTATGAAATGAGTGGCCAGATCACAGTTTGCAACTCAGATTCCCTGGTTCCGAAGCCTGGTGATACAATCCTAGATCTATAAATGTTGATTCCCTGTGGAACAAAATTGGGACGCATTACAGGTGCCAGTCCCTGGCAAGAAAGCAATCCAATACTTATCTGTAGGTACTGTAATTTTATAGTGGCGAGCAGGAGGATTACCATAGCAGAACAACAGCCTATTAAAAATTCTAAAAAAACAAACCGACGTAATGCTTTAAAAAGTAAAATAAACACGTTGGTGCACGTAGGCCAACATATCTGAACTCGGCAAACAGGAATTATTGTCTTGACTTAGTGAGTACGTTTAGTGAGTAAAGTGGCAAGTGGCGAGTGTCGAGTAAAGTGAAGTGGCAAGTGTCGAGTAAAGTGGAGTGGCGAGTGTCGAGTAAAGTGGAGTGGCGAGTGTCGAGTAAAGTGGAGTGTCGAGTAAAGTGGAGTGGCGAGTGTCGAGTAAAGTGGAGTGGCGAGTGTCGAGTAAAGTGGAGTGGCGAGTGTCGAGTAAAGTGGAGTGGCGAGTGTCGAGTAAAGTGGAGTGGCGAGTGTCGAGTAAAGTGGCGAGTGTCGAGTAAAGTGGCGAGTGTCGAGTAAAGTGGCGAGTGTCGAGTAAAGTGGAGTGTCGAGTAAAGTGGAGTGTCGAGTAAAGTGGAGTGTCGAGTAAAGTGGAGTGTCGAGTAAAGTGGAGAGTGTGGAGTGGCGAGTGTCGAGTGGAGTGGCGAGTGTCGAGTAAAGTGGAGTGTCGAGTGGAGTGGAGTGTCGAGTAAAGTGGAGTGTCGAGTAAAGTGGAGTGTCGAGTAAAGTGGAGTGTCGAGTAAAGTGGAGTGTCGAGTAAAGTGGAGTGTCGAGTAAAGTGGAGTGTCGAGTAAAGTGGAGTGTCGAGTAAAGTGGAGTGTCGAGTAAAGTGGAGTGTCGAGTAAAGTGGAGTGTCGAGTAAAGTGGAGTGTCGAGTAAAGTGGAGTGGCGAGTAAAGTGGAGTGGCGAGTAAAGTGGAGTGGCGAGTAAAGTGGAGTGGCGAGTAAAGTGGAGTGTCGAGTAAAGTGGAGTGTCGAGTAAAGTGGAGTGTCGAGTAAAGTGGAGTGTCGAGTAAAGTGGAGTGTCGAGTAAAGTGGAGTGTCGAGTAAAGTGGAGTGTCGAGTAAAGTGGAGTGTCGAGTAAAGTGGAGTGTCGAGTAAAGTGGAGTGGCGAGTGTCGAGTAAAGTGGCGAGTGTCGAGTAAAGTGGCGAGTGTCGAGTAAAGTGGCGAGTGTCGAGTAAAGTGGCGAGTGTCGAGTAAAGTGGAGTGTCGAGTAAAGTGGAGTGGCGAGTAAAGTGGAGTGTCGAGTAAAGTGGAGTGGCGAGTGTCGAGTAAAGTGGAGTGGCGAGTGTCGAGTAAAGTGGAGTGGCGAGTGTCGAGTAAAGTGGAGTGGCGAGTGTCGAGTAAAGTGGAGTGTCTAGTAAAGTGGAGTGTCGAGTAAAGTGGAGTGGCGAGTGTCGAGTAAAGTGGAGTGGCGAGTGTCGAGTAAAGTGGAGTGGCGAGTGTCGAGTAAAGTGGAGTGGCGAGTGTCGAGTAAAGTGGAGTGGCGAGTGTCGAGTAAAGTGGAGTGGCGAGTGTCGAGTAAAGTGGAGTGGCGAGTGTCGAGTAAAGTGGAGTGGCGAGTGTCGAGTAAAGTGGAGTGGCGAGTGTCGAGTAAAGTGGAGTGGCGAGTGTCGAGTAAAGTGGAGTGTCGAGTGTCGAGTAAAGTGGAGTGGCGAGTGTCGAGTAAAGTGGAGTGGCGAGTGTCGAGTGTCGAGTAAAGTGGAGTGGCGAGTGTCGAGTAAAGTGGAATGTCGAGTAAAGTGGAGTGGCGAGTGTCGAGTAAAGTGGAATGTCGAGTAAAGTGGAGTGGCGAGTGTCGAGTAAAGTGGAATGTCGAGTAAAGTGGAGTGGCGAGTGGAGTGTCGAGTAAAGTGGAGTGGCGAGTGGAGTGTCGAGTAAAGTGGAGTGTCGAGTAAAGTGGAGTGTCGAGTAAAGTGGAGTGTCGAGTAAAGTGGAGTGTCGAGTAAAGTGGAGTGTCGAGTAAAGTGGAGTGTCGAGTAAAGTGGAGTGGCGAGTAAAGTGGAGTGGCGAGTAAAGTGGAGTGTCGAGTAAAGTGGAGTGTCGAGTAAAGTGGAGTGGCGAGTGTCGAGTAAAGTGGAGTGGCGAGTGTCGAGTAAAGTGGAGTGGCGAGTGTCGAGTAAAGTGGAGTGGCGAGTGTCGAGTAAAGTGGAGTGGCGAGTGTCGAGTAAAGTGGAGTGTCGAGTAAAGTGGAGTGGCGAGTGTCGAGTAAAGTGGAGTGTCGAGTAAAGTGGAGTGGCGAGTGTCGAGTAAAGTGGAGTGGCGAGTGTCGAGTAAAGTGGAGTGGCGAGTGGCGAGTAAAGTGGAGTGGCGAGTGTCGAGTAAAGTGGAGTGGCGAGTAAAGTGGAGTGGCGAGTGGAGTGTCGAGTAAAGTGGAGTGTCGAGTGGCGAGTAAAGTGGAGTGTCGAGTGTCGAGTAAAGTGGAGTGTCGAGTGGCGAGTAAAGTGGAGTGGCGAGTAAAGTGGAGTGGCGAGTAAAGTGGAGTGTCGAGTAAAGTGGAGTGTCGAGTAAAGTGGAGTGGCGAGTGTCGAGTAAAGTGGAGTGGCGAGTGTCGAGTAAAGTGGAGTGGCGAGTGTCGAGTAAAGTGGAGTGGCGAGTGTCGAGTAAAGTGGAGTGGCGAGTGTCGAGTAAAGTGGAGTGGCGAGTGTCGAGTAAAGTGGAGTGGCGAGTGTCGAGTAAAGTGGAGTGGCGAGTGTCGAGTAAAGTGTAGTGGCGAGTGTCGAGTAAAGTGGAGTGGCGAGTGTCGAGTAAAGTGGAGTGGCGAGTGTCGAGTAAAGTGGAGTGGCGAGTAAAGTCGAGTGTCGAGTAAAGTCGAGTGTCGAGTAAAGTCGAGTGTCGAGTAAAGTGGAATGTCGAGTAAAGTGGAGTGGCGAGTGGAGTGTCGAGTAAAGTGGAGTGTCGAGTGTCGAGTAAAGTGGAGTGTCGAGTGTCGAGTAAAGTGGAGTGTCGAGTGGCGAGTAAAGTGGAGTGGCGAGTGGAGTGTCGAGTAAAGTGGAGTGGCGAGTGGAGTGTCGAGTAAAGTGGAGTGGCGAGTGGCGAGTAAAGTGGAGTGGCGAGTGTCGAGTAAAGTGGAGTGGCGAGTGTCGAGTAAAGTGGAGTGGCGAGTGTCGAGTAAAGTGGAGTGGCGAGTGTCGAGTAAAGTGGAGTAGCGAGTGTCGAGTAAAGTGGAGTGGCGAGTGTCGAGTGGAGTGGCGAGTGTCGAGTGGAGTGGCGAGTGTCGAGTAAAGTGGAGTGGCGAGTGTCGAGTAAAGTGGAGTGGCGAGTGTCGAGTAAAGTGGAGTGGCGAGTGTCGAGTAAAGTGGAGTGGCGAGTGTCGAGTAAAGTCGAGTGTCGAGTAAAGTCGAGTGTCGAGTAAAGTGGAATGTCGAGTAAAGTGGAATGTCGAGTAAAGTGGAATGTCGAGTAAAGTGGAATGTCGAGTAAAGTGGCGAGTGTCGAGTAAAGTGGCGAGTGTCGAGTAAAGTGGAGTGTCGAGTAAAGTGGAGTGTCGAGTAAAGTGGAGTGTCGAGTAAAGTGGAGTGTCGAGTAAAGTGGAGTGTCGAGTAAAGTGGAGTGTCGAGTAAAGTGGAGTGTCGAGTAAAGTGGAGTGTCGAGTAAAGTGGAGTGTCGAGTAAAGTGGAGTGTCGAGTAAAGTGGAGTGTCGAGTAAAGTGGAGTGTCGAGTAAAGTGGAGTGTCGAGTAAAGTGGAGTGTCGAGTAAAGTGGAGTGTCGAGTAAAGTGGAGTGTCGAGTAAAGTGGAGTGTCGAGTAAAGTGGAGTGTCGAGTAAAGTGGAGTGTCGAGTAAAGTGGAGTGTCGAGTAAAGTGGAGTGTCGAGTAAAGTGGAGTGTCGAGTAAAGTGGAGTGTCGAGTAAAGTGGAGTGTCGAGTAAAGTGGAGTGTCGAGTAAAGTGGAGTGTCGAGTAAAGTGGAGTGTCGAGTAAAGTGGAGTGTCGAGTAAAGTGGAGTGTCGAGTAAAGTGGAGGGTCGAGTAAAGTGGAGGGTCGAGTAAAGTGGAGGGTCGAGTAAAGTGGAGTGGCGAGTAAAGTGGAGTGGCGAGTAAAGTGGAGTGGCGAGTAAAGTGGAGTGTCGAGTAAAGTGGAGTGGCGAGTAAAGTGGAGTGGCGAGTGTCGAGTAAAGTGGAGTGTCGAGTAAAGTGGAGTGGCGAGTGTCGAGTAAAGTGGAATGTCGAGTAAAGTGGAGTGGCGAATGTCGAGTAAAGTGGAGTGGCGAGTGTCGAGTAAAGTGGAGTGGCGAGTGTCGAGTAAAGTGGAGTGGCGAATGTCGAGTAAAGTGGAGTGGCGAGTGTCGAGTAAAGTGGAGTGGCGAGTGTCGAGTAAAGTGGAGTGGCGAGTGTCGAGTAAAGTGGAGTGTCGAGTAAAGTGGAGTGGCGAGTAAAGTGGAGTGGCGAGTGTCGAGTAAAGTGGAGTGGCGAGTGTCGAGTAAAGTGGAGTGGCGAGTGTCGAGTAAAGTGGAGTGGCGAGTGTCGAGTAAAGTGGAGTGGCGAGTGTCGAGTAAAGTGGAGTGGCGAGTAAAGTGGCGAGTGTCGAGTAAAGTGGAGTGGCGAGTGTCGAGTAAAGTGGAGTGGCGAGTGTCGAGTAAAGTGGAGTGGCAAGTGTCGAGTAAAGTGGAGTGGCAAGTGTCGAGTAAAGTGGAGTGGCAAGTGTCGAGTAAAGTGGAGTGGCAAGTGTCGAGTAAAGTTGAGTGGCAAGTGTCGAGTAAAGTTGAGTGTCGAGTAAAGTTGAGTGTCGAGTAAAGTTGAGTGTCGAGTAAAGTTGAGTGTCGAGTAAAGTTGAGTGTCGAGTAAAGTTGAGTGGCGAGTAAAGTTGAGTGGCGAGTAAAGTTGAGTGGCGAGTAAAGTTGAGTGGCGAGTGTCGAGTAAAGTTGAGTGGCGAGTGTCGAGTAAAGTTGAGTGGCGAGTGTCGAGTAAAGTTGAGTGGCAAGTGTCGAGTAAAGTTGAGTGTCGAGTAAAGTTGAGTGTCGAGTAAAGTTGAGTGTCGAGTAAAGTTGAGTGTCGAGTAAAGTTGAGTGTCGAGTAAAGTTGAGTGTCGAGTAAAGTTGAGTGTCGAGTAAAGTTGAGTGTCGAGTAAAGTTGAGTGTCGAGTAAAGTTGAGTGTCGAGTAAAGTTGAGTGTCGAGTAAAGTTGAGTGTCGAGTAAGTTGAGTGTCGAGTAAGTTGAGTGTCGAGTAAGTTGAGTGTCGAGTAAGTTGAGTGGCGAGTAAAGTTGAGTGGCGAGTAAAGTTGAGTGGCGAGTAAAGTTGAGTGGTGAGTGGCGAGTAAAGTTGAGTGGCGAGTGTCGAGTAAAGTGGAGTGGCGAGTGTCGAGTAAAGTGGAGTGGCGAGTGTCGAGTAAAGTGGAGTGGCAAGTGTCGAGTAAAGTGGAGTGGCAAGTGTCGAGTAAAGTGGAGTGTCGAGTAAAGTGGAGTGTCGAGTAAAGTGGAGTGTCGAGTAAAGTGGAGTGTCGAGTAAAGTGGAGTGTCGAGTAAAGTGGAGTGTCGAGTAAAGTGGAGTGTCGAGTAAAGTGGAGTGTCGAGTAAAGTGGAGTGTCGAGTAAAGTGGAGTGTCGAGTAAAGTGGAGTGTCGAGTAAAGTGGAGTGTCGAGTAAAGTGGAGTGTCGAGTAAAGTGGAGTGTCGAGTAAAGTGGAGTGTCGAGTAAAGTGGAGTGTCGAGTAAAGTGGAGTGTCGAGTAAAGTGGAGTGTCGAGTAAAGTGGAGTGTCGAGTAAAGTGGAGTGTCGAGTAAAGTGGAGTGTCGAGTAAAGTGGAGTGTCGAGTAAAGTGGAGTGTCGAGTAAAGTTGTGTCGAGTAAAGTTGAGTGTCGAGTAAAGTTGAGTGTCGAGTAAAGTTGAGTGTCGAGTAAAGTTGAGTGTCGAGTAAAGTTGAGTGTCGAGTAAAGTTGAGTGTCGAGTAAAGTTGAGTGTCGAGTAAAGTTGAGTGGCGAGTAGAGTTGAGTGGCGAGTAAAGTTGAGTGGCGAGTAAAGTTGAGTGGCGAGTAAAGTTGAGTGGCGAGTAAAGTTGAGTGGCGAGTAAAGTTGAGTGGCGAGTAAAGTTGAGTGGCGAGTGTCGGGTAAAGTTGAGTGGCGAGTGTCGAGTAAAGTTGAGTGGCGAGTAAAGTTGAGTGGCGAGTGTCGGGTAAAGTTGAGTGGCGAGTATCGGGTAAAGTCGAGTGGCGAGTATCGGGAAAAGTTGAGTGGCGAGTATCGGGAAAAGTTGAGTGGCGAGTGTCGGGTAAAGTTGAGTGGCGAGTGTCGGGTAAAGTTGAGTGGCGAGTGTCGGGTAAAGTTGAGTGTCGAGTGTCGGGTAAAGTTGAGTGGCGAGTGTCGGGTAAAGTTGAGTGAAGTTGAGTGTCGAGTAAAGTTGAGTGTCGAGTAAAGTGGAGTGGCGAGTAAAGTTGAGTGGCGAGTGTCGGGTAAAGTTGAGTGGCGAGTAAAGCGGAGTTGAGTGGTGGCGTGGAGCAGAGTGGCGGCGTAGAGCGATGTTGAGTGGCGTAGAGCAGCGTAGAGTTGAGCGGCGTAGGCTGGATTTGAGCGGCGTAGGCTGGGGTTGAGCAGCGTAGAGTGGCATAGACTGGAGTTGAGCGGCGTAGAGCGGCATAGACTGGAGTTGAGCAGCGTAGAGCGGCATAGACTGGACTTGAGCGGCGTAGAGCAGCATAGACGAGTTGAGCGGCGTAGAGCGGCATAGACTGGAGTTGAGCGGCATAGACTGGAGTTGAGCGGCGTAGAGCGGCATAGACTGGAGTTGAGCGGCGTAGAGCGGCACACAAGTGAAGTTGATCGGCGCAGAGTGAAGTTGAGCGGCGCAGAGGGAAGTTGAGCAGCGCAGAGGGAAGTTGAGCAGCGCAGAGGGAAGTTGAGTGGCGTGTCGCAGAGTAGCACAGAGTGCAGTGGAGTAGAGTGTCATGGAGTGGGGTAAAGTGGAGTACGCATGGTGATGTAGCGCACTGCTATTACAGGCAACACATTTTCAATTGAAATGACCATTACATTTGTCAGACATACAGTTTTACTGATAAAACTATACAGCGCACAAACAATTGCGTGGAAATGGCAACACAGTGTATTGATTGTTTTGATCGTATTAAAATATTTATTTCCACCACACTTCAGAATTAGAAAAAAAGTGCTTCATTTGTGGTTTCAGAATTCCGATATATTCTGAAATATTTGCATAGTTCATTTACAAACATTTAAAATTTTGTTGTGTGCTACATAAAACTTTTCCCTTAGCACCCCTAATATCCAGCAAGATTGTCACATAAATCCTTTCAGTTTCAAGTCAGTGAAAGAAAAGTAAACACCAAGCTCCCGCGGATGACAAAGCCTGACACTGACCTCTGTCTTTCAGTGCACAGCAAATGTGACAAGATAACAAAATTTAAAGGCCCGTTTACAGAAAGCGCGCATTCGTGAAAGAATACAAGGAGCGATGGTAAACAGGCTATGCGCCACGGGAGAAACAAAGACATACTGGACAGCCTAAAACAATTAAAGCCAGCGAATGGAAAGCAAGAAAATGTGATTTACATAACACAAAGTCAATGGTAATCAATGGACGGAAAGCATTCCCAGGTAAGCTTTCTGAATGTCCCCCAAGAATTATTTTCGTAACCAGACAGCTGTGCTATCTGGTAGGCTTTGAACAACAACAAAAAAACCGGTCTCTCTCAAAGCCGTTAAAGTGGTCTCCCAGCTCAACTGGAGCACTGAACAGGGATTTAACTAATCTAAAAAACAAAAATTAATATATATATATATAAACAAAAAAAGAATTCACACGTTAGCTCTGGTAATTCAAATGAGCACAAATCGATGTGTTTTTGCATACTTCTGTGAGGCTTTCTGCCAAATTACACATTACAAGAGCAAAGTTAAAAGAACTGCTTTTGCAATCGAGAAACTTATTTTCCCCGACTTTTAAAGTATGTGCGGTGGCAGTGAGAGCTACACCACAAGGTGGACTTTAAACTAGTTGCAGAATGACCCCTCCAGAATTAGAGCACAACGTTGTGCTTGGTCACGAGTTTGAAAAGTTCCGTTTTTTTGGCACATGGGCAATAGTGAGTTCATCAAAAGTAAGACAGCCAGCAATACTGGGAAACGAAACAGTGTTCGACTGTTCGAAGTTTAGAACTCCTGGAATAAAAAATTTCAATAAAACTTCATTAACTGTTGAACACACACCAGTGTTAACCCGGAAACCACGACAATCCGAAATGAAGGTCTTAATTTCAGCACACATCTCTGCAGGGTGGTATGCTAAAATTCACACATTTAGTTAGAAAAACATTCCATCTTAAACTTTTAGATATTAAAGAAAAGGTAATTTGAAGAAAGTTTGAAAATTTCAATTATCGCAACCATAAATGAACCTAATGAGTTGGCTCTCGTGCCCAAATTTACTACTGCTGGCGTTACAATGTTAAATCTGCAGGTGAAGTAATAGTAAAGCAAGGTGATGGGCAACAGGTAGTTATTGCCAGGTCAAGGCTGTAAAAACAGCAACCCCATCATTCATTTTTTTTAAATTTTTTAGAATTTAAGGTTTTCAAACTACAGCGTAACACCCAAACAAGTAATTTTGAACTGTAAGTTTCTCACTATTTGTTTCAAACTACATGTACTTCACACTAAACGTTTTGAACTTTGCCCCTAGAATTGGTGGCAGAGCTATGCATCGAATCTAGGTGAGTGGGTGCCAACTCATATACACAGAGTTCACAGGCTTCAAAGATGCAGTTGCGACCTTGACCTACATCGCTTTTGAAGCTTGATACAAACTTTTTATAAGCTCACAAATTCCTTCATACCAAACACTGCAACAAATACGATTTATGTGAGGGATCTGACGGAAAAATGTCCAATGAGGTAATCTTTGCACGAAGGCAAGACCTTCAGCTTTCTCCAGGTGATTTCTTAGCCAGTTAATTTAATTTGTTGAACGAGGTGCAATACTAGAGTACTCATTTTGAGACACACATGAATGAGCACCTATTTAGGAGCAATCCTATTTAGCATGAAACCTATCCTTTCTTTTTGAAGTTGGTGACAAGGGATTTTCCTTACATAATTTGAAAAAATACCTTAGCATAAAAGCACCCACTTGTATTCAAACTGTTTCAAAATGTTAGTGTTGTGGGCTTGGCGAGGATACCAAAGCCCTACATGAATTGTCAAACTCGCCTTTCTCCTAAATGTGAGGATGTTTATCTGAAACCAGCACTAATTCAATAACCAAGTTGCTCAATTTATCTCTCCAAAGGTTTCTAGGTAGAAAACTCAAGGTGTATTCCAGGAGATAAAGGCAGCAGGTTTGAATTCACAGTCGGAGGGAAAAACAAAACAATATTACCTAGTGGCGGGTGTCAGTAGGTAGTTATAGTTAGGACCTTGTTTCTATAGGAAAAGTGTTTATTCTTTTGCCAATATCTTTGGCGTTGTTTGACGAATCTTTGCAAAAGTGTCAAAACTAATAGGGCGGTCAGGTCAGCTGCTGTGTTGAAAGTTCCGGGGAGATTCGTCAAGCGGGGGCCAAGAAAAAGGGAGGGGTCTCAAAATGCTTTTTCTTCATGTTAATTTCCATAGGAAACTTTAGACACGGCTACAGCCCCAACTGCTTGAAAGGAATTATACTAAATTTGGCAAAAAAGTAGCCCTTGGTTCAGAAAGCACTTTTAAAGCACTGTTAAATGGTGTAAATCATCCGTTCAGTAGTTCCTGAGACATTTAAAGATTTCTCAGATATACAACTGTGGCCGCGGTGGATCCGCAAACCCTCCCGATCTCGTGCCTGAGATCTGATTGGCTGCCAACACTTCAAACCAGGAAGTGATGGCAGCCATCTTGTGACTCGGTTGAACTGAGTCACAAGAAAAAAGGTGAAAAAACAAGAAAAAGGGGGCAGGGTGGAAACACACTGACCCCCTAGGCCTGTTCCCACAGCAACCCCTCCCCGGGCCAAAAAAAGCATTTTAAAAAAGAATTTCGGCAGTAAAAAAAAAAAAACAACAAAGCACGGTCTCCAGCACTTTGTTTTACTAGGCCCCCTGGTGGGCTAGGTCCTGGGGACAATTGAACTAATAATGCGGGGGCCGTGCGGGCCCCCGCTGCCCCGGGGACCCCCACCTCCCTGGGGCAAGATTTCAACATGCGTGGGGGGGGGGGGCTCCAGCCCCCCCACGCAGCCACGGGGACTGCCACCTTCACCTCCCCGGGCTGATTTCATGTAATGCGGGGGGACCACGCAGCCCGGGGACCGCCACCTCCCGGGGGCACAAAATAAATAAAGAAGGGGGTCCATTGCAGACCCCTGGCCCCAGGGACCACCCCCTCTCCGGGGCTACAAAGTGGATGGGAGGGGCACCACGCGGCACCCCTCCAGGAGCCCTCCATGGCCCTGGTGACCGCCACCCCCCAGGGACAGCTCCAGCAATGTCCCAGGTTGCCCACCCACGGAACATTGCAGCTTGCTATGGCTTGGCGGGAGCACTGCTCCCGCCAAGCCATAGCAAACTCTGCTTCGCTTCATGGAAGTGAGAGCATGAAAAATCGTCTTGCTTCCATGAAGCAAAGTAGAATTGCTTTTGGGCAGAGGGAGCTGCTACCCCATCTGTTTTATTTCATTAAAATAAAAAATGGGTCAGGCCCCGGGGGATGGGGTCCTCGGAGCCCAAAAGGGTAAAGGGAAGGGGGGCTTCATAAAAAAATTAAAAAAACACGAAGCGGGCAACTCGCCAGAGGCCCCGCCTCCTTTGTCCACTACTCTGCAAATGTGCCTCCTGGCGCGCTCTTGGTTGGGGGATTTAGTCCCCTTCACTGGGGAGGGTCCTTAGGGACCAAGTAGCCCACCTGTTACCTTCAGTAACCCCCACACAGTGAGATTTCTGAGAGGTGATCTGAGGCCATGCCCCTTTATCCACTACTCTGCAAACGCACCTCCTGACGGCCTCAGGACTAAAGTGGACTTCATCCCCCCAAGCAGCAGTGCGCCAGAAGGCGCATTTGCAGAGTAGTGGAGAAAGGGGGCGTGGCCTCTGACCACCTCTCAGCAATCCAGCTGTGTGGGGCTTACTGGAGGTAACAGATGGGCTAGTTGGCCCCTTAGGACCCTCAAGAGGCATGGGGACTTCATCCCCCAAATAGTAGTGCGCCAGGAGGCACTCTTGCAGAGTGGTGGAGAAAGGGGCGTAGCCTGTGACCACCTCTCAGCAATCCCACTGTGTGGGGCTTACTGGAGGTAACAGATGGGCTAGTTGGCCCCTTAGGACCCTCAGCAGTGAAGGGGACTTCATCCCCCAACCAAGAGCGCACCAGGAGGCGCGTCTGCAGAGTGGTGGACGAAGGGGGTGTGGCCTATCAGAACTCAGCAATCCTACTGTGTGGGACTTACTGAAGGTAATAGGAGGGGTAGTTGTCCCCCAAAGACTTCTTTGGGTGCCAACTACCCCTCCTATTACCTCCAGTAAGTTCCACACAGTGGGATTGCTAAGAGGTCTTCGGAGGCCACACCCCCTCCCCTTTCTCCACCACTCTACAAACGTGCCTCCTGGCGCACTACAGGTTGGGGGATGAAGTCCACTTTACTCCTGAGGGACCGTGGGGGCCAAGAAGCCCTCCTGGGACCTCATGTAAGTCCTACGCAGTGGAATTCCGGAGAGCTGGTTGGAGGCCCAGCCCCCTTTCTCCACCACTCTGCAAACATGACTGCAGGTTAAAAAACATTAGAAAAACACAAAAAAAAAACCAGAGGTTACAGGGACGTTATATTTAGCAAATAGAATTTCAAAAATCTTAGAAATTCACTACAAAAAACAAAGATTACAGGGATGTTATAGTTAGGAAACGGAATTTTAAAAAAACAGAAATTCACTGAAAAAAACCACAGGTTTCAGGGAAATTATAATTAGGATTCATCATTTAAAAAACCTTGGAAATTCACGGAAAAAAACATAGGTTATAGGAACATTATAGTTAGGCTGACATTTCACTTGTACAAAACCTGTGAAATTCAGCCGTTATAGTTAGCTGAGCTAAATAAACTTGCGCCCCCGCAATGCACTGCTGATGACGTCACATACTACATCACTCATGACATGGTCATTGACATCACTCATGACATTACTGATAAGATCATAAGCAGTGCATGGCCGAGGCACAAGTTATAGTTAGTTCTGCTAACAATAACTGGTGAATTTCTGTGTGCGTTTGTTTTTTTTTTTTTAGTTCAAAACGCTATTGTTATCACCGACATTCACCGAACTATAATATTATTTAACCTTTTGTTTTTTCACAGAATTTCTAAGGTTTTTTTTTTAATTTAATTTTTTTTAACAGATCTATTTATCAGACCTAACTATAATGTTACTAATATATATATATACATCTATTCTGCAAAATGAGGATGCAGGCGTGCTGCCCAAACGTCATGGGATTGTTTTTCTTTCTTTATGATTAGTAAACAAAATGGCGTGTTTAATCGGGATCAAGGTAGCGGTGGGCTACCGAAACGTGCTGATTTTGCTCGTTCTGTGAATAAATTATCACCTGAAAAAACCTTCAATCGGAGTGTCCTTTTCGTGTCCCAATACGGAAACAAACGGAAAGTTAGGGAAGAACTATTAAAAAACAGGACCAAGAAAAACACTTCTCAATAATGATATTCCAAGATTTATCACTACATAAAGTGAAGGCAACAGAAGAGTCTGTAAGGAAACATTGGGAAGTTCTTAGCCCAGACACAGACATTCAGAAGCTCTTACCACCAAAACCAGTGGTAGTTTATAGAAAAGCACCTACACTAAGAACTTTACTGACTCCTAGTGTTACTGTACTGTATGCTATTGATACAGAAACAGAGGATGGGTGGGGTAGAGTCCTACCAAAAGGCTCACATAATTGCAACAATTGTATATGTTGTAAACATGTAGTAGACGGTACTAAGGACTTTACTGACAATGTAGAAAGTATACTATTACTTCCGTTATTAACTGTAATACATGCAATTGCGTATATGCAATGGCGTGCATATATGGAAAGATATATGAAGGATCAACGGTGAGGAAATTGAAAAATCGTTGGCTGGAACATCGGAGAGCCATCAAAAACTGTGATATCAAATATCAGATGGCGATACATTTTCGAGACAATACGTAATCTTAAGATTACAGAAGTAGGTGGCATACGCTTCATGGGGATACAGCATGTCACCTTAGAGTGAAGAAGGAGAGATATAGATAAAAAGATAAGATGCAGAGAAACGTCTGGATCAATGAATTACAAACGGTTCAGTTTGGACTGAACATTGATAGGGAACGCTATACAATCTTACTGGGAACCATACATATATTTTTTCTTCATGTTGAATAGAAAAATTTGGAAATTCAACATAAGGTATTCCGGATGATTGAGAGAGGTTACTAGAAACTACACATGAAATTGTGTTAAGAATATTTGACCTATACATGGGCAAGAAGATTTCATTGACAACTTAGATTAAGGCCACTTTAATGTGTCTAATCTTTTTCTGTTTAGTTGATATTGGTTGTTGTTGTACAAGTGTGTACAGCAGGCATGTATACCAACATGTAAGGCTTAACTCAAGAGAAGTAAAAATGAATGGAAAAACAGAACAAGCCGGGTGGCATTAGAGCCAGTGTGAGGACACTTGAACACATCAACCACCAGGGGTTCGATTCCCTACATTGGAGGTTGAGTTCAATTTATTTATTTTTCTCTTTCCTTTCCTGTATAATCAACATCATTAATAAAGAAAAGATTAGAAATTGGAGACACTGAACTAATTATGGATAATAGAAGGGAAATGCATTCTAAAACAAGCTTATTAACTATCAGGGGTTCGATTCCAGACAGTGGAGCTGAACTAGAATACATCTATTACTTATTTCTTGCCTGTAGAAACCAGCAATGGGAGAGGTTAAGTGCTGGACAAAGTTAAAGGATTACGGATAGCACAAGGAGGAAGGCAATACAGAAACAGGGTATTAAGCATCATGGGTTCGAACCCTCAGTGCAGGGATTTAGCTTTAATGTAGTTCTATTTTTATATATTTTTTCTCTGGTGCTTTTAATCGCTTCGGTTTGCACTTAGTTTGGAATTGTTCTAATTATTTACAGTTCAAAGTATCGTTCGAGATCATTTGTTTAGAGAAGCTGGATATGTCATTTACACATAGTACATGAAGAGTAAGGTCTTCAAATGAACACGTATAGCAATTTAAATTTATATTTAAAAAAGGGAGCAGGCCAGAACCAGGTGGTAGCAATTAGACTAATTAAATGGAATATATAACAGCTTGAATACCGGACATCATTGTGTGCCGGAACCGTGAAGGAGGAGGAATGCTGCTTGAAAGAGACGCGGTGAGTCGAATGATCTGAATTGCTGTTTGGTGACTTAGGGCATATCGTTTTTGTTCTGTGTAGTGTGTGTGGGGATTGGACAACAGTGGGAAATTTGAAGTGCTATAGCTTCTGTGATGTTGAGAGGGGAAGTTACTGAATATGATGTTGAACACATGTAGGAGGAATGAGAGTATTGCAAGGGGAAACGCAAGGGGAGAACCAGCAGTTGCCTGATGTTTTTTCAATTTCAAAGTACCGGATCCGGCCATTTTTCCATTCTGACAGCATATACGCACTGGCATTTCAACTGGGGTAAGAGGATACAGTATTAAGTAGGGGGCAGTCTAAAATAAGAAAAAGGTCTTTTTGCATTTGATTACGTGGGAATGCAATGCTATGGGTTTATACATAATGATGGAGGAGGTAGAATATTATGGAGAGGAGAGAATGTAACTGATGGATGCATGTTGAATGATGAGACATTGGTGACAATAGTTTTTACAGTATTCACATCACAGTTGAGTGCAGGATGCAGCTATTAATTTGGAAAGGTGTTGGCTTTATGTAAACTTGATTCTATGGGAACATGTTATGGATTAATATTAGGATATACAATGCATGTGTATACTGTAGATTGGGAGACAAGATTTCAAAACATATTAATCTTTTAAGGATCCTGTATCAGGTAGATATAATGACCAAGGAGTGAATAATAAATCAAGTACGTGCTGTGACACCACGCTTTTGAAACCAGTAGCTTTGACAAGGTGAGACTTGGCTTATACAGTGGAAACTGCTCTGGTTTTAGGATAATTGAGAATAATTTGAATAATATAGGAACACTATATATTCTTAACAGATATGGTGTGGATTTTTGGAGGTTTGGAATATCACATTACTATGATTCTATAAGATGGAGGAATGAACCATATCCCTTTAGGAGACTAAGTCTACTCCATCTCTAGATTATGTAGTAATGGTCAGCAATGAATTTGGTGTACAACAATGAAAAAGCCATGAATTAATATTTACACGTAAGAATTTTATAGAAGATGGCAATACCTCAAATCCAGAAGATACATTAGAGTCTTTCAAGAAATATACTTTCAGAGAGAAATAAATACTATTCTTAAGGTAATTATCTGTCTATTTGAATATTTGATTAGGAATAGATAATTCGGGAGGTAGATGCAGGAAATAGTCCATATAAAGCCCATGAAATCAAGAACGTAGAATGAATATGTCTAGTGAGTCATGATTAGGGCTCCCGGTTTTATGGTATTTATTTTTGGGACATTTCCGTCTGTATTTATCCATATTTACTTTTTGTCAACTTTATCTGTATTTATCATATTTATTATGGGTTTTGTAAAAAAAAATAAAGCCGAAACTGGTATATTTCCACATTTATTTAACCAATAAATATGCAGTCATGCTTGAATGCCTGCCAGTTTCAGTGATATGAACACCCACAGAAGATAAATCAATGCACTTATATGAAAATATGCACATTTCAGTATCAGCCTTGTGCATATCTACTGCAGTTTAAGCATCTTTACTAAAATTCCCTTTAAAAAAACAAAAAAAAAACCCTTAGCTTTCAATCCACACAGTTATTGGCCTGGCAGTCATGGCTAAGTGTATTTAGAATCACTCAAAAAGCACCCTATTTCTGTTTTATCCACATTTAAAAATAAATAGACATGAAAATAAATCGTTTTCTGTCTGTATTTATCTGTAAAAATCAGTAAAAACGGAAAACAGGGAGCCTTAGTCATGATATACAAACAGAGAGAAAGAAGTTCTGTCTGCAATGACAATTACAAATGTATATAAAATAACCTGATGCAATGGGAAGCTCAGTCACTGCTGCGAATATTCAATAAACGAAGCTAGATATTCTGTCCCTTGGGTAGGCCCATACAAGTGCCTTTTATTTTAGTGATTGTATTCCACAAATACAGTAAAGAATCCATTTAAGGACGTGGTAAAATGTTTATGGTGGACAAAGTATACTCGCACAATATATTTATATGTTATAACTTTTTCCATTCTAGTACAAAAAGATGGTGATTGCTTCTATGAAAACCAATGGATGTATAATTTTTGTTTTTGATGACAGTAAATATGTTCAAGTGTTTCAACATCTGTCTTTCTTTTCGAAATATGAATTTGATGATTTTTATTTTTATGTATATATACTGATGTATAATTTCTGTATTTTGTGACAGCGCTGAAGAAGCGCAGTATGCGCGTAACACGTGTTTGCTGTAGGCTGTATAAAGAGACAGAACAAGTGCTATAAAAGCGGACTGACTAGACGCCTGCGAGACAAGCACCGATCCTAGTGCTGGCAGTCCGATTGGTTTCGTACTGATTGATGGAATCAGTACGATAGGTGCATCAGAAGTGCCAAATCATCATTTTTCCGTCAGCAACTGGACACAGCCTTCAACTGTCCAAAAAACTCTTTGAAGTAGTGAAACAACAAACTAATGGAAAGCGTAAATCCTCCACATCTGACACTACAACCCTACCTAATTGTCAAACATTTTCCTCCTTTGTTTCTGATAAAACTAAGTCAATTGACAATGAGCTCCGCATTGCTGTGAATTGTTTACCGCCTGAAACCCAGTCACAATGCACCTCCACCTCGCAGGAAATTTGTCTTAGCCACCTTCTCTTTAAACCAAAAAACAATGCCTCGTGGTCCATCTTTCAGACATTTGAGGACACTGACATCTCAAAACTACGGTCTTCCACTAAACTTTCCAACCACTTCAATGACCCTCTCCCCTCCAAATTCCTCAAGGAAACATCACACCTCCTGATACCCCTATGGACCAGAATTAACAACGCCTCTCTTACGCAAGGCACCATGCCGGAATGTCTAAAAAGTGGACAAGTCACACCTATACTAAAAAAGCCAGACGCGAACCTCTCTGATCCCAACAATTTTCGCCCCATTTCAAGCATCCCAACCTTAGCCAAGCTCCTGGAAAAATGTGTTCATCAACAACTCTGCAATCACATTGACCAGCACCAACTCCTCGACCACTGCCAATCTGGTTTCAGACCAGGTCACAGTACTGAAACCGCCATGGTCCACATTGTCGACGATGCTTTACGCTTTCTCCATCATAATGAATCCTGTCTTTTAATCCTTCTTGACCTATCATCAGCGTTTGACACAGTCAAACATGAAATCCTCCTGAACCTCTTAGAACTTAGGATGGGTCTCTCTGGTACTGTCTTAAAATGGTTCTGCTCATTCCTACAAAACAGATCTCAACGAGTCCTAATCAATCATGACTTATCCGATCAGACACCGGTCACTATCGGCGTTCCCCAAGGTTCTTCACTTTCACCCACCCCGTTTAATCTTTACATGGAACCCCTGACTGAAATCCTCAAACACTCCAACATCTCCTACCATATGTACGCTGATGATACGCAATTGTACATGAAGATTACCTCTCCTAACGACATCAGCACTCTCAATAACATCTTGAACAAAACTCAACACTGGTTAACACTTAACCACCTCAAACTTAACGCCCTCAAAACTGAATTCCTATTAATATCGCCTCCCAACACCACCTCTAACATCAAAGACTGGCTCCCACTACTCACCGCCTTGAACTGTACCCCACATATTGTTGATTCAGCAAAATCCCTAGGAATAACACTAGACAGCAACCTCTCCATGATGAATCACATCCGCTCCACAACCAGAGCAGCCAATTTCCATCTCCACATCTTAAGAAAACTAAAGCCTTTCCTGCCCAATGCAGATCTCAAGATGGCGGTTCAGGCTCTTGTGATCTACAAACTGGACTATGGGAATGCTACCCTTGTTGGCCTACCGAAAATAAAACTAGCACCGTTGAGGGCTACCCTCCATGCTGCTGCACGGCTCATCACAGGCATAAAGAAAAATGATCACATCACCCCAGCCTTCCACTCTCTGAACTGACTACCTTATGAATCTAGGATCCACCTAAAAATAGCATGCATGACATACAAAGCCATCCACCACAACACTCCTCGCTACCTGGCTCAGAAACTGGTGCTATCCGGAAGGAATAGAGCTTCTCGTAGTACATGCTCCCTACTGCTGAAACCCCAAAATTTCACAAAAAGAAAACCTATAAGAGATCTTTCTCTGGAATTGCCCCAAGAATTTGGAACTCTCTTCCGCCAGAGATCAGGACCATCCCTTCATTCGTTCTTTTCAAAAACGAAGTAAAAATGAGACTGCTGAATAATGTCCTTCCTATCTGAGGCGACTATCCATGCCAATTTGATTTCTTTGCTGGTGTTTTCACTATGTCTCTTTGTATTATCTTTTCATGCTGTATTTTCTATATTTTGCTCCTTGTATATTTAATGCTATTTATTAGGCTGTACAGCGCTCGGACAGCAACATTTTGGTCATGTTCGCGCTTTATAAAACTTTATAAATAAAAAATAAAAAAATGGAATACACATTCACACGGAGCCCTAGGTAGTTCCCAAGATTTAGGGAGAGAGTAGGCACGTTATATGGAACACGCTACAACACCACCGACACTCCAAATCTGCTCACCTCTTATGTCTGTTTTTCCTACCAAAGTTTTTAAGCATAGGATCAGCACACTACATGCACGCCAAGCTAGAAAGCCATATGGTCTCTTGCCATTTTTACAGCAAAGTCTCCAGTCAATGTTACTAAAGATGTCAACCAGAATGGTACAATGTATCACCATGCTTCGATGCTATGCCCTTTGGCTATCCTAGTTGTTCAGCAGCCGTGCGTGAAGGGGTGACAACTCATTGGGATTGAAGCTGGGAAACTGAAAATTTGCCAAAAATGACAATGCAAAAAAAGTTTTAAACATTAAAGCCCCATCATCTCAAAGTGAACATGGATTTGCACGGCTGCTTCATAGCTCTCCAGTTAGTCTTGCACTACAAACACACCACTAGCTGTATACAAAGATACATACTAGCCCAGATGAATTACTAATCCATCTAGTCTCCTGTCATAGTGACAAACAGGGGGACTTCTGGTGCTTAAATGGGCTAATGTAAATTGTAGGCTCCACTGGGTTACCAAACTTTAGATATATTTGTAACCCCCAAAGGTCCCAAACATTTTCAAGTGGTGAAGGCACCTACAAGACTCTGGACAATCACCAGACCCACTAGTCACCAGCAACTGGGGAACCAGGAGTTTGGGTTATAGTCTTGTGTTTCTAAATTGTGGTATGTGTTGAACTGTAGATATTATGAAAGATGGTTCAAATGATTCTAAAACTAGGGCAGTGAGCCTCAGCCAACAGGGAAAGAGGATCTATAGGATCTCAAACAAACAGGGAATTTTAAGTGGGTAGTTAGGAAAATGCATAATCACCATACTTGTAGTCCTGGAAAGAAATGAATCGCTACGTACTGAAGTCAAAGAGAATTTACCTTATTCTTTTGCTCCAAACAAACATCTGTCATAACATAAGTATCAGAGACCACTGCACTTAAGTCCCTTTTGATAGTGACCCATAGATACTATTTTGATATCAGTGGAGCACTAAATCTGCCTCGGTCTCCTTCACTTCACCAATCACTAAAAATAATTTTAGCCTGCGCCAAATTTATAGGCAAACTAGAGTATTTTCCAAAAATTAACAATATCTCCTCCAGGTTGTTTTATGTGCCAAACACATAAAATTAAGTTATCAGCATATAAGGTTATATTAGTCATATAAGATGGGAAACTGATGCCTTTGTCTGACTGATACCAATAATGCAAACAAGACATTCAACAGTGAAGCTCTAAGAAGAGGCGACATTGTCTGTCCTGGCTTAGTTTGCCTGGTTGGTGGAATTACATCGGATGTAATCCAACTGGTATGAAGCCAGGATTCTAGTGATTTATACAGGGGGAAAAAATTAAGAAATTAAGTATCTAATGATGGCTATGCTATACAATATTGGGAAAAAGAAAGCAGTCTAGACTATGTAGGACACCTTCTCTACATCCAATAGCACCAGTAGCGGCTGCTGTGCTGGTGTAGTGGTAGGCAGGGCAGGGGGGATGACGGGGAGGTTTAAACAGATAAATACTTAAAAAGAAAAAGAGCTTACCTTCCGCCTGCCGTCTGACACTCTTCTCCGTTCCTGCCCTCGCTGCAGCAGAGTCTCCCAGCCTCCCCTGCGGCCAATACCGACGCTGTTTTCAAGTTAGAAAGCAGTGTCAGGATTGGCCTAAGCGCAGGGAATGTGTGCTCCCAGGGAGACTGGGAGCCTGTGCTTTGCTGTCTCTAACCCAGCAACGCAGCTGGATTGGAGACAGCTCAGTGCACATGTGGGTTTGACCGCCTGAGATGGCCGGCCAAACCCACATGCGCACTGACAGTAGTGCTGCCCACCAGTCCCTCTCCTGACTGCCCGCAATGGCCACACCCCCAGGACACAGCACATACAAGTTGAAACAGATAATAAGCTTGTTTGTTATCGTTTTATTTTTCAACTTTTGAGGGTGGAAGGGGGCGACGCTATTCTATTCCCGGTTCGCAAAAGTCTAAACTTCATCAGTCAGTCCTAATTGTTTTAAAAAGTAGCCTGTCCTGGTGAAATTATACCATCTGTGTAAAGGTCATACGCTCTGAATTAGTGTGTTCAATACTCCCCTCCCGTGAGCATTTCATGTACCACTAAATATAAAACTTTAAGGCCTCCTACAATTTACACACTACTCCAAATCCAATGTTATAGTCAAAAGGCAAATATTTTCTCCTACAAAATGGCAAGAAATGTAGCATGGAAAAGACTAGATGCACTGAACTGCTACATAGGCAAATATGCGCCGTGCATGTAAAATCTTTTTCTTATATGCAATTGGAGTGTAAGCATCGATAGCTCACGGAGAAATATCCACTTTAATGCAAACTTTATTAAATGGGCAACTGAGAGCTTCACATAAAACAAGAAATACATTATGTGTTATTTTTGTTCCATCTAAGGCTAGCTATAACAGCGTTAACACCATGCACAATGTGTGGCTGAGCAAGAGGTGTACTTTCAGGTCTGCGTGTAACTGTCTTCAGGTGCCAACCATGCAAGGCAAACTCATTAACTGCTTACTGATGCTGGCGCATCGAGGAGGTGAGGTATGATCTATAGTTAAGCGATCGACAGCTGTGAAACAGTATTTAAGGTCCGAATAACAAATATAGAACCAATCCATTCAGTACACAGGTTTTACACTTATGTGAAAGCAGGAAATCCTAATTAGAAGCATATATTAATTAATAAGAGTCTCACCATATCACTACTAGCACAAATACATATCACCATGAAGGGATAAGTGATGCCCTTCTTCGTATGGTCTGGCCCAGTAACGTCACTGTTCCATGAAATCCGTAATCCTATCCTGAGGAAGAGAAGTACAGATAGGAGGCCCACTGTTTAGCATGTCCGACATTGTAAATACCCTAGAACCCCATCCCTGGCAGAATGGTGAGCTGAAATGCATTAGTGTGCTAGATTGGAAGACCCTATTTACAAAGCTAGAGGCTGTTCACATAAACATGGGAAGATCTGGGGAAAATGGTGGAAGTACTGTAATCTGATGACTTGTTGAAGTAAAGTAATGTGTCTTTTACAATGTCTCATAAACCAAACAACAACAATGACTGCACTGTGTATCTGGTTTTGTTTAGTTTTCCGCATAGAATCAATAAAATATGATAATTAAAAAGAAATACCATTGCTTTCCTGGATTTTGTGGAATCATTCTAGGATCTGCAAGACAAGCACCGTCATTCTTTAAAGACCCAAATGCAAGCTTCATATACCATCTACTGTAGCCAACAGTATTCATACCATGTCTACAAAATGTCATGGCACAAACTTTATGTAAATATATATATTATATCCCCCCCAACAACAGCCATGCACATAAACACTCCCCACCAAACCCATCAGTGACTCAAACCACATTTATCTTTAACTTGTGTGCACATTCCATATTAATATCTCAACACCCAATTCAAATATAGCTGTGGTGGTGCATACCACAGAAGATTTCTAAGCGAGTGCTACTACTGCGGTCCTACGGCTCATGTGAGGAAACAACTCAAAAGCACAATACCTGCACCTGATGGAGAATGCTTCCAACTATCAAAGAAGAATGTACTACAAGGACTGCTTAAGTCTTGCTGTTTCAGATGTGGTTGCTTTCAACAGCTGTGGGCATATGAATTGAACTTGTGCACGTTCTAGAACTTTCACAGACCGCATGGTCATTGAAATATATAACTCCGATGTAAAAAAGAAAGTGAGTGCTAATATATTACTTGAAAGTACTGTATTTTACTATCATGCAGTACCCTCTTCACAATAAGCTTCTTTGAATTGCTGACTGATTTGTTGGAATCTTAAGAAAATAGACAAATTACTTCAATCACATCCGAGGTCCTTCTTTGCCATCGTTTCAATGGTGCTGGTTCATGGTCTTTATAATTAAGAAGATACACAAAAAAACAGCAGAGGAAGAGTGGGCCTAGGAGTCTGAGATTATAGGCCTGTTCGGGACAATAAAGTATGTCTACCAGCACTGTATCCACAAAGAACCCAGATTTGAATTCAGCATAGGTACTGCTATCCAACTGATTCAGAGATCACTGCAAAGAGATATGGGACCTGATATGATAAGACAGCAGACCTCCAACGCTGCATTTGCATTCGTAAACAAGAAACATTTTATTTTTTAAAGGAAGTATTATAGCCTGTGTGCTACTTCAAACAAGCATTGGCATAGCCAATAGGTCTCGTCTTTGGGCCTTATAAGTGTTTAGCCAGAGCTATTGACTTTGCTAATGTCTTTAAGCTGTGCTGTAGAGAAGTGTGGATGCTGTGCAGCATGCTGAAAAGTTATAATAAAAAAGTGTCAGAAGCATTTTTGTTACCTTATATATGACCAAGAAGGCTTTATGTACAACTGAATGACCATATTAGAAAAAGTATTTACAATAAAAATGTCCTCAGTTTTCTCTTGTCCTTGCAATGCTGGCAACTTGTTTCTGCCTGTTTCAATGGTTGTTTGTTATAGCTTTTTTTGAGGGGGCATAAACAATCGGAGGGTGAAGGTTTCGAACTAGTACCTGTATTATAACACTAGCAGCGGACGAACGCTAGGGGAGAATCAACAGATGCCAAATTCCGAGAGCAGGCTGAGGTGGGGCTGAGTGATGCTGAGGTGGTGGTGGTGACTGGTCCGGAGGTGATGCTCAGGTGATGCTGAATAATACTCCGGTGTTGCTGAGTGATGCTGAGGTGGTGGTGTACTAGTGCAAAGGCGATGCTTAGTGATACTGATGTGGTGCTGAGTGATGCCGAGGTGGTGGTGCTGCACTGGTGTTCAGGGGGTGCAGAGGTGGTGCTCAAGTGGTACTGAGTGATGCCGAGTTGGTGCTGTGCTGAGGTGATGCTGAGGTGGTGTTGCACGGATGTTGAGGTTGTGCTGTGCTGATGTTGAAGTGGTGCTGCGTTGGTGCTGAATTGCTGCTGAGGTGAGGCTGCACTGGTGGTGGTACACTGATGTGGAGGTGGTGTTATGCTGATGCAGAGATAATACTGTACTGGTGATGAGGTGGTGCTCAGCTGGTGGTGCACTGATGAGGTGGTGCTGTGCTGATGTGGTGCTGAGTGATACTGATGTGGTGCTGAGTGATGCCGAGGTGATGCAGGGTGAAGCAGGAGCTCAGGTGATGCCGAGTTGGCCTGCGCTGGTGCACTGATGCTGAAGTGGTGCTGTGCTGATACTGAGGTGGTGCCGTGGTGGTGGTGAGTGATGCTGTGGTGGCACTCAGTGATGCTGTGGTGGCACTCAGTGATGCTGTGGTGGCACTCAGTGATGCTGTGGTGGCGCCGAGTGATGCTGTGGTGGCGCCGAGTGATGCTGTGGTGGCGCCGAGTGATGCTGTGGTGGCGCCGAGTGATGCTGTGGTGGCGCCGAGTGATGCTGTGGTGGCGCCGAGTGATGCTGTGGTGGCGCCGAGTGATGCTGTGGCGGCGCCGAGTGATGCTGTGGCGGCCCCGAGTGATGCTGTGGCGGCCCCGAGTGATGCTGTGGCGGCCCCGAGTGATGCTGTGGCGGCCCCGAGTGATGCTGTGGCGACCCCGAGTGATGCTGTGGCGGCCCCGAGTGATGCTGTGGCGGCCCGAGTGATGCTGTGGCGGCCCCGAGTGATGCTGTGGCGGCCCCGAGTGATGCTGTGGCGGCCCCGAGTGATGCTGTGGCGGCCCGAGTGATGCTGTGGCGGCCCCGAGTGATGCTGTGGCGGCCCCGAGTGATGCTGTGGCGGCCCGAGTGATGCTGTGGCGGCCCCGAGTGATGCTGTGGCGGCCCCGAGTGATGCTGTGGCGGCCCCGAGTGATGCTGTGGCGGCCCGAGTGATGCTGTGGCGGCCCCGAGTGATGCTGTGGCGGCCCCGAGTGATGCTGTGGCGGCCCCGAGTGATGCTGTGGCGGCCCCGAGTGATGCTGTGGCGGCCCCGAGTGATGCTGTCGCGGCCCCGAGTGACGCTGTCGCGGCCCCGAGTGACGCTGTCGCGGCCACGAGTGACGCTGTGGCGGCCCCGAGTGACGCTGTGGCGGCCCCGAGTGACGCTGTGGCGGCCCCGAGTGACGCTGTGGCGGCCCCGAGTGACGCTGTGGCGGCCCCGAGTGACGCTGTGGCGGCCCCGAGTGACGCTGTGGCGGCCCCGAGTGACGCTGTGGCGGCCCCGAGTGACGCTGTGGCGGCCCGAGTGACGCTGTGGCGGCCCCGAGTGACGCTGTGGCGGCCCCGAGTGACGCTGTGGCGGCCCCGAGTGACGCTGTGGCGGCCCCGAGTGACGCTGTGGCGGCCCCGAGTGACGCTGTGGCGGCCCCGAGTGATGCTGTGGCGGCCCGAGTGATGCTGTGGTTGCGCTGGTGGATGTTGTGGTGCGCTGAGTGGATGCTGTGCTGAGTGGATGCTGTGGTTGCGCTGAGTGATGCTGTGGTGGCGCTGAGTGATGCTGTGGTGGCGCTGAGTGATGCTGTGGTGGCGCTGAGTGATGCTGTGGTGGCGCTGAGTGATGCTGTGGTGGCGCTGAGTGATGCTGTGGTGGCGCTGAGTGATGCTGTGGTGGCGCTGAGTGATGCTGTGGTGGCGCTGAGTGATGCTGTGGTGGCGCTGAGTGATGCTGTGGTAGCGCTGAGTGATGCTGTGGTGGCGCTGAGTGATGCTGTGGTGGCGCTGAGTGATGCTGTGGTGGCGCTGAGTGATGCTGTGGCGGCGCTGAGAGATGCTGAGGCGGCGCTGAGAGATGCTGAGGCGGCGCTGAGTGCGCTGAGATGCTGAGGCAGCGCAGAGTGATGCTGTTGTGGTGCTGGGTGATGCTGTGGTGACCCTGAGTGATGCTTTCTGGCATTGTGGTGGCGCAGAGTGATGCTGTGGTAGTGCCCAGTGATGATGAGGTGGAGCAGAGTGATGCTGTGGTGGCCCCGAGTGATGCTGTGGTGGCCCCGAGTGATGCTGTGGTGGCCCCGAGTGATGCTGTGGTGGCCCGAGTGATGCTGTGGTGGCCCCGAGTGATGCTGTGGTGGCCCCGAGTGATGCTGTGGTGGCCCCGAGTGATGCTGTGGTGGCCCCGAGTGATGCTGTGGTGGCCCCGAGTGATGCTGTGGTGGCCCCGAGTGATGCTGTGGGCCCCGAGTGATGCTGTGGTGGCCCCGAGTGATGCTGTGGTGGCCCCGAGTGATGCTGTGGTGGCCCCGAGTGATGCTGTGGTGGCCCCGAGTGATGCTGTGGTGGCCCCGAGTGATGCTGTGGTGGCCCCGAGTGATGCTGTGGTGGCCCCGAGTGATGCTGTGGTGGCCCGAGTGATGCTGTGGTGGCCCCGAGTGATGCTGTGGTGGCCCCGAGTGATGCTGTGGTGGCCCCGAGTGATGCTTTGGTGGCGCCGAGTGATGCTTTGGTGGCGCCGAGTGATGCTGTGGTGGCGCCCGAGTGATGCTGTGGTGGCGCCGAGTGATGCTGTGGTGGCGCCGAGTGATGCTGTGGTGGCGCCGAGTGATGCTGTGGTGGCGCCGAGTGATGCTGTGGTGGCGCCGAGTGATGCTGTGGTGGCGCCGAGTGATGCTGTGGTGGCGCCGAGTGATGCTGTGGTGGCGCCGAGTGATGCTGTGGTGGCGCCGAGTGATGCTGTGGTGGCGCCGAGTGATGCTGTGGTGGCGCCGAGTGATGCTGTGGTGGCGCCGAGTGATGCTGTGGTGGCGCCGAGTGATGCTGTGGTGGCGCTGAGTGATGCTTCCTGGCATTGAGGTGGCGCTGAGTGATGCTGTCGTGGTGCTGAGTGATGCTCTGGTGGTGCTGAATGATGCTGAGGTGGAGCTCAGTGATGCTGTGGTGGTGCTTTGCAATTTAAGCAAGACCTCACAAGAGGGTGAGCACCTAGATTACCACCTTCAGAGACTTCCCATTACCATACCAGCACTATTTTACTCCCCTCAGCTCTGCCACACCCCTGGCTTCCAAGCACTATATAATTTATTTGGGAGTTTCCCATACCCACTGCAGAGCACTAAACTTACAGAAACACCAAATCATTGCAGATTATCAAATCCCATTATGCGTGTAGGAGAGGATTGTGGCGTTACAGCCAGATCTCCTGACTCTGGAACTGGGGAACTGGGTTCGAGTCTCGACAGTCATTTCAACATCCTGTAATTCTGGGCAAATCAATTATTCATTCCGTGCAAAAAAAAAAAAAAAACTTTTGTAAAATAGCTGATGCTCAAGTAAAGCGCTCCAATACCTTAGGGTCGAGTTCGCGCTATGCAAAACTTCAAAAAATAAAAATACATATAAAATCCAAAAGTTTCTACAGCTCAATTGCTATGAGGTCTAGGAAACAGCCAGAAAAGCTAACTCTGGGTTTAAATGGTAAACTGATATTTCTTCAGGAATTAAGTATGCAGCTGCAGGAACAGTGATCACCTAACGACAGTGATCATAGAACCGTGGCATCTGTGCGTTTCTTACCGGTTGACAACATCATCAATTTGAGGCCTTTCTCGCGCGGAATGCTACGTACAATGGGACATAGCAGGCAAAAGCGATTTCTCAATGACAGCTTTACTCGCCACCAGACACATTGTTCCCTGCCCATCCTTGTCTTGGCGTCTTCTGTTGCGACCAAGGCCTTCGCGTGGACCCAGAAGATGCCCTCTGTGTCATGTCTGGGGTGTGCCTCGTCCTTTGAGGAGTAAACCCTACTCGTGCCTCCCAGCAGGGGCGCGGGGCGGATGGAGGGCACAGAGAGCGTGGAGGAGTATGTTTGTATAGTGCTTCATGCCAGACGTGTAGCCCCGAAGCACTTTCCAAGCAGTTACGGGACCATGTAAGTTTGGGGGAGTGGGTGCGCCTCGCTTTCGGTGGTGGTGCCGGGGTGGGAGACAAACCTAAGAGGGGGGAGGTGATGGGGACACAGAGGGAGTGTACCTCACGTGTGTCATTCATTGGGTGGTGGGGGCTAGGGCAGAAGTGGGTGAGCGACAGGAGCCAATGAGAAGGGGAGAGGGGGGAAAGAGGGCGGCTTATGGGGAGAAATGAATGGGGAGGGGTGAAACGGGAAGAGAATCGAGGGGAGGAAAAGGGAAGGCTTGAGAGAAGAAGGGAGGGGTCGGAGAGAGGGGGGGGGGGAAAAGGAATAGTGGGGTGTGAAAAGAAAAGGAAAGGGTGAGAGAGGAGCGGGTGGAATCGGAGAAAAAGAGAGGTGGGAGGGAGAGAGGAGGCATTGATGGGTGAAAGGACAGAGTGAAGCGAGGTAGCGAGCATAAGCTGGAGAGGATGCGAGAGTGAGAGCCCTCCCCCCACCCTGTGCAGGTGGACACGATAACACAGGGAGCTGGAGGCGGGGGTGTAAAGGGAGAGTCCAAGGAGGAGGGGGCGACGCCGGTGAGTGGGAGAGAACGAATAACAGGACTCATCAGAGGCAGATGAAGGCAAACGCATCGAGAGAGTGGAGGGCGGAGAAGAAATGAGGGAGGAAGCGAAGGTTAAAAATACCACTGCTAAAAATATTTTTTACTCTTAACACAGCTGCCTGGATCATGCTTTTGGGTCAATTGCAGAAAATTGCACGGAAAACGCTTGCCAAAAACTGAAACAAGGGTCTTTTCAAATAACTAAATTCACATTTATTGACTATGAAATGGAATTAAACTACTGCTGGGGTTCAATACACATTGCAAGTTTGTGTGAAACCACTCATTCAAATGTGCTACTTTGTTAATTCCTTTTTTGTTAGTTCATATTTCTCACTCTATGTCATGTAACAAACATACAGATAGAACACTGGAACCAGCATACAGAGAGAGGGTTAAAGCCAGGGGACGGCAAACTCACTGTACGGCTAGAACGCCCAGAATGGATTCAACAAAGCCGAGGCCTGTGCTTTGTCTTCACTGCTGCGCAAATTCATTTGAAAATTCGAACAAGGAGATCATCTTCGCACGTTGCCTGCAGGGTGTACCGCTGAGCTTCCAGAGCTGTTTTGGAGACAGCCAGTAAATTACAGCCGCCACCCGCACATGAGCAGTACAACTCAGGGAAGTCAAAGGCACGGCAAAGGTTTGTGACAAAGACAAACTGCAGCCTCACAGCTGTACAGAACAAGCCCGGGAGTGGTGCGCGCGCGCGCTAAAAGGAATTTAAAACAAAGCCCGTGAGTGGTGCGCGCACACGCACTAAAAAGAATTTATGGAATGCAGCAGGCACAGTGCGGGGCCGCTGCTCGCTCCAGAGCTCCCTAGGCCAGGGGAGAGAGAGGGACATGCACACGCCTTTGGCCAATTGCGTGCTGTCTTTCTTAGAAAGACGCACGCAACGGCCAATAGGGTGTGAGCAACCAAAAAAAAGCACACGCACAAGCGTGTGCTCCGAGTTAAAAGTCCTTACTAGAAGCCTCGCAGAGCAGCGCATGCGCGCTGGCTCAGGCGAGACCTAAAAATGTTTACTGTTTGGGAAGAGCAGGCAGTGATCTTCTGGACAACTTTCTGCTCCCGCAAGGCCACTGTCACAATTCCTAAAGGGGAAGCTGTCCTTATGGGACAGCTTCCCCATTGCAAATCAGATACCAGCACCTCTGAGGTAATAGTTCGCAACCTTAATTGTGGTCACAAACCACTGATGGATTCTTTTCCGAATCGCAGATAGGGAGTGGATGCTTCCTTCATATCCCTTCCTATTTGCTATTCAGACTGGGTTGCAAAACCCCTTTAAGAAGTTGGAAATACCTTTGCCACTCATAAAATAGATTTTGTAAATAGTAAAAATGTGTTTTTCCATCACAAAACCTGCCATTTTCCGAGTCACAGGCTTTGCAACTGCAAAATACCTTTAACTAGTTGCTGGTAAAGAATCAACTAAATATTTCAATATTGAAATGTTGGCACTAATTGTACTAACAAATGGCTTCATCTTTCAAATAATATCTATGCTATCTTGTCTTAGGCCCAGTCCTGCCTTTTGGCTAATATTTGCGCTATTGATATAACACATGCTGCTTTCATCTTTCCTCAGTGCTGGTTTGGTGCATTCAGAGACTTCTTGCCTTCATTCTTAAGTGTAGCAAAAATAGATTACATCACTTTGTGGATCTTTATTCTCCATTTTCTTCATTTCCACAAGGGAAGACCGGGGTCCGTAAGCACTTTTATCCTCAAATTAGCAAGGACAAATCGATAGACCCAGAGTGAGACTCATTCAATTTAATGCAGAATTCCACATTAATGGGATATTCACAGCTGTTGGAATGGTAAGACCATAAGATACTGCATGGTAGGTTTATGATTTTTTTGGGGACTGAACTCAGGCCACACATGACTCTATATAATGCTTCCAAGCTTTGGAGTGCAGGTGCTCAAGATCTTACCTTTCCATTCACTAACACCTTCAGAGAGGAAAGATGGTTACTATACTACACCCAGACGTCCGAGTGAAGTGACTTGGCACCAAACAAAGATGACCCATCTTTTATGAGTACTGCAATCCTACTGTCCCTTAAAGGGGCCAGGTGGCACGCGCACACAAGTAAATCCGCATAGAACAGTGCATTACTGCCATAGGACTTTAACCAACATCGAGCCCACCTCAGCTAACACCTCAATCTACCAAGCACAAAGTAACCACTGGCGAACAGAGCAGAGAGTCCACTCATATGCGCTGGTCAATGCTCTTTCTGTGTGGCTTGGGTGTCCTGCATAAGCCGCTCATTATATTTTCCCCACAGAGAAACACTCTGCACATCAACTGTCCTTTTCCCTTCAGGTGAGAGAGAGAGGATGCAAAGGGCGTGGGGAATGTGAGAAGTTGGCCTGGCATATGCTGTCCACTAATTATAGTGGGCACCTTGCACCAGTCCAAATCGACTCTTATGGTAGATAGGTTAAAGACAACCTTATTGAAAGCTATCCTAGTGGTAGCTATGGAGAGCAGCCTTCAGGCTAAGTCTTGAAGGAATGTAAAGCAGCTTGTATTACCAGTCTATAATCTCTTGAGTGACCAAATGAAAGAGCACCACACCAGGTATATATTCAAAATATATGTATTTATTACTAAACACACCCCTCTAGTCTCTTTATGAGGCTAGAGTTCAAGTACATAGGTTATAAGATCTTAAATCACAGTAATAGCACAAATACACGTTTGGGCCCTAGGGGCGTACCAAACCATATACCAATAAAGTGGTATGCGAACCACGACTGAACTAGACACTAGGCCTAGAGCCTCTAGAAGTGCTTGGACCACAAGGAACCACCCAAGGTAGTGACACAGGGGACCCACGGGAGACGCGTGCAGTGTAAATACACAACCGCGATACGCCGTTAACTTCTATGGAGAAAGTCGGGATCGGGAAAATAGAGGAAAGGGACACTTTAAAGAGGACTAGGACAAAACCCTTTGAGATCTAGGACTTTGAAGAGTCTCTACCCACGGGAGCACCGGAGTACTCGTGTTACCTCACCCAGGGAAGCCGGGTGCATAGGTGCCTTTCGGGGTCGGGTTTCGTCGTCGATTCGAATGGCGATCTGCTGCAAAGTGCTGCTGGCGGCCAAGAGAAAAGTGTCCGGGTGGATCCAAGAGTGGATCGGAGTTCTGGTGAACCTGAAAGCAGAGGGGACAGAGTCTGGGTCACTAGCCAGTGACCAGGAAGGCGATGGACAGATGCCCACCGATGTCGAGTGCTTCAGGTGCGTTGACGGTCGTCTTGACTCTTCAGCCACGAGGTCCGGGAGGCGTTGTCGGCGACCAGGAGCAGGATTCGGGCTGGTGCTCGATGTCTGTCGAGTGCTGAGGTGTCGGCGACCGGATTGGACCCAACAAGCCTTGGCAACGGCAAGTCTCGAGTAAGATGTAGATCGTCGATGGTGCAGACCAGCAAGGTCTGTGGAACTCACCCAGCGAGGGTAAGTGAGGGCAGGCCTGGAGCAACCAGGATGCCAAGTAAGGAAAAGATTGGCCTTCGTTAAGGGCTACTAGCCAACGGGCTAGCGACCGCGAAGGAGCCTCGTGACGCCGCACGTGGAGCTGGCTTACAGGACACTCGTGGAGTGGGAGCCAGTGATCTTCGGTGCAGGTGGTGCTGGAGGCTAGGGCTACTCTGAGCCCAAAGCACGACTTCTTGGGAGACCCAGAAGATGGTGTACTTGCAAGTGTGCTCGGTGTCCAGGGGTCACGGTCTCAAGTCACCCACGATAGCCACGGGCCTCAGCTTTGCTGGGGACTCAGGGTAGCCTCGGGGAAGTCTGAGAATCCACCTCTGGTGATGCGATGACTTCGGCGTCCGACGGGAGCTTCAGTAATGCGAACCGGACAGATGCTTCTTTGGTGCCTGCCAAGCAGGGGAGTCACTCCTTGACCCCAAGGGAGATTCTTCAGTCCTCTAATCTTGTCGTAGAGCGTCGAAGGTCCAGGATTCAGTTTCAGAGTTTCGTCCAGGTATAATCTAAAGTCCTAAGGACTGGGTTCCTACCTTTATTCTAAAAATAGGGGTTGGACTACTCTGTGGCCCCACCTATGGGTGGGTCAGGGCAGAGGGGTGGCTACACCCCTTTCCCTTTGTCCAGTTCGCGCCAAAGCAGGGGCTGCAAGCCCCTGATCCGGTTTGAACTGGGGTATGCACAGGGACACCAAATGTGCCCCCAGTGCAGGACTTCAAAGCACCCGAAAGTGCTCCCGCCCAGCCCCAATACACATTGTCCTGTCTGGGGAGGTGGTCACACCTCCCTGGGACAGGAAACCTATTGTCCAGGCCTCCCTGCCGGAGTTTCGTCCAGCAGCAGGAGGCCAGACTCGTGTCTGTGGCAGCAGCATCCATTTTGTTATGCCAGGGCTCTGGAAAGAAGTTACCGGACTAGTCAGAGTTAACATGTCTTTCCCTCTAGAAGGGTGGAATGCTACCCCCGCCGCCAGGATTGGCGGGGGGGTAGTATTCCAAGATGTTTGACACCAAACACGACATGTTTAGGTGCAGCCATTCCAAAGTTAGCATTTTACCGCGAGGATATAATGCGCTTAAGAGTATATGGTCAGGCTGCACTACAAACAGCATCAGAGAGGGTCTCCGAACGCTGCAGAGGGGCCCTGCTCATGCAGGGGCACCCTCTCACATAGGAACCATGCACTCTGCCTTTAGGATTGATAAGGCCTGCCTTAGGAGTGACTTATAGGTTTATATGTGTGTATGTAGTTCGTGATATAGGTAACCTATATCACAGTAAGGGGTGCATGCACCACCTTACCCAGGCTGCAGTAGCAGACCTGTGGTGTCAGTTTGGATGGCCTTCCAGGGGTGGCATAATACATGCTGCAGCCCCTGGCAGGCCTCTGAGGTACCTATGCCCTTGGTACATAGTATACCATATACTAGGGACTTATAAGGGCACTCCAGATCCCAATCAGAGATGTGCCTAAGGCACATGGAAACCATTTTAGAGAGGAAGCAGCTAGGCTGGGGTTCTGATTAGCAGGGCCCCAGCCAGACTAATGTCGAAAAACAGTGAAGCATCAGCAAAAAGTGGGGGTACCCATGTGAAGCAGATCCTACTCTCCTACACAACCCCCCAAACGTAGGGACATTAAACTAACCTTGCCCAGTTAAGTCTTCATGTTCTAAGTGGAAATACCTAGAGAGTCCATCTGCATTCGCATGGTTACTCCCAGGCCTATGTTCCACTGTAAAGTCCATCCCCTGTAGGGAAATGGACCACCTAAGCAGTTTGGGGTTTTCACCCTTCATTTGTTTTAGCCATAAGAGGGGCTTATGGTCTGTCTGAACCAGGAAGTGTGTACCAAACAAGTATGGCCTCAACTTCTTCAGAGCCCAGACCACAGCAAAGGCCTCCCTCTCTATGGCTGACCAACGTTTCTCTCTAGGGGTCAGCCTTCTGCTAATAAAAGCTACTGGCTGATCCTGACCTTCTTCATTCAATTGTGACAGTACAGCCCCTACCCCCAATTCAGATGCATCTGTTTGAACAATGAACTTCTTGGAGTAATCAGGACTCTGCAGAATTGGAGCAGTGCACATGGCCTGCTTGAGGTCATCAAATGCCTTTTGACAGCTAACTGTCCACTGAACCTTTTTGGGCATTTTCTTAGAAGTTAAGTCATTCAAGGGTGTCACTATTGATCCATACCCCTTGACAAATCTCCTATAGTACCCAGTCAGGCCTAAGAAGGCTCTCACCTGAGTCTGGGTAGTGGGAGCAGTCCAGTCCATGATGGTCTGGATCTTGCTCTGCAAAGGTTGAACCTGGCCTCCACCCACAAGGTGGCCCAGGTACACAACCTGACTCTGCCCTATCTGGCACTTAGTGGCCTTGATAGTCAGGCCTGCCTTTGCAGGGCCTGTAAAACATTCCTGAGGTGGACCAGGTGATCCTCCCAGGTGGAGCTAAAGACAGCAATATCATCTAGATAAGCTGCACTATAGGCTTCCAGTCCTGTGAGAACTGTGTTCACCAACCTCTGGAAAGTGGCAGGTGCATTTTTCAGACCAAAGGGCATTACCACAAATTGATAATGCCCACTAGGGGTTGAAAATGCTGTTTTGGGCTTTGCAGTATCAGCTAGTCGGATCTGCCAGTAGCCAGCTGTTAGGTCAAATGTGCTGAGATATTTGGCAGAGGCCAAAGTATCTATGAGCTCATCTGCCCTGGGTATTGGATGGGCATCAGTCCTAGTGACTGCATTGAGACCCCTGTAGTCTACACAAAACCTCATCTCTCTTTTCCCACCACTGGTGTGAGGTTTCGGTACTAGGACTACTGGACTAGCCCAAGGGCTATCTGAGGGCTCAATTACTCCCAATTCCAACATTTTCTGGACTTCAGTCCTGATACAGTCCCTGACATGGTCAGGTTGCCTATAAATCTTGTTTTTAATAGGCAGACTGTCCCCAGTGTCCACTTCATGAGTGCACCAGGTGGTCTGACTGGGTGTCAGAGAAAACATATGTCGAAACTGATTGAGGACTTGCCTGCAATCAGTTTGTTGCTGGGTAGTGAGGCTGCCTGCCAAGGCTACACCATCAACTGACCCATCGTCAGGGTTCTGTGAGAGCAGGTCAGGGAGTGGGTCACTCTCTTCCTCCTGCCCTTCATCAGTAGCCATGAGCAAGCCCATGTCTGCCCTGTCCACATATGGTTTTAACCTGTTGACATGGAGAACCCTGTGGGGACTCCTGGGTGTTCCTAGGTCTACTAAATAAGTGACCTCACCCTTCTGCTCAACAATAGTGTGGGGTCCACTCCATTTGTCTTGGAGAGCTGCTGGGGCCACTGGCTCCAACACCCACACCTTCTGTCCTGGCTGGTAAACAGTCAGAACAGCTCTTTGGTCATGCCAGGCCTTCTGAAGTTCCTGGCTAGCCTCAAGGTTTTTGGTTGCCTTTTTCATGTACTCAGCCATCCTGGAGCGGAGACCAAGTACATAGTCCACTATATCTTGCTTTGGGGGCTTGAGAGGTAACTCCCATCCTTCCTTCACCAAGCACAGTGGACCCCTCACAGGGTGGCCAAACAGAAGTTCAAAAGGGCTGTAACCAACCCCCTTCTGAGGCACCTCCCTATATGCGAATAAAAGGCAGGGCAAGAGTATGTCCCATCTACGCCTAAGCTTTTCTGGGAGCCCTTTAATCATGCCCTTCAAGGTTTTGTTGAATCTCTCAACTAAACCATTGCATTGTGGGTGATAGGGTGTGGTGAACTTATAAGTCACTCCACACTCCTTCCACATTGCTTTCAAGTACCCAGACATGAAGTTAGCACCCCTGTCTGATACTACCTCCTTAGGAAAGCCCACTCTTGAGAAGATTCCCAGGAGGGCCCTTGCCACCACAGGTGCTGTAGTGGTCCTGAGGGGAATAGCTTCTGGGTACCTGGTGGCATGATCCACTACCACCAGGATAAACCTGTGCCCAGAGGCTGTTTGGGGATCCATGGGACCAACAATGTCAATCCCTACCCTCTCAAAGGGCACCCCCACCACAGGTAGTGGTATCAGGGGGCCTTTGTAGTGCCACCTGCTTTGCCACTGGCTTGGCAGGTTACACAGGAGCGACAAAACTCCTTACTGTCTTCAGACATGTGGGGCCAGTGAAAGTGAGGGACAATTCTGTCCCAAGTCTTGTTCTGGCCCAGGTGTCCTGCTAAGGGAATATCATGGGCTAGGGTCAATAGGAAGCCCCTGAACTTCAAAGGTATTACCAACCTCCTGGTAGCACCAGGCTTGGGGTCTCTACTCTCTGAGTACAGGAGTCCATCATCCCAATACACTGTATGGGGACCACTAGCTTTCCCAGCAGCCTCAGCAGCAGCTTGCTGTCTGAGGGGTTCAAGGGAGGGCAGCTCTGCTGCTCCTGGCTCAGATCTGCCCTAGAAGGTCCCCCTGTCCCCAAGAACTCAACCTGGTCAGGTTCAAGTTCCTCTGGGACAGTTCCTTCTTCAGGGCTGAGATCATCCCCTCAAGGGACTGATCTTCCTCCTGAGCCAAGGGGAAGGCACTGCCTTAACCCTACTACTCCTCCTCTTGGAAGGCACTTGGTCCATTCTTCCAGAATCCAAGGCCTGTTCAGTGCTAGACATTTTGGCTTGTGACCTGGTCACAGCAAACACATCTGCAGGGATCCCCAGCATTTCTGCATGGGTCCTGAGCTCCACTTCTGCCCAAGCAGAAGTCTCTAAGTCATTGCCAAGCAAGCATTCGACTGGTAGGTTTGCACTTACCACAACCTTCTTAAGGCCAGTTACCCCTCCCCAGGAGAAGTTAACAACTGCCAGAGTATGGTCTGTTCTGACATTGCTAGCATTGGTCACTTGGTACATCTCACCAAGCATAACTTGCCCAGGTAGCACAAGGTCTTGTGTCACCATTGTGACACTTGCCCCTGTGTCCCTAAATGCCAAAGCCTCACGTCCATTGATTAAAGGCTGTTGTCTGTACTTGCCCAGATTACTGGGACTCACAGTGGAGGTCACATCCATGCCTCCATCACAGACTAACACAGCCTGAGTCAGTTCCCTGACTAAGTCAGAGCCCAACTCAGTTCCCAGGGTGAACCCTACTAAACCCTTTGCTGGAGCACTTCCACCAACTGTACTAGGGGGAACAGGTGCCTTAGGGGCATTGGTGGGTGCTGGACTGGAGTCTTTGGACTTGGTGCAATCACTGGTCCAGTGGGTCTTTTGCTTACAGACCTTGCACCATGGTTTTCTTTGGCCTTTACCTTTGGTAGACTGGGAATCCCCACCAGAAGAAGATTTTTGGGGGCCTGATGAAGACTTTTGATCTTTACCCTTCTCCCCACCCTTGTCAGAGTTCTTAGCATCTTGCTTCTTGGTTTCCCCACCTTGGTTCTGTACCTTCTGCTTCACCCTGGTCCTGACCCATTTGTCTGCCTTCTTTCCCAATTCTTGGGGAGAGGTCAGATCAGAGTCTACCAGGTATTGATGCAACAGCTGATTTTGACAGTTATTAAGAATCTGCTCCCTCATTATCAGATTATACAATCCTGAGAAGTCACACACCTTACTGCCCATCAACCAGCCTTCCAGAGCCTTGGCAGAACAATCCACATAGTCTACCCAGTCTTGAGTCTGTGCTTTTTGGGTGTCTCTGAACTTCAACCTGTACTGTTCAGTGGTTAGGCCAAACCCATCAATAAGAGCACTCTTCAAGACCTTGTAATTGTCAGCATCCTCCTCTCTAACAGTGAGGAGCTTATCTCTACCTTTGTCAGCAAAGGAGAGCCACAAGATTGCTGCCCACTGCTCCTGAGGGACCTTCTGTACTTTACAGGCCCTCTCTAAAGCAGTTATCCATTTGTGGATATCATCCCCACTCTGGTAGGGAGGGACAATCTTGCTCAGGTTCCTATGGTCATAGGACCTTTCCCTATCTCTAGGGACATGGCTGCCACCATGGGACTCTAGTCCCAACTTTCTTCTCTCTCTAAGGAGATCTAGGGATTCTCTATCTAAAGCTAATTGCTTTTTTCTGAGTTCCAGCTGAGTTTCCTCATACTGGACTAGCCTCTTTCTTCTCTCATGAGAGGATTCTCTCCTATGAGATGAGACAGAGCTCCCTATAGAGGTGCCAGAGTGGTTAGACTCCTGAGAAGGAGACCTAGACCTTCTGGGCACACTCTTAATCCTTCCTGGGGGGACAAAGGGGGCATCATTTTGATCATCCTCATCATCATCCACAGGAGGGATTTCGTTTTCCAGGTCAGGGTCATTGTCACCCTCCTGGCCAGTTTCAGAGGGGGGCTGGGGGTACTGGTACCCCTAGCGTCCTCCTCTTCTCCTGCCCCACCCTCAGCTCCTACCCCTTCAGTCCCTACAGGCTTACTAAGGTCATAAGCCACCAACAACTCCTTGAGGTGTTGGGTGGTGGGGCTTTGGCCTGTCCTTATTTTTCTCAAGTTACATAAAGCTCTCAATTCCAAGAATGGGAGTGTATCATACTTGGAGGGTGGAAGCTCAATGGCTTCCTGCAAGGATTCTTTGGATCCTGCCCTTAAAGACATTACTAGTGTGGTGTGGTGTATGCACTACCTACTCTAGTGTGGCCTACTAAACTCTCTTGAGTTGTAGAAAGGGTTGTGCTATCCCTTAACACACAACTCTAAGTTCAGTAGAACTTACTGTTATTCTAAGCTTAAATTATATGTACCTTAGGTACCTTTAGTGGTTTTCAGTTGATCAATTCAATTGAGATTATCTGGTAAAACAATAGCAAGCTGGAATCCCACACGCTGCACACCAATGTGAGAAGTTGGCCTGGCATATGCTGTCCACTAATTATAGTGGGCACCTTGCACCAGTCCAAATCGACTCTTATGGTAGATAGGTTAAAGACAACCTTATTGAAAGCTATCCTAGTGGTAGCTATGGAGAGCAGCCTTCAGGCTAAGTCTTGAAGGAATGTAAAGCAGCTTGTTTTACCAGTCTATAATCTCTTGAGTGACCAAATGAAAGAGCACCACACCAGGTATATATTCAAAATATATGTATTTATTACTAAACACACCCCTCTAGTCTCTTTATGAGGCTAGAGTTCGAAGTACATAGGTTATAAGATCTTAACTCACAGTAATAGCACAAATACACGTTTGGGCCCTAGGGGCGTACCAAACCATATACCAATAAAGTGGTATGCGAACCACGACTGAACTAGACACTAGGCCTAGAGCCTCTAGAAGTGCTTGGACCACAAGGAACCACCCAAGGTAGTGACACAGGGGACCCACGGGAGACGCGTGCAGTGTAAATACACAACCGCGATACGCCGTTAACTTCTATGGAGAAAGTCGGGATCGGGAAAATAGAGGAAAGGGACACTTAAAAGAGGACTAGGACAAAACCCTTTGAGATCTAGGACTTTGAAGAGTCTCTACCCACGGGAGCACCGGAGTACTCGTGTTACCTCACCCAGGGAAGCCGGGTGCATAGGTGCCTTTCGGGGTCGGGTTTCGTCGTCGATTCGAATGGCGATCTGCTGCAAAGTGCTGCTGGCGGCCAAGAGAAAAGTGTCCGGGTGGATCCAAGAGTGGATCGGAGTTCTGGTGAACCTGAAAGCAGAGGGGACAGAGTCTGGGTCACTAGCCAGTGACCAGGAAGGCGATGGACAGATGCCCACCGATGTCGAGTGCTTCAGGTGCGTTGATGGTCGTCTTGACTCTTCAGCCACGAGGTCCGGGAGGCGTTGTCGGCGACCAGGAGCAGGATTCGGGCTGGTGCTCGATGTCTGTCGAGTGCTGAGGTGTCGGCGACCGGATTGGACCCAACAAGCCTTGGCAACGGCAAGTCTCGAGTAAGATGTAGATCGTCGATGGTGCAGACCAGCAAGGTCTGTGGAACTCACCCAGCGAGGGTAAGTGAGGGCAGGCCTGGAGCAACCAGGATGCCAAGTAAGGAAAAGATTGGCCTTCGTTAAGGGCTACTAGCCAACGGGCTAGCGACCGCGAAGGAGCCTCGTGACGCCGCACGTGGAGCTGGCTTACAGGACACTCGTGGAGTGGGAGCCAGTGATCTTCGGTGCAGGTGGTGCTGGAGGCTAGGGCTACTCGGAGCCCAAAGCACGACTTCTTGGGAGACCCAGAAGATGGTGCACTTGCAAGTGTGCTCGGTGTCCAGGGGTCACGGTCTCAAGTCACCCACGATAGCCACGGGCCTCAGCTTTGCTGGGGACTCAGGGTAGCCTCGGGAAGTCTGAGAATCCACCTCTGGTGATGCGATGACTTCGGCGTCCGACGGGAGCTTCAGTAATGCGAACCGGACAGATGCTTCTTTGGTGCCTGCCAAGCAGGGGAGTCACTCCTTGACCCCAAGGGAGATTCTTCAGTCCTCTAATCTTGTCGTAGAGCGTCGAAGGTCCAGGATTCAGTTTCAGAGTTTCGCCCAGGTATAATCTAAAGTCCTAAGGACTGGGTTCCTACCTTTATTCTAAAAATAGGGGTTGGACTTCTCTGTGGCCCCACCTATGGGTGGGTCAGGGCAGAGGGGTGGCTACACCCCTTTCCCTTTGTCCAGTTCACGCCAAAGCAGGGGCTGCAAGCCCTGATCCGGTTTGAACTGGGGTATGCACAGGGACACCAAATGTGCCCCCAGTGCAGGACTTCAAAGCACCCGAAAGTGCTCCCGCCCAGCCCCAATACACATTGTCCTGTCTGGGGAGGTGGTCACACCTCCCTGGGACAGGAAACCTATTGTCCAGGCCTCCCCTGCCGGAGTTTCGTCCAGCAGCAGGAGGCCAGACTCGTGTCTGTGGCAGCAGCATCCATTTTGTTATGCCAGGGCTCTGGAAAGAAGTTACCGGACTAGTCAGAGTTAACATGTCTATCCCTCTAGAAGGGTGGAATGCTACCCCCGCCACCAGGATTGGCGGGGGGTAGTATTCCAAGATGTTTGACACCAAACACGACATGTTTAGGTGCAGCCATTCCAAAGTTAGCATTTTACCGCGAGGATATAATGCGCTTAAGAGTATATGGTCAGGCTGCACTACAAACAGCATCAGAGAGGGTCTCCGAACGCTGCAGAGGGGCCCTGCTCATGCAGGGGCACCCTCTCACATAGGAACCATGCACTCTGCCTTTAGGATTGATAAGGCCTGCCTTAGGAGTGACTTATAGGTTTATATGTGTGTATGTAGTTCGTGATATAGGTAACCTATATCACAGTAAGGGGTGCATGCACCACCTTACCCAGGCTGCAGTAGCAGACCTGTGGTGTCAGTTTGGATGGCCTTCCAGGGGTGGCATAATACATGCTGCAGCCCCTGGCAGGCCTCTGAGGTACCTATGCCCTTGGTACATAGTATACCATATACTAGGGACTTATAAGGGCACTCCAGATCCCAATCAGAGATGTGCCTAAGGCACATGGAAACCATTTTAGCAGAGGAAGCAGCTAGGCTGGGGTTCTGATTAGCAGGGCCCCAGCCAGACTAATGTCGAAAAACAGTGAAGCATCAGCAAAAAGTGGGGGTACCCATGTGAAGCAGATCCTACTCTCCTACAGGGAATTATTAAAAAAAAAAATTATTCAGGATAGGACTGAAAAGCTAAGGAACGGAGAGAATATTTCCAAAGCAACCATCTCCCAAAACTTTGGATAAACCCCGAAAAGAAGGATATAGTCATAAAAACATTGCTTTTTTACACCACACGGAGGCAGGATATTGATCAGATCACTCAGCCACAATTTGTTGACCTAAAACAAAGCCATCACCACAGAATACGGAAGGGGATACTGCATTGCTCCTGACCATGGAAATACAGAAGCCAAATGCTATTGCACCGTAACTATAAATGCCAAGTTCCTCTCTTTTAGGCTTGAACGTAAAGTAGGTAGTGGGGAAGAACATGGAAGGCTAACTCTAGGAGGTTGGGGTAACATCTAGTTTATGCAGAACACGTATCAATAAACAATGTGCAGGTACTGTTATTCTTTTCATAAAAAGGAATGTCTTCTACTGAGTATTAGGTAAACATGCATTAACTTGAGAAGGTTCTAAGGAACCCTACATTGTCCCGTAGCACAACTGGGGTTCTTTCTGGAAAGTTCTACCATTTCTATACTAATCTGGGGTGGTGGGGGTTAATGCATATGTGAAATCAGAGTTACAATTACACACCAATTTAAGCTAGTATGCAGCCAGCACAAAGTCTGCTTTCTCTCATGCACTGGTGTGAAGTATAAGTTACTTACCTTCAGTAACGTAATATCTGGTAGAGACACAGTCTAGCCGCAGATTCCTTAACTTTTGAATTCTCCCTAGATGCCAGTACCTCTGCGCACTGTGGGAAGGAGTCGTACGGCTCCGTGATTACGTCGATTCGGGTCATGACATCAGTGGAGCCATATAAGTTCCCTCCGGCACGCAGAAGACAACTTCCTCTGTGAAAACTTCCATGCCAGAACACGGAGCCACTCTAGAGACTGGCTGTGGAAACAGTGTGCCCAAAAACGATCAAAATCTTTTAAAACACCATTACGAACAAAACTAAATGTTAATGGTATGCCAATACCATCCAAAAGGTTTAAGGTTAAGAACCCCACATTGATCAACGAAGCTTAGGCCACGTGAAACCCTGCACCCTGAAGCAGAACCATCCTTAACAAGTATTTGCAATGCAATATGTCTCGCATTTGCGAGAGTTTGAGCTTTGGGCATTGTAAATGGCAATGCATTTTATTTATGTGTTTTGAAAACCTGCAAGTGGTGAGGTTAAACACGCACTTTGTACTTATAGTACTTGCTTACGAGAAGCAAGGCTGGCAGTAAAAAAGGCGCAGTTACCGCCAGCCTTGCCTCTGGTAAGAAATGAGTATAATATGCAGACGATGTCCTCCTGTACGCGACAAGACCACGATTCACAGTCAGCCGGCTACTACAGATTTTTAAATTATTTGGGGGGTGCTCAGGATACCAGATTAACTGGAATAAATCTCTCTTGTATATGTTATCAAACGGACCGCCGCCGGTGCTCGGTGACGAAACTAAACTACAGGTTAAAGATAGCTTTAAATATTTGGGCATACTGATCGCCAAAACAGACGCGGGGTTTCTGGCTGGAAACCTACAGCCACATCTAGAACGCTTAAAGAGGTATGTAGCTCACTGGAGGACTCTGCCGATATCCCTAATGGGGAGAGCGGTTCTATTCAAGATGATGTCGTTGCCAAGAATGTTGTACATTCTGCAGAACACCCCGTGTCCAATACCTGACAAATTCTTTAGGGAAGTGGACTGCGAGTTGAGGACATTGCTGTGGGACGGAGGAGGTGCAAGGATTGCACAGGCCAAATTGCAGAGAGGAGTGTATGAAGGTGGCATTGCCATTCCAGACCTCCAGAAATACTATTGGGCATCGCACCTAATGATAATCAATGACTGGATATTGACAGACAGGAATGACCCGGCGTACCGTGTAGACCATTGGGTGATGGGGGCCAGAGGATATATAGGTGCACTGTATGGACGGGAAGGGAAAGGAAGTATGCCACCACATACTAAGACCGTGCTAAATGTGTGGACGAGAGCCAATAGATTCCTAGGATGGGATAATAGACTGACGGAACGGACCCCACTGTGGGATAGCGATATGCTACGAGAGGTAGGCAAACTGCAAGGTTTCGGCAAATGGAAACTGATAGATATAGCGCATCAGGGAGATGTATGGCGGGAACAGGCGTTAATCTCATTTTCTGAACTACAACAAGAGTATCAGTTAGCAGATACAGAACGGTATCGCTATCTACAATTGGGACACGCACTGCGCAGGCACATCAAAGATGGGGAGCAACTCCCTGAATATAGCCCTTTGGAGGACAGACTAGTATTAGACCCGATCCCGGAAAAGGCACTGTCCTGCACATATAGGAAGATTATCAATAATTCCCCGGATCTACTAACAAAGCTAAGGGAGGAATGGGAGTCTGACGTAGGGTTACTAGAAGATGATGACTTGGCGGAAGCTGTGCAAAGCCCCAGAGAAGCAGCGATTAGAGCAAGATTCCGACTTGTACAGGTAAGAATTCTCCATAGGTCTTACTCCACTAGCACGCTTCTGTTTAAGTTGGGACGCACTCTCACGGAGGATTGTCAACGGGGGTGTAAACAGAGGGGACTCTTTTTCCATATAATTTGGGACTGCCCGGTAATACAACGGTTCTGGGGGAAGGTAACGCGGGTAATGTCGGAGGTTATTGTGCAGACAGTTCCTACCGAGGCTAGGTGGCATGTACTTTGTGTATCAGGGGAACAGACGTGGCCTAAATATAAAAAAAACTTGGCTACTAGTGGCGGCAATGGTGGCCAAGAGGAATATCGCTGGGGCCTGGGGAGCCACTCAACCACCAACGTTGGCACAATGGAAAATGGATATGGATTGGTGCTGCGCAACTGAGAAGACAATATTTGAGAGCAGAGGTTGCCCTAAAAAAATGGGACAAAGTGTGGAACCATTGGGACGCACACAGGAATCCATAAGGGTAGTTGGACTATTGAGGTGGGAGGGGGTGGTGGACTAAGGATTTACAGGATTGGGGTCCTCTTAGAACTGTTTGTTAACCCACGAATGTTGCCGTACCAAAAGAATGCAAAGTATGATGCAATGGGGGGGGGGGGGCAACATATGTATTATCAACCATTGATTGAAGTAATGCTGTATAATATCGCTGACGTCCGTTTAATAAAAAGAAGTTTAAAAAAAAAAAATGAGTACAAGTACAAAGTGCAGGTTTTCAAAACACAAATAAAAGGCATTGTCATTTACAATACCAATAGTTCAAACACTTACAAATGCGAGACCTATTGCATTGCAAATGCTTGTTGAGCTCTGAGACGGAGGCAGCAGCAACCATAGGAAGGCAGGTGACCGTGACGCCAGGCCATGCGTTTCAAAAGCAGGAGGGAGTAGGACGAGGCAGCTGCAGCCAAAACAGACCTCGGTCTTTTAATGCATAGCAAATGTGGCAAGATAAGGCCAAGATTTACAGCCCTGTTTACAACAAAGCTCTGTAAACCACGAGCAGTGGTCACCTGTGCTACAGGTTGAAGAAAGAAATAGTGCTCACAAGCTCTGAGTAACAACACATGTAACAGGGGCAGTCCTTGAAAACGGGCAGAGTTTTAAAGCCCATATCCTGAATACAGCATGTCTCGCAGAGACAGCGCAAGCGCTGCCTAGGCGAGACCTAAAAAGGGGAACACCCATGAAACAACAAAATGTTTGCTAAGTCACCATTACGTGAGATAGTGACCACTGATACACAAACCAGTATTGATATAGGGCATAACCCCTTGTCTCATAGGTCTTTCGCAGAGCAGGGAGGATGGACAGGGCGTTAAGTAATCTGCGGCTAAACTGTGTCTCTACCAGATATTATGTTACCGAAGGTAAGTAACTTGTACATCTGATAGAGACATCTAGCCGCAGATTCCTTAACTTTTGAATTAAATACCACAGTTATACCCACCAGAGGAGGGTCTGAGAACTAATCATACAACAGTTCTCAAACAGAACCAGTTGGTCACAACCAACAACCGAATAAATGTACGTAGGAATAGTAGGAAAAGAGCATGGCTCTTAATATTACCTATGATCACTATCAGAGAAGATATACATAATAAACACCCTATAGGCCCGAAAAAAAATTGATTCCTGAGGGAATAGGGGAAACTCCTAAATAACCAATCGGACAGTTATCAGATACTATCATCTATCCCCCAAGGGAAAGAGCCCGGGACCAAAAGGGTCAAGAATAAGACAAAGCCTCGTAATCCGTATTCTTCACATCAATAAAGAAACATCAGCAGAGAACCGTCTTGATAAAATCCATTAAGAAGGACTCCCAGGACTCATCCGCATTATACTAAGATGAATGTACCTCAATACAAAACGGAAGATATAATCCCTACACCATGAAAGGAGAACAATAACTCCCTGGTATAAAGAACATTTGCTTGAACAAAATGACCACCCGAAGGTTACATCATACATTGTAAAAATGTTAAAAATTACACCACACAGCTTTGAATCTGGTATAGGTTTCATCAAATATGCCAGATGTATAAAATACTGCCACAAAGATGTGTGTGTGTGTGTGTGTATGTGGATGTGTATGTGTGTGTGTGTGTGTATGTGTGTGGGTGTGGGTGTGGGTGTGTGTGTGGGTGTGTGTGTGTGGGTGTGTGTGTGTGTGTGTGTGTGTGTGTATGTGTATGTGTGTGTATGTGGATGTGTGTGGATGTGTGTGTGTGTGTGTGGTTGTGTGTGTGTGTGTGTGTGTGTGTGTGTGTGGATGTGTGTGTGGATGTGTGTGTGGATGTGTGTGTGTGGATGTGTGTGTATGTGTGTGTGTATGTGTGTGGATGTGTGTGTGTGTAGGGAGGTGTGGGGTGTGTGTGTGTGGGGTGTCTGTGTTGGGAGGTGTGGGGTGTGTGTGTGTGTGGGGAGATGTGGTGTGTGTGGGGAGGTGTGGTGTGTGGGGAGGTGTGGTGTGTGGGGAGGTGTGGTGTGTGGGGAGGTGTGGTGTGTGGGGAGGTGTGGTGTGTGGGGAGGTGTGGTGTGTGGGGAGGTGTGGTGTGTGTGGGGAGGTGTGGTGTGTGTGGGGAGGTGTGGTGTGTGTGGGGAGGTGTGGTGTGTGTGGGGAGGTGTGGTGTGTGTGTGTGTGGGGGTGGGTGTGTGTGTGTGTGGGGGTGGGTGTGTGGGGGGATGGGGTGGGTATGTGGGGAGGTGTGGGGTGTGTGTAGGGAGGTGTGGGGTGTGTGTAGGGGTGTGGGGTGTGTGCGCGCGGTGGGGCGGGTGTGTGTGGTGTGTGGGGGGTGTGTGGAGGGTGTGTGGAGGGTGTGTGGAGTGTGCGGGGGGTGTGTGGAGTGTGTGGGGGGTGTGGGGGGTGTGTGGAGTGTGTGGGGGTGGTGTGGAGTGTGTAGGGGTGGTGTGGGGGGTTGGGGGGGCAGTGTGTGGGGGTGTGTGGAGGGTGTGGGGGGGTGGGGGGTGTGGGGGTGTGTGTGGGGGGGTGGGTGTGTGTGTGGGGGGGTGTGGGGTGTGTGGGGTGTGTGTGTGTGGGGGGTGTGTGGGGGTGGGGTGTGTGTGTGTGGGGGGTGTGTGTGTGGGGTGTGTGTGTGTGGGGGGGTGTGTGTGGGGGTGTGTGTGTGGGGGACGAGGGGGTGTGGTGTGTGGGGGAGTTTGGGGTGTGTGGTGGAGTTTGGGGGGTGGGGTGTGTTTGTCATCCACCAGAGACTCCGAGTGGCCTGACAACTCATGAATTTTTTTTGCCCAATGACCCCTACCTGACCGGAAAGATCTACAAAATTTGTCCCCGCATGGCCCTCAGAGCCATAGCCCGGCAGTCTGAACATGACCTCGAGTCATGGACACCTCGAGGCACCAAAGGGAAATGAATAAAGAGAAGCAACCGCATTTCGCACTAAAAACCTCTTACTGTTTTCTTCCTCACTTTTTTTTTTTTTTTTTAATAAACCAAACATGTTTAACACATACACACAGCCATGTATACACTGCATACATAATGGCGAAACAGAACTGATAAACCAGTTCAATACACTTTATAATATTATTGAAAAAGGTACTGCATCCAACAAAAAAAAAACACCTTAGGCGACATATACCAAAAGCATCATAACCACAGGTAACTTGGCATTAAGATAATGCCTCCTGTAAAACTGAACCCTTGCCAGCAGCAAGCACATGCAATCACACTTGTAATCCGAAACAAAATATGATTGTTAGTCCACCAGTACTTATGTATATAAACGAATATATATATATATATATATATATATATATATATATATATATATATATATATATATATATATATATACATATATACATATATACACACACACAACCTCAAATACAGCCAAGAAGCCAGTTAACAACATGTACCTCACCCTGCAATTTGACAATTTCTGATATTCCCTTGTTAGAAACTCTACACGAATTACAAGAGGAAAATGATTATAGAAATAGTCAGGAAAATCCTCAACTTTCAGTGGAACTAATGCAAAGATCTAGCCAAGCCACGGAGATAATAAACATGGGGAAAAGACCGACACCATTCAAAGTCAAATCAACATTTAACCCCATTGCACCTAGAGATGCAATCAATATTTTCAATGAACAGGTGACAGTAGAATTAAAAAATCTTAACCACAAAGTTCAAAATGAAAATCCAAAAGTTAACAGAAAGAATAAACAGTATAATCAATTGATGAACAAACTAAGCAAGATCAAATTGTCATAAGAAATTCGGACAAGGGGGGAAATGTAGTTATATGGGCCAAAGATGATTATCTACAAGAAGCTTTATCCCAGCTAAACGATACTACTTGCTATAAAAAAAAGCAGCATGCTGGCGCTACAATCAGTATATAATGACTTTTATATGAAGTTGCTAGCCTGGAAAAGTGCGGGACTGATTACTACAGATGAATATAAATTTATCAAAAAAGATAACCCTACGGTCCCTCACATGTATTTTATACCTAAAATCCACACAAAAAACCGCCGGGAAGACCTATCATTTCGGCACAAAACAGTCTTCTAGAAAATGCCTCACAATACATAGATTTGCATTTACAAGATCATGTACAGAAGTTACCTTCGTATTTGAGAGACACTGGAGATTTTATCCTAAAATTGAAGGATTTTATCTGGCATAAGAACTATTTACTAGTGACATTGGACGTACAGTCGCTACAATCTCAAAGCAAGGGACCCCCTCTAAAAGGCGTAAAAGGTCTAGGAGTGAGAGGAGAACTGAACAGACAAATAAGAAACAGAAAAAACTCCCCTATGACCTATATTTCTTTTTTTTCCAATGAATAAATCTGGTATGGGTATCAATACATATAAAACATCAAATATTTATAACATACAGAAACACATTTTGCTTTTTGAAGTTATATTTATTATTCTTATTAACTTCTTCTTTGCTTTACCGATGCATTAAATGCCATTTTTTTTGAAAAGATAAAAACTTTGTTTTCTTTTTTTAATAATATATACACATTGTATCAATTTATTATACAAAAATAAATACAAATTTGTTAACCCCCTAATTAAATAATCAATTTTCTATCCAACCCATTCATTCCTCACAGTCGTTCACAATCATACAAGACACATATACACATCTAGGTTTAAAGGGAAACACAAAGATGTAAACCGTTTCCACAAAGGTGACAAAAAACAATAAGGTCTGGACACACTAGGTCGACGCGCGTTTCGGTGGGTTAACACTAAACGTGAACCACCTTCATCAGGACCTTGTCCAAATAGGGTACAGTGTCACACAGGCAAGAGAACTGGGGGAACCTGAGGAGCAATAAATAAGTGTGTTTGTTAACCCATACATGAAAAACATTTACAAATTATATACTTGATCAGACCAATTCGTTGCACAGCAGTGTCAACACCAAAGAAGTGAACGAACTAGAGCCCCATCACCAAGATCGTGCTGATATGATGTATAGACTTCTCTCTCATTGGTGCGAGCTCTAAAATCTTCTTGGAGCCTCTCATACTTACTTTGAGGGGTTCCAAGTGATGAAAAAAGATATATTGTGCAAAAAAATAAAAAAGAAGAAATCAGTGTAGCTGACTATAGGTACCCGCATGCTATACCTGCAAGGCTCCCATAGTGTGATACCACATCTTATTATCTGTGTATTGCAGGGCAATACAGGCTTAACTTACAAGTTTCCTGTGTAATGAATTCCAAGTCGAAGAATACTGCACAAGTAGAAATGAAGCTTGGAACAGCGGAGTCTTTTTCATGGATGGCTATCAGTATATTTTGTTTTCTATAATGAGTAGAATGACAGGTGTAATGTTACTATAGACTCATCTGCGAGGTCTATCTGTTCTAAAAGCTAAGAAATTGATAAAACCTTACCACGTAATAAAATGTGCGTGTGACCTTCAGAGTTTCTTGTCTATGTCAGTGCAGGTCCATAGCGGAAGATTAATCAAGAATATTCTAAAGAAAAATTATACATAGTTGTAAAAATCATTTCCTTATGCTACGCTGACCTACAGTAATTTCGGTCATTTATGCTCTCATACTCACATGAGTGCATGTATCGCCGGGTCTACTTCTGTCTATTTTCTGGTCTCTTAATGAGAAATGTTGTCAGCCACAGTGAAAGGTGTTGACCCCACAATGTGGTCCAAGATACTCAGTTGGGATAGCCTCCAATAACAATTCCTAAGGATCAAATAGTCGATAAGAAAGATGGTAATGGCATATAAATGTATAGCCTCATAGATGGTAACACATATTATATACAAGTGGGGCCTATAATTTGAAACCTAACAAGAATCAATAATGCATGCTATGCAATCACCGAAGGGCACACAAGCTAAAAAACATATCAAGGATCAACTTGCAAGGGTACCCTCGTGTTGGAGGCAAATTTGTATATTGCACACGCTCAAATTGAGAGATAAGACCTCCCTGTATCTCATTCAGGAAAAAACATATATTCCCGTGATTCCTACTAGTTACTTCACCACACAGACTCAACCGGCCCCACACCCGCTAATACTTGAAAAATAGAAAGCAATTACTCCTAAACAGGGCCCTGGCCGATTACTCACCTATATTTCCAAATGGGTCCTTCTAACGGCTCCGCATCCCTCCATTGCTGCAGAACCAGGCGGTTATGGGATCGATCATTAAATAATAATACTACGCATGCGCGGAACATCCCGCCTAATGATACTTGAGCACGTAGACGTTACAGACGGCAAAATCACAGCAATGTTGACATTAACGTCTGCGCCATCTTGATATGGTGTATGGACGATTGTATACAAGGATTGCTAAGGATTACTCTATGCCAAGCTGAAATAAGAAAAGTGAAAAGTCGTAAGATTCCCAGGTGTTTGATACCAATGAGAGACTAGGCTTCACTTGTTAAATGACACGCGAAAACTAACGCCTAATGTTATCCTTTATGGTGTGCGGTCTAGCACACACTGTCGATCGGCACAATATAATACTAAACACTGTGATATATCTTATAATATGTGCTCCTTTGATTCTGAACATTGTATGTTAACAGATTCACTACTATTAATAAGCGCCATCTTTGATAAACTAAGGCTGCAATCTGCTTAAAGGCAAAAAGCAAATGTTAAAAACTGTTAGGCTATTGGCAGCCAGAATGTTGGAATTGACCACCAAAAATACCATATTTATACAAGACGCTGTCAAAAAATGGAGTGAGATAGACCATCAGAAAAAAGAGAGAAGGTCACGAATCATAATACAAGATGTAAATACAGGTGAGCAAATAAAAAAAGATTATACGTGGCTTTTTAATATGTGACTCTCCATATCGCAATGTGAAACCTGTTAGTATTGGTTGCTAGCATGAAAATAGGATTAAGATATGCCAATATGCCATCATGAGATGGACAACAGTGATCACTGGTGTACAGTGAGAATTAAACAATGTACAGCAATTGGAGGACTTGGAGGCCAAAACCACATATCCTTCCTGGAGCATTTATACAAGACATGACCTTGCTATGTCTATAATTCCTGGAGAAGACATATAAAGAAAACACTTGCAAGAAATGAAAGATATATACACACCATGGATATACCAGAGGTATCAGGACTCTGCATAACGGTTTGCAATGTTCCAGATAATCTCTTCATTTAGTCCCTCCTTTACACTGTTGAGGGTAAAAACCCAGAAGGTTTCCCTCCTTTTACGGGTTATTTCAGTAGACAGTCCTAGCTTGGGTTTAACCTTTTCAAGAATGCACCAGCGCAGATCATTTTCCCCATGGCCCATTTCTAAACAGTGTGCCACTATCGGGGCTGAAAGTTTTTTTGTCTGAATGGCCGATTTGTGCTCACTGTATCTAGTGCGAAACTCACGACTCGTTTCCCCTATATAGGCCAACTCGCATGGACATAGGATGATATATTTGACATTGTGGCTCCTACAGTTACTGAGATCTCTAAGATTGTTGTCTTTCCCTTTATAGGAAAGGATGTTGGTAACCATAGCTGTATCGCAGGCATGGCAGGAGCCACATCTATGATTTCCTAGGATGGGGGGGGAGGCCCGTGAGAGTAGTCTGCTGGTATGTATTGCGGGCTTCTTGTCTTGTGTGTACAAGCATATCACGGAGATTTTTGTTTCTTCTATAGGCTACTAAAGGTAACTTCAGATCCTCATCTCCATGTGCATTAAGAATTTTCCAGTTTTTGGTTATGATGTTTCTAATTTTGTAATTTAGCTGCGAATGATTGACAACACATACTATTTGATCTTTTGGAGTACGAATATTGCCTTGTAGTAGGGCATCTCGATTGTAATATTTTGCCCTTTTAAAGGCCGTCGTAACTAAGCGACGGGGGTAACCTCGAGCTAGGAGGCGTTTTTTAAGTGCCTCTCCATGAGTCATGAAGTCACTCATGTTAGTGCAATTGCGACGTACACGCAAGAATTCCCCAAAAGGGATCGAATCCTTTTGACATGACGGGTGGAAACTTTGGTGCTACAAGATGGTATTCTTTGCCGTTGGCTTTCTAAAGAAGCTCACTTGTAACCCTTCATCTGAACCTCGAATGACTATGTCTAGGAACTCTACTTGTCTGGAACTGTAGTTAGCTGTGAACTTCAAATTGCTGTCGCTGGCATTAAGCCAAGCAATATATTCCTGTAAGGTATCATTGTCTCCTTTCCAAATAAAAAAAAATATCATCAATGAAGCGCTTCTAGTACAGTCGCTATACACTAGTATAAACCATAAAGATGGCTTATGTGCACTGGAGTTCTATTTAGGGAAAAACTCACGGCTAATGCCCCAACACAACGCAATGCTAGTAAATATGGTTAACTTCTGTTTAAACAACATTTTCTTATTTGACAAAACCTATTATCAACAGATGCGGGGTGTCGCCATGGGTGCCAGCTTCTCCCCCAGCTACGCATGTTTACACATGGGCTGGTGGGAGGAGCTGGTACTGGGTGACACCCACAAATCATACATGGAAAATAATGTTAAATTGTGGCTGTGATTTATTGATGATTTGTTTATTATTTGGGATGGAACCTACACAAAAGCTACAAATTTGTCTCAGCTATTAACATCAATGAATTAAACTTGAAGTTCACCGCAGCCATCAGTGATAAAGTGGTGCATTTTCTAGATGTGGAAGTATATATAGAAAATAACAAACTAGAGACAAAAATATATCGAAAGGAGACTGCTGGGAACTCTGTACTTCACTCATCTAGCTTTCATCGACGACATCTGATAGAAAGCATCCCCTATGGGGAGATGTTGAGACTAAAAAGAATCTGCAGTAACCCATTAGATCTACATTCAGCACAACAGGCTAGTAAGAATAGATTCCTGGAGAGGGGTTACTCCAAAAAAACGATAGATGCAGCCATCGTCAAAACTACCAGTTTATGCAGGTCCAATCTTTTGGAACCAAAACCCAAAAGTCACAATGATATAGGGAGTGAAGTAAGATGCATTCTGGCGTACAATAAACAAGACAGAGCACTAAAAAACATCATGAGACACAACTGGCCAATAGTTTTAAGTGACCCTATTATTGGAACCTCTCTACCTTACAATCTTTCTATCACCCACAGACGAGCCCCATCCATGCGCAATTGTTTGGTTAAAAGTAGCCCTGAGACCACAGAAAAGCCCTCATGGCTTTCACAACGCAATGGGTTTGTAAAATGCAAGAGTTGCAAAGCATGCCAATACGGAATTAACAAAACAGTATACACTATACCGTTTGGCAACAGGGAGCATAAGATCATGAAACCCCTGCACTGCAAAACTGATCACGTAATATATGTACTAGAGTGCTCCTGCAACTTAAAAATGTAGGAAGCACCAAATTGCAGGCTAATAAGAGAATATTACAACATATACGAGCCATTGTTAACCAGGATGCAACCTATCCAGTGGCCCGCCACTTTAAAGAGATACACCAAAACAACTTGGAACATTTCAGGTATTACCTGATAGATACAGTGGTGGCCAATAGAAGGGGCGGAGATAGAGAAGGTGCCCTTAGAAAATTGGAAACGAGATACATTCTAGATCTGGATTGCAAGTCTCTGGGTGGTCTTAACACAACTGAAGATTTATTTACCTGTTTATATTAGAACTTCTAGCTGGTTGTGTAATACTCACTACTGACCATTCATTGCCCCATCAAGATCCGTCATGTAGATTCGGATATTTGATAAAGAAATACATATAATTTCTGTATACATTAGCTCATCTGTGAAGGGATCGATACAGTTAATTTCAGAGATCTTAACGTATCTAAATGAGGATGCAATTGAAAGAATGAAAGTTACACACTATTTGTTGGCTGCTATACCGACCTGATCCACAATTAATAGTGTTTTTTAATATATTCGCACTCACGCACTTTAGTAGGTTACAAAAGCCACACACACCTACCAAATATTCTTTGCACCGATTACATTTGCACTTGCACTTTGTTTCATCTTCTATAATTGAGGCGATATCAACAACTACGTTTCACCTATAACCAGTTAAATGTGTATATACAGGTATTATGTATCAAGATTGGTTTTAGAAATTTTATTTGCATGATGCATCAACTCATGTAATATGTAAAGTTTTATTGAGCTATTTAAGGTTTTTATCATGCTGAATGTATTTATTGAGATATTTATAATCGTATAATGCATTTTTCATACAAGTCATCATTGTCATTCAACTTTTGACAAATGTATGCATAAACCTGTATATGGTGATAAAAAAGCAGTTTGTTGGTTACACGCTACAACATCCCAAGAAGTATGTTTTCACTTTTTATGCTCAAGCACTTGTTACCACGCACGTATCACTTTAAAAAGAAACAAATTTCATGCAGAGTTTGTCATGTGATCAAGGTCCGGACGGACCGAAACGCGTAATGGCCGACTAATAAAAGTTACATCTTTTGCACGAAAATTGTGGCCCGCGTCTGCTTTCAGCGAAGGATCAAAGCGATATATATATATATATATATATATATATTACCCTTCTTCAAGAAGCAACAGCCATGATTTCTCCAGGACTGTTAAGAACCGAAAAGAAAATTAGATGCATACCTCAAAAAGACTGGCAATATCTAACTTTAGACAGAAAAACATATGCAAGAACATTGTAGGAGAATAATAAGAAGACCTTATCCTAAAAAATCTCCTACTATGTAGCGCATGACTGAAAACAGCCTGAACCGTTTCAGACACTGCCTCTCAGACAGTCTAAGGCATTGAGCTTACACTGCCGTGTTCAAAGATTGAACAAAGGAATTACCTACGCTCTCCAAGAAAGGAGGGAGCAACGAACCTATGTATTCCAAAGAATACAATCATGGTGTTCAAAAATCGAAACATTATGCAGTCCGCTCAAGAAGAAAAAACGAACTGCACTAAATACCTTGGTTAAGAAAAACCAGACGAGAGTGAAAGGTAGCACAGAAGAAAAATAATGGCTATGAGCTCACCATAATGGTCCCTAAAGGGCATATAATATAGTCCAAGAAGGACCAATCTAATAGCAACCAAACAGACTACGCAAGTAGTACACATAGAAGCTATACGTTAGCCAACCAATACTCTACATAGAGTAAGACGTTTAACATAAAAGGTACGAACTCTTGAGACTCAGCGCCTCATCAGAGTAAAATAAAAGAACAAAACAGCTATGCAGCTGAAAGGACCATCCGGAGATCAAAAATAGTCAAATCCGGAGGCAAACATTCTTTCAGTAAGAAGGAAGTAGTGCTGAATATTTCAACACCACAAGGCACAACCACAGCGGAGGTAGTAAAACCTTTACCCAACTTAAAGATCCTCGACCGTGGCAGTATAAAAGGGATAGCAAAAGACCTGAAAAGGCCACACTACAAGCAAACAGCCATGAGGCGGTGTAACGCTAAATCCGCACGGCTTTCAAACAAACACCATCAAAGGTCATACTGACCCGAACAGACTTGAGGAACCTCGTCTCCCGCAACAAAGCGTGTCTGCAAAGAGCAGCAGAACGATCCCTGGCTCCATCAATAGAATCGGTGGTGTAAAAATCATACAGACAGTCAACCCAGGCAAAAAGGAGGGAAGCCCGCAGAACAGAGTACCCCCATCAATGCAAATTGAAAAGAGAAGGAGGAGACAGGCTAAGGGTCTGACCCTCCCCAACTAGCCCGAAAATACGTAGAGTCGCATCCGCTTGGGCTCCCAAAAAAATGAACCCCATCAAATGGCATGTCAATTAAGAGAGACTGGACAGCTTCCGAAAACCCAGACGCCCGAAGCCATGCGTGCCAGCGCAATGCCACTGCAGATGCCATGGCCCGCTAAATGGAGTCAGTGGAATCCATTTCACACCTGAGCAGGATGGCTGCCTGACAGCCATCTGAAATCAACTGATGCAACTCGCCCCCGTTAGCCTCAGGGAACAAGGGTAAAAGTTGGTCCAAAGACTCCTACAAGGTATGGAGAAAACGTCTGAGGAAGCAGACCGTATTAGTGGAGCGTAAAGCCGCACTAGTTGAGGAAAAAATTAGCTTTCCGCAAGAATCTCGTTCCCTGGACTCTTTATCAAGGAGGGTATGAGGGAGGGTCTCCATCTCAGGGGACGCCGCAATGGCCTGGACCATGACACTATGGTGGGTCGGCTGCCGAACAAGGCAAGCGGGGTCCCCAGGGGCAGGACAGTATTTGTGGGCAATAATGTGGTCCACTGACAGACCTGACTCAGGTTTTGCCCATGCCCCCAATAAGATGTCAGTAAGGGCTTCACAAAAAGGGAGCACCGGCTCAACCCCGACTGGCTGAGATGAAGGACCTCAATAAGAGGGTCTGTAACTTTTTCCACAGTAGGCAGAGTGAGATGCAAGACATCAGCCACTCTCCTCAAAACCTCTGCCAAAGAGGAGTTGGCTTCCGAGGCAAGGCCAGGAGATGGCAAAAGGGAGAAAGCAGGGGACAAATCTAGCCCGCTTGCTTCACCTAGCTCCGCAATCCAGCTGTCCAACCCACAAGGGGCCACTGGCTGCTCCACGGGGGTTATCTCCTCACAACCTTCCCCTAACAGGTCTTGTGGATCCTCCACAGAAATGACCGGCGCTGCAAATGGCTCCATAAACGTCGTCGAGGTGACACTGTGCCGACTTCCACCTGGGATGGAGGAGAGACGTCAGCCGGTATCTGTGCAGATATCTGGAGCACGGCAAAGCCAGCTCTACAGTGCACACCGACTCCAGCTCGGACTCTACCGCAGCGCAACGACAGGCACCGTAATGGCGACCGACATCACGCCGGAGCCGACCGACGTGGTGCCGGAGTCGACTGACGCCATTGGTGGCCCCGAAGGACCATGCACCGGGGCCTCAGAGTCCGAGGCTGTAACTGCGGCCGAGGGCGAACCCGCCGGCGATGACAGTTAAGTCGCCTACGACCTTCTTGGAGCCCAGAGGCAGGTCAGGGCACAAAGGCCAGATGGTGAGATTCATAGTACTTCTGCATCTGCTTCCAGGTCACTCCGGCTTAAGGGAAAACCGGGAGGCTCTGGAGTGACGCCGGAGCGGGAGTCTCAGAACTAGGGTGATAGACACCTTCGCGATCCACATCGCAAGTCTAAGACGCCATAGCGGGTCAGGCCTTCGACCTCTTGCGACGCCGCTTACTGTGTAATGTCGATGGAGACTGGGAACATCGACGTTCATCATGGGGTGAAGAGCGGCGCTCATGAGAACGACTTCTGGCCCGGGAGGAAGACCGATGACGTGAGCTGGAAGTCCACGACAACCGCGCCGCCAAAAGCATTATGCACCGCTCCAGCAGCGCCTTCGGCTTCAACCGCTGACAGGCGTCACACTCGTTGTGGGGACTTATATGGCTCCACTGACGTCATGACCAGAATCGACGTCATCACGGAGCCGTACGACGCCGTCCCCTGGCGTGCAGAGGTACTTCTAAAAAATAAATTAATAATAATAAATAAATAAAACACAGGACCCAGACTGGCACCTGGGGAGAATTCAAAAGTTAAGTCTGAGGCTAGATGTCTCTATCAGATTTTAGCTTACTGTTCACTGTCTCTCTTGATTGTTCAAGACACCAGGGTGTTGATGAACAAACCGGATCAGCATAAGCAGGGGTACTGCAGCCTGCAGCACACACTACTTCCATGGTCAGGGTAGGTTAGTGATCCTGGCTTTGCCTTCAGCGGTACAAATGCACAAGCTTGTGCTGTGCAGTGGTACTGGGTGATGACAGGTATAAAATGCAGTTGGGGAGAGTCGCATTAGCTGTGCTGACATCTGAAGGTGTGCAAGCTGGCCCGCCTTGGCCGTTCTTCGTCAGTAAACTTCTGAAGAGTTTAGTTTCGAGTAGGTTTTGGCCATAGAACATGGTCTCTGGATTTGGTGGTACTAAGCAGCACTACAGGAGCATAGTCCTCAGGATCTGGCAATGCAGCAGGTTCGCAGGACGGCTTACTGCTTTCCTAGCAGGGCTCAGCAGCCTCAATCTACTTTGTAGTTTGTAACCCCATACTGGAAAACAGTATCCGGTCTGTAGTCCCGGCTTTTCTCTATATAGGTATGCTTGGCTTTAGATGAATACTCGAAATGTGAGAGGAGCTCTTTTATACCAAGAGCCAGGGGGAGTTGTGCTTTCCAAGTGTCCAATTGATTTCTAATTCGGCTCAAAGTTTTGTGTTGAACCAATCTTACAGAGTGCATTTCTTCTTTCAGGTAGTGACATGTCCATGTTAACAATTTGAGAGTCACCTTGTTTCTTGCAGGGAGATGGTCCCTGCGACTAGCAAAAGCCAGAGATGTGGGGTGGGAGCGTCAGCCCAGCCCTTTATGAGGTGTGCCTTTAGGCAAAGCCAGCAGGCCAATGTCTTTGTCTAACCATTGCGCTCTCTCAGAATACGCCCGATCTCTGATCACCACTTCCTTTGCCGAGCACCCACCAATTTTAGGGTCTTCATACATGCAGGGGACATCACTTCACATATATCCAAGCACTCAACTGTACATGCAAAACAAACTCATGGGTATCCCCTACTACACAGATTTAGCAGGGAGATCCAAACAGGCAATCACCACAGTAAAGGTCAGGTGAGAGGTGAAAACATCGCTAGTAGAATCAACTGCCACAAATGGGTTTTGTTTTTCCATAGCTAAAGCACACAGACTGCTTAAATAAGTTCTACTTTGGACGGACCCCCTCACCTAAGTACAGGCTAGCTCTCTGCTAGTGAACAACACAGTATAAACAAGCACAGAACGTCAGGAGACTCGCGATGTGTCTCATGCACCAGAAAACATACTATGTCTAACAGAACGTAACAATGAGGAGCAGGTAGTCAAGTGGACGATGCGCCACACCCAAATCCATTTATTTTTACGGAATAAACTTCGGATAAAGTCCACCAACATTTTTCATGAGACAACCCTGTCGTGTTCCAGTACCTGCGAAGACACAGGCCACTTTAGAAATTTCACAGGGTTTCGTTTCATGGCCATCAGCACAAGCAAGGGCTTATGGTATAGTACCAAACAGGTAGGTAGGGATGGCAATTCTTCAGCGTCCAAATCACGTCATTCACAATTGTCACTCAGTACAGCTCTCTGGGAAGAGATGATGACTAATGAATGCCACTGGACGGTCTTGTTCCATGTCATCTTGCTCCCTCTTTCACTTTTGTCACAGGCATCCATCTTTACTACGAGATCTACCACCTGAAGTACAGCTACTTCACTCATTCTTTGGCCTGTAAAAGGCCTACTGAAATTCCACAGTCCAACTGATCCACTTCAGCTGCTTTCTAAAGTCATGGAAATCAACATAACAACTATGCTCAAATAATTCTACACACAATTCTAGTAATACTTGAGTCTTAGTCTTGGGAACCTGAAAGCCCAGCAAAGCTTGAACTTCAGCCTATAGGGCGTGTTTTTCCCTCTGCCTACTAACCCCAGTCTGTTCTTGCCTTGATGGCGAGCTTTGCTCTCTGCAGCACCAGCAACTCCTTTTCAGGTGGCTCTTCCAGAAATAAAAATGCTATGTAATCAAAATAGGTGATACACCACTTCGGCCCCAAGCAAAAATCAGCGGTTCTGGCAAGCACCCATGGCCTAGTACCTTATCAGCTGCTAGGAAACAAGGACTCACCTTCAAGGAGGGAGGCAGCGCAGACCACAAAATAAGCACTTTTCCATGACCTCGACTAGCCCCCAAACACCTGTCTCAGGACAGCATTGTTCTCCAAAGAATCTCCTTTTTCCTTGAGAACCTGGAGCTTTACCATTCAGATGAGAATGTATTACCTAATTCCAAACTAAGTAATTGTTTTTCTACGACCTTGCTTTGCCTGCACAGGGGATACCGACTCTCAACACATACGCTTCCTTTCTCACAGTTTAGATTCAGAGAAACCATTTACTGATAACAAAATGCAAATTCATGAAAGAATACAAACTTCACAAACCAACGTCCATCAGAAAGCTCGAAAATATACAACCCAAAGATTTCCTATAGGTATCAAGCTATTGTTTAAAATACTTCACAGTGGATAGCTACAGCTAAAGGTGTTGTGTTATGCAGATTTGTAGAGCGCACTATCAACTGGGAGGGTATCCTGGCGCTGAGGTGGATAGAAAAATAGAAGAAAAGGCCACTAACCTGAAAAAGACAGTGCTTTCATCTATAGTGCAACATCTTTGATCTAAATCTACGAATTTAGCAGAAATTAAATGACGCAAATGTCTGGTCCAAAGATACTAGAAAATCCTGTATCTAGCAAGAGGTAAATAAAAGCCATATAGCTTTTGAAAAATCAAAGGATCCACCTCTCAAATAGGCCTTAGATCACTAACCACACGAGAAAGTGTCCCAAACTGAAAAACATTAGCCTTAGAACTGGTTTACAAAACATAAATTTACTCAAAAACAACCCTGCACCCCGCACTCCCCCTCCCATTCACTCTGTATCTATGACTGTGCAGAGTGCTCCACTGCCTTTTGGCTAGGTTTATAGTGTACAAATACTCGTCACATATACAAGAATCTACCATGTGAGGATACTACAGACTAGAATAGGGAGTACATTGATATTAACAATGACCTTGTTACAGAAACTCCACTTATTACCACTCCACGCAAAAGCGCGGCTAAAGTAATAACATAAAAAGGGAATTCCGCTACTCATCACACTGGATATCAACTTAATACTCACAAAGGATACAATCAAACCCACACCCTTCCAACCAAATACACACAAATTATTCCTCACTGCTCTTCACTTCACTGCTCGCTTAAGCACAGCGCCTCACGTCACAAAAAGGCCACCATGCTTGTCATCATGCGCAACATAGGCAGAACTTAATATTAATCTAACCAAGCACTTGTTACTGTTGAGAGTGCCAATTATCCACGACCCGTGTAAGTACCTTATCTGGCCCTTAACATGCTATATAAATGCAAACACAATACAATAACAAAATGGGATGGTTATTCAGTGGTCAGTGTATTTCCTATTTCAGTCAAATAATGGGTAAAAAGTACTAGAAGAGCTGAATGAATGAGAAGAAATGGATAAAGTGTTACAGCGAATAACACAGTTATGAAGCCATACATTTGTAAAGAAGTTTATTAAACGGAAATAACGACAGCACGCGGTTATCCCGGTTGACTGTTCCAGATCCCGCAAGATCTGGAACACTCAATCAGGAAACCAGTGTGAACATTCCATTGTAAAACACAACACGCATCTTCCCCTTAACAATAATTACCTTAACAATTTGACGAATGAAAGATGAAAACACTGCCTCAAAGAGTAACAAAAGGTGAAAACCAAAACTAAAACCAAAACAGGACTGTAAACAATGTAACAATACGGTGAAAACATATTCAAGGTCCTGTAATTACAAGACAACAAAAGTTGTGAAATAGTACTACAAAATTTGACAACATTGATAAGATAGAATCTTGCAAATATAACATGGTTAAATCATATTCAAGGCCCTGTAAATCATGACAACAAAAGTTGTCAATTGCACTACAATATTTGACAACATTGATAAGATAGGATTTTGCAATTAGTTCAGAACATAGTCTTGCAAGTGTGTGGGACAGCGTGTGACCCTTCTGCCCAATCTTGAGGAAATGGCAGCCAGTTCATGAACAACATGATTATTTGCATCTATATTCTTGTCATGAGTGGTGTATGTGCCCTCAAAACCTGCCGGAAGAACACCATCTCCATTTCCCCTCTCACAACTAGGTAGCCCCGACCTCAGGACTTGTTCTGCCTCCGAATTATCAACTCCACTGAAATGTCAACTGCACGCTCAAACCCAATCCACCAATCCAAAGAATCTCTCGGGCTACCAGACGGTTCTCTTATGAAAGCACCATCCATCTTTCTGATTATCGTAGCACACCTCTTGTTCCACCATTTCCCACTCTCCACCGAAATTGCATGATTGAACATCTTCACCACCAGCATAGCGGGGGAAAAAAACTTAGAATTTTTTTTCTTTTGACCATGCGGACTCTTAATCTTCATATCTCCCACCTTAAACTGTACATCCCTTACTTAATTTAAAATATCATACCTTTTCTTGCTCTTCTTCTCAACTTACTTCACCTTGCAACGCACATCTTTCAACTCAGGCAATCTCTCAGTCGCAGCGGTTTTATCCAAAACCCAACTGGTTGACAATTTGCATGAGGAATGCCTACCCCTGAAAAACACAAATTGAGACTGGAATTCCCCGCCCCAGGAAAATATTCCACTTCAAAATTAAATTTATTTATTCTTGATAACAACCTCACCATCCTAAAACCGGCTCGACTCAAATTCTTTTCAGATAATAAAAACACTAAAGGTTTATGGTCAGTAAGTAGCGAGAATTTTCTTCCCCATATGCAAGTAGAGAAATGCTTGGTTGCCCACACACGCTAAAGCTTCCCTCTCAATGGTGCTGTAGTTCCGTTACGCTTAAGACAAACATCTAGAAGAGAACGCTAGCATATTTTCCTTGCCAACTGAGTGAGGACTGCTCCCAGACCCACACCACTTGAATCCACAGTCACAATTGAAAGCACATCATCTGTGAAAGCACTAAGAGCTGGTGTTTCTACAACCGATTTCTTCAAATTTTCCAACACCTCACTTTCTCCTGCACCCCACCACATACTTTTCAACTTTGCAAATCATTTTCTGAGCGGTGAAGTTTGTAGGACAAAACTGTCAAACTGGAAATAATATTCACACATTCCCAAGAATTATCTCAGCTGTATCTTATCCCCAGGCTGTGGACTTTCCCTAATGGCATTTAGTAAATCCGTCTTAGGCTTAATACCCACCCTTGAGAGTATATGCCCCAAATATGTCACTTCTGGTAGCATGTTGCAGCACTTTTCCTTTTTCACAGTAAACCCATGATCTGGCAAGGTACCCAACACATCCCTCACCACACTCAAATGACTTCACATTATCAGTGAGCACCAGAATGTCGTCCTGATATGCCATTACATGCTTGCTCCGAATATCAGAAAGATCAGTTTTTGAAAAACTGACACTGCTGAAGCTAGTTCAAATGTCAATCGCTGAACACACCAAATGGAGTATTAAAAGCAGTTAAGGGTCTGGATTCCTCACATAACTATTGGGTAAAAGCTACCTTGAGGTCTAACATGAGATACCTTGGGACCCCCCAGTTGAGCCAACATTTACTGAATCTTTGGGAGAGAGAATCAGTACATCAAAATCTTTTTGTTTAAAGATCTATGGTAAGCACACAGCCTCATTTCTCCGTTCTTCTTTGCCACAACAATGGGTGAAATCCCTTGAGAGTAGTCGACTGGCTCGATGACCTTTTCCAAGCACAAATTATCTTAAGTGCTCTTTCAGTTGACTCCTAATATTCCACAAATTATTCCTGACCACCTTGAGCACCACAGGAAGAGCATTCTCATTTAACACAATTTTGTGTTTAAATCACTTAACCAGTCCTAGCTGATCTGCAAACAAAGGATTATGCATACCCAACAAATTATCCAACAACTGTGGCACAAAAGAAAGAGGAGGGGTGGCAATTAATTAAATGGGGCATTAAGTACCCGGTCTCAAAATCATTTCAAAAGCTCACTGGTCCCTCCAACCAAGGATATTAAGGTGATGGGAGAGTCAGAATCCACCGTGACCTCTACCTCCACATCACCTACACTAACATTACAAACAGGGTCATTAGTATTCCTGCGCACTCTGAATGCCCACCTTTTTGCATTTCAAACATGTTTTCCCAAAGGCTAGGAATCCTTTGGCATTTGTCAAATGTGAACCAGAATCACATCTGAAACATGAGGGGCTTGAGTTTTCCCCATTTTTGCATTGTCCTTTGAAGCACCACAGTTAAGATTAATCTTTGAAAATACTACAATAACTTGTTCTAATTCCGTAAGGCTTCTACGCTTATTCAGTTCTATTGAGGCATTCACCAATCTTTCAATCCCTCTGGCAACTTCTACAGTTTTATGTAAGTTTGGATTGCGGCAGCATAACAATTTTTCTTTAATGCGTTTGTCATGACAATTAACTACTATCTGGTCTCTAAAATAATTGTCTAAATTGCCAACAAATTCACACATAGAAGGCAGTACTCAATGCAGCTAGGAAATTGTCAATTAATTCATGTAGTGATTGCCGAGTGAAAAAACCATGCCGTTCGACTATTACGCTCGTATCATCCTTAAAGTGGTTGTGAAGTCTGTTAATGGCTTCTAAATATACATTCCACTCTACTTCAGACAGCTGAATGGCAGGAGGCAAATGGTAAACATTTCTCTATTTCTCTGGCCTTCTGCACTTAAACAATTATATAGTAAAGCCAGTTTCCTCATGGGGTCAAATTTAGCTCTACCAACAGCAAATAGATAACTGTCAAAGTTTTTGAACTATTGCTTCTATTTAAAAAAGTGCACAGCTTGCTCTGCAAGAAAACCTATGGGAATATTGGCATTCCGCATAGTGCATGGTGAGCTTTCCGTATTTGGTAATGATAAAACTGTAAATAGACTAGTACTGATATTTCTGGCTGGACATGGGCAGCAAAAGGATTTTCATCAACCTCCAATAATGACTAACCCAAAGTACTTTGAGCAAACAGAAGGAAAATACCAAAGTAAATGACAGACTATACTTGTAAAGAGTTACATTAAAGTTGCAGCACTGACTATTTTCATGAGCTTGTAGCAGAGCCAATCAACGAGTAGCTACAGCTAATTTCAGAGTTGCAGCTTTGACCAACCCCAAATGCTCATAGTAGAGCCAATCGTCAAGTATATTCTGTGCTAATGGAATCACTTGTGTACTTCGGAGAGGAAGAATAACCACCGTTACAGGTGAATGAGATTTATGGCCAGGCTTCGGCTCTTGTGCGATGCGCAGCAAGCAGCAGCACTGGCCTGCAGCGTTCTTTCACGTTCCTCCCAGTGCAAGGGATTTATGGCCAGGCTTCGGCTCTTGTGCGATGCGCAGCAAGCAGCAGCACTGGCCTGCAGCGTTCTTTCACGTTCCTCCCAGTGCAAGGGATTTATGGCCAGGCTTCGGCTCTTGTGCGATGCGCAGCAAGCAGCAGCACTGGCCTGCAGCGTTCTTTCACGTTCCTCCCAGTGCAAGGGATTTATGGCCAGGCTTCGGCTCTTGTGCGATGCGCAGCAAGCAGCAGCACTGGCCTGCAGCGTTCTTTCACGTTCCTCCCAGTGCAAGGGATTTATGGCCAGGCTTCGGCTCTTGTGCGATGCGCAGCAAGCAGCAGCACTGGCCTGCAGCGTTCTTTCACGTTCCTCCCAGTGCAAGGGATTTATGGCCAGGCTTCGGCTCTCGTGCGATGCGCAGCAGCAGCAGCACTGGCCTGCAGCGTTCTTTCACGTTCCTCCCAGTGCAAGGGATTTATGGCCAGGCTTCGGCTCTTGTGCGATGCGCAGCAGCAGCAGCACTGGCCTGCAGCGTTCTTTCACGTTCCTCCCAGTGCAAGGGATTTATGGCCAGGCTTCGGCTCTTGTGCGATGCGCAGCAAGCAGCAGCACTGGCCTGCAGCGTTCTTTCACGTTCCTCCCAGTGCAAGGGATTTATGGCCAGGCTTCGGCTCTTGTGCGATGCGCAGCAAGCAGCAGCACTGGCCTGCAGCGTTCTTTCACGTTCCTCCCAGTGCAAGGGATTTATGGCCAGGCTTCGGCTCTTGTGCGATGCGCAGCAAGCAGCAGCACTGGCCTGCAGCGTTCTTTCACGTTCCTCCCAGTGCAAGGGATTTATGGCCAGGCTTCGGCTCTTGTGCGATGCGCAGCAAGCAGCAGCACTGGCCTGCAGCGTTCTTTCACGTTCCTCCCAGTGCAAGGGATTTATGGACAGGCTTCGGCTCTTGTGCGATGCGCAGCAAGCAGCAGCACTGGCCTGCAGCGTTCTTTCACGTTCCTCCCAGTGCAAGGGATTTATGGACAGATTCGGCTCTTGTGCGATGCGCAGCAAGCAGCAGCACTGGCCTGCAGCGTTCTTTCACGTTCCTCCCAGTGCAAGGGATTTATGGCCAGGCTTCGGCTCTTGTGCGATGCGCAGCAAGCAGCAGCACTGGCCTGCAGCGTTCTTTCACGTTCCTCCCAGTGCAAGGGATTTATGGACAGATTCGGCTCTTGTGCGATGCGCAGCAAGCAGCAGCACTGGCCTGCAGCGTTCTTTCACGTTCCTCCCAGTGCAAGGGATTTATGGACAGATTCGGTTTGGCGCTCGTGCGATGCAGTAGCAGCCAGCAACGTGCTTTTACAATTTTTCTCTCAGCGTGAAGATTAAAGCATGCAGCCCCTCGTGAGGCTTGTATGGCACTCAGCTAATGGAAGCGCATGACAGAATGTGCTAAAGCGTCATGCCAGGCAGCGAACGTGCGATTTGGTTAAAAATAGAAATAAATCGTGGCAGCTCATCAGTACTACCAGTTGAATTCTTAGGAAATTCTGTTCTTTTGTTGTTCTTCGCCACAACTATTGAAGCAGAAATGTAGAAAGTGCTGTATTGGTGTTGTCCGGAATAGCGCTTGGGTCAGGTACATCAACTCATCCCTAAAACGTGTTACATCGAATAACATGGTCAGGAAGCCATAAACTTGTAAAGAAGTTTACTAGATGGAAATAACGTACAGCACAAAGTGATCCCTGATATGGAACACTCTAGCAGGAACCCAAAGTGAACATTCCATTGTATAACACAACATAAAAGAAAGACGTTTTTAGTGGCAAGGAGTATCTCAGCACAAGTACGAATGGCAGGTCCGTTTATGTGTACTCCTGTTCCTGACAAGATCACTTGTTGCAAAGACCAACAGGGAAAACCCATCACCACTTCCCTTATAGGGTGACCAACCGTCCGTAAATTTCACGGACCGTCCGTAATTTGGATCTCACGTCCGTTGTCCATGACGATCCCTTTTGTCCGTAATTTTGGGCATTGGGGAACATCACTGTTCCACTGCCAGAAGCGTCAGCTCCCTGATGGGACCGCCACGCACTCAGCCTCTGAGCGCAAGACAGGCCCCACCCGCCCATTGTCATTCTGTATGGGGCTGATTGCCACATACAGAATGACAATGGGACAGTCTGTGCTCTTACTGCATGTGGGGGGCCTCCTGCAGCCTCGGTCTAGGGCAGGGCATTCAGTCAGGTGGTGAAATGCACAAAAACGCCAATGTTGCTACGCGAGAATCCAGTTCATGAAAAGAAGGCGGTGAAACAAGTTAAAAAGAAAAAGGGTTATGGGTCTTTCACTGTCTCATCAATTTAAAACGGACACATTTTCAGTGTTATATTAAACAAAGCCGTGGTTGCGGCTTTTCTATTTTATGCAACTGACAGCCATTAACAAAGCCAATAGTTCTGGCTTGTAGGTGTAATGCTACTTGTTGTGTTATATATCTGGATGCAATGAAAGAAGCAGCAAATTACCAGTTGGGCGGCACATTACGCTAAGCACAGATTTTTAGCTTAGGTGTTTTAAGCCATGCCCTTAACTACATCGAACACCCCCTTTGGAGAGACCCCCCAGTTTTTTCATCCCACTTAAAGCCCTGGAAACAACACCATGTCACAGTGGCACTGTGCATCATGCATGACTCATGACTTCCACTTTTTCAGATTTCCTATGTACAGGGGCATAGTGAGCACTCCCCCGCCCCACCCCTTGCTTTAGGAACTATAGCAGGGGTGAAGTCCTTGATGGGCCTCTTCTGTCTGCAACTCAGCAGACAAAGGCTCAGCTCATAATTAATGTGAAAAAGTGAGTAAGTGAAGGGATGGCTGGATGGTTCAGTGAAAGGGTGAATGGAACGATTGAAAGGGTGAATGGATGGATAATGAGAGAAAGGATGGATGGATGAGAGAAGGTAAATACATGGATGTATGGGTGGAAGGGTAGATGGATGGGTAAATGGATGGATGAGTGGATGGATGGATGGATGAGTGAAAGGGTGGATGATAGGCGAGTGAATGGGTGGATGGATGAGTAAACTGATGGGAGGTTTGATGAATTGATAAGAGAAAGGATGAATGGATGAGTGCAAGGGTGGATGTAAGGCTGGATGAGTGAGTGAAAGGGAGGGTAGATGGACAAAAGGGAGGGTAGATGGACAAAAGGGTGGATAGATGAGTGAAAGAGTAAAAGGGTGGATGGATGAGAGAAAGGATGGATGGGTGAAGGAGTGAAATGGTGGATGGATGAGAGAAAGGATGGATGGATGAGTGAAAGGATGGATGAGTGATAGGGTCAATGGATGGATTCATGAGTGGATAAGTAGATGGATGGGTGGATGACTAAGTGAAAGGGGGATGAGAGAGAAAGGGAGGATGGATGGATGACTGAAAGGGTGAATGGGTGGAAGGATGAGTGACTGGGTGGATGAATGAGTAAGTGAAAGGATGGCTGGATGGGTGAAAGGTTAAATGGCTGGATGGGTGAGTGAATGGATGGATGAGTGGAAAAGTGGATGGATGAGTGTACGAATGGATAGGGTGAAAGGATGAATGGAGGGATGGATGAGTGAAAGGGTGGATGGAGGGATGGATGAGTGAAAGGGTGGATGGAGGGATAGATGAGTGGAATGATGGATGGATGGATGGAAGGATAGATGATGGATAGGTTTGCAAATGGTTGAATATTGATATGGATGGGCACACAGATGGAAGGACATAATGAATGGTGAAAGATTGAATGATGGATGAAAGAATGATTACAGCTTGTAACCCTCATTATCTTAAGTAACATTTCCTATACATTGACTTTCACATTTATATGAGTCATTATCTCTATATAATATGTGTGTGATGTAACTCACTCCGACACCCTGTCCTACTTACTTGGGATGAGTAGCACTATAAAAGAAATTAAATACACATGAGAGAGGGTCTTTGTGAAGATGAGGGGCACCATTGGAGGGTGGTTGCAAGGTCGGACTGGTCGGACCGGGCATAGGGCGTTTCCCTGGGAGGCTGGAAAGGTGGGGTGGGGACAGTTTTGTTACCACAAAAAGACCTGCACATTTGCTCAAAGCTGCGCGCATACTGAAAAACCATGAAGTGCACAATTGACTCAACCTAATATAAACTTATTTTCACTTGTACTTAAGTGGTTGTCTATTTACTAACTTATATACTATTGCGCAACCTCCTCTGATGTGTCTGCAAAACGTACCTTTTGTCCTGAATTTTGACCTCCTGTCCTGAATTTTTGTCCTGGATTTTGACCCTTTGTCCTGAATTTTTACACTCACTGTCCTGAATTTGCACCCATGCCAGTTGGTCACCCTACTTCCCTTCACTCCTCAAATTCAAACGGAAATCTACACAATCAGGCCAGTTTCTCCAGATTCTGGGCAGAGAACTACACTTTTCTTCTCCTATCAACCACCAAACTAAGGGATGAAAGCAAGCACAGGTCACATATCCAGGCAACGAGTGTCACCTTCGTGAAGAGCATCACTGCCACTTGAGAAAGACCTCATGTGGATACTTAATATCAGTGGCTTATTTGTAAATTAAGTTAAAAAACGAACAGCTTATCAGCCAAATTAAACTAACAAGACAAATCCTGAAGATCACTGGATGCTCAAAATCCCTTCAAGGAAATATTGGCAGGTCTCCATGAGATATTCCACTAAGCGACAATTAAGAAGAAACATTTACACACAGCAATACTCATACTTAACTAAGACCCAGTATGGAGGGAGTGACACCACCAGCACCATTTCTAGTCATTCCAAACACTCTACCGTTAAATTGGCAACAGTGGAAAGAAGCGTTTGAGGCATATATAGATACCATAGATGAAAATGTTTTTACTTAAACAAAAAAAAACAAGCCTTAAGGATACACAACCTCCAGACCTTCCAGCATTTTGCGATTCACGAAACAATTGTGAAATCGGCTGACTAGCAAGATGGCCGCAATATTTACTATTTTGGCTTCTAAAAAAGGTCTCCCGGAAGAAAGGAAAAAAATGATGGCTTCTTATTGGCTGCACGCGCATACGTCACTACGTGCAGCCGTAAAATAGCTGCTTCCTGCTGCCGCACTGTGTCTGAGAGACTGTGACATGTTTCATTCTTTAGCGTTGCATAACCTAAGACGCACGCCATTAAGTGCTGCAGTCTTGTTTGCCCGAGAGCTGAGAAGGGCTGTGTGCTCCTTTCGCGCATCTGCCTGGAGACGTCATTACCCTTAGGCACAGTCTGCTGATCTGTTGTCTTACAGGAAAGACATTTCATTCTCTGAAGCATTTAACACACACGATGGCCGAGGTGGTGCAGGCATTGGATGCACGTGGACCTCCCATGCACACAGGTGCAGCAGGTGCCCCCTAGGCGTGATGGTTCAAGGTTCAGTGTCTGTGCCTCCTGATCAGGGGGTGTAGAAGGGCACTGCCAGGCCTGCGCTGGGCATACACTGCCTTACTCCTCGTTCGATCCGGTGAGGAGCTATAAAAGGTGCTACCATTACCCAGGTAGCGCCAGACAGCCTCCGCAGAAGGCTGGCACGAGCTAGGGTCAGGAGGAGGAGATGATAAGCCAGGAATGAGAGGCCAGTGAGGGGTCCACTGGCACTCGAACATGAGGGTCATCCTAGGGGCCTAGAAAGAAAGGAGCCATTTCTTAGGGAGTTAGTCAGGTTTTAATGAGCACGTCAACATCATTCGCAGGGCTGTCTCCCAGTACGGACTGGCTGGAGGTACTGAAAGCTCATGGCTGAGCCCTTTGGTCCAGGTCAGTGCCATGATTCGCTGTCACCATAGAACGGAGCGCTGATGCCTGCAGGAAGTGGTCATATGCTGTGCTATGTCACACGTACTACACACACCTGTGGAAATAGTGAGGTTCCCATGCAAGGTGGGGCGGGTGGTGGTGTGTTTTCACTGATTATTATTGTATACGTCTGCTCAGCTCTTTCTTTATAGAAATTCAGTACAGGAGCGAGTCAGGCGATGTTCACATCCTGACGTGTATCTTTCACAACTCGTTGCGATTCTCTGTATAATGGAAACCGTAGCAAGCCTAGTCCTGGGCATCAATTATTCTTCAATTACTGCTGCCTCCCCAATGCTTCACGCCTTCCAGAGCACCAGTATCTCGTCAGGAGGCACTTGCCTTGAAAGGTGGCAAGTAAGTTTATTTGGAGGGCATGATAAATACCAAATCGCGTCAGAAACCGATGTTCAGCAAGGGCCTCCGAGTGCAGAAAGAACAAGAACCAGCTAAGTGGCAACAGTATTTAACGTGCTTACATAAGCTGTGGCATTGTACCTCCACCAGCTACGATCCTGCGTCTAGGGCGCTGAAGAAGAGGTGTCATGCCTCACGGGTCCAGGAGGCAGCAGTGCCCTGGCAGGGGTGCATAAATGGGCGCTAGAACATCCCAGGGAGAAATAGGGCCCCCTCTCACAAGGTAAGGATTGGAGCTGTGCTTCCGTAAAAACGCCTATTTCAAAGTGGAATACTCGGCTAAAACAGTTTCCATTGATCTAAGGCTGAAAATGAATGATTACGAGTAAAAGGAAGTGCCGCAATATTGCCGTAAAATTTCCATTTTTGTGCCGCAAAATTTGCAAGTCCATGCCACAAAATCCTGGGTGGTCTGAACCTTGGTCCAGAAGGAAAAATCATTTTAAAAACACTACCTGTGATAGAGGTGAAAATATGCAGGTATGTTAGCTAATAGTGCCTGTGGAAGCACCAAAGAAACTTACAATGAGATCGACATCAGCATCCGTGTGATGAAACCACATGTCTTGGAGGATTTCTGGTGTAGATCAGGCAGTTGATTGTTTTGGGAGAAATTGCACTGTGTGTATACCTAGCAACAAGAGACCAGTCACAACCCCATCACCAGCTATACCGAATTCAAGCAGGATCTCTTCAATAGAGTAGGGTATCCTGAGCTGCTCGTTTTGGATAATGGCACTCAATAAGTGCTGTTAGAAATGAAAGAATATCTGAAGGCGGGGGTATTAAGCAAGTAAAGACCTCACCATATCACACAAAGTGTAATGGTCTTGATCAGCACCTAAATTGTGTGCTGAAGGATCAGCTGCAGTTAGCTATGGTCAACATGACAGAGTGGAATACTGACAGAATTGCTTTGGCCAGCGTGAATGATGCTTCTCACTACCAAGGGTGTTTTATATTTTACCTTATAGAGAAGAACAGTTACAGATTCTTGCTGGAACAGGGAATGGATGAGAGGCAAGGCAGTGAGTGAAGACAAACTGGCAAAAGTGGTGGATCTGAGGCAGAGGGTGCAAGGAAGTATAAGGGCAATAGTTATAGAATGGGTATATTGAATGTGTAGGTTGGTGATTTTGAAAAAATTTAAAAAAGGTCATGTAAGAAAGGGAGACTCACGCTTTTAAGCTCCAGTATGTGTGCAGAAGTGAAGGTCACTGTTGTTCTGCCGTTTGATGGTATGGTTTGGAAAAAGGATCTGTAGTACCCAGGAACAAATATGGCTATGTATGTGAATGGGAGTGAAGGTGTGTAATGGTGGTGAGATTACCCGAGTCAACATCTAAGATTGGGGCTGCTTTTCAAGGATGAAAACAAGGCCTAGATATTTGAAGTATTATGTAACTGAGTAAGGGGCTTCAGCGTCCATTTAAATTGTTTTCTTTTTTGTCTTAATTTTGTTCCTATAGTTTTCTTTATTTTCTTCTTGAAGGAAGAGGAATAAGTGGGGACATGTTGAAGTTAGTGAAACAGTGTCATGAGTGGAATGTTCTTTTAATTTGAAGCACAGTTCTGTATGTGCTTGAAAACCTAAAGTTCTCCTACTCTACAGCTGCTGCCTGCGGAGGAAAGCTGATGCTGGGAATACTCTCCTGAATCATAATAAATAACAATTATATTATACAATTAAAGTGCTTCCAGCTCTTCAGCGATGTTAACTAAAAGAAAAATATGATTTTGATATCAGTCAGTCAGTAATAACTTTATTTCGGTCAATTAGACCTTAAAAGTACAACTAAAATTACATACAATTCATTTCCTTTTAAAATCGATTACAATTAAAAAAAAAGAAAGCTAAAAAAAATAGAGCAAGGATGGCTACATAAAATAAGCACAGTTTAGATGAAACCTACACAAATGTGGCCTATCACAGATATATGGTATAGTCTGTTCGACTAGTTCCACGCATGGGAGAGCCTGATCATATAAAACAATTGATTGATCATAACTGGTAACAGTTCTGACGATACAAAGTACATATGTAACATTGCGAGATTAGAGACAGAAAACAGAACCAGGTAAACAAAAAAATATTTATATATATATAAATTTGATGTATCAAGGCAGGTGATCTCAGATAAACAATAAAAATTAGTGGCCCAATAAAGTTCCTCATTACATTTGTGCATGGCTGAGGCCCTCATTTATTGCTATGGTTTTGTTTTTAAGAGGGCCCTACGAGTACACCACATGGAGAATAGAAAACCTGCTACCGAATAAACTATCGGGAGGCTAGTATCGTGTTTAAATATCCTGAAAGCCTCGCAACAGCGTCTGGTCCCTAGGTTTCTGCAAATCTGGGCCAGCCACCGTTTTCTCACTTTGTGGTATCCGGGACAGCTAAAAAATACATGCAGGTCAGATTCTATTGGGCAATCACATGCCGGACACCCCAAAGTTTGTGAGCCGCCCCAGTTGTTTGTAAAGGAGCGGAGGCGCAAAACCCCGTATCTAAACTGCAAAAAGAGCTTTCTTGCGGTTGCTGGCTTGATGTCATTTAGGGCCGGCTCTAAGCTATACCTATCCTTGAACTCTAGGAAGGTTACAGTCAGTTTACCTGCTGAGGGGTTTGATTGAAGCTGGGCCAATTTGAATTCCCCATAGGAATCCCTCAGCATTTTCCTAGAGATTGAGGCACAGGCAACCTCCGGGTCATCCCAAAGATTGCCCCGTCCCAAGCTTGTTAACATATGACGGACATAGGAAAGCCAAGGTAATTTGCCCGCCCCTTCTCTTAATTCATCTCTGTATGCTACAAGTTCAGGGGTAACCCACAGACGTCGCCAGAATAGGAGGGGTCTAAGATTAGATTCATCCGCTATGGGCCTTACCCCCAGGTCCAGACATAGCGGCGTGAGTGGGGTACTCTGTGGGAGACTAAACAGTTGCCTGAGAAAGATGTTTTCTGTCTGTGTAAGACTCTCAGAGCTACGGTGTCCCCACAGTTCTGCCCCATACAATGCCCCTCCCCTAGCTTGGACCTTGTAGATTTCTATGGCTGGACTCACAGGTTTATAACTTGATTTTCGAAAAACCTTCATTAGTCCTCCAGATGATTGTGAGAGTTTAAGGGATGATTTTTTAATTTGAGCCCCCCAGTCCATAGAATCTGGAATTGTAATGCCTAGATAGTCGAAAGAGGATACTCTTTCAAGGGGTTTGCCGTATAAAGATGGATTTGGTCGGGTGCTTTTCGGGGAATTGAACACCATGAATTTGGTTTTTTGGAGGTTGATTTCAAGCCCTCTTTCCCTACAAAATGCGTCGAACCTATTTAATACCCTCTGTATCCCCATGGGTGATTTAGATACTAGTAGAGTATCCTCGGCAAACATCATAGCTGGAATTTTGCGTGTTGCCAGCTTAGGGATGTCCAAATCTTTCTCGCTGAGCAGATAATCTACTAACCCAAAACCGGGCTCAATGGAGGGCCACACATTGGCCCCTGAAAAGAGACACGAGCACCTAACCCACTGGAGGGATGTAATTGGTGCAACTTTGGACTACAGGTCCCAGCAGGCAAAGGGAAAAAACAGACTACTAAAGAGGCACACCTGAGGCCATCAATGAACAAGCTTGCAGGGGACAGTAGAGAGCACAAAATCAGCTGCTCGTGTCGGCCTCTGAAGAAAGGGAAGGATTCCCTGAAACGCGTCAGGCCAGGGGGCACCAGAGGGGGTGAGAAGCATTCCGTTTCCTGATTAAAAGTGGTGACACCTACCTGCCGAGGAGTGCGGCCTCATCTCTGGGGAAAACATGTAGAAATACAATCACGGGCGCCACCAGGCCGTGGAGGCGACGCACCGCCCTTACAACGTCCTGGGTCTGCGCGGAGAAAATGTGTCTCCGTGATCGGCATAGCAGGTATGGAGAATTAAACGGACTGAGTTTCACCCGGGCTCAATGGAGGGCCACACATTGGCCCCTGAAAAGAGACACGAGCACCTAACCCACTGGAGGGATGTAATTGGTGCAACTTTGGACTACAGGTCCCAGCAGGCAAAGGGAAAAACGGACTACTAAAGAGGCACACCTGAGGCCATCAATGAACAAGCTTGCAGGGGACAGTAGAGAGCATAAAATCAGCTGCTCGTGTCGGCCTCTGAAGAAAGGGAAGGATTCCCTGAAACGCGTCAGGCCAGGGGGCACCAGAGGGGGTGAGAAGCATTCCGTTTCCTGATTAAAAGTGGTGACACCTACCTGCCGAGGAGTGCGGCCTCATCTCTGGGGAAAACATGTAGAAATACAATCACGGCGCCACCAGGCCGTGGAGGCGACGCACCGCCCTTACAATGTCCTGGGTCTGCGCGGAGAAAATGTGTCTCCGTGATCGGCATAGCAGGTATGGAGAATTAAACGGACTGAGTTTCACCCGGGCTCAATGGAGGGCCACACATTGGCCCCTGAAAAGAGACACGAGCACCTAACCCACTGGAGGGATGTAATTGGTGCAACTTTGGACTACAGGTCCCAGCAGGCAAAGGGAAAAAACGGACTACTAAAGAGGCACACCTGAGGCCATCAATGAACAAGCTTGCAGGGGACAGTAGAGAGCACAAAATCAGCTGCTCGTGTCGGCCTCTGAAGAAAGGGAAGGATTCCCTGAAACGCGTCAGGCCAGGGGGCACTAGAGGGGGTGAGAAGCATTCCGTTTCCTGATTAAAAGTGGTGACACCTACCTGCCGAGGAGTTCGGCCTCATCTCTGGGGAAAACATGTAGAAGTAACCCATTTATGTAAACCCATTTATGTAAACCCATTTATGTATAGGCTAAATAGGGTCGGGGCAAGTACGCATCCCTGTCGGACACCTCTATTTACGGGAATGGGGGCCGTAAGGCACCCCTCCTTCCCATATCTGATTTGGGCATAATTTCCCTCGTGCAAACGCTTTATAGCTTGGCACAAGTAAGGCGGAACCCCCAACTCATGCAGGACTGCCCACAACTTCTCTCTGGGGACCAAATCAAACGCGGACCTCAGGTCTACAAATATTAAGTAGAGGCTGCCACCCTCCAGACACACGATCTTCCAGTGTAATATTTGTAGCCTGAGGATTTGGTCCAATGTGGACAATTTTTCCCTGAACCCTGCCTGAAGGGGAGTAAGTATCTTATACTCCTCCATCCAGCCCTGCAGCCGGAGCAACAACACGCGTGCGAAGATTTTTTGTGTGACGTCTATAAGGCTAATTGGCCTGTAATTTGTTGGCAACAGCGGTGAGCCCTTTTTATAGATGGGGATTATTTCCGCTCCAGCCCAGCTAGGAGGGATCTCCATACCTTGGAGTATAGCATTGAATAATACCCAAAGGTATGGCGTCCAGACAATGGGTTCACTACGGAGAAGGTCCCCTGGGATCTTGTCCAGTCCAGGGGCTTTGCCCGGTGCCATTTTGGAAAGGGCGCAAGTTATCTCATTGAGGGATATCACAGGGGTGTCAGCCGATGTTATGGGGGTGAGCATAGATACAGTCAGGGGGTCCATCTCCTCAGGACAAACATTGACAGCTGGTTCAGCCGATGTTTCCACCCTTGAGTATAGGGATTCAAAGTGGTCCCTCCATACACATGCCTCCAGATTTGGCTCTATCGGAGATTTTGCCTCACAACTGCCTGTGTTGACCACTTTCCAGAAGGTCCTCATATCCCGGGCACCCAGAGAACTTCTCAAAATGTCCCACTTGCTGCTTTCCCACCTTTTTTTTGCCTCACTAACACTGGCCTTATAGGCCACTCTAGATGTTTTGATTAAGGGACGATCATTAGCCTTGATGGAGGCAATCAGGGCTGTTTTGGCCTTACGACATTCGTCATTATACCAGGGGTGGGAAGATTTCGTATTGGGCCTGGAGTTTTTTATAGGAGAAAAGAAGTCTACCGTAATAGCCAGTAGCCTAGTATGATTCTGGGTAACCATTGAGAGATCAATTCTGCCTCCATTAATGGGTACAGAATTAGTTGCGGTCAAGAGCACCGGGATGAGGGCTTCATACAGGGAGCCTATTTTATCCTGTGTCTGGTTTATGTCAGCCCAGCGTACTCTCCTCCTACAATTTGAGAGGGATAGCCTACCATCAGAAAGGGAATGGACACTTGTTGCACTCCCAAGATTGGGCACGTGTAATTCTAGCACAAGGGCGTTGTGGTCACTATCTTGTCGTGCCATTACTTTAAAATCAATAACCTTGTGCCAGGATTTACAATCGATTAGAATGTAGTCCAGTAGGGAGCCTCTCCCATTTCTGATAAAAGTGTAATTACTGGATGAGTCAGATTGTGTTCTCCCATTACACGCCCTTAGAGAGTATTTTAGAACAAAGCCGTTCATCTGGATCACCAAAGGGGACCAAATTTTAACTAGAGGGCATGAAGACTCTGGGATGGCCCAGTATTTGTCTTCTTCACAGAGGCTATCCTTGTGCAAGCCATCTAGCGGCTCATACTGACAATTAAAATCCCCTCCTACGTTTACCATACAATTATCTGTGATGGTGGCTAGAAATGATGTTAATTCCTCAAGAGTTTTTGACACCTGGCCCTGGTTGACTGGTCTAGAGTACACATTTAAGAGGGCAATGGAGATCTTGGGGGAAAAGTGCAGAAGAACACACAGAATGTCGTTTGAAGATGATTCTATCCACCCTGCAGAGCAGCCTAGGTGGACTGCCACCCGTGTGCTCAGGCCTCCTGAAGGTCTCCCTTTCCCCCCTGATGTTGCAGGGATATTAAATATAGCATAACCCGCATTTGAGACATCCCCTCTTGCCCACGTCTCCTGGAACATGCAGATCTCATGTTGGTCAATAAAGCGACCCCATTCGGGGTCGTCAATCTTGCTATTCAGGCCTGCTAAGTTCCAGGATAAAACGCGTAGCCTTGGGCGGTCAGGAGAGATAATTTTTTTGGCAACTGAAGGGGAGGACTGCAGGGGAGACCCGCAAAACGATGAAAGTGGTTGGTTAATGATCAAAGTCGTATTTGGGCCTTCATGGGTATTCCCTGGTGAGCCGCTCATGCACCTACAGGTTTCCCATTCCCCCAACATCATATGGTTCCCTACATCATTCTTGCAAAGCTCAGTTACCAACGGAATTTCGCCCAACTGTACTCCAGGGCCGATGGCTTGGGCCTCAAGTCAATCCACTCCTTCTAGGCTACTAAACCTGTTAGCTGTAGGTATATTGTACATTTGTTGCCTAGGCCAATAATGTTCTATGGCAGTTTTGTTGTGGCTATAGTTTTCATGTCCCCGGTCCCACCCATAGTGCCTTGTATCTTCATAAACCCTCTCAGGGGGATAAAAGTAGCCCAATGGGAGGGCTAAAATAGAACCCATTGGTCTCCCGTCCTCTCTATTTAGAATTTCTTGGACAACACGGGTGTTTCTAAAGTTGATCACTATACAATCCCCTTTCTTATCCTTGGGCCTCCAACCCAGCCATCCCACTCTACGTGTAGTTAAAATCTCGTCAGCGTCGTCATACCTAAAGTACCTGTGGTTCGCTAGCCAGTGCATGCATTTATTTTTTAGTTCTTGGTGTGGTTCATGTTGGCCCTTTCGAAGCTCAGGGATGCCAGCCAGGATGAGGACATATGGGGTTGAGGCCAGTGGTAGGATAATAGCTGGGGGGGGAGAGGCATATTCCTTTGGAGCCTCTGTGCATGTTTGTAAATCTACCCCTGCCCTTTGATTATTCAGCTGCCAAGGCCTGATGGATTGTTTAAATAGGGGGGGTAGACTTTCTCTGCTAGTGGAGGCGATAGGTGCCCTCTTTGTGTTGACTGCAAATGGGACTAGTGGTTGTTGTCTCTCAATATTTAATGCTTGAGTGGCTGGGCGGTCATTATGTTTAATGGTTGAAATGGCCTTTGTGGAAATCGCAATTACCTCATCTCCAGGGCCAGCGTCCACTTCAACGGTCCCGTCTACTACCCCCCTATTGCTTGTCCAGTTTTTAATAAGTAACGTCAGTTTGTCAACCCTTCCCACAAGTGATTTAAGTTTGTCCTTAACTATATCCCTCACTTGCATATGAAGATCCACCACTAACTTGGTAACCCACACTGGCTGTTCATTAGCTGTTTCAATACTGTTGACTATCCCTCCCGTCCCGGTATTCCTATTATCAGTCTTTTCTACCATAGTTTTCTTCCTTCTTGCCGCCGTTTTTACTTGCGGTTTGGATCTCCCCTTTGTAACGGGTTGTATACGAGATTGCTCCCTTGATTGATCAGGACTACCTGCTTCAACTATTGAAGTTTGGGCCCCAGGGGTTTCATTTGCTGGAACTCCTGGGGTTCCTGATATTGGTGAGGTATGAAGGTCTATTGTGAGGATTTCCAGGTTGGGAGTTAGGGATAATCGGATCTGTAGTACCCAGGAACAAATATGGCTATGTATGTGAATGGGAGTGGAGGTGTGTAATGGTGGTGAGATTACACGAGTCAACATCTCAGATTGGGGCTGCTTTTCAAGGATGAAAACAAGGCCTAGATATTTGAAGTATTATGTAACTGAGTAAGGGGCTTCAGCGTCCATTTAAATTGTTTTCTTTTTTGTCTTAATTTTGTTCCTATAGTTTTCTTTATTTTCTTCTTGAAGGAAGAGGAATAAGTGGGGACATGTTGAAGTTAGTGAAACAGTGTCATGAGTGGAATGTTCATTTAATTTGAAGCACAGTTCTGTATGTGCTTGAAAACCTAAAGTTCTCCTACTCTACAGCTGCTGCCTGCTGAGGAAAGCTGATGCTGGGAATACTCTCCTGAATCATAATAAATAACAATTATATTATACAATTAAAGTGCTTCCAGCTCTTCAGCGATGTTAACTAAAAGAAAAATATTATTTTGATATCAGTTGCAACAGCCTACTGTGGCCCTGTACTTTTGATGTACCTGTCTCTACCTATTACTTTGTATATCAGTTGCAACAGCCTACTGTGGCCCTGTACTTTTGATGTACCCGTCTATACCCATCACTTTGTTCATTCAACCCTATGTACAGCGCTCTGATACCCTTGGGTCATGTACGTGCTTTATAAAGCGCTCTAAATAAATAAACAAACCTTGGTTTTTAAGACAAAGACTGGATCTATTCAGAGACCACCCCCAAGCTACATCTAAAGACTGCAATAAAAGAGCCACTCGCTCAGTGCTAGAATGAAGAGGGAACCAGTCGGATCCTGTATCCAGCAGCTATTATTCAGCCAGATGGGGAATCCATTTGGCCTCAGTAAAATATGCTGAATTTGTCTCTGTGTAATTTGCGAACACCAGGACACAATCAGCAGCGCCAGCACATTGTCTGCTTTTTTTTTTGTATTACTTTATTTATTGAGTTTTTCCCACAATAACAAAAACATTTTCACATCCATGTTGTGTAATTGTTAGTTTATCAGCAGGGCCACCCGAGATTTAATTTATTTTGTATATCAATCAATGCTCCATCTCACAGCAGCCTATTTCTGGACATACACAAAAATGTGACAGGATGTCCTCACACACTACCAGGTGTCATGCTTCACCATAGGACTCCCCACGCTCTTCAAAAACCTGGTTTGATGAAAAGCAGGCCTACACCTGGTAGTCAGGGAGGCACTTCTAACTAAGAACTGACCCGTGAAATAGAACAATTAAAAACCAAACAATGTGATATGCCAAACTTGCCTTTATAGTTACACGGAATACTACTTGGTATTAAAAACTAACATGGGAAAAAGGGGAACTAGTACCCCATCACCACTCACACCGTCAAAATGTTTCTGCCTGGTGGCTCATGCGAGTATGTGGCATTCTTCAGGACAGGATCACGGGATTCCTGTGTGGCAAACGCCCATGTGCATGACACTTATCTGTAGGGATGATCTTTGTCGACCCTTTCAGATATTAGGCCCCTAGTTATCCCGATATATGGTCATCTGGGCCCCATGGAGCAATGGCTCAGGAACCCCTATAGTCACATTTATCAAGGTGCGTTCCTCTCTGTCAACCTGTTGGCATCAGCTCCTTCCTCCAGGCGAAAATTAGAAGGACTCCAATTTAAAAACTGCAAATAATAAAAGGATCTGTGTGCCAAAAGCAGTAACCCAATTACCCATCTACATAAAATAAAAATATGTCATCTGCATGTTACACGATGTGCTTTGCATGAGACACATTAACCCTCTACTGTACATTATGAGCCAAAACTGTTACTAGACAAAACACAGATATCTCCAGCAAGTGCATTAACCATCAGAGTTATCTTTCCATTATTATTTGTTGAGATTTACTGGGCACACAAAGCTCTCTGCAAAAGGTGCCTTAACCTCATAGGATATTTTAAAATGCAGCATTTGCAACCAATTAAGCTAGAACAGATTTACTGTAATGTTTCTCCTTGTTGCAGATTTCTTTGTGGCAGAGATTTAAAAAAATAAATGTATAAGTGGACTGTCAGACTGCTTTTCATGACTCCCCCCTCGAGACTGAACCCCCCTTTTGTTGCTACACCTTGACCCCCAATTTATGGATTCCCGCAGCAAAGTTTTTCCAATTCTTGCACTGCAATTGTCAAAGGAACTTCAATCTGATGCACCTTCAGAGAGTAGTACATTTCCAGTGAGTGTCCCTCAATGGTTCCCTGTGGGACACCCCTTTGATGCATGCCTAGAAACAACTCTCTGGGGCATTCCTAGAGACGGCCTCCCAAGGCACAATCCCCAGAGATGCCCATCTCTGACACCACCCCAAGAAACGGTGGTCCCAAACACGGTCGCCAGAGACAACTGGCACCTTTGCCAGAGACTACTGCTCTCAGGCGCCATCCCTAGAGGCAACATCACTGACAGCTTCCTCCCAGACAAATGCCGACATCTTGCCAGAGACAGACACTCCCACATCCTTCCTAGAGATGAATGTCCCAGCATCCTACTCAGACGACTGCCCAGAGACAACCACACCTGGCAGCCTACCCAGAGACAATCAGTTCTGACCTCAATATCATCCCAAAGACTAAAACAAACATCCTCAAGACTAACACAGACATGGAGACTAACTCCCAGAGACTAACCCCCAGAGTCATCCTCAGAGACTAACTTCCGAGAGATACATCCTCAGAGACAAATTCCCCAGAGATACCAACAGAAACAAACTCCCAGAGACACCCTCAGAGACTAACGCCAAGAGTCACCATCAGAACAAATACCCCAGAGCCACCATCAGAGACAAATTCCCCAGAGACTAACTCCCAGAGACAATTTCCCCAGAGACACCTTCACAGATAAATTCCCCAGAGACATCTTCACAGACAAATTCCCGAGACATCTTCACAGACAAATTCCCCAGAGACATCTTCACAGACAAATTCCCCAGAGACATCTTCACAGACAAATTCCCCAGAGACATCTTCACAGACAAATTCCCCAGAGACATCTTCACAGACAAATTCCCCAGAGACATCTTCACAGACAAATTCCCCAGAGACATCTTCACAGACAAATTCCCCAGAGACATCTTCACAGACAAATTCCCCAGACACACCTTCACAGACAAATTCCCCAGACACACCTTCACAGACAAATTCCCCAGACACACCTTCACAGACAAATTCCCCAGACACCAACAGAGTAACACCCAGAGGTACCAGTCAGATATCCTCGGAGACGAACTCTTAGCTGCACTAGCCATCAATGTATGGCAAGAGCCCAACGCTTATCACGACACTGTAGCCAATAAAATCCAATACATCCAGGGCTCGAGTCGGGGTACCACGCGGGTGGACGGCGTCCCCCCACTTATTTTACCGGGAGCTCGATAACTGGAGCAAATCGAGCCACACATTCACTCTTTGGCCTCTCTGGGGCGAGATCGGAGCTCATTCAGACCGCTGTTCACGCGCTGGCTTCTCTGATGCAATCGCATCTAAGGGGTGAGCGAGGGGAGGCAATGAGTCTGATGGTGCAAGCCACCTTTTGTGACGTCACTTCCTGTCGTGACGTCAGCGTCCCCCCACTTCTTTTTTTAGGACTTTTGCCCTGAATACATACCAACACATATCAACACACTGTAGCCAAGGCACATCACGAGATCACCGCCAACGCATACCTACAGACAGTCCCACTACTCTTCACAGACTGTTGCATTCTTATTGCCACCGTAACAGTTTGAAAACACTGCACGCTGATGTAGCAGGATGGAGAATTGTTAGTTCTCTGTGAGCTCTTTGTTAGCTTTATGTGTTAACGTCCTCACCTAATAGATGTAAATACAGCATTACAAAAGGACCCAACTGGAACAGGGACACAATCTCTGCTCAGCCCTGATCTTCCCCAGTTCTGTCAACTGCATAAACTAGACACTCGATGGCACTGTAACACCCCCGATCTCACCGTCGAGGGTAGTTTGAGCATCCACATGTCCTTATACCCGAGTACGTAATACACTCGGACAAACCAACCAAGGCCAGCTCAACGCTCCACCAGGGACTGTCCCAATATATCCCCAGTATGTAACAAATGTCCCCCATAACCCGAGGATGCCCTAACGCCCCCACCCCCCAAGACGATGCCTCAATAAACTCACAGACTGCCTCAACGAACCCCAAAGAGTGCCTCAACAAACCCCCAAGAGTGCCTCAACAAACCCCCAAGAGTGCCTCAACGAACCTCCAAGAGTGCCTCAACGAACCTCCAAGAGTGCCTCAACGAACCTCCAAGAGTGCCTCAACGAACCTCCAAGAGTGCCTCAATAAACCTCCAGAGACTGCCCAGTATATGTCTAGAGGCCGAACCGGGCAGGGTTGGCACGCACAAGATTACAAGATGGACTCGCCGCACACAGCCATTATGTTTACCCCACGTGCGTGTCTCTTTTGCCCCCTGTCAGTCTCACTGCCAGTTTTCCCCAATCTGTCACATCCTCTACCCCACGAAACGACAATTCTCCCCTTTCCCTTCCACACCGGCCCCTACCTCTGCCCTCGCAGTGCTCTCCTTCTCCGACGGTGCTGGGCATGGTTGAAGAACGCTAGACTTCACCCTTTCCTCCACTGATGGGACAGCCTGAGCACCTCCGTGTTCGGAACCGTTGCGGCAAGGACACGCTGCACGTGCTGACCTCCGGCGCAGGACTTTCGACCGGCGCTGACAGGGCACGGGAGCCGGACCGGGACACACTCTGCCGCTGTCAGGAGAGCACCAGGGGCAGAGACATAAAAGAAAGACTGTCGGACACAGTCACCTCAACAGTACACCATGGATTGCCGCGGCAATGCGCATGCGCTAAACGCACGCCGTCGCCTACCATCGAAATAGCAGGCATTCATATCAGCGTATCGAGGCTATTTGAAAGTCCATGCGCCTCACATGTTCGTTGTTGACTTACAGCGCACCGTGAAATCATAGACGCAAAACATTCTAATATAAAACAACTGCGTTATGTGAGAACCCGAAAAGATAAGGCACTTTCTGGAGAAGTATTGATTTCACAAATAAAACAACATTGTATTGATAAACGTGATATTTGCCTGAAGCTAAGATGGCTTCCAAAGTTGGACGTCGCTGTTGGCAGGGTTTTGCTTACGAAAAAAGCACAAGTCGCCGGCAAAAGAAACCCTAGTCCGTTAAAAGTATGCAAAACAAAATAACGAAGCTAACACAGAAGATCTAACCTGGGCAATAGTTTTTCTGGCTGAGAAACGGGCCACTAGCTCAAACACTAGAACGCACTGGAGCTCTACTCTCAAATTGCACCTTCCGAATGCCCTTCTGCTGATTTATTGTAATGAGGCGCAGGAGTCGGTAATAAGTAATAAAAAGGTTTAATTCATAAACCAATAAAAGACCCACTGGTGCATCAGAATAACACGTCCAGCTTCCACCAACTCCAACCGCTTCCCCGCTCCCGTTCCAACCCATGACATAAGCACATTCCAAAATGACCTAATGAATTGTGACATGAAACATTCTACAGAGCGAGGAGGTACTATGGTAACAATTGATGACTAAACTTTATTGTAAAGTAGAAGTGTGAACACACCACATGTCCCTTTTTTTTTTTTAAACAAACAAAAAAACAAAATAAAAATAAAACTACTCCATAAGATAATCCTCAAATCTCTTAGGTACTTTAGCAATCCTTTTTTGTAAAGGCAAATCCCTTGCCAGATTACTATCCTCTTTGGTACCCACAACCAAATGATCTCCCATCTGCTCACCAGACACTAAATCCATAAGATTCCCAGCAGAACACTCAGAACCTTCAGAATCATGTCTTATAGAAGAACTCGTCAAGAAATCATTCTTACCACCATTCTCACAAAACAAAGTACCATCACTTTCCAGCTTTTCTTTTTCAAAGAAATTCTCCTGTCCAGGCTTAAGTATAATGATAGCACTTTTGTTCCACCACCCTTTGTTTTTCAATAAAACAGCAGAATCAGTAACTCTTTCGACCAAAAAGGGTAATGAAAATTTAGATGAACCTTTAACTTGTTGAGAAGGAGGTTTGATAACTCGCACCCAATTTCCAACTTCAACAGATTTGCATTTAGCATTTTCATATGCATCATGGTAATTTTTACTAGAGGTACGAGCCACACATAAATTGTCTCTCGCTTTATCAATACAACCCTCAAAGGATAGATTCATGCCAGTTTTGACAAAATCAGGTGTGAGAAAAGTTCTACTCCGTCTACCCCTCATCAAGACATAAGGAGATACACCAGTACTCGAGTGCGGAGTATTGTGATAGCTCCAAATTTTCTCCTTTAAAAATTCAAACACATCCAAATTGTTTTCCAAAGCTGATTGAATTCCTTCTTTGGAAAATCTATTGGCCCGTTCCACCTGACCATTGGCCTTAGGCCAATACAATGGTGCCTTCTCTGAACGTACACCAAATTTTTTTAGAAAACTCTGCATTTTAGCAGAAACAAACTGCACCCCATTATCAGACATAATAATCTTAGGTGCTCCTTCTTGCTGAAAAATGTTATCTAAAAAAAATACCACCTCATCAGTGTTGGGATGCTCAACAAACGTGTAGTACAACCACTTGGAGAAGTTGTCAATAACCACGATTAAAAATCTCTTCTCTCTACCTAGGCAATCATAAGGACCAGCAAAATCTATAGAAATTTTCTCCCAGGGTAACTGGGGTACCTCTTGAATGCTCAAAGGTTCTGTAGACATTTTCCAATGTTTATCTGAACGAATACAAATTTTGCAATTATCCACAAAACGTTCCACAAAAGCATCCATCCCTGGCCACCAATAATGCATTTTAAGTAATCTTTTGGTGCCAGAAATACCAGAATGTCCCGAATGAGCTAAACTGACAAGTCTGTTTCTAATCCCAACAGGTGGAACAAACAGATCATGCCTCAATAACATGTTGTTTTCAATAGTGAGCTCATTGGCCACTTGAGCAAAACTCCGAAAGCAAACCTCCAAATTTTTACTTGGTGGCCAACCATTGACCACAAATTGTTTGACTTTAGTTAAGACTTGATCTTGATCAAGAAATTCACACCACTCTTTCTCCGAAATGTCCATATTACCAACACTAATTGCATCTACCACAGCTACAACACACTCATGAAGATCAATGATCTTCTCCTCAGATGCACCTATGGGAGGAAGTCTAGACAAACAATCAGCTGTCACATTCTTCCCTCCCGCAATATGCCTTATTTCAAAATTAAATTCTTGTAACCGTGCTATGAGTCTCACTAATCTCGAGGAGGCATTGCCAGATCTTACTCCATCCATCATATATACAAGAGGTTTGTGATCCGTAACAAGAACAAAAGGGCGTCCCCACAATTTTTTTTTAAATTTTTCTACAGCCCACACACACGCAAGAGCCTCTTTCTCAATGGTACTGTAATGTTCCTCAGCTCCTCTTATTCCTCTGGAAATGAAAGAAATAACTCTCTCCCTACCATTTACCAACTGAGTAAACACTGCCCCCCAGGCCTATAGTACTGGCATCAACCGTGACAAATGACTTGCCAGTAGGATCAAAAGTATTGAGACCTGGAGCTTGCGCAATGAGTCTTTTGACTTGATTAAACGCTTCATCATGTACTTGTGTCCAGACAAAACTTGTCCCTTTTTTAGAAGTTGCCTCAATGGTTCCACCACCAAAGCATACCCCTTAACAAATCTAGCATAGTACTCCCCTAATCCTAAAAAAGAACGTAGAGAATCTTTAGTATAGGGTTTACTTGCCTTATCCAAAGCATTAACCAAATCATCTTTGGGAAAAATGCCGCGACTTGAAATCTTGTGACCCAAGTAATCAATTTCTTCAACAAGAAACTTACATTTGTTCTTACTGACTGTCATACCTTTAGATTCCAGTATATTAAGGACAGCCTCCAAAATGTTGTCATGTTCTTTACACGTTTTGGCAAAAATTAAAATGTCGTCTTGAAACGACTGCACGCCTTTTAAACCTTGAAAAAGAGCCTCGATAAGTTTTTGAAAAACACTGGCCGCTGACGCCAGGCCAAACGGCATTCTTACAAATCTAAAACCCCAAACGGCGTAACAAAAGCCGTGAGGTCTTTGGATGAATCGTCAAGAAGCACCTGATGATAAGCTGATCTAAGGTCAATAACCGAAAAGTACTTGGCATCATTAACGGCAGCTAATAGTTCTTGAATTCTAGGCAGGGGATAGGTTTCAACAACTATGTTCTTATTCAATGACCTAAGATCCACACACAGTCTCAGATCATTATTTTTCTTAAGTGTGATCACAATAGCCGAAATCCATTCTGAGCTATCAGTAGGTTCAATAATACCTTCTGCCACCAAATCATTTAGATGAGTTCTCAAATTCTCACGTACACTCAACGGAACCATACGTACTTTATGTTGGGTGGGAATGGCTCCTTCCTTAAGCTTAATCCTGTGAGTAAAACCTTTTACTTGACCCACCTTATCTACAAAAACTGCACTATGTTTAGCAAGAATACAATCAACATTGGAATCCTCAACATTGATTGAGTTAACAGAAATATCCCTCAATCTAATGGGACAATCTGTACCAGGACACAACATAACCCCCAACTTGCCCAGATCATACCATCCCACAATGTTCTTTCCAACAATGGCTACATAAATTTTGGTAAGAACCTCACGTCCTTCAAATTCTAAAATATCTTCAAAATACCCCAACATTTTGATGTCAAAATTGCCAAAGGCTTTGGGATTGATATCTGTGTGTTTAAGTTTAACATCATCAGTCCAATTCTCCTTAAAGAAAATATCGGATAAGACTGTTATGGGCGACCCAGAATCAGCCATAACATCTAGACTCACTTTTCCAACATGTACAACACCTAAAGGTGCTTTAAAAGGTACACTTACATTGTTAATAGACCATTCTGATATGGGATCATACAATGTTAAGAGTAAATTATCCAAATCCTCTTGAACATTAGATACAGCATTTACAGAAACATTAGGAGAACTTCTTATGGACTTGCACAAAGTTTGAAAATGTCCAAACCTATTACATTTTAAACATTTTCTTTTTAAAGCAGGACAATCAGGAAAATTTGCAAGATGCGTCTTTGACCCACATCTAAAACAACTTAGCTTACTACCCTTAATAACTCCAGACCTAATTGGTCTTTGAACAGATTGAATAGCACACACATGAGAAGAGGTTTTAACTTCCTCATTCGAAATAGCTCTAGCAGATTGAATAGATCTCTCTATGCCTTTCGCAAGATCTAAAACTTCAGCTAATGTTGGGTTGCGACAAGCTAAGAGTCTTTCTTGCACCTTCTTGGACTCGCAGTTAAAAACAAATTGATCCCTTATGCAGTAATCAACATTAGCCCCAAACTCACAGTTGGCTGCCAACACCCTAAGAGCAGCAACATAGTCTTCAATAGACTCATCCACATGTTGTTTCCTTTTGTGAAAAGTGTGTCGCTCTATCATTACACTAGGCTCATCTACAAATTGTTTTTGCAGTCTTGCTATTGCTTCTTGGTAAATGTCCCATCCTTCACCTTGACCAGCTATAGGAGCTAAATTTTTGAAAATGTCAATGGCCGCTGTACCTAAAAAACTAAATAAAATTGCTTTTTTCCTTTCAGGTGAAAACTTGACGCCATCAATACCCAATAAATAGTTTTCAAATGTGTCAAACCACTTTTTCCACATCAATTTAGGTTTTCCTGGAACTTGAAGAAATATGGCGGGTTGATTGTAAAATTGTGAATCAGCCATGCTGAACTGACTTCTTTTAAAAAAAAAAAAATAATAATTTAATTTTTTTTTTTATATAAGATGAGAAGTCCTAAAAGTAAAGTGGAGTGCACGTGAATAAAGTTCAATGCTAAGAATAATTAATTAGAAATAACACTAAGTAAAGCGAAGGAAGTAAGTTATACTTCCTTTTCAAGGTGTGCACCACCCAAGTTCAGATGAGGATTGATGATACACTGAGATAAAGTTTAACAAAAAAAACGATTAAGTATGTGTATCACTGCCGAAAACACAAAACAAAATTGTAGTGTGCACATCACTGAAATGCACGTAATAAAATTATAGTGTGCACATCCCTGAAATGCACATATTAAAACTGTCAAATACACTGTAAATAGTGTGTAGATAGTGTGCACGTCACTGAAATGCACTTGCATACACTTTAAGCTGGACCGTAACCTTAAGTGTGGCTTTAAATAGAGTAGAAATATCTCCGGCAAGCAGCTTCCGTGGAAATCCAAGATGGCCACAGCGTGACGTCTCTAGCGTGCTGAGGAGGTGCGTTGTCACGTAAACACAGCAGGCGTCAGAGTGAAACGCAGCCAAGGATTCTGCCGGTGCGCTAGATCGCTCGAATGAACACAGCCGAGGATTCTACTGGAGCGCGAGGTCCGCTCGAGCCACTGCGGATTTGAAATAACGAGCTGGAATGCTTCTCAACTGCCAACCGGTAAGAAATTCAAGAAAACAGTACCTTGTCTCCGATATACATGCCGTCGGAATAGTAGACAGGATTCAAAAGTCTTCTTTCTAAACGCCGGCAAAGAATGTCGAAATGCCAAGCAAGGTGAAGGCAGCACACTCCAGCGTGTAGGAAAAACAAAAGTAGAAGGATACACAGTGGGTCAGCAAAAACCACTCGTCGCCATTGTAATGAGGCGCAGGAGTCGGTAATAAGTAATAAAAAGGTTTAATTCATAAACCAATAAAAGACCCACTGGTGCATCAGAATAACACGTCCAGCTTCCACCAACTCCAACCGCTTCCCCGCTCCCGTTCCAACCCATGACATAAGCACATTCCAAAATGACCTAATGAATTGTGACATGAAACATTCTACAGAGCGAGGAGGTACTATGGTAACAATTGATGACTAAACTTTATTGTAAAGTAGAAGTGTGAACACACCACATTTATTTATGTATTTATTTATTTAATGCATTTTTATATAGTGCGGACTTTACCCAAAGGTGTCAGAGCGCTTTACAATAGAAAAGTACGTTACATAAGGAGATTTACATACACGTTACAAATACAATCGGGATAGTTAAAAAAGTAAAATAAAACAAGATGTTTCAAACACAAAAAAAACATTAGGTTAGTACAGGTATAGAATACATATTTACAACGTTGCCATGAAAAGGGATGTATTAATTCTGAAAGTGTCTTTGGAAGAGAAGAGATTTGATGTCTGTTTTGAAAGTCCGGGTAGAGGTGATGGTTCGGAGTAATGGAGGAAGCGAGTTCCAGATTCTAACTGCATTGCCTAAGAAGGATTGAGCCATAGATCTTTCCCTTTTGAAAGTAGGGGGCTCGAGCAGTACGTTTTCAGCATTGCGTGAAGGTCTTAGAGCCGCCTGAGATTTTAAGTTTATTCACCAGGTAGCGAGGGGAGGAAGTGTGCAAGGCATTGTGGGTGATACAGGCAATCTTGTAGATTGATATTGCTTCAGTGGGAAGCCATTGAAGAGAATACAGTATGGGTGTGATGTGATAATTTCTTTTGACCCCATAAACAAAACGAGCCACTGAATGGAGTACGGATTTAAGAGGGGAAAGGTGGGATTTGGGGAGGCAAGCAAGGAGAGAATTGCAATAGTCCAATCTAGAGAGAACCAGAGATTGGACCAAGGTTTTTAGGTCATGCTCCGGAAAGAAACGCCGAATCTCCCAGAGAAGGCGCAGTTGGTAACGTGCATTCTTGGCGATGGAATTGATGTGGGAGTGTAGATTGAGCCTTTTGTCTAGTATGACACCAAGGGATTTAGCGCTGTCGACAACAATAGGTTTGTTGTTAAGTAAATTCAGCTTATCCATCCAAGATTGAACAGGAGGAGGAGGAGAGGGTGAGGTCGATAGAAGGAGGAATTCAGTTTTGGAAGGACTCAGAATGAGTTGATGAGCTGACATCCAATTTCGGATAGAGTTGAGAGTGGTGTTGAGGATTGAGTTGTCGTGTGCGGATGACACCTTAAGGTAGATTTGGGTGTCATCAGCATAGAGGTGGTAAAGGATCCCAGATTTACTTAGGAGCTTTCCCAATGGTTCCAAGTAAAGATTGAACAAAGTGGGTGCAAGGATAGATCCTTGAGGGACGCCTTGAGCTACCGCCATTGAAGTTGAAAGGCTGTTAGCTATTTTGATCAATAGAGATTTACCCGAGAGGAATGAAGCAAACCATTTGAGCACTGTGCCTTTCAAGCCCATTCTTTGTTTTAAAGTGTTCAGAAGAGTGTTGTGATTAACAGTATCAAAGGCTGCAAAAAGGTCAAGAAGAATTAAGAGACACGACTCCCCCGAGTCAAGTACATTCAGGGCTTCGTCGATCACTTGCAGCAAGGCTGTTTCAGTGCTGCAGTCTTGCATGAAGCCAGATTGGGATTCATCAAGAAGATTGTTATCCTTGATATATACTTGAAGTTATGCAAACAGCAGTGTGGGCAATAGGGGCTGCACCAGTGATTTAATTATCATATATGTATAGTAGAGATGTTCAACTTCCCGTGACCCCACCGCTAAGAAGTCACAAATATAAGAGAAAAGACTTTCTCTCAAAGTGATTAGGTTCTGAAAAGGAGCATATAATTGAACGTAATACCTTCATTAATTATGCACAAGCATGTAATTAAACATCTTTTTTTTCAAATTATACAAAATGTTATGGGATCCACAAAATACATGCAAAAATAGAGTGCAAGGAGTCTTGAGATTTCTTATTTTCAATTATTCTTTATTTGTAGACAAATGCATCAGCCCAGCCAACGCGTTTCGTCTAACATGGACTTCATCAGGGTTGGAATTGTTTTTTTGAAGATCACCAAGATGTTTCTCTATTATAACCACCGTAGCGTCTGTTAGATAAAGACTTTGAAGGAATTAATGCCTTCGATTCATATTGAGATTATCGTATTGATGATCATCTAGAAGCTTAATTTATTGCCAGATGTAGTGTCAATGCGCTGGTAATCACCGTCAGGTCCGTAAAATATAAAGCGACCCCAAAAGATTATGTTGTCTGTCCAAGTAGCAGCCCTGGGCGACCAGGCATGCTCCCTCTCAAACCAACCCATAAAGAGGTTGGCGTAAGAGGGTGCAAAACTCGACCCCATAACCGTCCCTCTCACTTGTTGGTACCAATCTTCTCCGAATAAAAAATAGTTATTCTGTAATATTAGGTCACACATTTCAATAATCATGTTGGAATGTTCCATCAGACTAGCACTTCTCTTGGATAGATAGTATTGTCAAGCCATTTGGCCCAAACAATTTTCTATACATGTATAGAGTCCTACCACATCTAAAGTAGAGAACATCAGGGATGAATCCCATTCCACATTCTGTAATTTATTAAGCACATCCGTGGTATATCTGATATAAGAAGGGAGAGTTACCACTAAAGGTTTCAGAAATAGATCTACAAATTCAGAGAGGTGTTCTGTAAGGTTCCCTATCCCAAAGATAATGGGTCTCCTGGGCAGCTTTTCCCTCGACTTATGCACTTTAGGCAAGATGTATATGAAGGGAGATCTGGGATGCTGTACATAGAGATATCTGAATTCATTATCATCAATGAGTCCCATTTCTTTCCAAGAGTAGATTTTATCAGATAATAGTTTGGTAGCTTCACCCATGGGATTTCTAGTTAATCTCTTATAACTACATGTGTCTTCTAGCTGTCTCATGAGTTCCTGATCATAATCATCTCTACGCAAAATTACAATATTCCCGCCCTTATCAGCTTCTCTGATTACAATAGATTCATCTGAGCCCAAATCAGTAAGAACCTTAAGTTTCTGTGCAGTTAAGCTGGACTGCTTAGAGTAATGAGAATATTGTGAAAATTTCTTATCTTGGAATTTGTAGAGCTCACACATGTTTTTTTACAAACATGTCAATAGCAGCATATTGATTTCCTTGTGGAGTGAATTTAGATGAAGGGGCCAAACCACTTGTGTACAAATTCCAAGATAAGAAATTTTCACAATATTCTCATTACTCTAAGCAGTCCAGCTTATCTGCACAGGAACTTAAGGTTCTTACTGATTTGGGCTCAGATGAATCTATTGTAATCAGAGAAGCCGATAAGGGCGGGAATATCGTAATTTAGCGTAGAGATGATTATGATCAGGAAATCATGAGACAGCTAGAAGACACATGTAGTTATAAGAGATTAACTAGAAATCCCATGGGTGAAGCTACCAAACTATTATCTGATAAACTCTACTCTTGGAAAGAAATGGGACTCATTGATGATAATGAATTCAGATATCTCTATGTACAGCATCCCAGATTTCCCTTCATATTCATCTTGCCTAAAGTGCATAAGTCGAGGGAAAAGCCGCCCGGGAGATCCATTATCTCTGGGATAGGGAACCTTACAGAACCCTTTCTGAATTTGTAGATCTATTTCTGAAACCCTTAGTGGTGAATCTCCCTTCTTATATCAGAGATACCACGGATGTGCTTAATAAATTACTGGATGTGGAATGGGGTTCATCCCTGATGTCCTCTACTTTAGATGTGGTAGGACTCTATACATGTATAGAAAACAATTTGGGCTGAATGGCTTTACAATACTATCTATCCAAGAGAAGTGCTAGTCTGATGGAACATTCCAACATGATTATTGAAATGTGTGACCTAATATTACAGAATAACTATTTTTTATTCGGAGAAGATTGGTACCAACAAGTGAGAGGGTCGACTATGGGGTCGAGGTTTGCTCCCTCTTACGCCAACCTCTTTATGGGTTGGTTTTGTCAGGGAGGCTTTTGCCCAAAATGCACAGGAGCAGAACGATGCCAGTTCCCAATGCCCCCACTACAGTTTCCCAGCAACACGTTTGCCAAGCACATGAATAACTGAGGAACCCACAGGGGGGAAAGGGGATGGGACAGAGAAGAGACAGCCACACTTCTTCACTCTGGTTCCTCTTCTGGATTTTCTCTTAGCTTGCTATTTTCTGCTCTTGCTTTGTTGTGCTATTTGTGTCGGAACTGCAACAAATGTTTATTATATCAATCACTTTTTACTCTTTTAACATTTACCTTCTTATATCTAATTAACTGATTCAAAATACACCTACCCGAGTCTCTGTGACCTATGCCTCTCTTCTTTCTTCGTTATGGTGTTTTCTGCCTTATCTGTAACTATAAGTGCAATATATTTTGTCTTGTTATCACATCATCTTTTGTCTCTATATTTAATTGTTCTTTTCTCTTACTTCCAGACTCTCACCTCTACTTGTACAGAAGGCACTTAAGGAGAAATTCTATCTTCATTCAGGTAAGTACACTCTTCTTTATCCTTTTACTCCTTTTTCTCTCAAATAACTGACTCTGCCTTTTTGTAGTGATTCTCTTTTATATGGCTTGTTTAGTAACGCACAATTGCTTCTGCTTCTCAAATAATGAAGTAATTACATGGGGAAAGTTCTTCCCTAATGGCTTTTCTAACGGAGGGTCTATTTACAAGGTAAGTAATTCACAACTTAAACATACCTTTCAGTAACGAGAAAAGAATGTCAGCGCTATCTGTGCCAACTCTACCCCAAAACATATATGCTTGACTAGCTTGGCACGATTGCAGACTTAGTCTCAAAACACGAGTTAGCGCACCCAGAATGAACCGCCAAACTGAAACTAGGCAAATATCTCCGCTGTAAATAGCTGAACGTACATGCACTTGTTCTGACTCTACCTCTTCGGCAACATAACTCTCTCCAAGACTATGGTTGCTGCTTGTGAAAAAGAGCATGCGCCAAAAGCGGTCCTCAGCAACTTCCTCAGAAAACAATGCCCAACAAGATACTAACAGAACTAAGGGCTTACTGACATGCGCGTTCCTCAAATGCTAACCGCAAGTCCGGAAACAGGATAATTAACTGGAGAAACGTCGAAGAAAAGCGCGACGAAGTGTCCCTAACTAGCTTTCGCGCCGGAGACTGCTGATGCTGCTTCTTCCTCGAGTTCTTCAGGTGAAGTGCGCACTTCGGCGGGCGCTTCACCTGGACATTCCAGATTGCCTTCAATCCCTGAAGCACTAGTCTGCTGAATCGATGGTCGTTCCCCGGCGTCCGTCTTGGATTTCTTCTGAACTCGTGTTCTATGAAAGTAATAACCCTTACTCCTTCTGGCTGGACCTCTTAACCCTATTAGACCAATGGAAAGACCTTTAGCGTTAGAGGGCTGTGTGGTTCTGACAGTACCCCTCCGCAAGGTAGGTTCCTCCGGCTTGGGTTTGCCTGGAAATTTCTGTTGAAAGTCCCTAATTAATCGAGGAGCATGTACATCAGAACATAACTCCCACGATCTTTCTTCTGGGCCATAACCTTTCCAATCTAGCAAGTAGTAAACCTGAACTTTCGTTTCTTTTGAGTCCAAAATTTGTTTTACTTCAAATTCTTCTCCTCCCTCAGTTTGAATTGGTTTAGGGGGTTTACCTACTCTTAATTCTTTTGGAGTCTTTTTTAATAGTGAAATATGAAACACTGGGTAATTTCAGCTGGTAAATCAAGGAACTCAATTTCTTTTCAATTAAATAAGGGCCTACGAACCTTGGTTGCAATTTCCTGTTTCCCTTGAGCCTAAGATTCTTTGTACTTAACCAAACTTTTTCCCCAATTAGGAAATCAGGTTCTTTCCTTTTTTTTTTCTCAGCGTATAGTTTGTAACTTTCCTTCGCGTTTGTGAGATTCTTAGTTGCTAAACTATGTACTTGAGTCATATGTTCAACTAAGTCCTTTACTGCAGGAACCTCTACCTCTTGAAAGTTTATTGATTGGTTTGGATGTCTGCCTGAATTTAAGTAAAATGGGGAATACCCAGTGGACACATTTTTTGCATTGTTATGCGCAAACTCTGCAGCCCAAAGGTATTCTGGCCAGTCTCCCTCTTGATCTAAAAGACATAATCTGAGATATTGTTCAAGTTCTTGATTTGTTCTTTCAGTTTGGCCATCTGACTCTGGATGATAACTAGTTGTGTACCTAGTTTCTATGTTCAATCTTTTAGTGAATGCTCTCCACAAATGAGATAAAAATTGAGAGCCCCTATCGGACACTAGTACCTTGGGTATCCCATGAGCTCGCACTATAGTCTGGCTAAAGGTGTGTGTTAATTTTCTAGCTGTTGGTACTCCCTTTAAGGGGACAAAATGAGCCATCTTAGTGAATGCATCCACACAAACTAATATTGTGTCAAACCCTTGACTGGATGTTAACTCTACTATCAGATCTAATGTTACGGTATGCCAGGGGTAAGGTGGTGTGGGTAAGGGTTGCAATAACCCCTTGGGAGCTTGTCTCTCCAATTTTCCCCTCGCACAGTTTTCGCAAGTGGCTACATACTGACGAATTTCCTTGGTCATATTTGGCCACCAAAAACAACGTTTTACGAGATCTTCTGTTTTTTTAATCCCTTTATGACCGGCTAGTATGTGATCGTGACACTCTTTTAAAGCCTTTTGTTGTAACTCTTGGGTAGGTAAATAGAGAGCTCCGGCATGATATGGTAAATTTCCACGGATTTCTCATCTAGAATCCTGATTTGCCCATTCCTTCATTTCTTCTAAACCCATCGAGTCTTGTGCCGATTCTTCCATGGTTTCTTTTAACACTGCTCCAATGACCTTCCCTTCTGCAATTATACTTTGATTTTCAATCTCTTCTTGAATATTTTCTGTACCTAGTCTGGATAAGGCATCCGCCTTACCATTTTGTGTTCCTGGTTTATACGTGATCACGAAGTCATAATCAGCGAAATATAATGACCAGCGGAGTTGTCTCGGTGTCAATGTTCTAGCTGACTTCAGAAATTTCAGATTTCGATGGTCGGTGAAGACCGTGACAGTATGTCGTGCACCCATCAAATAATGACTCCACTCCTTGAATGCATCCTTAATAGCCAATAACTCAGTTATGATGTAATTCACATCAGCGGAGGTCAACTTCCGTGAACGAAAGGCCACCGGGTGTAATTGACCTGTGGTTTTGTATCTTTGAGATAAGACTCCTCCCAATGCTAGATTTGATGCGGCAGTTTCTACATAGAAAGGCTCGGAGGGATCTGGATGCAGTAGGATTGGGGCTGTGGTGAAATCTTTCTTTAATTTCTCAAAGGCTTCCTCAGCTTCATTAGACCACCAGAATTTGACTCCCTTCCTTAGCAACTTCGTTAAGGGAATTAACTTCTTGGAAAAGTCTTGAATGAACCTCCTATAGAAGTTTGCAAAGCCGATAAAGCTTTGGGCTTCCTTCACAGATTTTGGCGATTCCCACTCTGTTACTGCCTTGATCTTGTTCTCATCCATGGTAATTCCGTTCGGTGATAGCACAAATCCTAGGAACTCTACAGTATTCACATGAAAGGCGCATTTCTCAAATTTGACGTACAAACTGTTTTCTCGTAGCTTCTGCAAAACTCCTTTCACATATTCTTTATGCTCCTCCTCTGAATTTGAATATATCAATATATCGTCTATGTAAACGATTGCACTTTGATCAATATATTCCTTCAACACATCGTTGATAAAGTATTGAAATGCAGCGGGGGCGTTGCAAAGTCCATAGGGCATCACTTGATATTCAAAGAGCCCATGTTTGGTTCTGAAAGCTGTCTTCCATTCGTCTCCCTTCTTGACTCGGACTAGATGATATGCCCCTATTAGGTCTAACTTAGTATAGATTTGCGCACTCTTTACTTGATCCAATACGACCGAGATTAAGGGCAAAGGATAGCGGTTTTTGATGGCCATACGATTGATTGCCCTATAATCAATGCAAGTCCTCAACTCGCCATCCTTCTTAGGGATGAAGGAAAGAGGCGCGGAGACTGGAGATTGGGAGGGTCTGATGAACCCATTATTGAGGTATTTTCATAGGTACTCCTTTAGATGCTGGTCTTCTTTCTCTGTTAAGGCGTATATTCTGCTGCAAGGAAGATTGGAACCAGGTTCCAGTTCAATCTTACAATCGAATTCTCTATGTGGCGGAAGCTTCTCTGCTTCGGTCTCACTAAACACATCTTGGAACTCAACGTACTTGGAAGGCAATTCTGTGGTTTGGATCACGCAAACCGTTGCTCCTCCTTCACACAGATGAAACGCTGGAGTTTCCATATGCCTCTTCTTGTCATGTTTATGGCAGTTTTCCTTACAAAACTCTGAATCCAGCACAATGGATCGGGCACTCCAATCAATAGTTGGATTATGCTCTGTAAGCCACCATATCCCCAATATTAGCTGAAATTGAGGAGCATCTATCAAATTAAATTGTAGTGTTTCACAATGTCCTTCCTCAGTTTTCAATTCAACTAATTCGGTGTGACTAACTTTGGGTCCCGAAGAGAGATTCGTCCCATCTACGGCTCGCACCGCTTCACTCTTTTCTTTTCATATTGCTCTTAACCCAATCTTTTCTGTGAACTTTAGGTCGCAAAAGTTGCCTGTGGCTCCTGAATCCACCATTACGGTGATTTGTCTTAAAGTGATTTCCCGGAACTGCACGGTCATGAACATGATGAGATGTGGTGAGGAGGACTGTAAAGTATTAGCCAGTGAATGAACTCTTGGAGTTGTTTCTAAATCGGCAACCACCAGTCCAACTCCCTTTACTGATGGTGCTGAGCGTTTTCCGACGGTGTCTGTTTTGGCTTCCTCAGACAATTACGAACAAAATGACCACTGCCTCCACAATTAAGGCACTGTTTATTCACTCGCCGTCTTTCTTTCTCTTCTTTAGATAGTGGCCCACGTATTGTTCCTATCTGCATGGGTTCGACACCATGTTGAGAATCATTTCCTTTAGTATTCTCCACTTTTGCTCGATCAAACCTAGGAGTACTTGAACGGAAATCTCTTCTTTTCTCTCCTCTTCTTTCATTCTGTCGAAAATCGATTTCAAGAACTAAGTCTATTAAAGCTGAGATCTTTGTGGGTCTGTTAGGCACTTGCACTAAAGCATCTTTTAATTCATCTCTTAATCCACGATAGAACACCGCTGCTCGTTTGTTCTCTGGCCATTCAGTCTCCACTACTAGTTTGTTAAATTGGGCCAAGTATGCAATTAGATCCCGATTGCCCTGCTTAATCTCTAACAGTTCGTTATCTGTGGCTTGTGAAGCTTTTCACCGATCAAAGATCCTGAGAAATTCTTTTTTGAATTTGTCTATATCATATAAAATTGGATCATTTCTGGTCACTAATGGCATGGACCAAGACGCTGCGTCTCCACTAAGATATGATAGTATGAATGCCACTCGCGACTGTGCGTCAGGAAAAACCGCAGGACGACACATGAAATGTAAAGTGCATTGCGTCTAGAACACTTGTGCTTTCTGAGGGTCTCCATTAAACCGCTCAGGGAGGGCCAAAGGAATCACTGGGGACAAGGAATGAATAGCCTGAGTCGTAACCTTGGGCGTAGAGACTGTTGGGTCACTAGAATATTCCTCATGTGAAGATGAATTCTTGAAACTTGTCCCTGATACTAAACTATTCATCTTAATCGTTAAATCTGTAGTCTCTCTCCGAGAGGTAATCAGGTCCTGTCTAAGTTCCCTATTTTCTTCTCTAACGGCTATTAATTCCTTCTGTATCCCCTCCAAAACTTCTCCTAACTTCTTTAGATCTAGACCCTCTGCCATTCTGCTCAGGTGCATATACAGCGTGGGCACTTCACTCTGTCAGGGAGGCTTTTCCCCAAAATGTACAGGAGCAGAACGACGCCAGTTCCCAATGCCCCCACTACAGTTTCCCAGCAACATGTTTGCCAAGCACGTGAATAACTGAGGAACCCACAGGGGGGAAAGGGGATGGGACAGAGAAGAGACAGCCACACTTCTTCACTCTGGTTCCTCTTCTGGATTTTCTCTTAGCTTGCTATTTTCTGCTCTTGCTTTGTTGTGCTATTTGCGTTGGAACTGCAACAAATGTTTATTATATCAATCACTTTTTACTCTTTTAACATTTACCTTCTTATATCTAATTAACTGATTCAAAATACACCTACCCGAGTCTCTGTGACTTATGCCTCTCTTCTTTCTTCGTTATGGTGTTTTCTGCCTTATCTGTAACTATAAGTTCAATATATTTTGTCTTGTTATCACATCTACTTTTGTCTCTATATTTAATTGTTCTTTTCTCTTACTTCCAGACTCTCACCTCTACTTGTACAGAAGGCACTTAAGGAGAAATTATATCTTCATTCAGGTAAGTACACTCTTCTTTATCCTTTTACTCCTTTTTCTCTCAAATAACTGACTCTGCCTTTTTGTAGTGATTCTCTTTTATATGGCTTGTTTAGTAACGCACAATTGCTTCTGCTTCTCAAATAATGAAGTAATTACATGGGGAAAGTTTTCCCTAATGGCTTTTCTAACGGAGGGTCAATTTACAAGGTAAGTAATTCACAACTTAAACATACCTTTCAGTAACAAGAAAAGAATGTCAGCGCTATCTGTGCCAACTCTACCCCAAAACATATATGCTTGACTAGCTTGGCACGATTTCAGACTTAGGGGTCGATTCCGATCTCGGCCGGCAGGGCACCGAATCGTATCCGGCTTTACCGGATCCGATTCGAGCCCTCTTTCCCGACCGATTCGGACGTGCGTCCGGGCGAGCGAGTACGATGCGAGCGCCGCGAAATCGCCGACCGACTCGGCTTCGCGGGACCCAACCGCTCTGACCGACTCACACGGACACGACTCGCACCGCGCAATGGAGACGTTCCCGGCCGGGTAAGTACGATGCGCACCTCGAGCAGTCCGACCGACTCGCGCAGTCCGGCTCCAAAGAGCAGTCGGAGCCGGGACTTTGGGGTCCGTGTCGGACCCCCTGTACGCCTAGCCGCGCGAGTCGCACACAGGGGGACCCATGGGTCCCCCTACCTGTGCATGTATGGCGCAAGTCGCCCGACGCGTACCCGCTGTAGGGGCGCCCTTAGCTCGCCTCGCACCCATTGAGTCAATGGGAGCCAGCGTACGCGTTATAGCGCACCGGCTCCCATTGACTTCAATGGGAGTCCGACCGAACGAGTCCGATTGCATGCGAACGCATCGTACTCGTTCGGTCGGACTGCTAGGGTCCGATTCGGTCGGAAATCTCTCCGGGTCCGGCTCGGTCGGGGAGATTTCCGGCCTGAATCGGAATCAACCCCTAAGTCTCAAAACACGAGTGAGCGCACCAAACTGTGACCGCCAAACTGTGACCGCCAAACTGAAACTAGGCAAATATCTCTGCTGTAAATAACTGAACGTACATGCACTTGTTCTGACTCTACCTCTTCGGCAACACTACTCTCTCCAAGACTATGGTTATTGCTTGTGAAAGAGAGCATGCGCCAAAAGCGGTCCTCAGCACCTTCCTCAGAAAACAATGCCCAACAAGATACTAACAGAACTAAGGGCTTACTGACATGCACGTTCCTCAAACGCTAACCGCAAGTCCGGAAACAGGATAATTAACTGGAGAAACGTCTAAGAAAAGCGCGACGAAGTGTCCCTAACTAGCTTTCGTGCCGGAGACTGCTGAAGCTGCTGCTTCCTCGAGTTCTTCAGGTGAAGTGCGCTCTTCAGCGGGCGCTTCACCTGGACATTCCAGATTGCCTTCAATCTCTGAAACACTAGTCTGCTGAATCGATGGTCGCTCCCCGGCGGCCATCTTGGATTTCTTCTGAACTTGTGTTCTATGAAAGTAATAACCCTTACTCCTTCTGGCTGGACCTCTTAACCTTATTAGACCAATGGAAAGACCTTTAGCGTTAGAGGGCTGTGTGGTTCTGACAGGTTTGAGAGGTAGCATGCCTGGTCGCCCAGGGCTGCTACTTGGACAGACAACATAATCTTTTGGGGTCGCTTTATATTTTATGGACGCAACAGTGATTACCAGCGCATTGACACTACATCTGGCAATAAATTAAGCTTCTGGGTGATCATCAATACGATAATCTGAATATGAATCGAAGGCATTAATTCCTTCAAAGTCTTTATCTAACAGCTGCTACGGTGGTTATAATAGAGAAACATCTTGGTGATCTTCAAAAAGACAATTCCAACCCTGGTGAAGTCCATGTTGGACGAAACGCGTTGGCTGGGCTGATGCATTTGACTACAAATAAAGAATAATTGAAAATAAGAAATTTCAAGACTCCTTGCACTCCATTTTTGCATGTATTTTGTGGATCCCATAACATTTTGTATAATGTGAAAAAAAAGATGTTTAATTACATGCTTGTGCATATTTAATGAAGGTATTACGTTCAATTATATGCTCCTTTTCAGAACCTAATCCTTGGTATGTAGGGAAAGTTGTTTCGCTACACATCTTTCTGTGATTTTCGCAAGAAAAGGGAGGTTGGTGATAGGGTGGAAGTTGTTGAGGTCATTCACATCACCGGAGGGTTTTTTAAGAAGTGGGGTAACCTGTCCTGTTTTAAGGGCAACAGGAAGGGAGCCTTGGCTGAGGAAGAGGTTTACCAGACTGGTCCAATAGGAAAGAGTGTGGGTGTTGAAGTCAATGGCGATGTCACTAGGGATGGGGTCAAAAGAATGGTTAGAGGGTTTTGTTTTAAGAATGCTTTTAAGGAGGGCATCTTCAGTGATGACATCAAAGTTCCGAGAAATGACTAAGGATTTGCGCTCCTCTAGGGGGTAGGGTGAATGACCTGATCCACCAGCGATTTCACTTTTTCAACAAAGAATATAGCGAGTTCTGCTGCTTTCTTTGGAGGATTGTCAAACTTGATGGTTGAGGGAGAGATGTTTGTATTTTTGATGAGGTCAAATAGTTTTTTGTATCTGTTTTTGGCTGAGTCGAGGCGGGTTCTGAAGTGCAACGCTTTTTCACAGATGATGTGTTTGTGGTAGTTTGATCTTGCTGAATGTAGATTAGAGAGATTAGTGTTGGATGGAGATTGTCTCCATTGTTTCTCCAGGAACCTCAAGTTCTTCCTTTCTTCATTATGGGACTTATTGAACCATGGTGCAGAAGGAACAGGCCTTTTCTTTTTGCTTTGAAGTCGAGCAACATTTTCAATTTCGACTGCAAGACTGGAGAGGTATTGGGAGGTAAGATCGTTGACATCAGAGTTAGGGTCTAACATTGGAAGTGATAGCATAGCAAAATTGCACAGAATGTCAAGGTCAATGTTTTTGGTGTTACGGAACCAGGTAGTAGTCCTTTTTGGTTGGCCAAGAGTTACAGCGTGAGATAGATGCAGAGAGAATGGGATGAGTAAGAGGTCGGACCAGTCTACTTGAATAGGGTCAGCAATAGTTAGCATATCTGCTTTGGATATAACAAGGTCAAGAATGGAGCCCTTAGAGTGTGTTGGTTCCGAGCAGTGTTGGATAAGATCATTTACAGAGAGAAAAGTGGCAAGCCTGTTGGCAGCTGAGTCTTCCAAAGAGCCCCAATGAAGATTAAAGTCTCCAAGAAAAATCTGTCTGTCACTTTGAGAGTATTGGTCGCTGGCGTAGTCGGTGAATTCCTCCAAGAAGGTTGAGCAGTCACCAGGCGGATGATAAATGGGGTTTACTGACAAAATATCGATGTAAAAAAGATAGAAGTAAAAAATATCGATGAAAAAATATAGAATACAAAAATATCGACTCCTTATACTTATACAGTTAAGTACAAAAATATCGAGAAAACAAATATTGATGTTAAAAATATAGTTATACAAAATATTATTTTTACATATATATATATATCAAATAAAATAATAAATATTAAAAATATTAAATACAATTAATAAAAAATAAAGTGGATTTAATATACATTCTAACAAATATAACTAATAAACTTAATGATTTTTTTTAAACACACATACATAATAATCACTATATATACATAATTACTTTAAAACAATTAATAAACTATTCATTTTCATTTATCTTAGAATTTTACAATTATATAAAAATCTACACATATTTATATTATGTGTATATATATATATATATATATATATATATATATATATATATATATATATATATATATATATATATCCATCCACCACAGACCACTCCGAAAGAAGAGATCAGAGGCCACATCGGGAAACCATGGAAGAATCTTTACTAAGTTTTAAATAACAGTTGCAGAGCGTGATGCATTTCGGCGTGTATGCCTTCGTCGGACGTTTTAGCAAAAACCAGGATTCAGTCAAGCCCCTCCTTTGTACTGCTCCGGTCCTCCCTCTGACAGGAGGTCAGCTGTCTTCTCCAAAGTGCATGCAGCTGTGGTCAGAGAGTAAAAACCACAGCTCCCATCATGCAATATTGTGGTTAATACCATGGAGGAGTGACTGAAATCCCTGGCAAAGGGGGGCTTAATGTTCTTGATGAATCCTGTAAATAATGTCCAGATCTTCCTCGGGTCCCTCACGTTCTGCCCCAGACGACCAAAGTTGAGCAGGGCCATAAAACGTGGATACAGTGAACCGCTGCTCGCGTGAAATCACGCGCTGCTCCTGGCAGTGGCCATTTGCCCAGGCTGGTGCCCGAGGCGGTCCTGCGGCATCCGATACCTCGGAAAACAAAGTTAGTGTTGCCACTGTTGCCAGCATCCCGCAGCACACTTGTAGAACGGGGCCTCTCACACGCGCTGCCAGCAAGCACGTGAAACATCCACCACAGACCACTCCGAAAGAAGAGATCAGAGGCCACATCGGGAAACCATGGAAGAATCTTTACTAAGTTTTAAATAACAATTGCAGAGCGTGATGCATTTCGGCGTGTATGCCTTCGTCGGACGCTTTAGCAAAAACCAGGATTTAGTCATATATATACCAATAATATAAAATCTATTTAAAAAAAAAAAAACATTCTATTATAAATTAAAACATTAAACTATTTAAAAATCTTTAAACTTAAATTTACCACTCCAGTCAGTGCAACAGTAGGGAAAGTGTTGGATAGCGGAGGAGTAAAAATTACTATTCCCACTCCAGTGAGTACAACAGTAGGGAAAGTGTTGGATAGCGGAGAGGTAAAAATTACTATTCCCACTCCAGTGAGTACAACAGTAGGGAAAGTGTTGGATAGAGGAGAGGTAAACTTACTATTCCCACTCCAGTGAGTACAACAGTAGGGAAAGTGTTCGACAGCGGAGGGATAAAACTTACTATTCCCACTCCAGTGAGTGTAACAGTAGGGAAAGTGTTGGATAGCAGAGGGGTAAAAATTACTATTCCCACTCCAATGAGTGCAACAGTAGGCAAAGTGTTGGATAGCGGAGAGGTAAAACTTACTATTCCCACTCCAGTCAGTGCAACAGTAGGGACAGTGTTGGATTGCGTAGGGTAAAAATTACAATTCCCACTCCAATGACTGCAACAGTAGGGAAAGTGCTGGATAGCGGATGGGTAAAACTTACTACTTCCACTCCAGTGAGTGCAACAGTAGGGAAAGTGTTGGATTGCGTAGGGGTAAAAATTACCATTCCCACTCCAGTGAGTGCAACAGCAGGCAAAGTGTTGGATAGCGGAGGGGTAAAACTTACTATTCCCACTCCAGTGAGTGCAACAGTAGGGAAAATGTTGGATAGTGGCAGGGTAAAATTTACTATTCCCACTCCAATCAGTGCAACAGTAGGGAAAAAGTTAGATTGCAAAGGAGTAACAATTAATATTCTCACTCCAGTCAGTTCAAAAGTAAAAACAAACAAAATATTAACAACAAAAATATTTAAAAACAAAATAAATAAAAATATATATAAATATATAAAATAATTAAATACAAACATATTTAATATTACAAATTTAAAAAACATATTATAATGTTAAATGCATATGACAAATACCTACAAATATTATATTAAATAAAATAAAAATAATTTCAAACAAATAAATATTTTTAATTAGAAATTATTTAGAATCAGAAACATTAATTATTACATAAATTTACTTTTTATTTCCTACCCTATAACACAACACGATTCACAACCCACATCTACATTTTATATAAAAATGCACTTACATAATTAACCTAATTAATTACCAATTAAAAAAATATTATTAATTAAAAAACAAATTAAACCTTATAAACATTAATTAACTTCCCACACTTTACCCCTATTATCCCCACAAATCACTGGTAAAATTAAACTGTAAAAATTAATATACTCCCCACCCTTTACCCCTAAAAAAGTAAAACCCACACACAAAAAATATAAACAACTACCCTAATTAAATATCAATTAATTAATTAACATTAATGATCAACCAATTATTAATTAATTAAACATAAAATACTTCCCACACTTTACCCATATAAACCCCATAACCCACACCTAAAAGTAATTACACAAATTCCATATTTAATTTTCAATTAAATAAATATTAATTAAGAACTAATTATTAATTAATTAATAACTTATCACCCTTTACCCCATAAAACCCACAACCCACACCTAATTAATTAGTTAATATATATTAACAACTAACTATTAATTAATTAAACATAAATTACTTCCCCACCCTTTACCCATATATACCCCACAACCCCCACCTACATTAATTGCACGATTTCCATAATTAATTTTCACTCAATTAATTAATATTAATTAAGAGCTAATTATTAATTAATTAAAAATACATTACTTCCCACCCTTTACCCCATAAACCCCACAACCCACACCTAAAAACCCACACACTGACCATAATTAATTATCAATTAATTAGTTAATATAAATTAACAACTAATTATGAATTAATTAAACATAAATTACTTCCCACCCTTTACCCCTATAAACCCCACAACCCCACCCCACAACCTGCACCTAAAATTAATTACACAATTCCCATAATTAATTTTCAATCAATTAATTAATATAAATTAATAACTAATTATTAATTAATCAAAATAAATTACTTCCCACCCTTTACCCCTATAAACCCCAAAACACGCAGCTAAAAAAAATGACACAATTACCATAATTAATTATCAATTAATTAATTAATATTAATTAACAATCAATGGATAATTAATTACAAGTAAATTACTTTCCACAGTTACCATTATAAAATCTAAATTAAATAAATAAAAAATAATCGTTACTTTATTATAATTTAATTACTTCCCACCCAATTCCCCTATAAGCCCACAACCCGCTACGGAAATAAAAACACAACATTTAATTAAAATAAAATTGATAACTACTAAAAATTTAACATATATTAAAAAACATAAACAATACTTATACAAAAAACATACATCACATACATTTAAAATATAAACTAAAATACATAACACTATTTTAAACAACTATATTTTTGAAAACAATATTAATGACTTCTATATTTTTAAAAACGATATGATATTTCTTACCTTAAATTCGATATTCTTGACCACGATATTCTTGCTGTCGATATTTCTGAATCACGATATTTCCAACTCTATATTTGTGTAAGTCGCCATTTCCTACTCGACATTCTGTCTCAACACCATAAATGGCATGAAACCTGAGAGGGGAGCAGTGATGCACTTGAAGTTCCAGGGAAAGGCATTCAAATGTACGGAAGGAGCTGTTGGGAAAAACCTTGAATAGTAGGGATTTTCTGAAGATAACTGCAATGACCCCTCAACTTTATCTGCTCTGTCATTTCTAAAGATGGAATAGTCGGTGGGTAGCAGAAGATCGAAAATAATATGAGAGGTGTCGTTGAACCAGGTCTCAGTGAGGAAAAGTATATCAAGATTGTTTAGATTGATGGTGTCTGAAATTTCCAGCTTGTGTTTGTTTGCAGATATGTTGTGGAGCAAACAGTGCAACTCTAACAAGACTGTTTTGGTGAAGGGGGTGTTAGGGACATTAGGAGTGATTGGGATAATGTTCCTGAATGAAGGTGCCAGGGTAGAATAAGGCTGATGTTTAGTTCGGGAAGAGGAGATGGTCAGAATTGTGCAAAGATTAGAATTATCTGGAGAGGAGAGGGAGAGGGGGGTGGCGTTAAAAGTCTTGTAACAAGCCAATAAATTAGAGATGTCTGAAGGGGACAGACTGTGTGTGGCTTTTTTGGGGTGCAGGAGCAGGGTACTCCTCAGGAGTTTGGGGAAGTGAGTACTCGCCAGGGGGATTGGGTTGTTGGGTAAAGGGATATTTTCGCACTTAGGAGTGAGATGGTAGCTTCAAGCTGGGAGATAGAGGAGATGAGAAATACTAGTTTGTTTTCTAAGGAGAGTAGGGCTGTACACGGAATGTTAGGTGGCTCGATAGGTTCCGGAGGGAGTGCAATTTGCGAGGGAGGGCAAGGAGAGGGGGGGGGAGGCAGGAGTATTGGGGTGTAGGAGTAAAAAGTGGAGTGAGACTCATGTAATGTTGGTTGGTAGAAGGTATCGGTGCCTCTGAGCTGGAGAGAAAATTACCTGGGCACATGTTGAACAGAGGAGAAGTATTGAGTTCCAATTTAGGAAGAGATAGGTGTGGGATGTGGTGGAAGGGCGGAATGCGGGGAGAGGAAAGAGGGGAGTTACAGAAGGGCAGGAGGTTGGGGGAGAAGAGAGGCGTAGGGGCTGGAGAGGTCACGTGGGCTAGGAGAGGTGAGCAGTAGGCTACTGGTTTAGCAAATGTGCACCCTACATATTGTCTTGAATTGTCTAACTGCGATCAAGAAAGCAAAGGATGTGTGGTAGTAATGGACCTCAATAAATACAGGAGTCTGGTTGGTCTCGAGAAAAAGTTGCTTTATTTGACTTACTCTTATTAGCTCCAGGAAGCAACTGCCTCACTGAAGCAACACTCAAATTCCAACTAGAACATGGACTGCTTAAATGCACAGCCTTCCATGGACCCTTTTGGGAGAACATTCTCCATCTGGTGAAGCATTACAACAGTGCATTACCACTGCATCTCCCTTCCTGTAGCAAACCTATATATCAAACAATAATAATATAAACTTTATGCAAATAAATCACTCATAAAACCCCATGTACAAACCCACAATGGATAAAATAACACGTGAAAAAATATGTATATATAAATGTACCCGAAAATGATGTGAAAAATTGGTATAGAATTCTATGAATTTTCTGGCTTTGTAACATCTTCTAGCGTATCAACTTCAACCTCCCATTACGTACGATACTGTAATGGTTTCTCTTTCCTCTGGTAATGTCATGACCACAATCGGATTAAAATTGTGAACCTTGTCCTGTTGTTCTTGCGAACCTCCCACTGGTTTGTTTAGCTTCATAACCCTACTCAGATTCCACCACTCATGCCCATTTATCCTGACGGAGCTCCCTTTGACTGTATCCACTAATGCTGGTTCTTTGAATTTAGATGAACCCTTTGGTACATGATTGGGATTTTGTACACGTATCCAGTCTCCCACCTGGATTTATGTTCCCTAACCTGGATGCCATGTTTATCATCAAAGTATTCTTTAATCTTCTTCTGAGAAACCTCCACCTTGGGACGAATCTCCCTATCTATAAAACTCTTGTGTTTTGAAGGAGTTTTGTATCCTTTTAGCCAAGGTGGATGGACACAGTACATACTGGTACGCACCCTCCCATAACCTCCAAAGGTGTTTTGTCAGTCACTCTGGACTGGAGCGATGGGAAAATGGCATGCTGTCCACCGCTCCCCAATATCCACTTTATTCCTACATGCCCACTGAATACACTCTACTTATGTGCGGTTCATTTTTGCCACTAAACTGTTGGCCTGTGGATGATATAGTGCAACCTTTTTGTGCACAATACCAAATTCAGCTAAAAAAACTGTCCTTTCTTTTGATAGAAACTGGACACCAATATACGATACCATTTCTTTGGGCACACCTTCTCTGAGGAAAAGTTTCTCAAGAAACAACATGATAGCCTTAGGGTCGATTCCGATTCGGGCCGGAAAAAGCACCGACCGACTCGGAGCCGGAAAAATTACCGACCGACACGTACCAGTGGCGCCCGACACGCCAAGTACGATGCAAGCCGCGATAAATCCGACCGACACGTAAGGAAACCAAGCCGACCGACCGAGCCGCACGGAAAATAGCAATCCGGCCGGAAAAACACGCGAATCCAACCGACCGACACGCACCCGGAACAAATCCGACCGAAACGTACCCGCCAACTCCAAACCGCAAAGTACGATGCAAGGCGCGAAAACACGACCGAGTCGGACGGAGGACAAGCCGTACGACCGACACGCATACAAAACCGAGCCGAAGCAACACAATACACCGCGACCGACGCGTACGCAGCATAGAAAACTGCACAAACACAGCGTGAACGAAACGGAAAACACCGTACGAGACCAATGCAGGGTCCGACTCGGTCACAAGAACGTTTCCAACATACACAAACAACACAAAGGAAAAATCACCCAAAAAAGGCCAAACAAGGAATTACCAAGCCAATAAATACTGGGGGTGGGGACAGAGAACAAAGACACACCCACAACTCCACCTATATAAAGGACACAAATAACTACCATGAGCCTTTGCAAATGCCATTCCACTGCCAGCACCCAAGAGAAAGCAACCACACACCCACAGCTCATCCCTCACACAAGCCACACACCAGCAGCACACCAACAAATACCTACCTCACATACACCCAGCAAAACACACACTCACACACCCTCACCTGCACACCAACACACACATCACTCACCATCACCACCCATCACCATGCCCCCAAGAAGAATCACAAGTTCCTAGATTGTGAATTGGAAGTCCTGGTAGACGAGATCCTCAGGGTAGAGCCACAGCTGTTTGGCACATTGGTCCAACAGACCCCCATGTCGCAGAAAACCAAGATGTGGGAGAGGATCATCAACAGGGTGAACGCACAATCACCATGTCTGCGCACAAAGACCGACATCCAGAACAGGTGGTATGACGTGCGCAGGAGGGTCCGTGAGCTGCTCAAGAAAGACTACCTCATCAGCCAATACACCGGCAGTGGCCCTCCTGCCAAGCCAGTATACCTCAGGCCCTGGGAGGAGAAGGTGCGGGCCATCCTTCCGCCAGTGAGCGTATATGGACTAGAGAACATCCCAGAGCCTGGTGAGTACACAACAAATGTACACAATATACTGCCACAAAACACACACACATCACTGTCAAGGGAGAGTCAAACCATGCACTCATAACAATCACACAGCAACCAGAACAGAATCATCCCAAAATGTGTATGTCAGTCAGAGAAACACAACACATGCCATCAAAAAAGTCACATCCAACTGTGCCAACACATGTACAAACACAACCACAACTACAGCTAGGCAGTGGCACAAATAGAACTAACAAACACATCCACACATGTAGCCACCACAACAACACCAACACACAGTGAAGACCACTCAAAGGAAGGAATTCTGTGTATGCTGGCCAAGTCAGTGTAGCCAATAGCATCATGGGAGTCGCAGTCACACATATTGCCCGCCCCAAAACTGTCCCATCAACACCACCATGAACCATGCGCACATCACAGGGAGTGGAGAAGGACTCACAAGATGGCTGACACTGGCTACTGCTGTGGGGAGCACAAGGCCCTGCTGCCAACTGTGCACCAATAAACAGCAGGACACCACTGACTGACATCCTGAGAGACAACTTCCACTCCCTGCAATGCAAGCACGTTCCATGGTGGGATAACTGACTGGCTGGCTGGGTGGGTGGGAAGGAGGTCTGGCTGTCAACCAAACACAAGCAATGCAGACCATGTTCACACCCCAGAGAATACATAGAAATGCCCAAATAATGCAGGACAATGTGCCACACCAATATCAACCCCTGACTGTGACGACTTAGGACAATGCAATGTACAGGCCCGCACCCAGAGGCACAGTCACAACTGTCAGGTGTGTCAACCACTGATGCCTGCAGAAACATGACATACATTGTTTGTGTCTCCCAAAAACAGGTGATGATGGGGACACAGCAGCAGACGCTGAGGAGTCCCAGTCCCAGGCTCAAGAGGATGCCGAGCTCACTGGCGTCGTACAGCCTCTGTCCTCCTCGGACGATGAACAACCTGGCACATCCGGTGCAAGTCAACATGCTGCACCAGCAGGACCACCAGCTGCAGCACCAGCAGGTCCACCAGCTGCACCCCCTGCACCCACCCCTCCAACGACTGTCACCACGAATACCATCCCTGCCGACATGGACAGAATAAGGAGCAACACCAGCGCAGTGACCCTGGACCAACCTGGGGCCATGGACACCACCACCACCACCAACCCCCAAGGTGGACCAGGGTTATCTGTGCGTGCAACTGCACACACTGCACATGTCAGCAGGGGTGGTGGGAGGGGTGGGAGACAGAAGTCGCTGCTTGCAGACGTTGCTGGTGTGCATGAAGACCCACAACTGGTACGCATAGCTGATGCGTACCAGTCCAGCACCGGAGAGCTCAGCCAGGTAGTGGGGCTCCTCAGAGACATCAAACAGCAGCAGGCTGCCCATCATGCCCGCTTGGACTCCCACATGTCCCACGTGGAGTCACACATGTCACGTGTGGACTCACACATGTCCCGCGTGGAGTCCAAGTGGGATGTACTACATGAGATGACGGCGGTGCACAGGGACATTTTACAATGCCTCCGCCAGATGAACAGCAACCAGTCCACACCTCCCTGTGTGCCAACAACATCTGGTACCGAACAAACTGCAACTGCCACAGGGAGGGAGGAGGACTCTGGCGGAGAGTCCCCTGCACCGCAGCAGCCTGCACTTGAGGGCCCCCCCCAAGAAGAGGGGTCGTCCGAGGAGGGGAAAGTGAGAGGCTGATGGCCAAGCGCAACTCCCAGGAAGCCTGAACCTGTTCTGGATTTTCGCCTTTGTGCACAGACTGTTCACCCTGTTGACGGCAACACTACTCCCACACATTGCATGGGGAGTACAAGTTGGAACAATGTGTCAGACAACTGTGGCCCCGATACTGGGGATCCTGTCTACCTGGACTTTCAATTCACCTAGGAACTTGGGATTGCAAGAATCATGTACAGCACAACCCATCCAATGCACTATTAACACAAATGTATCACAATAAACACACTAATACACCATACTTGCCTCTGTCGTGATTCCAACGTGGGTGCTGTTATGGGGATGATGAACTGCAAAATTACACTGTGTATGCGAACTGCAACAGCAAGGACAACACAGGCATGTGAGTACAGGCAACGTGACACATATGAGGGAGACACACCACCAGGGCTACACAACACATACACACCTAGGCCATCTGACTCATTGCCTACACTGATGTTGCCAGGGAAGACGGTGCAATGCACAGACACCACACCCATTCCCAGTTGTAGTCAAGTAGCCCACAGGTGCAGTAAGCAAATGGCAGTCAAATGTGTGACCACAGACAACGCACATCACTAAGTGAAGCACAGGTTTATTACACAGTAGCAACATGCCGTAACCACTACAGATGCAAGGTAACCCCACCTGGTAGCGGGCACACAGTCAACAACTGTAGACGGAAGGAAGTCCATGGGTGTGGCGCACATCACCTGTAGGGACACAACAGCTACCAGCCTGGATGTGCAATCACGTCGTCGGTGGACACAGTTGACCAAACGAATCTGAAAGTACCCTGTGAAGGACAGAAATGACACACAGTCAAAAGCAATGCAGTACAGGACAGAACAGCAAAACTCATGCACAATACATGTTACAAGATACCCACCCAGAACCAAGTTAGCATGTCAACACTGTTGGGGAGTACAGCCCACCTGTCACCACACATCGCAACACACATCCAGTCAAGTAGCCCATGGACACACTCCAACAGCGCCAGAGCCCCACCCACACATCATGCCAACTCACATCATTCACATGACACCTCAGGATACTCACATTCAGCTAAAGAAGTTGGTGATGAGCTGTGTGCGGACATCACCATCACCATCATCATCATCATCATCATCGTCACTGGCATCGTGGTCCAGGCCAGGATCCTCCACAGGTGGCGGATGTTGGTCATCGTCATCCTGGATGAGAGGCAACTCCTTCCGCACTGCCAGGTTGTGTAGCATGCAGCAGACGATGATAATCTTGCACACTTTCGCAGGGGCATATGGGAGGGACCCTCCGGTCTTGTCCAGGCAGCGGAAGCGGCTCTTCAGGAGACCAAAGGTCCGCTCAATCACTCTCCTGGTCCGACCATGTGCCTCATTGTAGCGCATCTGGGCAGGTGTCACAGGGTTCCTGAGGGGTGTCAGCAACCACGGCATGTTGGGGTATCCCGAGTCACCTACGGACAGACAAGTGCACATCAGCTGACTTGGAAAGGTGGGCGGAATACTACAGATCAGATCACACACAATGGCACAAAGTCAGTACACACCGACAAGCCAGGCACGCTGGTTCTCCATCTGTGCCATCATCCTGGGGATGCGACTACTCCTCATCACAAAGGCATCGTGTGCTGAACCAGGGAAACGGGCACACACGTGTGTGATGGTCATGTCTGCAAGACACACCACCAGTGCATTGACCGAGTGGTAGTGCTTGCGGTTCCTGTAGGCCTGCTCCTGGGCCTGTGGTGGTACCAAAGCCACATGTGTCCCATCAATGGAGCCAATGACATGCGGCATCCTCCCCAGGGCATAAAAGTCACTCTTCACGTCAGTGAGTCGTCGCAGTCTAGGGAAATAGATGTACCGGTTCAGGAAGAGCAACATTGCCGCCAAAACATCGCGGAGCACACGGCTGAACATGGTCTGTGACATCCCACCAGCAGACGCCACAGTATGTAGGAAGGTACCGGTGGCAAAGAAGTGTAGGGCTGCCATCACCTTCACCTTGGGGGTCAGCGCTGTAGGATACGGCCGGCCAGGCTGCAAATGTGGGGACAACTGCACTGCCAAATCCTCAATCAGCTGCCTGGTGAAGCGGTACCGTCGGATGCTGTCCCGTTCCACCATCGTTGCCAGGTCTGGGAATGGCCGATGGACAGCAGGAGCCCTGCAGTGCAGAGGAGAAGTAAGCAAGATCGTCAGTCACCCCACATATGCGGCATTGAACACACTCAAGATCCCAACATACATCATCATGAGGCACAACTACATGAAGTGTGCAGTACCGGAACGACATGTATGGTACATACATGGCCAACATCTGTCAACACGGTCCTACAGGTGGCATCAATTTGTCCCAGGTTGGCCCATTGGATATCATGATGCCGTGTCACAGTCACCCCCCACAGTGACATGTGAGGACAGATGTGCCCCAGGCACCACAGCTCAACGACAGGCACATTCCCAGGGACCCTGTAATGCCACATGGACACTGGCATCACCTGGAGTATCATGTGTACACCACAGCAAAACAAACATGACCCCCACAGGTAGTGGCCACACTTGCCATGGCAGGACAGACATGGACGTCTGTGACACACACGCACAACATCAGAGTCCATGCACACACAACGTGGATGTGGAGACTGTCTCCCATTGTGCACATGAAATCAGAGACATTGTAAACACTACATGCACAAAGACTGTGGAGGGCCATCACTATTGTGCCACTGGGACACCCTGGCTCAAACATACCGTCCCACATGGGACTCACGGGGTATGTGCATTGACATACACAAACACCACTGTGAAATGTGACCATGACACATGCACAGATATGAACAGTTGCACATCACAGTGGTCACGTACACGTAACACCCAGGATCCTGTCCCCATGAACACGTGCACAGCCTGGGGGTGGCTGCCCACAGGTGACACCCACAGGACAACATGTACACCAACATACACACAATAGGAAATGCAGCCTTACATGCCTTATGATAAGGTTTGGACAGGCTGTCGTGATGTAGGTGTGCCCCTCACTCCCTGGGAGCTATCTGTGGCTGGCATATGTCCATCTGAGACAGGCATGCTGACCTATGCCAGTCACATGTACAGTGATGCGTTGAACCGCAATGGACCGATCGGTGCCTCCGGCCGGCCCATTGCCTTCAATGTGTGCGGGTACACGTTGTACCCCTGTGCGCGTTGTACCGCAATGGACCGATCGGTGCCTCCGGCCGGCCCATTGCCTTCAATGTGTGCGGGTACGCGTTGTACCCCTGTACGCGTTGTACCGCAATGGACCGATCGGTGCCTCCGGCCGGCCCATTGCCTTCAATGTGTGCGGGTACGCGTTGTACCCCTGTGCGCGTTGTACCGCAATGGACCGATCGGTGCCTCCGGCCGGCCCATTGCCTTCAATGTGTGCGGGTACGCGTTGTACCCTGTGCGCGTTAGTACCGCAATGGACCGATCGGTGCCTCCGGCCGGCCCATTGCCTTCAATGTGTGCGGGTACGCGTTGTACCCCTGTGCGCGTTGTACCGCAATGGACCGATCGGTGCCTCCGGCCGGCCCATTGCCTTCAATGTGTGCGGGTACGCGTTGTACCCCTGTGCGCGTTGTACCGCAATGGACCGATCGGTGCCTCCGGCCGGCCCATTGCCTTCAATGTGTGCGGGTACGCGTTGTACCCCTGTGCGCGTTGTACCGCAATGGACCGATCGGTGCCTCCGGCCGGCCCATTGCCTTCAATGTGTGCGGGTACGCGTTGTACCCCTGTGCGCGTTGTACCGCAATGGACCGATCGGTGCCTCCGGCCGGCCCATTGCCTTCAATGTGTGCGGGTACGCGTTGTACCCCTGTGCGCGTTGTACCGCAATGGACCGATCGGTGCCTCCGGCCGGCCCATTGCCTTCAATGTGTGCGGGTACGCGTTGTACCCCTGTACGCGTTGTACCGCAATGGACCGATCGGTGCGCACCCATTGACAATGGGCTTGCCTGGCAACGGACGCGTTTTCGAATTTCGAACGAGTCGGTTGCTGGGAATTCAGTTGGTCACCCACAACAATGTTGCAAAATCATGTATGTCATGAAGTTGAAGTTTTGAAGGATGCTGTGGGCGTGTTTTGGTGCTGCTATTCCATGGATTGGCCAGATTCAGAAGATGCAAACGACTTGGACCTATCACTTTGGACACAAGGGACAGGATCTGCCTCTCCAGCACATATATATTGCTGGCTGTTCCCCTGAGAGCCCACTTGCCTGCACTACATGCTCCAGGACGACATCTGCCACTGCACTGCTGCTGTCTCTGCCCCTCTGGACCCTGCAATGGCACGTACTGTGGAGAGAGCCCCAGCCTTCAGCCTTGAGGAGAACCAGGCCCTGCTGGACAGCCTACTTCCACAGTACAGCAAGCTGTATGGGACACCAGGGGAGCAGGTGAGTGTCCTGTGCACTGCCTTTCTGAATGTGCATTTTGTCTGACTAGCAAGGCTGAGAGTCAGCACACCACTGGCTAGCAGGCTCACTGAGTAGTTGTCACCCCCCATAGTGTGTAGTGACTTGCACTGGACAGGTATGGTGCAGTGACAGTGCTTCTGATCAGGGTTGTACTCCCCATGCAATGATACCATGTAGTGACTTCTGGAAAACTGTCCATGGGCAGCCGTGCACTGCCTGTGTACACCATGTGCCCCTGTGATTGCGACATGTATATGCAGCTGTGTCATGCACGGATATGTTGCATGTGTAGTAATGGCCTTATCACTTTGTCATCCTGACAGGCTTCTGCCCATCGGAAGCATGAGATATGGAAGGACATCGTCCGGGCTGTCCGGTCCGTGGGGGTCTACAAGCGCCGGATCCGCAACTGCCAAAAGAGGTGGCAGGACCTTCGGGGCTGGACCCGGAGGATTGCACGGGTCCAGCTGAAGCTGTCGCCTCCTCGCAGGAGGGGCGGAACACGGACCCTGACCCCCACATGCTCAGGATCCTGGCGGTGGTCTTTCCAGACCTGGATGGGCAGCTGAAGGCCAGAGAGCAGCAAGGAGGGGGTGAGTCAAAGACTGCACTGTGTACTCTGTCTAACATGCTATGTGCCCTCCTCGGGCCTGGTTAAACTGCCACAGTACAGCAGTCATGTTGTCCAGGAGCCATGTCCCTCTATTGTGCACTGCCCACTCCTCATCTGATACCCAGGTGTGGCCCTTACATGCAGGGAATTCTGTCACTTAGGACTGTGTCCTTGCAGTTTGCTTGACTCAAGGTGGGAGACAGCATCTGTTTCCCTGACTCTGTGGTGGGCATCATGGGTGGGTCCATTGCTTACACAATGCCTGTATTCTGACATGTATTCAGCGTGTTACTTTGATCTGTGGTCCAATTGCTGAGCTGATCCACCACATGTGGCTGGGGTATCTGGCACACACCCATGCTGCGGGTGGGAACAATGTTTGGGCCCCAGGAGTATGTATATGACGTGTGTCACACATACTTAGCCAGCTGCCTACAGTCCAGGGCTCATCCCTCATTCATGTGGGGCTGGACAGTCATGCCTACTCCAGGCCATACAATACACTCTGTACTCCCACTCCCGTGTATCAGCGGACACATTGTGCGCAGTGATTTGACCCCTCAGGTGTCTGCCTCTGTGTCAGTGTGCTGTGGATTAGTCGCCAGGACTGCTGTGGAGTTTCTTGGTAGGGGCTCAGCATGCCACTGGAGATGTGACCATAGGAGACGATACTTGTGTGACACATAGGTGTCTGATCAGCTGCCCATGCAGAATGGGGCATGTAAATGTGAAGTTCAGGCAGCTGTTCCACATGCACAGCAGAGTGTGAGGGGCTCAGGTTCAGAGGGTAGTGTCACAGGTCTACCATATGTCCAATAGGTATGACCTGGACAGATGAGGGTTAAGAGGATGTGTTGTGGGGGGATGTACATGTGCACTTGTGCAGCTCCAGGACTTGCATTCCCCATGACCTACTATTGTGACACAGTGCAGAGTGTTGTTGTCTGGCTGCAAAGTCATACATCACTGAGACAGTGATGTATGACTTTGCAGTCATGCCTCCGCCATGGCATGTGTCTACTGATTGGTGAGCCTGCAGGGGAGTGACATGTGCTACATGCACACCATAGTGGCGCTGGCTATCAGGACATGGGTGCATCATGGTGTCTGTCGCTGGTATGCATCACATGCATTTCCTATTTGACTCTGGGCATCCCTTTCATCCGGAAACCTGTACTGACTCAGTGGCAAGAGCTGTGATGTGTCCACACCGTGTCCTCTGCACTGTCCAACTACTGTGTACTTGGTGCATGTGTCAACACTGGGGTGTTGCAATCCAACAGACACCAGACAGATGGGTGCAAGGCCATGTGGGATGTGAGTGCCATGCTTGGCATCAGACTGACAATTGACTTCGCCTGTTCAATTAGGGCACTTTTAGCAATGTACAACTGATGATGCCAGGGCTTGCTCTGTGATGTGCTGTGCTCACAGTGGTGTGTGCGTTATGTGCAGGTGACTGATGTCTGTCTGTATCCCCATTGTTTGCAGATACATCCACGGCCACGGAAGGGGACAGCTCCACGGACCAGGAGGAGCCAGAGAGCCAGACTGGGTCAGCAGCCGAGGAGTGGTCGGAGGGACCCAGTGGCACGGAGGGCGAGGGGAGCCACACCGAGGAGTCCTCAGCAGCATCCACCTCAGCTGAGGACCAGAGCAACTCGGAGGATGACTCCCTTGTGGAGGCGGGTGTCAGCAGCCACCACACCACAGCTAGTGTTGCTGTCCCCGCCACCACCAGCACCACCACCGCCCTCCCATCGGCTCCCATTCCCCAGGTCCGTGGAGGCTCCCATGTCCGGGAGCGTGTTTCCTTTGGGCCAGGCACCGCACCCCCTGCCCCTGTGTCCCCTGCTGCCCTGAGTGAGGAGTCTGTGTACCTCCTTCGCCAGCTCCATGTAGGGCAGACAGCCATGCTGAGTGTCCTCCATGCGCACACCGCGCTGTTGACTCAGCTGGTGTCGTTCATGGAGGGCATCTCATCGGGCATGTCTGACCTACAGAGGGGCAATAGGTCCATGGACTCCTCCCTGACGGCAGCAGTGTCCCTCCTCAAATGGTCCCTCACCCCTCCTGCCTCTGCTCCATCCACACTCCCCAGCACCTTACCCGTCCCAAGCACACACACACCGGCACAGGCACACACCAGCACACACACATCCAGCACACTGACACACACGCCAATGACAAAACGCACACGCACGCACATTCAGGGGACTGAAGCCAGACTCACAGGGGATGGGGCCCTGGAACACACACACGCATCCACATGCACTGCGCAGTCCTCAGTTCCCTCTCCCTCCAAAGCACCCTCCCTTGCCTCACCTGCAACCCCAAAGTCACAGCAGCTCTTCCTCTGTGACCTCGGCCTCTTCCCCACCGATGAAGCTGCTCCAGCATCCCGGGGGAAGAGGAAGCCCACTCACACGGAGCAGAGTGCCCCTCGCCCCCGGACACCCTCCCCCAGGCGCAGACGGACTGAGGCCCCCACCCGCAAGTCCCCCCGGAGTGGTAAGAGCAAGACCCCGCCACCGCCCTGCAGCTCAGGCACAAGGTCTCCGTCCTCCATCCCTCAGGCCCCCACTGCACAGGTGCCCCCACCACACCCTACCCCAGGTTCCCCCACCCACAGATATACCATCCCCAAGAGGATCAGGCCTTCTCCCCCTGCCACTTGCTCTCCCAGCACCACACCCCCGCTGCGCTTGTCTGTGCCACTGATGTGGTGAGGGTGTCCTCCCCCTCTGTCCAACCCACCTTGCCTGTTCCCCATTCTCCTCCCCTGGAGGTAGGCACTGCAGTGGAGTCCACTACCGCCCTGTCTGACTTGGGCACTGCAGTGGCGGACCTGTCCACCCCATCTGCAGGGTCCACTGCAGTTGTGCCGGCACCCACGACATCTGAGTCATGCCCCCCAGTTGTGCCGGCACACACCATGTCAGACACCTCCACTGCAGTTGTCAGTGGCTCTCCAGCACCCACCACCCCTTCCCTGACTCCCCCTGGTGAGCCCTGATCCTGTCCCTGCGGTGCCTGGCCTGCCCCCCGGTTGCCCCTCCTAGTGGATTGTCCCTGGTTTTGTGCAGGCATGCGTAGGGTGACATCTGCCAGTGTCACCCTGTTTGAACTTTGACAATGGACTGGCCATTGGCCTTTGCTCTATTTTTTCTGGACGTCGTTATCAAACAACACATATGCTGAATAAAGCAACTTTCTTTTCTCTAGTGCTCATGCTTCAGATGTACATGTTGTTGGTGCTGCTAACCATGCCCTTGCTGCAGTGATGGTGATATCTGGTCTCATGATTATGAAGTGTTACTGTGCAGGAACCCATGTGGTCCAGGGGGAATGTGTCCTATCATGTGGTGTATCCATGTCATCAATAGCAGCATCTGAGGGTGTCATGTGTTCAGTATTTGGCAATGGGTTTCCTACTTACATTGGCAATTTCATATCTGTGGCTTCCACCCCTGCACATCTGTTGTGCCTGCCATCGTTGCATTTGTCTACTTCCCTGACCGTGTTGCCATCTCCAGTGGACATGCAGGTTTGGGCATCAATGGGGAAGGACTCATCCGTGTAGTCAGTGCAACATTGCTATACAAGTGTGTTGGATCTGTGCTGATGATTCCGTTGGCACATGCATGACCAGGCTGATGTGATGGGAGCCCTCATTTGGTGCTAATTGTTGATTGTGTGACCAAGTGCTCAGCTGACATGATGGGGCCCTACTGAGGCAACATATGGCACAGCTTTCCTCACACAGGAGTGGAGTCCCCTCATGGCAGTGTGTACACGTGTGACATTGCCTGCGCCCAAGGTGTGTGTTGTATGTGCATGTCTGTGTGTTCACTTCCATTCATCTGCGCATGCTGTGATCCCTAGTGTTGTACCTGTTTGTGATGCTTGCTGACTTGAGCTATGTTCCCCCAAAGTCTTCTCCCTGTGTTCTCTGTGATGTGGGTGCATGGCACATTACTGGTCATCAGGGTGTCACCCATAGGTGTGTTTTCGGTCAGGGCTGAGTTTGTGTGCAGACGCAGATGGGTCACAGTCAGGTTTCCCCTTGGCACTTGTTGTTTGCCCCTGTCATGTGATTTCCAGTTTGTGTTATCTTTCAGTGATTGTGACACGTTGTGTGTGTGACTGCTGGCACTCCTCAGGGTCCGGGCTGCAATGTTGGTTGTTGTCTATGTGTGTTCTTTGTGGGTGACCTTGGCTTCTTCATTGGTGTGTGACTGTGGCTGGGATCCCATTGGTCGGTGTGGTATCGCCGTCATGTCCATGTACAGTGTAGTGTGCAGTGTGTCAGACATTCAGGAGTCTTGTTGAGTGGCCATGTGTGATGTGTTTCTGCACCTTGGTTCCCACCCACCACCCTGGAATAGTCATGGGTGCATGTGCAATGTCACCAGTGCATGTGTACTTCACTGCTGCACATTGTCAGAGGTCGAGGGGTGTGGTCTTGAGTGTGTGCAGATGGGAGTTGTTGCCCAGCTAGTCCCCTGCCTCCATGTTGGCCTTGGCTTACTGGCCATGCTGATTGATTTGTGCTTGTGTAGGTGTGATGGTAGTTTGTTGCTCAGGACACCTGACTGTGGTTCACAGTGTGAACGACATTTAGCTTTGTCATCACAGTGGTATTTTTATTCAGCCCAGGGTCACCACATTGTGGGGGCCCTGGGGGTGGTGCTGTGGTGTGTCTGTGTCTTGCTGTGTCAGTTGTTGTTCCTACGTGCCTGTGTGACATGTGTGTTTTGTGCTCCCTCTCATCTGACAATGCCTGCTTGCCCACATAGGGGATTTGGATCCATGAGTTACCTTAGTGTGGCAGTGTATGCACATCTGTATGATTGGTATTCAGCTCTCCTCATGTGTTGTGTGGTTGCCTGGGGACACTGGCACCCCCACCCCTCACCTGCTGTGTATGATGACAGTGTTGGTCTGCCTGTTTGTGTTTGTGCATCTGCACCACTGCATTGGCATATCTTGGGTGTGCCATTGGCTGTATGTTGTTTGGTGTGTTTCCCCTGCTGTCCCTGGGACTCCTAGGTCATCGGTCAGCACAGTGATCATGGTTTGTGTGTCCCATTGCTGCCATGGTATGGTATCTGTTCACCTCACATCTGCTGTCTCCACAGGATATCTGCATTTGTGTGCCCATTGGTGCAAATATGTGGTTCTGCATTCTGATGGTCACTTCTGTCATTGTGTCATTGATGACTGTTGACGGTCTCAGCCCCCATGGGTGTTGTTTGTCTGCACATGGCCAAAGGAATGTTTCATTTGCCCTGCAGTATTTGGCTCCCCCAATTTATGTTGCAATGGGACACATACACTACTTTGCCACAGATGAGTTTTTGGTTCTGTGACCAGGAATGATCCATGCAGTTTGGCAGTTGCAGCTCTTTCTTTGTCAACAATTACCTTTTGGTCACTGTGATGATGAGGGTGTAGACCCCATTGCCACAATGGTCAAAATGTGCTTCAGCTATGGACCCCACACTTGCCTTTTGGTCACTGTGATGATGGGGGTTTAGACCCCATTGCCACAATGGTCAAAATGTGCTTCAGCTATGGACCCCACACTTGCCTTTTGGTCACTGTGATGATGGGGGTTTAGACCCCATTGCCACAATGGTCAAAATGTGCTTCGACTATGGACCCCACACTTACCTTTTGGTCACTGTGATGATGGGGTTTTAGGCCCCATTGCCACAATGGTCAAAATGTGCTTCAGCTATGGACCCCACACTTGCCTTTTGGTCACTGTGATGATGGGGGTTTAGACCCCATTGCCACAATGGTCAAAAAGTGCTTCAGCTATGGACCCCACACTTGCCTTTTGGTCACTGTGATGATGGGGGTTTAGACCCCATTGCCACAATGGTCAAAATGTGCTTCGGCTATGGACCCCACACTTACCTTTTGGTCACTGTGATGATGGGGGTTTAGGCCCCATTGCCACAATGGTCATGGGCTGCTTGCATTGTGGGTGCCACACACATATATGTGTGGCACATGTGCTAGGGGGTCACATTGTATGTTCAAAGTCATGTTCGGTGTTGTAGGCATTTGACACAGCCTACACACGCTTGTCATGGTGGTGGGGGGATGTCTTAATCTTGCATTCCCTAGGTTGTGGTGTGCTTGTTGTGTCATGCATTGTCCATCCTATGAGTGGGGGTGGTAGTAGTGGTAGGCATCCAGCCCCCCTGGCTAAGGGTGGTAGTAGTGGTAGGCATCCAGCCCCCCTGGCTAAGGGTGGTAGTAGTGGTAGGCATCCTGCCCCCCCTGGGTGAGGGTGGTAGTAGTGGTGGGCATCCTGCCCCCCTGGCTAAGGGTGGTAGTAGTGGTAGGCATCCAGCCCCCCTGGCTAAGGGTGGTGGTAGTAGTGGTGGGCATCCTGCCCCCTGGCTAAGGGTGGTAGTAGTGGTAGGCATCCTGCCCCCCTGGGTGAGGGTGGTAGTAGTGGTGGGCATCCTGCCCCCCTGGCTAAGGGTGGTAGTAGTGGTAGGCATCCATCCCCCCTGGCTAAGGGTGGTAGTAGTGGTAGGCATCCAGCCCCCCCTGGCTAAGGGTGGTAGTAGTGGTAGGCATCCAGCCCCCCCTGGCTAAGGGTGGTAGTAGTGGTGGGCATCCTGCCCCCCTGGCTAAGGGTGGTAGTAGTGGTAGGCATCCTGCCCCCCCTGGGTGAGGGTGGTAGTGGTGGTGGGCATCCTGCCCCCCTGGGTGAGGGTGGTAGTAGTGGTAGGCATCCTGCCACCCCTGGGTGAGGGTGGTTGTGGTGGTGGGCATCATGCCACCCCTGGCTAAGGGTGGTAGTAGTGGTAGGCATCCAGCCCCCCTGGCTAAGGGTGGTAGTAGTGGTGGGCATCCTGCCCCCTGGCTAAGGGTGGTAGTAGTGGTAGGCATCCTGCCCCCCTGGGTGAGGGTGGTAGTAGTGGTGGGCATCCTGCCCCCCTGGCTAAGGGTGGTAGTAGTGGTAGGCATCCAGCCCCCTGGCTAAGGGTGGTAGTAGTGGTAGGCATCCAGCCCCCCTGGCTAAGGGTGGTAGTAGTGGTGGGCATCCTGCCCCCTGGCTAAGGGTGGTAGTAGTGGTAGGCATCCTGCCCCCCTGGGTGAGGGTGGTAGTAGTGGTGGGCATCCTGCCCCCCTGGCTAAGGGTGGTAGTAGTGGTAGGCATCCAGCCCCCCTGGCTAAGGGTGGTAGTAGTGGTAGGCATCCAGCCCCCCTGGCTAAGGGTGGTAGTAGTGGTGGGCATCCTGCCCCCTGGCTAAGGGTGGTAGTAGTGGTAGGCATCCAGCCCCCCTGGCTAAGGGTGGTAGTAGTGGTGGGCATCCTGCCCCCCTGGCTAAGGGTGGTAGTAGTGGTAGGCATCCAGCCCCCCTGGCTGAGGGTGGTAGTAGTGGTAGGCATCCTGCCCCCCTGGGTGAGGGTGGTAGTAGTGGTGGGCATCCTGCCCCCCTGGGTGAGGGTGGTAGTAGTGGTAGGCATCCTGCCCCCCTGGGTGAGGGTGGTAGTAGTGGTGGGCATCCTGCCCCCTGGGTAAGGGTGGTAGTAGTGGTAGGCATCCAGCCCCCCTGGCTAAGGGTGGTAGTAGTGGTGGGCATCCTGCCCCCTGGCTAAGGGTGGTAGTAGTGGTAGGCATCCAGCCCCCCTGGCTAAGGGTGGTAGTAGTGGTAGGCATCCTGCCACCCCTGGGTGAGGGTGGTAGTAGTGGTGGGCATCCTGCCCCCTGGGTGAGGGTGGTAGTAGTGGTAGGCATCCTGCCCCCCTGGGTGAGGGTGGTAGTAGTGGTGGGCATCCTGCCCCCTGGGTGAGGGTGGTAGTAGTGGTAGGCATCCAGCCCCCCTGGCTAAGGGTGGTAGTAGTGGTAGGCATCCAGCCCCCCTGGCTAAGGGTGGTAGTAGTGGTAGGCATCCTGCCCCCCTGGGTGAGGGTGGTAGTAGTGGTGGGCATCCTGCCCCCTGGCTAAGGGTGGTAGTAGTGGTAGGCATCCAGCCCCCCTGGCTAAGGGTGGTAGTAGTGGTGGGCATCCTGCCCCCTGGCTAAGGGTGGTAGTAGTGGTAGGCATCCAGCCCCCCTGGGTTGGGGTGGTGGTGCGCATTCAGGCCCCTGTGTGCATATGTGGCATTGGTGATGGGCATCCCGCCCCTATGGTGCTGCTGTTGCTGGTGTAAGTATATTCAGAATCCCCGTGTATGTGTGTGATGTGTCGTGTACGTGTTGTATGTGTTTTGTGGTTGGTGTCTGGCTTACCTTCTGCGCCGTACGCGTCCGTGCCTGTTCCGGTAGTAGATGTAGAATATTGGTATGATCGGGACGAAGGGATTCATGGTTGGTTCGTGTCGTTCGTCCTTCTCGTTGCTTCGCGTCGTCCTCGTCGCTTCGCTTCGTCCTCGTCGCTTCGCGTCGTCCTCGTCGGTGCCGTGTTCGTCTCGTAGCCGTGGATCGTGTTGTGGCGCGATTCGGAGCTTATGTGCGCCTCTCCCGGATGCTTTGACGTGCTGTGCGTAGCGACGGGTTCGGCGCGTACGGGAAGCGCATCGTACTTGTCCGGCCGGACGGGGCTGCATTTTTCCTTCCGTGCGACTCGATTCGGCGTTTCCGGATTCGCCTCGGTCGGAGAACAGGACCTGGTTTGGGTGAGTACGGCTCGGCCGGAATTTTTGCTGTTGTGCGCATCGTACTTGCTCGTTCGGTGTGCTGTACGGATCGGTCGGGAAACAGGCTTTCGCATGGCTTTTTTCCCGGCCGAATAGTATTGGGTGCGCCTCCGACCGAGATCGGAATCGGCCCCTTAGTGTTAGGTTCAGGAACAAAACCTACCTCCCACCATTTGCTATAATAGTCAACAACCACAACTGCCAACTTCAAATTGTGTGGAAGAACCCTAAACGGACCAATGAAATCTATGGCAAGTTTTGACCATGGACTATCTGGTAGTTGAACTGAATGTAATGGCAGCGTCTCAGTTTTAAGTGACTTATCACTAGTAGAACATATAACACACTCTCTAACTGCTTGAGTGATAGCACCATCCATACCCGGGCACCAAAACGTTGATCGTATTTCCCTCTTGGTGATAGTCTGACCCAGGGCCGTAGCCACGGGGGGGGGCATTTGAGGACCGGGCCAGCCCATATTAATCTTTGGCCCCCCCAAATGTAGGAGGCAGGTGCCACAATATTTATGAAGAACTTCGTTTAAAATCACTTTATCTTAACAAACTACATTCACATGAATGCATACAGTCTAACTGGAAAAAACGCTGCTGTTCAGAAGATGAATTAGCAATAAAATGCATTCTTTTATCTTGATACATTGACTGCATGTTCAAAGTCAGAGGTTAAATGTCATGCTATGTCCTCTGACAAATTGACACTTACTCTTAATGTGAAAATATTTTCTTTTCTTTCTCTGACTGCAAAGTGAGAGGGTTTTGCAATGTGACCTATGTGACAATCTCACTAGGGTCAGGCAGGGCAACCGGAATTATGGGGCAGGAGAGGCCCAAATTATAATTATACAGCAAGGTTGAATAAATTATGTGGCAAGCAAAAACACAAATTATGCAGCACATTTTGTGATAGTAATTCATTATTTTGCCGTTTTTACACCTTAGCGATGCCTGGGCAAAGGTTTCACTTCATTAGGACCAGTTCCACATCCAAATACAGCTATCAGCAACTGAAAGGGGACCGTTCAACCTTTGCGAAGGACCTTCCTCTGCGCAGCAGCACATGATGTAGTGTTTTAGTAACGTTGGATCTTTTTGAGCTAGAAACAATTGTTTTTAATCTGCAAATTATGTCGCAGATGGTGGATTATGTGGCAAATGCAGCAAATTCATAATCATTTTTGAAAACTACATGACTGCAGAATGCCATAATTTCAGTGGTCCTGCATGCAAGAAGTGCGAAAAGAAAGACTGCAGGATGTCAATTTGTTTTTAATACACAAAAAATGTAAATACCTCAACATATATAAGCAATTATGAAAGCAGAAATGAAGGACATTTTGCTTCTAATTCTGAAGTGTGATGGAAACAAAGATTTTAATAGGATCAAAACGAATCTTGGTGATGCATACGTGATAAATATTGTATTATATTTATTTTATTGCAGCATTTATATAGCGCTTACAACCCCTATGTGTGGCAATGAAGTGCATACTTACGTGGGCAGCAACCTACGCCATATAGAGTGGTGTGTGGCTGGAAGGGTGTTGTTTTTGTTTTGTGATTCTATGTGGGAAGTGCTTCCATGTCATGCATGATGACAACGAAGTGCAATTATCGTGTTATGGAACGCAGCATGTAGCAGTGTGGTGGATGATGAGGTGTGAGAGGCACATGCACAGTTTATGGTTTTTAAGCATGTTGGCAGCTTTGAACAGCTGTGCAGGTACCTTTATGGTATTACCTATGATTATAGTCTGCTTAGATAGTTGGGTTGTCCAATCAGACATTTTGTGTGTAGATGTGGGCCTGACTGGCATGGCTGAAGGGAGAGAGAAGTGGAGAGATCTGCTGGGATGTACATTGTTATTGTCATTCCAAATCTGAGTGTCATTGTGAGATGTAAAGAAGCAGCCATAGTGTATTTATATTTGGAACCTGCAGTGCTGGGCTGGATTTAATCCTGATTGATCCACAGTGTGTGACAGATCTTTTCAGTCACTCCATGCCTTTTTATTTAGTGATAGCTGGTTTACTGGCTGCACTGTACTGGTGATGGTCAATCCTCATACAGATATGTCTTATGAGAATATAATATGTGTAAATTAGAGTTGGCAACTGACCGACCGCTGAGTGTGATGGTATTAGTATTAGTGTGGGCTAGAAATGATATATATGAAGTTACATAACTATATATTACAAAACAATAGATCAGCCCTCCTTAACTTACCTGACTATCAAAAGTAGATTGCTGGTTGGGTTGCTTCCAATCTGTGGTTAGTAAGTTAAAATTAAATTTGAGGGTGTGACTGTCTTTTCGGGTTTAAGTGCTGGAATGTGTGGATGTAGTTGTCTTGAAAACAGCCATGTTTTCAACTGTCTTATGAAGTATATATGCTTCTGGATGCTTCGAATGATGGCTGGTAGTTAGTTCCAGAGCTTTGAGGCTTTTACTGAAAAAGCAGTGCCTTCTACAGATTTCTTATGGTAAGGTGGTATGGTAATAAGTGGTGCAAGCCTCGAGTCCTTGAAATTAGTTTATAGGTGTAGCGGTCCTTTTCCTTGGAGACTCTGTGGACAATGAAAAGTGCCTCAAACATTGCCCTTCTTGCTTTAGGTAGCCAGTGGAGGGATTGTAAGACTAGAGTCTTGTGCTCTCCTGGGTTAGGGCAGAGAAGAAGTCTTGCAGCAGTATTTTGGATGAGTTGAATTTTGTATTTGATAAATGCAGGTGCGCCAATGTATAGACTGATGGCATAGTCAAGCTTGAATAGTACAAGTGTGAGTATAGCTTGCCTGCCTTCTGGGGACTCCATCCCCCATAATCCAATGCGCCAGGAGGCGCCAACGAGTGTTTCCGCGCCAGGAGGCGATTATTATTACCGTCGGTACCTTGCCTGCCTTATAAGGACTCCATCCCCCATAATCCGACGCGCCAGGAGGCGAAAACGTGTGTTTCCACGCCTGGAGGAGCTCATTATCAGAGTCAGGCTCCCGCAGCGTGGGAGCCCATTACCACCGGTACCTTGCCTGCCTTCTGGGGACTCCATCCCCCATAATCCGACGCGCCAGGAGGCGCCAACACGTGTTTCCGCGCCAGGAGGCGCTTATTAGCAGAGTCAGGCTCCTGCAGCGCGGGATCCCGTTACTGCCGGTACCTTGCCTGCCTTCTGGGGACTCCATTCCCCATAATCCGACGCGCCAGGAGGCGCCAACGAGTGTTTCCGCGCCAGGAGGCGATTATTAGCAGAGTCGGGCTCCCGCAGCGCGGGCGTGCCCGGGCCACTCCCGGGCAAAGCCCGGGCCAAGGGCAGGCCCGTCCACGCACGTCGGAGCCCGAAGGAGGCTGGGTTGGGCCCCCCGTAACGTTTGACCTTGGGGACTAAATGACTCGAGGAGATCAATATATCCAGAGCCTGTTTGCACTTGTTTTATTGTGATATCCAACAAGGTACCAATTTACTTCTCTTATTGTCACTTTTTAATTCTTATTGGGCTGCATCTGCTTCCGCTGACCTTCTGTTACTATATTCGCCCTGACCTTGATATCATTATATTCCTGGGGCAATGGGCAAACGCAAGGCTGGGGAGGCTGTTAAAAATGAAACCCAGGCTAAAAAAACTAGGAAATCTGGGAAGGATAGACCCGGTACGGCTCAACCAAACTTACAATCTCTGGCTGACATTGACTACCTCATTGAGGAAGTTAAACAACTCCTAAAAACTAGCGGGAATAAAGTGAAAGAGAAGAGTCATCGGCCAATAGTTCCCGCGATGTTCAGGAAAAAAACTGAAGTTTGTGAACAACCAGATCCGATTGCTAGCGGTGTTTGTGACTCACCAGAGCTTGTGGGAACCCCAAACGAAGCAACGCTTGATAGGACCAACTCGAGTGGACTAGGGGCGATTGAGAGTTCCGAATGCCCCTTGTTCCCCAAAATTAATATAGTTGCCAATATTCCATGTCAAAATCGATTTGAGTGGTGCAGTTGGCTGATGAAACCACGGGGCTACAATTGGCTGATGAAGCCACAGGGTTGCAGTCTACTGACGAAATCACGGGGCGTCAAGCTGAGACTAAAGACATAAACCAAGTTTTATGTGCCAACTCTGCATGTCCCACTTCTCAGGACTTGAATAGTCATCTTGGAAGGTTGGATAGCAAACTGGACCACCTTAAAAATTTAATTTTATTACTGTCCGAGCAAGTTCCCAGCTGCTAACTTCCAATCCATTGAGGAGACATTGTGACATAGATCGCCGATTGGACTTACAAGATCACCCACATCGTTCCCATTTTAATTCTATTTTTATGACAGAGGTCCCAAAGTTGAAACCTGGCTCCTATGAAGCCCCCGACGCTCTGATTAACAAAGCAATCCATTGGCTGAGAGTTGGGAGGAAATATCTCTCAGTGATCAGATCCGACATCGTGCTCGCTAAAAGGTATACATCGAGCTCATTAAACAATGACTATATACAAGTTGTCTTTTCTTCACACCATCTGGTCGAAAACTTAGTCAACTTTGAGTTACGCACTTGTAATTTGCACGGGAATCGAAATCTGGGAATACGGTTAAAGGCTTTTCCGCCGTCCCTTGGAAATTCATGGAACCCTGTTTCTGCCACAACGATCTTAGATGAAATTGACTGACTAAGGTTGTCTCCTAAAAGGGACTCTATGGTACAAATGGAGTCGAGCAAAACAGATACAACGTGTAGATTGCATGTAACCTCTAATGTTACAGGGTGCACTGATGTTGTTGCTCCATCTACTGTTGATCGAAATAAGCTTTTTGTCCATTGCGCTGGGGTGAAGCGATTAAGGCCTTAGCCAACAATCAGATGGGGATGGTTGATCTATGTATCTCAGCAGGGAGTCAGGACCACGCAGCCCCTTATGTTATAGGGTGCATTGTTGTCCTTGCTTTATCTCATACTGTCCCAGGTGAATTTTCAGATTATCGTGTGGGGGATGTGGCGATAAATTGTATGGTTGACCATCAGGTAGGGCTGGTAGATTTATCTCTCCCAACAGGGTCCCATGATTACATCGACTTACATCTGACTTCATTAACCTCAAATAACCTGGACAATAACTTTGCAGATAACAGGTGTAAGTATTATGTCACTAACAGTTTCCACCCCATAGAGAATCTTGCCCAAATGGAGATATTAGAAGGCACAATGGGAAATGAGCAGAGAGGGCAGAGCAACCCCCCTACTTTTTTAAAACTCTTATCCTGGAATATAGCTGGCTTGGGGCAAAAATTAGTTGACTGTGACTGGATGGCATATATAGATAAACAAGATATTTGCTTGCTCCAGGAAACGTGGGCGATAGAAAAAGTATTTATCGATGGGTTTACTTGTTAAAGTGTGGAGGCAAAACCGGCAGCCCACTTTGGGAGAGCTATAGGTGGGCTTATGATTTTAATTAAGATCGGTCATGTTAGCAGCTCTGAGCCGATAGTGATTGACAGTTTGGATCTAATGGGGGTTACTGTAACTTTTTCAACAGGACTCTGTTTGTCCATTTTTAATATTTATCTGAGGAGCCCAAGGGGCCCAGACAAATCTCCCACATTATCACTCCTTGAGGGTCTCATTGATAATTTGAAACCAAACACAAGAATTGTTGTGGCAGGTGATTTTAATACCACCTTTGAACCCTCGACTTACTTAAATGATATAACGAAGGAGGAAGATGAAGCTTGGGGTATTCCACCATTGTCAGGTGTCCCCAAGAAAAAGCTTTCAATTGTTGCTCTAGAACTAGTTTTTTTTACACTAAATAGGGGTCTTAGAGCATGTAATGGGCGTACTCCCTCTGATCCTACTAGGGCAGTTACATTTAAAAGAGGGATTGCACTAGTACGATTGATTATGTTTTAGTTGATATAAGACTGTGGCCACTCCTGGATGACATGAAAGTGGTGACGCGTCTGGATAGTGACCACAACTCTCTTGAAGTAACTTTAGTTGGTGATTCCTCGAATCAAGATAAAAACCATCAGACAACTGTTGTGCCTGCTCCTCAGGTAACAAACAACCGTTGTTATGTTTCTTGGCCGAATGTTATGTCTAACTACAAATTGTTTACACAGATCTATAAAATTTATGTAAAGCACCTTGAAATATATGATGGGTTGAGAGAGGATGCAATCCCTATTCTGGATATACATAATGGCCTATTTAAAGCACTACGGGAAATCTTTTATCAAACTGGTACTGTTAAGACTCTTATCCCCCCCAAGGTGGAGAATTGGTTCAACCAGGCCTGAAAAGTAACAAAGACAGCTTTGGGAAGGCTATAATAGAGGGGAATCGTGCCAAGATCAAGGGAGCAAGAACTACATATAAGTCTACCCTGATCAAAGCTAAGAAGGACTGGGAAAATAATTTATGGCAAGATATCCTGGAAGCCAGTAAAAATAATGACACTAGATTGTTTTGGCGCCTTGTTGCCCAAACTAAGACAGAAAAGCCTAATTTACACCATTATACTATTCCCCCGGATAGATGGGTGGCACATTTTACCGCCCTCTATGCTCCAGGCGACCCACCAGCTTTTAATGGCACCAGCACTTTTTATGAACCATCCGTACTAGATTCCATCACTCCCATTGTCTTTAGTCTGGAAGAAACAACTGGAGCAATTGACTCGCTGAAATCTGCAAAGGCACCCGGCCCGGACAAAATTCCCGGCGATGTACAAATCCGAACCCTCGATATGGTCCATATATTTAAATATGTTGTCAAATGCCATAGCAGCTGGGGGAAAGGTACCAGATTGCTGGCTTGGGGCAGAAATTATAGCAATACACAAAAAAGGTGATGTAGGGGAGCCATCAAATTATAGGCCTATCAGCCTCATTGATAATGCCCAAAAAAGTTTCTCAAAACAGATTTTAGTGAGACTTCTTGATTGGGTTAATACTAATGACATTTTATCCCCCCTTCAGGCAGGTTTTAGATTAAGAATCAGCACAACACATCAGATTTTTAGATTCATGGTTTTATATTGGAAATATGTTTTACTTCAGAAACAAAAATTATACGTGGCTTTTATCGACCGCAGAGCAGTATTCGATCTCATACCACGTTCTGCTCTCTGGCAAGCCTTGACAAGTATGGGGGTCCCAGTTAACCTAATACGCATAATAAATAAATTGCATGCGAATAACTATGCACAAGTTCGCTGGGGCCCCAACGGTGAGCTAACAGATCGCATTTCTATTGAGAGAGGAGTTTGCCAGGGCTGTGTTTTATTCTCCCTATACATTAATGATGTTGTGGATGTTTTAGATCACTGCAGAAATGACTCTCCAGTCTTGAATAATATGAAGATACCCATTTTACTTTTTGCTGACGATTCACTTCTTATATCTAAATCACCAATGGGTCTCCAAATTTTAATTGACACGTTTTAATATTTTTGTAATTCAAGAGGTTTAGAATTAAATATAAACAAAACCAAGTATATGGTGTTTGGGAATATAAAGAAGGGAAGTCACAGTATCGATGTAGGTGGTGAGGCTCTTGCGAGAGTACATAACTTTGATTACTTAGGCGTCAGACTCATGGATAACCTAAGCTGGACTTGTCAATTGGATAAATCTACACAAACGATTGAACACAGGTCTAATGCTATTTTAAGGTTTTATAATCACACTACGTCACGCCTAATTTCCCCTGCTGTGGAAACATACCGAGCAACAGCGCAGGGAGCTGCTCTTTATGGAGCGGAGATCTGGTGCTGTGGAAATTTACAGCCAATGATGATTGCTGAGAATAATTTTATTAGAAGGCTTCTAGGTTTACCATCGAGCTCACCACTAACCCCCATGTATTTGGATGTTGGGATAAAAAGAGTTGCCGACCTGGCTATTTTAAAAACCCTATTATATTGGATCAGAATTTGGTCTACACCTGAACCTGAAGTTTTCAAAGATTCACTGGTAGAGCTATTGAACTTTCAAGGTGCTAGGGACATCCCATGGGTAAAGTCTGTGTCAAGTTGGTTCTCTATACTTGGAATGCAGAACTTGTGGGACAACCCTAAAAATATCTCAAAATCTGATAATAAATTGCTTAAAATTCGATACTGGGCTTACATTAACGATCGTTATGCTATGAATAGTCAAAACGGGTCTGTAATTAGCACATTTCTAGTCCACAAGCATACTCCCAGGTTTGAAGAATTTTTAGACCTAATATTCCCATCCTCAACCAGGAACTTGTATATACGGTTCCGATATGGAATTCTACCCTTGAGGTCCTTTACAAGCAAATGGCGCACTAACCAAGATCTCAGAATTTGCCCTATATGTAGCTTGGGTACCGAAGATGAGAAACATGTATTGTTCTTCTGCAGGGAGTATCATCTCACACGTCGCAAATGGCTAGCTCCAATCTGCTGCGACATGGCTACCCGTAGCCACCTGGAAGCCTTTAGGATTTTAAAAAGCGACACGTCGCCAATAATAGTATTTGCTGTAAGTAAATTCTTGCGAGCAGTGTGGTTTAAAAGACAAAATGTTTTAAACGCCATAGACTGCTGTGTTCTGTAGAGTGATGTTCCCTTCGATGTATTGCTGCTTACCTGTCTACTTGCACTATGCACGGTCACTTTATGCATTTGTTGCACAGCCCCAAGGCAAATTTGAGAACGTTTGTAACTGTATTGCCTCTCGTTGCACATTTTTTAAACACATTTTTTTAAATTAGCTTGCACCTTAGTACTTGCTGTATTTTGCACATTCTCTTTATGAGTTTAATTACATTCTATTGCCAGGAGGAATGTTATCAAACCATAAGAAGTGTTTTAAATTAATATTGTGAAAGCAATTTTAAAGGGTACTATGACGATGTTGTACTTCTGTGTATATAGGTCCCTTTTTGACAATGAGTTTTATGTATTATTCCCCATGTATATTGATTGCTGGTGTTTTGTTTTTATTTGTCTTGTGCATACTTTGATGGTTGCTTTTAACCGAATAAAGTTATTACTACTACTACTATAGCTTGCAGTTTCTGTAGGTATTCAAGTTATGGGAGGATGCAACATAGTAGAAAGCACTCTGATGTTTGTAATATTGGCCTGAATCCATAGTTACCCCTGGGTTTCTGACTCCTCTTGATATTGTTGGAGATGTCTCATGTTCTTTAGGCCATATGAGTGTCGGCTGGCATTTTTACCATTGTCTGCAGCTCATATTCTCTGTCTGTTGTATTTAGCTTTAGATGGTTATTCATCATCCATGTGTTTATGGCCCAGAGGCAGCCATCAAGTTTTAAATTGTAGAAGTCTTCCAGACAATCCATTTTTAAATGATTTGTAACGGGTGAGGTTGAATGATTTAATCAGGTTTGCTAAGGGGGTTAAGTAGATGTTGAATAATAGAGGGGAGAAGATGGACCCCTGAGAAATATCACAGCGATGTGTGTGAGGAGCTGATGTGAAAGCTGGTATCAACACTAGCTCACAGTCACAGCTGAGAGGCCAATAATTCAATGGGCATTAGCTGAACCCCCTTCTTACCTTTCACGTATAGCATGTCAAACAATAATATGCTGAGTGAAAAGATTTCACAACTGTATGGGACATTGATGTTATGTTGTTCTTAAGGCAACAACTTTCATGTTGTTTCCTATTCCTGACACTTAAGGTTGTCGCTATCTAAACCTACTAGCCATTTAGATGAAATGTACAATCAGGAAACTCCAAATTCCAATATGCCATATTGCTTTGATTAGCCTATTGTGCTGGGACAGAGTCATCAAAAGGCAGGTGCGACTTACATTTGACTGTCCTTTCCCCACCCTACACCGGCCTGTTGTGAAATGTAGCCTGGTGAAATAATGTATCTGCTCTAGAAATCATTATTTTGTGTGCAGGAGTCAGATAGCTTTTGTAGGGTAATCCACCTATCGCAGAAGGCTACACATACCCTAACTAGCTAGTGTGAATCTGCAATTACCCAATATAGCCTGTCATGTCACAAAGGGCTTGTATAACAGACTGTCTTTCAAAAGTGGTTTAATATCTAGATAACTGGATCATTACACTGAGGATTCATCTCTTGAACCAAATATTGTGGAAACCATAAGCATGATATCTGAGGCAGAAAACATTTGTATTACAATTGACCTGTCTAAACATCTCAGAAGAACATCAACTAATATTTTCAGATTTTTATATATTGTAATTTAAGATTTGTGTAGTATGAATCTCCTTTTTGAAATTTATCGACACATTTGAAATTCTGCTTTATCCTTATCTAATTTATGGTCATAGCAAATTAATTGCTCTTATGAGGTCCTATGTAATAATGTCAGGGACTGTCCGGGACTGTCTGGGACACAGTCAGGGACTTGGGGCAAGGACTGGGAACTGGATATAAAACGTACACAGAAAGAGGAGTACAGCGCTGCCCAGGATCACACAGGAAGTCAGAGGAGAAAAAGGATCCAAAGAGGAAACCTGTACAAGCAAACAAGATGGCAAAGAATCAAAGGATGGGCACTCAAGAGGCAGTTTAGCATTCAGAATAACTACACCCAGGATGGACGTGCAAGACACACATATATAAACAACATTAACAATAAAGGGCATGTGGGGTAAAGCACTCTGGAGTTCCACACGGTAAGACTGAAGCTCAGTAAGTTCCTCACCCCACAATTGCTGTTACAGATACTGACTGCCAATACCCACATATAGGATATGCATGCAAAGGCAGGGTCTGTGGAGCTGATACCTATGGTGATGTTATAAATGTAACTCAAAGACAATACTCACAGTGAACAAGAAACACCACCTAGGTAGTCAGCTGTGCCCACGGATCCTGGCGATCAAACAGGAACACGCAAGGCAGTAACAGCAAGGGGGTAGAACTAAACACAAGCACAATAGACAAGGAGCTAGCAAGGAGGAGTGCTTAACAGGAAAGGAAGGAAATCACAGGGCAAACTTGGCAGAAAGCAAGTAACAAACATACAAGGTAATAGAAGCAAGACAGCAGGAATAGAAGACAGTAAACTAGGAACTGGAACCAAAGACATGGGAAGAAAGGCAGGGACTGGAAAAGGATATACAGAAGGGGAGGCTACAAGGGTATACTAGAATAGTATTGTATCAGAAGACAAGAAAACACAGTAGCACTGAAGGCTGTGCTGAGCAGGAACAAGAATTGAGCAAAAGCTCAAGAGCCAAGGTAGCACTGCATGCAGTGCTAGTTCAGGAACAGGAAGTTACTATAGCTCAGGAGTCAAAGTAGCACTGCAGGCAGTGCTAGTTCAAGGAAACAGGAAATAGCTACAGCTCAGGAGACAAGGAGTCAAGAGAGCACTGCAAGCAGTGCAAATCGGGAACAAGAAATAGCTGAAGCTCAGGAACAGAAACAAAGAATAACTATAGCTCAGGAACTCAGGAAACAAGGTAGCACTGCAGGCAGTGCTAATTCAGGCACAAGGAATAGCTATAGCTCAGGAATGAAGGAACAAGGATTAACTATAGCTCAGGAATCAAGGAATATCAAAAGCTCAGGAAACAAGGATCAGTCTCACCGGAACACAGCTACAATGACCAACACTGGACTGAAGGGAGCTGGGGCTTAAAAGAGCTCACAGTTATCACATGCATCAGGTGTGAGCAGGCTAGCAGCAGCCAGCCACAGGTGAGCTGCATTCCTCCACCCACCCTTGGCCTGCAGGGGTGGAGACGAAGCAGTGAGCAGGGAATTCTAGGTAATGGAGTTTCAGGCATGAGCAGGCTGGCTTCCACAAAACCCGGCATGGATTGGGAATGGATGTCAATTCCCAAATAGTGTCCAAATTGCTGGAAGTCAGTATATGCATGGACGGGAGGGTCCAGTAGTTTATTATGAGACTGGAGAGTCCCACAGTTCATACCCCTGGTGGTGGACACAAGAATGCAGGGAGCGAGTCGTGACAAATAATATACTATGGGGCACATGCATCAAGCATTTTTGCCTTCGTAAACGGCCTGTTTGCGAACGCAAAAAATGCTTTACAGATGCAGCAAACCATATTTTGCGATTTGGTAACCTGTTACCGAATCGCAAAATAGGTCTGCGATTCGGTATTAGGAAGGGGCTTGTTTAGGGCGTCTCTTCCTAATACCGAATCGCATCGGTATGTACGAATGTTTTGTGACCGAAATGCGGTCGCAAAACATTTGCATTTTACCACCTACTTTAAGTAGGTGGTAACCCATTCGTAAATGGCAAAGGGGTCACAAAGGGACCCCTTCCCCTTTGTGAATGTTTGTTACAGCATTTATTAAGAGCAGGCAGTGGTCCCACGGACCACTGCCTACTCTTAAAAAATGAAAAGAAAACATTTCATTTTTGTTTTTGAAACGCATCCCGTTTTCCTTTATGATAAATGTATCTTCAAATTATGTAGATGCGGAGCTAGGAATAGTAAATTGATACTTCCCTATATGCACTTATCATTCAATATTCTGTCATCAATTGTCTTGTACCACAATAATCTGGGGGTCGTTATTTAGTAGTACAACCAGTATTTGGGAAATAATGCACCTATATAGCACAGCTTTAATGTTTGGTCACAGTTGAGGGCCATACCCCCCTAAAAATGTACTTCTGGGAACGGGCCTGGTCTGGCCTAAATGACCTTCATGACCCACACATATGATTTTCTCATGTAGTAAGTCTGGAGGAATAAACTTATCACCTCTCATGACCATGCCTCCTCTTTCCAACGTCAACTAATCCGTAACTTTCACATATGGTTGCAGCCTCAGGTGTACTGCCTTTTCCTTATGCCACCCTTCCCTGATATACTTTTGCCCTAGTTCCAAGTCTCTATCTAATGTCCCACATTCAAACCAATCCTGCTCGTCAAATACACTTCCACTGCACACATCAATAGCCGCAATAAGGCATTATTCATCCTCGCACAAAATATACGAAACATCACATGGCTGTGCTGTTTTGAAAGATAGTCAACCCTAATGTTTCTTCCCCCAGAAATATGTTGAATCTTGAAATTGTACTGCAACAATTTAGAACTTAATCCAGGAATTCTAGGTGTGTGATCCTTGATGACATTTCTACTAGCGGTTTGTGGTCAGTCAATAACGTGAGCTCTCTTCCCCACACAAAACTTTTAAATTGTTCAACAGCCCAACAGCATGCCAACAACTCCTTTTCAATGACCGAATACATTCTTTTACTGTCACGTAACACCCTAGAAGCAAACCCAACTGTCCTTTCCACATTCCCAGCATACTGTGATAGTGTTCCACCCAAACCATTGTTGCTGACATCCAGTGGCATAGCTGGGGGGAGTGGGGTGGCGGTGCTTGCTATTGCTGCCCCAAGACGGCATGACTTTTGGGGGCGGCGGCCTCCCCCCTCTCTTACCTGCCGTCTTGGGGCAGCAATGGCAAGCACCCCCATCTCTATGTGTTTGCCGCATGGCGGCAAATGGAGAAAACTCGTCAGCACCTCCCGCTCTTCGCTATGGCCGCCGCTGGGCGGCAAACACAGGGACCGCGGGTTAGCTATGCCACTGCTGGCATCACACATTGACACTCAGAGATAAAGGGAGCCAGCACTTTCGCCGAAATTATTTCTGCTTTTTTTTGTTTAAATCTGTTATATTGGGTTTAGTTTAACAACAGCAAACAAAGCAGTCATGTATAACACGATTCAGTACAACTTATTGGCTGGAATTAGGATACTTAGGTGACATCAGTAAGTTATTACATTGCTGTCTACACGCCTTTGTACGTATAATAATGTGCCTCCGGTGTCAAAATTATTTCTGCTTTTAATGCTTCAAAACCTTTTGTGCACTTCTCATCTCAGACAAAAACTCTATTCTTTTTGAGTAAACACCTTAAATTTTCAGTTTTACTCGAGAAATTTTTAATAAATTTGGCATAAAACTCACACACACCCAAGAACAAAGCAACCTGTTCCTTGGTGTCCGGTGTGGGAGCAGCCTTGATCGCATCTACCAAACCTGGATGTGGTTCTACTCCTTTCTCTGATATCACATGTCCCAAATATTCCATAAATGACTTACCAAACAAGCATTTCTTGATGTTCGCTACTTTTCCAGCTTGTTCCAACCTTTGCAGTACCACTTCCAAACTCTCATCATGCTCTTGCATATCTTTTGCTGCAACTAAAATATCATCCTGGAAAGTCACTGCTCCTGTGACACCACTTAAAACTGATTCCATTATTTGTTGAAATGCGGCAATTGTTAGCAATTGTCTGGTTGGCTAAATATAATCCTGTGAAACTGATTCCATTATGTGCTGAAACACGGCAATTGTTAGCAATTGTCTGGTTAGCTAAATATAATCCTGTGAATTACATTAAACTCACAAACTAGTTCTGCCACAGTACCTTGCCTAACGGTTTAAATTCTTTACATTGGTACTACGCGCTACTGCTGTTTATTTTATGACCTTAACGTACGGAATATGCTGGACACCTCACAGCGCTATTGAATCTTAAAAGCAACATACCTTTTCCAGACTACATATACACGTAATTTTTCCTCACCAAAATGTTGTTCTTCCTTCCATTTAATCCTCCGGCTGGTTGAGTCAGTAGGTGGAAATCTCACTTGTTTTGTCGCCGGATGTGAATTTGATGTGTCTTTGGTAGTTCACATGCTGGGGGTCTTTCAAGATCGTCGCCAAATTGTGGAAATCATTGGCCTAAATGATTACAGGACTCCGGTTGGTCTCGAGGAAGAATTGCTTTATTGGACTTAAGCTTAACAGCAGCAGGAAGCAAGTGCCTCACTGAACCAACCCTCACAATCCAACTAGAACATGGAACGCTTAAACGCACAGCCTTCCATTGACCCTTTTGGGAGAACATTCTCCATCTGGTACATGGTGGAACATTACAACAGTACATTATCACATGACCTTTGTAACCAATCAGAATGTCCACCACAGTATAATAAGGCATGAGATCCATTTATTTATTTATTTAGGGGCATATCATCAAGCGGCAGCGATAATTATCGCTGGCCGCGTTTAGTGTGAACATTTCTATCGCCGTCCATCGCCGGATTCTATCGCCCGGTTAGCGCGCTATTAACAACGCGCATCGCAGAGGCGATAGAAATCCAGGCAATAGCGGCGAAAAGCGGGAATATCGCTTGATTTCCAGCGATAAAGAACAGCGATAGGGAAATAATAGTTGATAGGGAGATGTGGACTTAGCTTTACAATCCACCTCCCATGATACATATAGGTTAGTCAGAAAATTAGCAGGTGTTAGGAACCGGCGATATACCCGGTTAGCGCTACTTTCTATGTCGCTAGGCGGGTTAGCGATTTCCTTGTTGATAGGGAGAAGCTGTGTTAGCGATTATTTTCGCTGCATTTCAGTCGGGAACGCCTACCTCGCATCTCATTAGCGATGCGAGGCGAGGCACAAAGAAAATGGGCGCTAAGGCATGGATTCACGCGTTAGCGTGTCCATGCTGATAGGGCGATAAAATTATCGCCGCTTTTCGCCCGGAAACGGACGCTAAAGCGGCGATAATTTTAACGCCGGGCCTTGTAGATATGCCCCTGAGTTGTTTGTTTATTTATGCATTTTCACACACCCAAATGTGTTAAAGCGTTGACACCCTTGTCCTCTTTCGCAGTTCTCCAATGCTTTATCATGTGCTTCATTGTTTCTCTTCTGCAACTACAAATACAAAACATGGACATTAATTGCCTGTATAAACTGGGTCTCCATAAGGATTATGATGTATAGAGAAATTGGCAATCACAAGTCATCATAAACATATCAACAATATCCATATAGAAATTAAGTGCAACATACTTATATTGTACCCAACGCAGTTCCCGACCTCACGTCTTCTCATGGAGATCATTCTGCAGGAAAAAGGGAGAGATAATCTTTGCCTCCGTGTCCTTCAAGAAATAAAATTTTCCTTTACGTTTGCTAAGAAATCTTTCATTCTATGGCAGAACCAGAGGCTCTGATTATGCTCTTTTGAAGCTCACTTACCACTATGAAACATAATTGAGGCATTGGTTTGAAATAGAATTTCTTAAAAGTGGAATCAGATGACCAATCTGCTCTCTTATGAAGTTCTCCAGTCTAATCCCTAGCATGAAGGCCTTGGAAGACATAGCTGCCCCTGGTAGAATGGGCCCCAAATACTGAATTGTCAATAACAGCTTTCTGCATGACCAAACGTACCCACCTAGCCACGGTAGGTGTGGCAACTGCCTTATGAGGTTTGGTAGTCGAAATTAACAGTTGATTAGTCCCTTTGGGTTTAAGACCATTAAACAATGTCTCATACTCCCTCAAACAACTTACGTTACACATTTTGGGGGTGTCCGGGAAGGCTGGTTAGAACACAGACTGTGTATTGGATTACGTCCTCTGAGATATGGTAAAGATCACCCCCTCCGGAGAAAAGGATTGACAGGACAAGTATAATGCCCAGACGTCTGAGACCCTCTGAAATGAGACGAGGAAGAACAACATAGTCAGTTTTGCAAACAATTGTTTTCTCAATAGGTAGACGTTATCTGGCTATTCGGTGAATAGATGTAAGACTCTGGGGCATATATACGAGGAAGTGGCGGAGTGAGGCATTAGTCATTATGGCTTAACGCCTCACTCCCCCACTTCAGAAACGCAAGGCTGCACCATATTTACAAGGATATGGTGCAGCTTTGCGTTTCCCCGTGCGCTGGCGCTACACTTAGCAGTGTAGCGCCAAGGCAGGCACCCTTACACCATAGCGCAAGGGTGTCTGCGTGCAGGGGAGGATTGTTTATGTGCAGGAAGGTGTCCCTTCCTGCACATAAACAATCCTAAAATGCCATTTTGTCACTTTTATGTGTGCTGCTTCATGCAGCACACATGAAAGTCACAAAATGGCATTTGTTTTACAGATTGTTTATGTACAGGAAGGGGGACCTTCCTGTACATAAACAATTCATGGCAGTTTGCTTTTTCCATGTGTGCTGCACAAGGCAGCGCACATGGAAAAAGCAAAAACGAGGAGGAATAATGCATTTCTCCTCGTTTCGCAAAGGTAAGACCAGGTTTTCCCTGGTCTTAATTTTGGCGCTGCCTCCTATGTACGCTGCCCTTGTACATAGGGGGCAGCGTAAAAAACAATGGGTGTTGCAGTGGAACGCCCACTGCAACACCCACTGCCCACCCCTTTCACGCTAACCATAGTGTGAAAGGGGGCCTTATTTACAAGGCAGCGCTAAGCCACGTTAAGTTAATGCTGCCTTGTAAATAAGGCTAAGCTCCTATCGCCACCACAACATCTAAAAGAGTGACGTTGTGGTGCAATAGGGGCTGGTACATATGCCCCTCTGTTTTCATCCAAAGTGTGCTTAGACTTAGGTCTTGATGGTTAGAAAACCTAATACCCTTCATGAGCTTGCATACTAATGGATGAGACCCCACCAGCTTCCGGCTGTGGGCAAGTGGACTGCTGAAATCACTGATCTAAGGAAAATAACCACTGAATAAGCTTTATCTACCTCTGCCATATGAAAAAGGAAGTTTAGGATGAAGACAGTGTTAGAGCCCACAGGATCAAAACCCCTTTCCAGCACCAGTGGTACCAAGCTGCCCAGGCAGACTTGTATCTCCCATGGGTACCTGAAGCCCATGCCTGCTTCTTGTAGACCAAAGCTGATTTTGAAAGTCCTGGCATCTTCTATCTGTTCTTGATATAGACAAAGCCATGAGGTTCAGAGTCCTGTCCCGAATTATCATGGGAATCTCTCCCCTGGACCCTGAAGGATGGTTGGGTATGATGGGATTATCACAGGGCACTAGCATGATAGCTCCAGAAGTACTGGGAACCACGCCAAAGAGGAGTCACAAGAATTAATTCTGCCTGTTGCCTTCTGGCTTGCGTTGCCACTCTGGTAATCATAATTAGGGCTCCCGGTTTTATGGTATTTATTTTTTTGCCATTTCCGTCTGTATTTATCCATATTTATTTTTTGCTAACTTTATCTGTATTTATCCATATTTATTTTGGGTTTTGTGCAAAAATTAAGCTCAAATTAGTATATATCCACATTTATTTAACCAATAAATATGCACTCATGCTTGAATGTCTGCCAGGTTTCAGTGCTGTGAACACCTGCAGAAGATAAATCAGTGCACTTATATGAAAATATGCAAATTTCAGTATCAACCTTGTCCAAATCTACTGCTGTTGAAGCCTCTTTACTAAAATTCCTTTCTTTTTAACCCCTTATCTATCAATCCACACATCTATTGGCCTGGCAGTCTTGGCAGACAGTATTTAGAATTACTCAAAAAGCAACCCAATTTCCGTTTTTATCCACATTTAAAAATAAATACAGACAAGAAAATGAATGTTTTCTGTCTGTATTTATCTGTAAAAATCAGTAAAAACGGAAAACAGGGAGCCTTAATCATAATGAACAGGAGAAATGCATAATTGAGGCCCGTGCCCCAGTTTTCGAGAAAGGCATCCACTTGCGCAGCTTCTGTATCTGGTCTCCAGCTGTAGAAATGTGGCACTTGCTCATTCAGCCTTGACGCAAATAGGACTGTTTTTGGAGTCCCCATCTTCGGCAGAGAAGTTGGAACATTTGAGGATCCAATTTCCAGTCGCCGAATCTGTGAGGAATCAGGAGTTCCAATCCACAATAGCATTGGAACTCCCCGGCAGGTGAGTCGCTGACACTGAGATCCTCCTCTCCAGGCAATAGTGGCAGAAGTCCTTGGAAATATCCGCCAGTGGCCTGAAACACATTCCTCCCAACGTGTTGACGTATTGTACCACCAAAAGTAGTACATTTTCAGTAGTATGGAACATTACACCCTGTCCTTCAACAGAGTGCTGATGGAAAATGAGCCTGCCAGTAACTCTAGGCAATTTATGTGGAGATACCGCTTCTCCAGCGAACATCTCCCTCAAGTGGATTTCTCCCCACATCTGGCTCCCCAGCCCCACTGGCTGCATTTGACTCTATGAGGATCTCCAAAGTGGAACTAAATATTACTTGACCATTCAACGCCTTCATGTGGTTCAGCCACCAACTCATCTCTGTTTGAGCATCTTCTGTCAGTGGTATCACCTCCTCGTAGTAGAGTCCCTTCTGTAAGTGCCCGATCGTCAAGCATTGTAAGGCTCTGTAATGTGGGGGCCCCGGGAATTTCGCCTGAATAGAGGACGATAGAAGGCCTACTATTTGTGCCAGTGCCCACAGTATAACTCTTGCTGTGGCAACAAATTATGGACGGAATGCTGAATGAATCAAACATTCACCCCCAGTCAAGAGATCTGGGTTAAGTCCATTGTTCTTTTAATCACTACGCCACCCCAGTTTGGACCCAGATATGTGCAAATCAGTCTGGACCACTCATGGGAATAGTCCAGCATGAACTGCCAAGCCGGGTCTTCCCTGGACCGGAAACAAGCATCCTGGGACTGGTTTCGGGGTGACACCCCTCATCAGCCACGCTAGCTTGAATCCAGTGGCACAGCGAGCAAGGGACCCATGTCTGGGCATACCCATCCCACTTAGGGCGAAAATTGCTGCAGCAACAAATGATGGACTGAATGCTGAATTAATCAAACATTCACCCACAGTCAAGAGATCTGGGTTAAATCCATTGTTCTTTTGCTCACTACGCGAGCCCAGTTAGGACCCAGCTATTTGCAAATCAGTCTTGACCCAGCGCCTAATAGGAACAGTCCAGCCTGAACTGCTAAGCCGGGTCCTCTCTGGACTGGAAACAAGCATCCTGGGACCGGTTTCGGGGTAACACTCCTCATCAGCCAAGCTAGCTTGAATCCAGTGGCACAGCGAGCAAGGGACCCACGTCTGGGCATACGCATCCTACTTAGGGCGAAAATTGCTGCTGCAACAAATGATGGACGGAATGCTGTATGAATCAAACCTTTACCCCCAGTCAAGAGATCTGGCTAAAATCCATTGTTCTTTTGCTTACTACGCCACCCCAGTTTGTCTGTTTGTCACTGATATCAGCTTTCTCAATTCCTCCTTGATCATCTACAATTTGATGCTGGGAAGCTCCAGGGTCATCTTGACTGAATTGATTGTGAACCCCAGAAACTCCATTCTGTGATTGGGATTCAAATCTGATTTAGCTTGGTTGATCACAAATTCCAGATCCCCCAGTACGAAAATCGTCATGTAAGTTTGGTGCATCAGTGTGTTCCTGTCCTGCACCATGACGATGATGTCATCCAAATAGATGATTAGGCAGTACCCGCTCATTCACAGCCATGCAAATATGGGTTTCAGAAGCTTTGTGAAGCACTATGGGGGGGTGGGGTGGGATACAGGCCAAAGGGAAGTACTTTGAACTCCTAGACTTGTCCTCCCCCGAGAAACTGTAAGAAATGTCGGTGTGGAGGAAAAATTGGGATTGACAGATAGGTGTCCTTCTGGTCCAACCTGATCAGCCAGTCTCCATGCCGAAGCAGGTCTTGCAAAAAATGAATGCCCTCCATCTTGAAATATGTCTATACCAACCATCCGTCAAATTCATTCAAGTTTATTGAAGGTCGTCTCCCTTGTCCTTCTTCTTTATAATCAATATATTGCTAAAAAGAAAACTGAGGTGTACAAAGGACCACTCGATGTCCCCTTTACTCACTAATTCTAGGATTTCCTGATCTATAATGCCGCAAATCTTTTCTAGGAATGTGAGGTGTTGTGGTCTTACTGGCTGCAAAGTGGTACCCCAAACTCTATTTGGAAGCCCTGAACCGTTTTTAGTACCAATGCATCTGAGGAAATTTGCTTCCACTTGCATAGGCACTCTTCATTTCTGCCCCCCCCCCCAGCCTTACAAGGGAAGAAAATTGAGTTCTCACCTGTAGAATTGTGGTTTCCTCTGCTGCCTACATTGGTACAATCTTGCTGAAATTTGTTTCTGAAGGGAAAGAAGGGAGAGAATCCTGTCTGGTTGGACCAGTCTGTACGTTTGGGGCCTACGTTGCCTCAGGCACCTTGTGAAAGGAAACGGCCGGACGAGCAGCCCCTGCCTCGTCCCACCAGGCCAAAAACATAAGGGTTGAAAACCACCTTAAGATAGGCCTGGGCTCTATCCAAGACCCTGAAGGCCTGTACAAATTTAGACAGATCCTTCACAAAGGTGTCCCTGAAGAGATTCCCTTTGGCTCTGGTCCAGTCTCTGTAGAGGCTAGTTCTCCTAACTTGGGATCCAAGTGCAAAAGTAGTGAGCACCTACTCTCTGTAGAAACCACACAATTGGAGTTTCCCAGCATGCAAATAGCTCTCTGGGCCCATACTGAGAGGATCTCCAAGTTGATATGGGTTCCAGTCTTTTTTGACATCCTCCATCATCTCCATAATCTTGGTTAAGGGACCCTTGATGTCCAACAATTTGTTTTGGCAGGATCACCAAGATCGATCAAGGCCCTTCTTAGAGTCATTAATAAGTTTTCCTATGAAGTTCACCACTGTGGTGTTTAGTCCCGGAGTGACTGCGACCTTACCTTCGATGGAGCCTGTAGTTTGTTTCTTACTTCCTTGTCTAGTAGCTGACGTAACGTTTACCTAAGATAGAATACCACCTTATCAGAAGGCTTCCACTCTGAAAAGCGGGGGTGCCTGATGTCATCGGGGTAGAAGAGGTCCTAGTCCAGATCCCGGTCATTCCTTTCTCTGGAGGGTTCAGATTTCAGCTTTTTCTTGGTCCCATCCCATCTTGTCTTTCTCTGAATCTTTTACATTCTCTTTCTGACTCATCTAAATAAGGAGAATTGGAGTCTCCTTGGTTTTGGTTGAACCATTGGTCCCGATTTGGGTTCATCTTCAGTTGAAAAAAGCAACTAGGGCCGTGACCTCCTGTAGGAGGTCCACCTGTGAAGTCTTTCATAATTTGCTGCAGTCTGCTAACATTTTTTTACCAGATCATTAGGCTTTTAGTGCCCAATACCTCAATGGGGGCCCACCTGCATCAGAGTGATGCATCTGTGGGAAATTCCCTGTAGATCCCTTAGGTGTCTTGGCGGATGAATTTTGCCACTTTTGCAAGGTTATGGGCATTGCAGTTTTGACACTGCAAAATAGAGGCCATCTCTGGATCTAGGTTATATGTCTCAACAAACTTCTTCTGCCTCACATAGCCATGGTCTCCAGCCATTACCCTGAAGTCTGTATCACCAATACTGTAACAGTTAATCAGAGATGACTATCTAACTATACCCCAACCTGTATATGGGGTCAACTACCCTAGCTCAGTAACTGGGAAACTGTTGACGGAAGGCGAAAACCCAGGTCTTCTGATTGAGAGCGCTATTGAATCAACTCTGCCCGTAGCACCGCCGCAGATTTAAGGAACATACAGATATTTTAAAATGGTTGCCATGTCTCTTCAGACTTCAGCAATCAATTGTCAAGCTTGTTCCCGCCCCCTGCCCTCACCCTTGACTGTTCCTGAGGTGCAGGGATTGGGCAGGGCGTGCAAAGGGCACAAGAGAGACCGAGTGCCTTAGAGTCACTGGCCGTAGTACCCCACCTCACAGTGGTCTAAGAGCTGGAGTGGCATCAGGGCTGGACTGGGAACCAAAACCGGCCCTGGCAAAGTCATCGGCCGCCCCCCCGGGGGTTTGGGGATGCGGTTGAGCTGTTTGCCAGGGCCGGTTTTGGCCGATTTTGTTACAGGGGACGATATTGCAGCTATGCTGCAAAAACGGCCCTGTAACAAAAACGGCCCCCAGGGGCCCAAAACCGGCCCCCCCCCTGGCGGCCCACCGGGCAAATGCCCAGTGCCCGCTATGGCCAGTCCGGCCCTGAGTGGCATCGCTAAGGGCGAGACAATCCCATGCCAATTCCTCCGACCACACGAACAGCTCAGGCGTGTCGGTCGACGCAGAGCACCAAGGTGTTGAGAGCCCACGCCATACGCCGGTAGGTGAAAGCGCTTACTCCTCAAGGTAATGCTTCTATAATTATCAGCACAAGATTTATAACTAAAGCAAAAGAAAGATAAAGGAGCACTTATCTCAGGCTGCCATGAGCAGCAAAGAAAGAAGACAAGAAATGGATGTCATGCCAAAAGTATGAATGTTGATGCATGCTCAGAAATGCATGCTCGGCAGCTGCTACTGTAGTTACCTAAATTATACAGTTTTCAAATTTAAAGTTTATTGAAAATTGTTTTAGACATCAACTGAAATCAACAGTACGATTTTCTACTTAAAAAAATAATCCATATCAAAATTCATGTCACTAGAAAAGTACAAGAGAAATACTCACATGCAAATAAATTTGCAATCTTAAAACAGACTCATTTATGGGATGCAGTTTACAATGTAACAAATCATCATGCCTTGTAATATTAAAATTGATAAATATAGGTAATATATACCAGCAGAGACCCAACATACCGAGCCACCTTCAAGTCAGCCCTCAACAAATACCACCAATGCCTCAAGGAGACGAAAAGACACGCTATAGCAGACCGCATTGAAGCAAGCACTAAACACAGCAAGGAATTCTTCAGCATCATCAGAGAGTTCTTCTGCCCGCCTGCCACTGAGAACTTGATCCCTCACTCCCACGAACTCTGTGGCACACTGGCAAACTACTTCCACATAAAAATATCCACCATCTGCAGCAACTTTGAACCCCAACCCACCGACCTCAACAGCCTCATCACACCTTCAGACACCACCCACTCGCTCACCGCATGGGAACAGCTCACCACACAGAACACCACAGCCATCGTGAACTCCATTCACTTAGGAGCACCCACGGACCCCTGCCCACACCCCCTCATCAACCTCGGAAGTAAAGAAATCACTGTGGCACTCAACACCATACTGAACTCATCTATCACCATGGCCACCTTCCCCGGCAGTTGGAAACACACAGGTGAGGCCCCTCCTCAAGAAACCCTCCGCTGACCCCAGCAAACTCAAGAACTACTGCCCCATCTCACTGCTCCCTTTCCCCACCAAGGTCCTCGAGAAGGCCATCAACCACCAGCTCACTGAACACCTGAAAAGAAACAACCTTCTGGATGCCTCCCAGTCCGGCTTCCGTGCCAACCACAGCACCGAGACTGCCTTGATCAGCACCACTGATGACATCAGAACCCTCCTCACCCGGGGGGGAAACAGCAGCCGTGTTCCTCCTCAACCTCTCAGCAGTGTTTGACACCGTATCCCACCATACCTCATCAAGAGAGAGAAGAATTAGTTTATTAGTCAATTGAAACCATAAACAAAATCACACAGTTCATAATGTTTAAAAATACATACAAAATGAATAAAAAGGAGATTTATCATACAACTAATACGGCCACTGGGCATCGCGCCACAAGCTCTTCGCTTGCTTCAACTTTCCTTCCTAGGTATTTTAGTCGAGATGCCAGATACAAAACTACATTGGATAAAGTGGCTAAACAGGGGCTGATCTTTTCCCTAATATCTAAAAATGCACAATTGCCATACATACGGCTCAAGTCCCTTAAGTATATTGATATAAGTAATTAGGGTGCATATAAGCAGGACCGAGGCGGGTATGTATACAGTGCCGGCTGGGCTATGAGTCCCGCTATAAAAGTGCCGATGTGCGAAGCTTTACATCATTAAAAATACTAGAATAGACAAAGTAGTTATCTGCGCGAGGCGGGATAGGGAGCAGCTGATTATTGCAATCCCTAGCAGCCCGTCCTTGCCGATTAACTGTGCATGTTAAATTTGCCTAAAAGGTTTCTGGTTTATCGCATTTTAAAATTGGATTTGGGTGCCCTCTCCAGATTACTCATTGCATAACCTGTTCGCTGATCATCCTTTTAAAAATATTCAATAACTGAGTCAGTCTAATGTTCAGCATTGTGTTGCATGGGTCCATAGACTCCACCAGAGCAGGCCTGCACGACCTAATTTCCCGTTCAAGGAACTCCCGTCTTAATAGAGATCTTCGTTGAACCATCAATACAGGACAAATGCATACAATATGAAGCAATGTTTCATTTCCCTGGTGGCATAGACCGCAGGACCGATCTTCACTTAGACCGGTCATTCTCCATTTTGGCATGAGGTCTAGTGTGGGTATTTCTCTGAATCTTAAGGCCAGAAATGACTGTTTGATCTTCCGGTGGAAGGGTGCGGCCAACAGGGCTGATTCTCTTAGAATGGAATATGATTTCAACACCAGCCACCCATGATGACGTCTAGACAGGCTTTCTTTGTCTGCCACCCAACTTTGTAGTTTAGTTGATTTATTTACTAGTTTCTTAAAGGTTTGCCCAGAAGTATTTGAGGTCCAAAGGTCGCCCAATTCAAGCGTCCTAATGCTGTTTTCTAAATATTTCTTGTGAGCACCATTGCCACGTTGTAAGTTAATTTCTGTCCAGACTAGATAAGCCAAGGTGTTTTCAGCTGCTGCTCTCAGGTTATGACAAAGCTTCATGAACGCCGCCGGTCTAGCAAGTGTCTGTTTTGCAAGCAGGAATTCTATCCGGATCTGTGCAGGAGAGGCCGACCTGGGGAGCCTAAAGGTATGTTTGTAGGCTCTTATCATCAATTTATCTAACAGAAGAGCATCGTCCCCCAGCATGATCTCCGATCCATATGCAAGGGTTGGCAACAATTTGGCTTTCATAACTGATCCCATGGGCTTTAGATCATGGCCTCGAATGGATCTGGCCAGTGACGAGAAGCCATAGTTAATGGTCTGTGCTTTCGCCTTTATCGCCTTCTTCTGGGAACCAAAGGAGCCATTTGCGTCTATTTTCACTGCTAGGTATACATAGAGTCTGACCTCGTCAATTCTGTTTCCCTTAATAAGCCATTTTTGATTGGTCTTAGAAGGACGATTGCACACCATCACACTTGTTTTCGAAAAATTTATTTCCAGGCCGTTGTTTTCAGTGTCAGCTCCAAGAGTGTTAAGCAGCCTTTGACGGCCTATACGAGTATTGCTGAACAGCACCAGGTCGTCAGCATAAAGGATATGCAACATTTGTTGTCCTCCAACGCTCGGTGCGTGGGCTTTCTGTTCGTCTAGCTCAGTAGAGAGATCTGCCAAAAATAGATTAAAGAGGAAGGGGGCTAGGACACAGCTCTGTTTTATGCCAGAAGTTGTTTGCACCTTCCTTGATACGCACGAGCCATCTCCAATTTTAATCTTGACCCAGGTATCCGAATATACTAGCCAAATTGCTCGTAGGAATGTTCGGTGGGATACCCCATCGCTGAAGCTTGGCCCATAGTTTGTCCCGAGGGGCACCATCAAATGCTGCTTTGAAATCAACGAAGCAGATATAAAGAGGTGTCTCAGTTGCTTTTCCTCTGTTCCTGATTAGGCTCAGGGTCATAAGATTAAAAGACACACAATTGATGGACGGAATGCAGAACAAATCAAAACATTCACCCCCAGTCAAGAGATCTGGGTTAAATCCATCATTCTTTTGCTCACCATGCCACCCAAGTTTAGACCTGGCCATATGCAAATCAGTCTTGACCCTGTGCCTCATGGGAACAGTCCAGCCCGAACTGCCAAGCCAGGTCCTCCCTGGACCGGAAACAAGCATCCTAGGACCGGTTTCGGGGTTTCACCCCTCTTCAGCCAGGATAGCTTGATTCCAGTGGCACAGTGAGCCCAGGACCCACGTCTGGGCATACCTGGCGCACTTAGGGCGAGAAAGCAAAAGACACACAATTGATGGACGGAATGCAGAACAAATCAAAACATTCACCCCCAGTCAAGAGATCTGGGTTAAATCCATCATTCTTTTGCTCACCATGCCACCCCAGTTTAGACCTGGCCATATGCAAATTAGTCTTGACCCTGTGCCTCATGGGAACAGTCCAGCCCGAACTGCCAAGCCAGGTCCTCCCTGGACCGGAAACAAGCATCCTAGGACCGGTTTCGGGGTTTCACCCTCTTCAGCCAGGATAGCTTGATTCCAGTGGCACAGTGAGCCCAGGACCCACGTCTGGGCATACCTGGCGCACTTAGGGCGAGAAAGCAAAAGACACACAATTGATGGACGGAATGCAGAACAAATCAAAACATTCACCCCCAGTCAAGAGATCTGGGTTAAATCCATCATTCTTTTGCTCACCATGCCACCCCAGTTTAGAACTGGCCATATGCAAATCAGTCTTGACCCTGTGCCTGATGGGAACAGTCCAGCCCGAACTGCCAAGCCAGGTCCTCCCTGGACCGGAAACAAGCATCCTAGGACCGGTTTCGGGGTTTCACCCCTCTTCAGCCAGGATAGCTTGATTCCAGTGGCACAGTGAGCCCAGGACCCACGTCTGGGCATACCTGGCGCACTTAGGGCGAGAAAGCAAAAGACACACAATTGATGGACGGAATGCAGAACAAATCAAAACATTCACCCCCAGTCAAGAGATCTGGGTTAAATCCATCATTCTTTTGCTCACCATGCCACCCCAGTTTAGACCTGGCCATATGCAAATCAGTCTTGACCCTGTGCCTGATGGGAACAGTCCAGCCCGAACTGCCAAGCCAGGTCCTCCCTGGACCGGAAACAAGCATCCTAGGACCGGTTTCGGGGTTTCACCCCTCTTCAGCCAGGATAGCTTGATTCCAGTGGCACAGTGAGCCCAGGACCCACGTCTGGGCATACCTGGCGCACTTAGGGCGAGAAAGCAAAAGACACACAATTGATGGACGGAATGCAGAACAAATCAAAACATTCACCCCCAGTCAAGAGATCTGGGTTAAATCCATCATTCTTTTGCTCACCATGCCACCCCAGTTTAGACCTGGCCATATGCAAATCAGTCTTGACCCTGTGCCTCATGGGAACAGTCCAGCCCGAACTGCCAAGCCAGGTCCTCCCTGGACCGGAAACAAGCATCCTAGGACCGGTTTCGGGGTTTCACCCCTCTTCAGCCAGGATAGCTTGATTCCAGTGGCACAGTGAGCCCAGGACCCACGTCCAGGGTCATAAGATTGGTTGAAGTACCTTGGCCCCTTAGGAAGCCAGTTTGGTTTAAGGGGATTCTTCCTTTGTCATGCAAGCAGGATTCCAAATCATGCAATAACAGCGTTGAAAAATATTTTACCTCAACATCCATCAATGCTATTAATCTATAGTTGCTGGGCGAACATGCCAAGCCTTTTTTAAAAATGGGATGGAGTATGTAGCCCCTCCAGCTGTCAGGAATAACATTGTTTTCCAGAATGAAATTAAACATAAATACTAGGAAGTCCGCCCATTGTGGGGCAAAATGTTTGAATAATGCCTGTGATAGCCCATTTGGGCCAGGAACACAGTCCGCCCGGGACTTTTTGATGACCTTCTCTACTTCGGTTGCTGTAATCATCCGCTGTACCACAGTGGTTTTATTAGGACAGTAAGGACTAGCTGGAAGCGTCAAACTGCTCTTGAAGTGTGACTTTAGGTAATGTACCAATTCTGTCTCGCTGATATTTGCGTTATTTGCAGCTGAAGGACCTTTCTCCTTCCTATTAATTATCTGCCAGAATCTTTTCGAGTTGTGGGTTTTGGAGGCGTGTAGTAGCTGGGCCCATAGTGTTTCTTGTTTCGCTTGTTTGTACTTCCAGATCTCTTTTTTTAGCCGCCGTCTCTCATTGCGGAGTTGTTGTAGTAGTTCAGGGTCTCCTGGATGTTGACGTGATTGCCGGAAAAGTTTGCCTGTTTCCTTTTTTATGTTGTGAATATGGGCCGGCATAGTTGACGATTTACCATGATCAAGTCAAGTTCCCTTTTTGTGGCTGTTCCCACTGTGGATTTTGGTCAAATTATTGGCAAAAGTCTCCCATGTCGCTATAGGATTGAGATCTAGTTGAGCTAGTACCTGTAAGCTTGAGACTGCATCCTCAGCTATTGAGTTGATGGAGCCAGAGTTCCACTTCAGGCGTTTCAGGTTTTCTGAGTGTGTTTCTCCCGACAACGTGCGAAATGGCTCAAGCTTGCGCAGGGATGCGTTCACAATGATGACCTGAGGATTGTGATCGCTTTCCACACGATGGCATATACTATAGTCACAAACCTGGTTGAAAAGGGGCATTGAAACAAGGGTGTAATCTATGATTGAAACCGCGTTACCACAGACCCTTGACCAGACAGGTGGAATGTCAGATGGTTTTTGGCCATTTAGTGCCACCAGACCCAATAGGTCACAGGCCTTATGAGTTCTTCTCCTGAATTGTCCCTCCGTATTTTTGATGGTTTTACTTGCTCAGGGAGGGGGCCCACTGCGTCCATATGTTCCTCCGAGGGACAATGAAAAAGGTTGAGGTTAAAGTCTCCGAAAAACTAGCCAATGTGCCTTATTATGGCTATCTTTCAACTGGGCTAAGTGAGCTGTTATTCTCCTAGATGATATCGCTTTTTGCTTAGGATTGATGTACAGATTGCCTACGATGATTGGATCTTTAGAATTATTAGCCCAACCTTCCAGTTTTAATACCAGCATATTTGGGTTGTCCACAAACACTTCCACCGTTTTGCTTGTTATGATGGTGTTTATATAAATTGCCAGGCCCCCTTTTGCCCGTCCATAGGCACTCTTTCTTTCTGCTGGTTTCGTGTATTCTTTGTAGCCAATAAGAGGGATAGTAGTCTGCACCCTGGTTTCCTGGAACATTAAGATATCAAAGGATCTCAGGAATCCTATAAATTCTGGATCCGAGAGTTTTGTCTGTAGACCGTTGATGTTCCAAGAGCAGACCACCAGGCAGCCCGGAACCTTTTCTGGTGGTCTTCCTTCGCCTTAATCTTGACTGCTCCTGCTTCGAGACCTCATCAAGAGGCTCCACCACATCGGAATCCAGGGAGATGCCCTCAAATGAATCACAACCTTCCTCACAGGACTCACCCAGAAAATCCAGCTACCACCCTTCTCCTTGGATCCCAAGAGCATCATCTGCGGTGTCCCTCAAAGTTCACTGCTTAGCCCGACCCTGACCTACATGACACCCCTGGCTACGCAGATGACACCCATCTCATCCTCTTGCTCTCTAAAGACATCTCCACCATGAGAACCAACTTCCAGAATGCCATGAAGAATGTCACTGACTGGATGAAGACCACCTGCCTGAAGCTCAACACAGGCAAGACGGAAGTGCTGATTTTTGGGAACCACTCCTCCCCAAGGGACGACACCTGGTGGCCCACCAAACTTGGACCCACACCCTCCCCGACAGACCACACCACAACCTCAGCATCATCATGGACAGCAAACTCACCATGAAATGCCAGATCAATGCTGTCTCATCCGCCTGCTTCCACACCCACTGCATGCTCCAAAAGATCTTCAGGTGGATCCCCGTCAGCCCCAGGAACCAGTCACTCAAGCTCTCGTCACCGTCCACCTGGACTAAGGAAATGACCTCTAAGCTGGCATCACCACCCAACACCTGACTCCAAACGATACAGAACCCAGCGTCCAGAGTCATCCTAAGAGTACCCACATCACCCCCCACCCTCCTTTAGGAACCTCCACTGGCTCCCCATCCAGCAGAGATGTCAATTCAAGATACATACTTGTGCCTACAAATCCCTACATGACCACTGACCAGCATACATCAACCACCGCCTGAACTTCCACCAACCTTCAAGAAACCTACACTCCACCTCCTGCGCAATCGCATACACCCCCCATCCGCAGAAGCCACAGTGGAGGCTGTTCCTTCTGCTACCTCACTGCCAAAGCTTGGAACAAACTTCCCCTCCACAATCGAACATCTCCATCTCTCATGGAGTTTAGAAAGAGACTCAAGACCTGGCTCTTTGACTGATCCCTGCAAGACCTGGATATCCTCATGAGTGAGTAGCCGCGCTTTATAAATACGTAATGATTGAATGATTGATATAGCGTCTTTTCACCAAATTTAATACTGGACAAATATGTAGAGCTTGGAATAAATCTTGAGTACCTTCCTTGCACAAATTACAGATTAAAGAGCACACCATATCACTTTCCCAATTCCCTATCAAAGATCTGAAAATCAGTTTACATCGTCTTACATTCTGGTCGATAGGGAACAAGAGGTATGGTTGGCATTGACAGTTAACAGATTTGCCGGCAAATTTCTTTATAGCTTTAGCTTCCCACAGTACTCCACATCCTGCTTTATGTTCAATTGGATACCCTCTGTTTTAAAAAATAGCCTTAAATGCCCTGGAGACCATGTTTTCAGAAGTTCAATACTACAATTGAAACTATCAAGGGCTATTTTTAGATTATTGGAAAAGGACATATATTCCTGTGGATGATTAGTTAAATCATCTCAAAGTAACGCCCTAAATGATATTTCAGGGGCATGACAGATCTTATTTCCCCAACAAATAATTTTTGACAATGACTGAACAAACGTACTGGGTAGACCAAGTTCTAAAGTAAGGATTTGAACCGCAATGGCATTACTTAGAGAACAAAATCTCAAAAGGATCTTTCCTTCATAAAAATTCAGGAATGACTACTTCAACATGGTAATATATTCCAGTGCATAATTTCGAGTTGGGGGATTTTTCTTTTATACACATCCAAAAGGTGATTAAAATGTCTTTTTCCACGGAATCTATAAAAATTAACAAGTGAGCTAGCATGAGCCAGAGCTTTTCCCCCTATATTAGAGAAGTATGTATGATTGCCTAGGTGACTTGTTAGTGCCCTTACTTAATAGGTACAGATTTTCACTACCTCTAATTTTTCTTTTCCCTAGTACCAGGAAAATGATAGCCCATTTGTTTTTCATGGAGCCACACTAGGGGATCAGCGGCTTTCATAACCAGATATAAATATAGTCTGGAGACTCCTTTCCTCCATAGCTGCTTCTAAGGGAAAATACTTCTGAAGGGATTTCTTCTTGTATTTGCTGTTTTAAGTTTATATTTCAAAGAGCATAATTTATGCACTTTTGCTGATTTGTGCCTTGTTTTACTACCTTCACATAAAAATACTGGTTATGTTGATAGCAAACTGTTAAGGTGGCAGTCCTACTGATACTGTGTTACTTAGGGCATGGTTGCCCATATAAGTCATTTATTTTACATTTGTAGAGATCTCTGCTCAGGTGACACAACACGCATAAGAATCCATACAATCATTTCCACTAGTCTGGTTCAGATTTCATGTGACTTTATGTGATGTCATTGTAGGCTCAAAGGTCATTTGATGTCATTTCTATTAATGTCACATGTATACTACTGTTTTAATCATGTAGAAATTTACATAATTCTATGCATGTATAGCTTTTTCAGTATAAATCTTTTATCTTTGTATTCTGTTAGTTCTTTTATTCAAAACTACATGTACCTGTGTACCTTGTTTTTTGCCTCGAGTAGTGCCCTCAGCACTTTCTGCAGTGCAAAATATTTGGAAATGTTTAACTTTCCCCAAAATATTTCTGAGACGGAGTTAGAATAGTATATAAATCTCATGGATTATTTTTGGGTAGATTGCACTTTCCCCAAATATTCTAGAAATAGAGTTAATGCCAGCAACAGACACAGAAAGAATGAAGATTTGCATCACGTAGGCAGCTTAGATTTCTTTAATTAGAAATTAGGCTCCTACATAGAGACATGAGAGCTATATAACCTAAGAAACACGAGAAAAACAGAAAACTTATGATAGCCGAGTAGTTGGTGATTAAATAAGCGATGTATATCGGCAATGTTTATTCCCCATTTGACTGAGTTACTGACTTGTCAATACCTGTCCGATGAAGTCTTCTGAACCACCTTCAGTCATGCTGTTAATTTTTTCAGCCAACTTTTTCCCTCAGTCCACAATATCCCATTAGGATGGCCTTGTAGCATTATTGGACCTTTGGGTGCACCTTCCACATTTTTCTGAGGTTTCTTTGGCAGATTGCGTTCTAAGTCATCCAGTGATGGTACTGTGTTCTGGTCCATCACAAGGCTAGATGGTGATGCTTTTTTAGATGCACTGTGAGTCCATGAATTTGGTGTGGAGGGATAAGGCTGCAGTGTTTTACCAGTTTGCTTAAGAAGCCCCTAAATCAATTACATGCTTAATGCTTGGCAGCTAGAGATGGAGTTGCTAGCAGCATTGGATACATGTGTGATTGCCTGAGACTTGTTTACTTATTGTTTGTGATGTTTGTGAGTAGTATTCTGCTTAATGTATATATTTACTTGAAGTGGATGTTTCCATAGTGGTTAGAGCTAGGCAGCAAAAGGATGTTCTGTCCAATGTGTTGTACAGGATGCTTGGATGTGGCATATCCTGGTGAAAGGTGAGATTGACAGCACTGTGGTAGCTAGCCTTTTTTTAGTATATCTTTGCTGTGTTGGAGGTACTAAACGTGTTCCATCTAACATTCATTGTTGACTGTTTGTGTGTGGCATTTGTTCATGGTAAATTGGGAACCACATGATAGGAAACTGCATGGAATGTCTGAGCAGTGTTGAATGTATGTAATATTTTCTGATTAATGTATTGTATTGGATGTTGACTGTCCCATTGTATCAGTGCATTCAGGGCCGGCCTAACACTGGTGGCGCCCTGTGCGACAATGACCACCTCTGCCATGGATTCCCTCACTAGCACCCTTTAACAGTGCACCCTCAAGTCTCCATAACCACTGTCTCTCTGATTCATTTAGTTTTATAGCACCACTCATACCAGTGTAAGGTGTCGGAGCACTTTACACCACACACATATTGCACAGAGACAATCATATGTGTGTAAATCAGTGTATAGGAAATGTTATATCAGACAGTAGTCCAAGGTGTAGTGTAGGAATGACATGTCATCGATACTGGGAGGCAATATAGTTTAAGAGTCCTTATTCTGGTAAAGAGCAAATTCAGAATGTAAAACATAACATCATTGTTAGGGGTTCTCTTTAATAATAATAAGTGTTTTCTAACCAAATGAACCCTTTTGGCAAGATTAGGATCATGAAAGACTGGGCAAAAAACATATAGCTTTAACATATACCTTGCAGTTTGCATGCAGCTCTTTGATGACAGTTAATAGCTCAATGCAGAGACGTTTTAAGGCATGGGCAAAGAGGGAATATGACGTGGTTGGGCTCCAAGAGACTTGGGAAATTGAGAATACCCTTTGGATGGATGGCTATACAACTTACTTTGAGCCCGCTCGGCCTTCTGCAGCAGGTAGATCAAAGGGTGATTTAACAACCCTAATTTCCTTATATGTCCTAGGTAACCATTGTAAACTGGAATCTGGGTTTAGTAATTGTCTTGTGGTTCAGATTACGCCTATCAATGCGCCTAAAGTAGTTGTTGTTAATTTTTATAACTCATTCGAAAGATCGTCTGTGAATGAACATTTATGCAGTCTGAATCACTTTCCAGACTCATACAGGGAAAAGCAAACTACACCATATTCGGTTATTATATTAGGAGATTTTAACATACACTTGTTTACAAAGAATTGCCATGTCACTGATAATCTTGGCCCCGGTAATCATTCAGAGACACATTTTGAACACACACCACAAGGTGGGTTTTTAGAGGACACCTTAGCGGCATTTGGTCTATTATACCCTAACCTCATGAGTGATGAGGTTGGTATCCCCTCGTTTAAGGGAAGGGGTATGAACTCTACAATCAATTACATCTTCGTTAATACAGCCCTGATACCCCTGGTAATAGTCTACGCTGTCCAATGGTCACACTTCAGTGATCACAATCCTATACATCTCATACTAGCAGGGGGCATTAGGGTCACCCCCAAGATGGGGAGGATCATTTCTGTACCACATTTAAAGGCAAAGCATCAAGGCAGCAGACTTAAATGGTGTAAGGTAGTCCCGGACCATTTTATAAATGATCTATTAGGCACTGTTGGGAAATGAGATTGATCTTTGCCAAGATGGCACGAAAAGGGAAGCAATAATTCTTACAGCCTATGATAGGATCTGCAAACAGGTGGCCAGAGCTCTCACATATCCAAACAGGGAATTCTTAAATTGTGGAGAGAGGTGGTTTGATCATAAGTGTACAGTTGCCCACCAAAAGCTACTCTCTGCACTAAAGTAAAAATCTCAAGATAAAACTCTAATAGCTGCACTTAGGGAAAACGTACAAGCAGGTCATATGTACACGTAAAACAGAAATCAAACATGATGCCTGGAACAATTTATTGTCCGTGGATGTTATTAAGAACAGTGCCAAGTTCTGGGAAATTGTTAATAAGCCATTCTTCTCTGGTATTAGGGGTAGTACATTGGACTGTAATATACCGGAGGAGCAATGGTTTAGCCATTTTAAACATATATACGGTGACCAGGATGGTCAGGGAGTCTTAGGCACACCGCCCACGGTCGAGGCTTACAGTTTGGCTTTCACGGAAAAGGAAGTAGCCGAGGCTAATACACAAATGACAAGTAACAAAGCTTCCGGACCGGACGGAGTTCCGGCTGACCTTTTCAAGCTTAACGTGACATTATGGTCTAAAATACTATCACATGTATTTAACATGGCCTGTCGGTACGGTCTGCCAAGATCCTGGTCCCAGTCAATTATTGTTCCAGTTTTTAAAAAAGGGCAGAGAGGAGACCCACGATGTTACAGGCCAATATCGCTGATTGATTCAGCAGTTAAAGTGTTAGGAAGAGTGATCCTCAGTAAACTGACAGACTGGCTTAATCAGTGCAATGTACTTTCAAACCTGCAATACGGATTCAGGAAAGGTAAGGGCACCACAGATCAGTGCCTCAACCTGCATCTGTTAGCAGGGAAATACACCATTGCCAAGAAAGGGACACTACACCTGGCCTTTATGGATCTGTCCTCGGCCTTTGACCGAGTAAACAGATCCAAACTATGGGTTTTATTACTTGACCTGGGCATGGAAAAGAACATCGTAAATTTTTTGTTGATCTGCATAGGGACCTTACCGCCACAGTAAGATTTGATCAAAGAGGCAACCACACGCAGGGAATACACATCATCAGAGGAGTTAGACAGGGATGCATTTTAGCTCCCCTATTGTTCACCCTATCTATTAACAATTTAGACTCAGTTCTAGGTGCAGCCAGTAAAGATATTCCACGTGTGGGGGAGCGGCTGATACCAGCGCTTTTATATGCAGATGATGCTGCCTTGTTAGCACGAACAGCGGTTGGGCTAGAATGTCTCCTAAGCTCCTTTGCAGATTTTATGAGATCGTTGGATTTAAATGTACATTTTTCTAAATCACACACAATGATTATGGGCTCTAGACCTGAAAAAATCCAAATCGCATCACTGTGAAGGAAACGAAATATTTAGGGTAACTACATTTTCGTACTTAGGTGTTCTATTTGATGATGGGGTACATGGGCACCGCAAAAGAAAGCCAAAAGAAATGCCATGGCAAGATCGACAATAGCGGTTCTCGACTTCGCATGTAGACTATGGGCGAAGCCAGTACAAGCCATGCTAAACATATACAGAGCAAAATGTATTTCTCTTTCAAACTACGGCTCTGAAATCTGGGGATATAAGGAAGTGAAGGATCTTCAAATAGTGAGAAATACATTTTTGAGAAATCTGCTATCAGTTCCACAATCAACACCTTCCTATATTATTCACCAGGAAATTGGCATTGGTTTTGTGTCAGATTTGATTGGAATGGCCCCCTTACTTAAATGGATAACGACTTGGATCAATCCTGAATTAGAAATTAATCATGAGATCGTGCGTGATTGTCTAGCCTTGGATAGAGCAAGCAGTTTACCTTGGTTGAGCTACGTTAAAAGGTTAGCAACGCAATTAGGACGTCCTGAGTTGTTTAACTCACCAGATAAGTTATTAAAGGAAGATTTATCTTGGGCCAAGAAATCCTATCTATATATGATATATACTGAAAGAGAGGCTAGAGAGCTGATGAAACCTACGGTACGAGCCCACCAACTACTGAAAACAAACCTTGCAATAGAGCCCTATCTAGATGTAGTAACTAAGCCCCATCATCGTTTCCTTTTAATAAGATTTCGATTGAACTATTTGCACCTTTTATTGGCTGAACCCCATGGATGGAGAAAGGTGGAGGATTTGGGTCCCTGCTCCTGTGATAATATTTCCACCCAAGACACTTTGCACTTTGTTATGTTCTGCGAGCATTGTTTGCACATTCATAAACGTTTGATATTACCCATTTTAAAGGGCAAAGGCTTTATGCGGGTGAGGCCCGCACTTGCATATTTGCAGATGTTGAATAATGTTTGGGAAACTTTTAATATTGCTAGTTTCTTGGTTGCGGCGGTTAGAGAAAGGAAAAAAGAGAGACTCAATGATTTGATATATTTTAACCTTTTTTTAAATCATAATGAATTGCATGTTGTTCTGGTTGATTACTATGTCCAAGAAAATTTTAATTATGTAAAGTTTTTTAATCAGATTTTGTATCATGTTGTAAAGACAATGTATGTTCACGTTTTATCATTGTTTTAAAAATGAATTCTTGTAGCATACTTTTATGGTTTTAATTAACCGAATAAAGTGATTATGACTGACTGACTGACATGTCATCGATACTGGTAGGCAATATAGTTTAAGAGTCCTTATTCTGGTAAAGTTCAAATTCAGAATGTAAAACATAACATCATTGGAAGAGGTGTGGTGCAGCGGCCAGGGCAGCTGACTTCAGAGCACAGTGCTCACGGTTGGATCCCCGGCTCCGGCGGCAGCTCAGCTCAGCACCTTGTGACTCTGGGCAATAGCTCACTTAATTTCCACGACGGCCCCCAGCGCCTTGAGACCCGTAAGGGTGAGTAGTTCGCGCTTTACAAATACGGATTTTTTCTCTTTAATAATAAGAATTGTTTTCTAACCAAATGAACCCTTTTGGCAAGATTAGGATAATGAAAGACTGGGCAAAAAAACATATAGCTTTAACATATACCTTGCAGTTTGCATGCAGCTCTTTGATGACAGTTAATAGCTCAATGCAGAGACGTTTTAAGGCATGGGCAAAGTGGGCCCTGGCCCAGGGCCCAAGGCTTTTAGGGGGCCCCCTGATAGAGGCAGCTCGGTTCTGCAGAGAGGCTTGCCCTGATGACCCTTAATAATTTTTAGCTTGTTTTAAATACTGTTTTTAGTTAATTTATTTTTAATGTGTGTGGTGTGTGAGAGGCTGCTGCAGACAGTTTGCAAAAAATATTGTTTATGTTTCATGCAACATCCATAAAACAAGTTTCTTTGAGATTAAAACAGGACCTCACATATTAGAAACGGGAGGAAGTCACAGATTTTATTTCACAGAAACTATTTGCAGTAATATTAGTGAGCTGCTGGTGTATCGCAGTATCTTAGATGTAAATGCATTTACAATTTGAACGAGTGCGACTGTGCACTGTCTGTGACCTGGCTAGAGAGTCCGCGAAAGAGCTGCAATTGGTTATTAAATTCAAACCTAATGCAAACAAGGGCCCTCAAAATACTTTTCACCCAGGGCCCCCAAAATCCTTAAGATGTCCATTTTTCAATGTTCTATATTAGAATTTTGACTTATAAAGACAAGTAACAAAAGGAGCTCTCTTACAAAAGCAGTAACCCACTGACCTATTTACATTATATGTACTTTGTTATCTGCATGGTACATGTTCTTAGCAGCAGGCATTTGAACCCTCTGCGCTACCTTAGGACGACTCAAAACTTCCACTAGACAAACCTCCGGTCTCTTTCCAGGAAGACGATTAATCACCGGACTTCCCTTGACATTTTAATTGATGCCTGAAAATTGCTGGAGGCCAGGAGGCGTCAGCAGGTGCTTTTAAAATGAAATATACTTGGGAAAATGACGCCCCCACCCCAAGTCAGCGCCCGGAGCGGTGGCACCGATCGCACCACCCTAGAGCCGGCCCTGAGTGCATTAGATTCAATGCACACCATTTGTTTATCACATTACATTATAATCTGTTCGAAGATGTTGTTGTCTAACATAGTCCATTACACACCACACTCCAAAGGAGTCAGACATGACAGTTGTGGAGTCTGAGGTAAATGAGGACAAAAAAAAGACCCAAGTCAGATGGTACAAATCTAAACACATGTTTGTGTGCTAGGTGAGTGCCAAAAACAATTCACGCACCCTCAATTCCGTACCTATATAAATTACACCCCATTTAGAAAATGTTTCTCATAAACACAATCTCAACTTGAAAGGACTCTAGTTGGAAAGCCTTTGTGTGTATCTGAGAATGAGAGGAGAAAGAAACAAAATGCAAAGTGACAAAGGAAGAACAAACAATGGCAAATGCCTCACAAATGGTGCCAGGATGCACTCCCAGGAGATAGTGTGCTCTACAAATCTGCATGACATAACACAACAAATCACTACACGTAAAAGCTCCCGAAGTTCCTCCAGGGAGACAGAGCAATGATGGGTTCATGTGAAAGTCCTAGTTCCGCTTTGGCACAGAGTGTCACACAGAGAATCCAGCTGACATCAAGATGCCCTGCACTGCTTGGCTGCCTAAAGGTCTTCAGGAAAGGGTCAAGCAGAATCCTCCTGAGTGAAGATGAAAGACGTCCCTTCGTGTTGCCCCTTCAGTGGTGCAGGGTGGCTCACTGTTGAAGATATCCTCAGATGTAACACTTCCTCCTGATATCCAGCGAGGCGTGCTTTCTCTGTAGAGTTGCAGGGTCGAGTGCCCAGCATATGCCAGGCCACTGTGCTTTTGCTGCCAGCTGATGTTTATCTGTCACCCACAGACATCATTATGAGTAGAACGGTGCCTTGGCCCCCCCTGCGCCAGGGCCTTTGTAGTGCACCTAAAGGCCCTGTCAATCACCGCTGCTCCATTGCCCTCCTGACCTCACAGTAACTCTTCCAACAGTGTAGACACTATGTAACACACCTTATCTGTCCTGATGTCCGGGTACGTATTTCTGCTGCCCTTTGAGCATTTTTCAAAGACTCCACCTGTGACGTCACATTAATCAGAGAGCGCTGCATAGTCTAGTCTCCATAACCACTGTCGCTCAGATTCATTTAGTTTTATAGCGCCACTCTTACCAGTGTAGGGTGTCAAAGCACTTTACACCACACACACATTGCTCAGAGACAATCATACGTGTGTAAATCAGTGTATAGGAAATATTACATCAGACAGGACTACAAGGTGTAGTGTAGGAGTGACATGCCATCGATACTGGTAGGCAATATAGTTTGAGTCCTTATTCTGGAAAAGCACAAATTCAGAATTTAAAATGTAACATCATTGTTAGGGGTTCTCTTTAATAATAAGAATTGTTTTCAACCCAAATGAACCCTTTTCATAATATTAGGATGATGAAAGACTGGGCAAAAAAACATACAGCTCTAACATATACCTTGCAGTTTGCATGCAGCTCTTTGATGACAGTTAATAACTCAATGTTCTATATTAGGATTTTGACTTATAAGTGACAAGTTACAAAAGAAGCTCTCTTAGAGAAGCAGTAACCCACTGACCTATTTACATTATATGCACTTTGTTATCTGTGTAGTACACGTTCTTAGCATCAGGCATTGAACCTTTTGCGCTACCTTAGTATGAGTCAAAACTTCCTCTAGACAATCCCCCAGTCTCTTTCCAGGAAGACGATTAATCACCAGAGTTATCTTGACATTTTAATTAATGTCTGAAAATTGCTGAAGGCCAGGAAGCGGCAGCAGGTGCTTTAAAATGATGATATACATTTTCCAAAATGACGCCCACACCCCAAGTCAACGCCTGGTGCGGTGGCACCGATCGCACCGCCCTAGAGCCGGCCCTGTACTCACCCGTGAGGGTCTCAAGGCGCTGAGGGAGGGGGGGCTGCTGATCCGTCTGGGTGAGGAGGTTTCTTCTCCATAGTTTTGATAGCCATGGAGATCTCACTAATGTTTTTATAGTTTAAATCTGAGTGGAGAGAATTAGTAGAACAATAGATCTCACGAGCACTCACACAACCCTAGTTAACTCCTGTTAATCTTCAGAGATTCCTGATCCTGGGTCTTCAGATGTTTCTTAGATTGGTGAGCACAAGGTCTGAAAAGAGCATCAGTGCTTGTACATTTCAGTTTTTGTTTTTATGACGTGGTCCCTAATCACGTCCCTTTTTTGAAGGCCACCTCCAAATGTAACCAGAGCCAAGGGGTCCTGAGTTCAAGTGAATAAAGGAACCTAAACTGTCCCAGGGGAAGTGGCTGTACTCACATTCCCTACATCTTCATGATACCTGTTGCAGAGTGAGTTCCACTCTTCAGACATGATTGCTCTCTCTCTCCCCACCTCACCACCCGCATGACCTGCCCAGATACGACAAAACAAACCACAGGGAACCCGTAGACCCAGTTGAGACTGTGGTAAGTACCAATATCTGCAAGAATGTCTCAACTGGTATTAATAAAGAACTAGTTTCACACTTAAGAACACAGGGGGAAGAACCAAACGTATTACTACATTTATATAAACATTCCAGAGCACAAGATAATGTTCAGCAGCATCAACATTTCTCAACAATAGGTGCAGAGAATATAGCAAAGTGAACACTTAGTGCTCATGAACCAGTGCCTGTGAACGGTGCATGTGAAACACATTAAAAAACAAGGAATAGAAGCATCGTATACATAATATATTACATACGATACTAGTACACGAGTTCGATGATAAAAGGAAAATTTATGTAATCATGTAATAAGTCAAGAAACCAACAATTTTTTTTAAGACGTCATCCTGGGCCAGAGAAAGTCTCATCATGGACTTTATCCAATTTTCTTTTCAGAGTTGAAGGCGAGGGAGTGATCATGAGGGCTCCATCCAACGGGCATTGTCGTCAAAGACCTCTTCAGTTTACATCCACTCATTCAGCATGATTTTCGGAAAAAAAAGATTGACTCCACCGCCTCTTTGGACACAGACGCAGCTGAAATAGCTACAGATAAGGAGCCATCGCATGAAGACCAGAAGAGAAAGATCATCTTCCAACTCGGATGCTGCCCTCTGTCAGCTAACAGTTTAGTGTGTGTGTGGTTACGCATCACAATAACGTTAAAATATGACACACAGAGGGCATAGGGAGTTCTTCTTGTCCTTCGTCAGGCTCAGACGCGACAGTAAAGTGTGGGCTGTGAGTTACTCAAGGTCTGTGAGCATAGTTGCAATTTTATAAGTACTATTAGTTACTGCAAGATCAAGATAAGTGTAGTCTATAAGGTTATAAGGTTCTTCTGGCATGCAATATTTCTTGTTGGAACAACCTTGTAATGCTTGCTCAAATGCAGTGTTTTGTGGAGAGTATTAACCAAACCACCACCGTATTTGCTTCGTCTAAAATGTTCTATGGAATTTGAGATGAGGCAATGGGGTTGTTACATGAACATGGTTATTTTGCGTTGCATGTTTGGGCAGCAATAAAATGTTATTGCATAATGGTAGCCTCCGGTCTTGTAATGAAATCCATGTGCATTGATATAGTGCAAAACTAGATTAATGCATTGGCGTGGTTCATCTTCATGAAATCCATGATTAAATAGGTTGCCAAATACCTTCTCCTAAGGAGTAGGCATGCAAGGGCATGCAAGGGCCACTGCCGGCAGGTTTTGAACTAGGGAATCATTCCTTAAAGAGCTATGGGACTCATGGCAGGAGCTGTGGGTTGAACCCAAGCCTCTTCCTGCCCGATCACAGCGAGTCTCCCACCCTCATTCTATTCTAGAATCTGTTAACTGGCTGATGTCTGGGCAATGGACACCCTGGGAGATGACTGTTAGTAAGAGAACCGAGTCAGCTGACAAGTACATGAGGTCAGTCCCACCAATCCGAGCTTCCCTCAAGGTAGACATTTCTTATCACACTGTTCACCATCCCATATGTCCTGTGTCAGTGCAAATTCCCTGTTCAATAGATTACCAATTGCTGGTATGCTATGGTTCTCTTGTGGTGAGCGTATCCGAAAAGGGTTCCAGCAACACCACCAGCAGGATCTCTCTGCATCCTATGTGCCCCCAGAACAACTAGGTGCTGAAATCCTGTGAGAATAATCAAGTGGCGAGGTCTTGCGAGAAAATAAGATCTTATTAAAGAAAATGAGATAAAGTTGCCAATTATGACCACTGCAGATATATTAGCCACACCAGTGGTGATTGAGTTTCTTGCCAATCTAGAAACTGGGCGAGGAAGAAAGAAGTCAAGATCAGCAGAGGAAAAAACTGAAGAGGACGAAGAATACAGCAAGCATATATATGACAAGTGAAGAGGAGTACAGCAGCAAGCAAACCTCATGGTATCTTTCTCTCTCTCCTTACTGTGTATTGCCTGGAGGACAGGGTCTGTCCCTCTGGAGACTACAAAGGGAGAAAAAGGGGGCCTAGTGGAAGGGTGAAAGCTTAACAGTGAGAATGGCTTAGCCTGTGTTTGCTCAAAAGGCCCAGCGGGATTGGGAGAGTAGAGGCGACAGGTGTGTGTCCAAGACTGGTAGACTCTCCTTCCCATGATACAGCAGCAGTGAGACTACTGCACCCCCTTCAAATATGTAGGACTGGACACAGACATATGAGACTCGCCCACGTCAGACAATAGCTGAACGAGGGGCGTGACGCACATCCTGCAACGTGCCCACCTGAGGGGGTTCTGATAGAGCGGAGACCCGGGTTGGCGCTGGGAGTAGGTCTGACTAAACAGAACACCAGTATTGCTGCATCCTGCTCATTGGATAAGGGAACTCTCTTGATCCTGATGTTTAGCACACAACCGGTGCAAGCGTCCTACTGCACATGATCACACGACATTACAAGGGCCAGGTCATGCTCATATTCCTCCTTTGCCTTGAACAGCAAGCTTAACGAAAGACAGAGAGGGCTCGGCTCATCTGTGGCAGTCACAGGGCCACCTTTAGGGCGGTGTGATCAGTGCAGCTGCACTGGGCGCTGACTTAGAGCTGTGGCACTGACCTCAGGGGGCGATGTTCTTAGCAATAAGTTACGATATAAAAGCACCTGCTGCAGAGCTCCCTGTGCATCCAGCTTTCAGGCAGCAATAAAAATGTCAAGATAACTCTTGTGATTAATGTTCCTGCTAGCGAGATTGGATTTTTGTCTAGTGGCAGTTTTGACTCGCCATAAAGTAGCACAGAGGGTTAATATGCCTGCTGCAAAGAACAGATCTGTATTTTATGTGGATTAGTAAAGCCAGCCTTAACCAGCGTTTTAAAACAAATGAAATGTATGTGAGAGAGGGGCTATGGAGAGATGAGGGGCACTTTTGCTGGGTTACAGTGAGGGGATCCGAGGAGGAGGTCATGGGGGGGAGAGGGTACTTGGGGCGTCAAAAAAGATTGTTGCACTGGGCGCCACCAGTGCTTAAGCCGGTCCTGGTTGCCGATCTCTCACAAAGACATTCCTGTCTCTTACATACAGAAAGCCATGAATGGTGTAAAGAACATTGGTGGCTCTTCAGACTGTGGGGTGGCAGCTGGGGAGGCTCAGTGTGGGTGGGGCTTAGGACTACAGGCAGCAGATCACAAAATGCACTGTCAGGGCAGCAGGAGCAGAGGCAGTACCAGTTGCAGTTGCACAAGGAACTCAGAATCTGACAACCATTTCACTCTTGCTAAGACTCCTAGGTGTACGTGACCTAGTTCACACCCGTTTCTGCGTCCATACAATTTGTTATTTTTCTCCTTTATCGGTTTCCCGGGTACGTTCCCTCAGTTAGCTTTAACTATACTTGTAAATAGTGTATTTTTGGTGATCTGCAGTTCTGGTTCCTTGTTTCAGGCTTTCTTTATCTCAGTTCCTGTTCCAAAGTATGCAGGTCTTCCGGGAGACTAGTTACAGAAAGACGCTTGTAAGCCCGGAGGTTTCTAGGTTGTCTTTTTTGATGTAACATATTCCGTCCTATGGCCCTAAGTCCCTGTGTTTATGGGATCAGTTGTACTATTCTTGCTGGGGTCCCATGTCCTACCTGTGTTTATGGCATCAGTTGTCCTACTCTTGCTGGGGTCCCATGGCCTACCTGTGTTTATGGCATCAGTTGTACTATTCTTGCTGGGGTCCCATGTCCTACCTGTGTTTATGGCATCAGTTGTACTACTCTTGCTGGGGTCCCATGTCCTACCTGTGTTTATGGCATCAGTTGTACTATTCTTGCTGGGGGTCCCATGTGCTACCTGTGTTTATGACATCAGTTGTACTATTCTTGCTGGGGTCCCATGTCCTACCTGTGTTTATGGCATCAGTTGTACTATTCTTGCTGGGGTCCCATGGCCTACCTGTGTTTATGGCATCAGTTGTACTATTCTTGCTGGGGTCCCATGTCCTACCTGTGTTTATGGCATCAGTTGTACTATTCTTGCTGGGGTTCCATGTCCTACCTGTGTTTATGGCATCAGTTGTACTACTCTTGCTGGGGTCCCATGTCCTACCTGTGTTTATGGCATCAGTTGTACTATTCTTGCTGGGGGTCCCATGTGCTACCTGTGTTTATGACATCAGTTGTACTATTCTTGCTGGGGTCCCATGTCCTACCTGTGTTTATGGCATCAGTTGTACTATTCTTGCTGGGGTCCCATGGCCTACCTGTGTTTATGGCATCAGTTGTACTATTCTTGCTGGGGTCCCATGTCCTACCTGTGTTTATGGCATCAGTTGTACTATTCTTGCTGGGGTTCCATGTCCTACCTGTGTTTATGGCATCAGTTGTACTATTCTTGCTGGGGTCCCATGGCCTACCTGTGTTTATGGCATCGGTTGTACTATTCTTGCTGGGGTCCCATGGCCTACCTGTGTTTATGGCATCAGTTGTACTATTCTTGCTGGGGTTCCATGGCCTACCTGTGTTTATGGCATCAGTTGTACTATTCTTGCTGGGGTCCCATGTCCTACCTGTGTTTATGGCATCAGTTGTACTATTCTTGCTGGGGTCCCATGTCCTACCTGTGTTTATGGCATCAGTTGTACTATTCTTGCTGGGGTCCCATGTCCTACCTGTGTTTATGGCATCAGTTGTACTACTCTTGCTGGGGTCCCATGTCCTACCTGTGTTTATGGCATCAGTTGTACTACTCTTGCTGGGGTCCCATGTCCTACCTGTGTTTATGGCATCAGTTGTACTATTCTTGCTGAGGTCCCATGGCCTACCTGTGTTTATGGCATCAGTTGTACTACTCTTGCTGGGGGTCCCATGGCCTACCTGTGTTTATGGCATCAGTTGTACTATTCTTGCTGGGGTCCCATGTCCTACCTGTGTTTATGGCATCAGTTGTACTATTCTTGCTGGGGGTCCCATGTGCTACCTGTGTTTATGGCATCAGTTGTACTATTCTTGCTGGGGTTCCATGTCCTACCTGTGTTTATGGCATCAGTTGTACTATTCTTGCTGGGGTTCCATGTCCTACCTGTGTTTATGGCATCAGTTGTACTATTCTTGCTGGGGTTCCATGACCTACCTGTGTTTATGGCATCAGTTGTACTATTCTTGCTGGGGTTCCATGTCCTACCTGTGTTTATGGCATCAGTTGTCCTACTCTTGCTGGGGTCCCATGTCCTACCTGTGTTTATGGCATCAGTTGTACTATTCTTGCTGGGGTCCCATGTCCTACCTGTGTTTATGGCATCAGTTGTACTATTCTTGCTGGGGTTCCATGTCCTACCTGTGTTTATGGCATCAGTTGTACTATTCTTGCTGGGGTCCCATGGCCTACCTGTGTTTATGGCATCAGTTGTACTATTCTTGCTGGGGGTCCCATGTCCTACCTGTGTTTATGGCATCAGTTGTACTACTCTTGCTGGGGTCCCATGTCCTACCTGTGTTTATGGCATCAGTTGTACTATTCTTGCTGAGGTTCCATGTCCTACCTGTGTTTATGGCATCAGTTGTACTATTCTTGCTGGGGTTCCATGTCCTACCTGTGTTTATGGCATCAGTTGTCCTACTCTTGCTGGGGTCCCATGTCCTACCTGTGTTTATGGCATCAGTTGTACTATTCTTGCTGGGGTCCCATGGCCTACCTGTGTTTATGGCATCAGTTGTACTATTCTTGCTGGGGTTCCATGTCCTACCTGTGTTTATGGCATCAGTTGTCCTACTCTTGCTGGGGTCCCATGTCCTACCTGTGTTTATGGCATCAGTTGTCCTACTCTTGCTGGGGTCCCATGTCCTACCTGTGTTTATGGCATCAGTTGTCCTACTCTTGCTGGGGTCCCATGTCCTACCTGTGTTTATGGCATCAGTTGTCCTACTCTTGCTGGGGGTCCCATGTCCTACCTGTGTTTATGGCATCAGTTGTACTATTCTTGCTGGGGTCCCTTGTCCTACCTGTGTTTATGGCATCAGTTGTACTACTCTTGCTGGGGTCCCATGGCCTACCTGTGTTTATGGCATCAGTTGTACTACTCTTGCTGGGGTCCCATGTCCTACCTGTGTTTATGGCATCAGTTGTACTATTCTTGCTGGGGTCCCATGTCCTACCTGTGTTTATGGCATCAGTTGTACTATTCTTGCTGGGGTCCCATGTCCTACCTGTGTTTATGGCATCAGTTGTACTATTCTTGCTGGGGTCCCATGTCCTACCTGTGTTTATGGCATCCGTTGTACTACTCTTGCTGGGGGTCCCATGTCCTACCTGTGTTTATGGCATCAGTTGTACTATTCTTGCTGGGGTCCCATGGCCTACCTGTGTTTATGGCATCAGTTGTACTATTCTTGCTGGGGTCCCATGTCTGTGTTTCTGGCATCAGTTGTACTATTCTTGCTGGCGGTCCCATGTCCTACCTGTGTTTATGGCATCAGTTGTCCTACTCTTGCTGGGGTCCCATGTCCTACCTGTGTTTATGGCATCAGTTGTACTATTCTTGCTGGGGTCCCATGGCCTACCTGTGTTTATGGCATCAGTTGTACTATTCTTGCTGGGGTTCCATGTCCTACCTGTGTTTATGGCATCAGTTGTCCTACTCTTGCTGGGGTCCCATGTCCTACCTGTGTTTATGGCATCAGTTGTCCTACTCTTGCTGGGGTCCCATGTCCTACCTGTGTTTATGGCATCAGTTGTCCTACTCTTGCTGGGGTCCCATGTCCTACCTGTGTTTATGGCATCAGTTGTCCTACTCTTGCTGGGGTCCCATGTCCTACCTGTGTTTATGGCATCAGTTGTCCTACTCTTGCTGGGGTCCCATGTCCTACCTGTGTTTATGGCATCAGTTGTCCTACTCTTGCTGGGGTTCCATGTCCTACCTGTGTTTATGGCATCAGTTGTACTATTCTTGCTGGGGTCCCTTGTCCTACCTGTGTTTATGGCATCAGTTGTATTATTCTTGCTGGGGTCCCATGTCCTACCTGTGTTTATGGCATCAGTTGTACTACTCTTGCTGGGGTAGATGGTGTTCATCCATCGTTCTACCTATTCCAAGACTCTTTGAAATTCATTTTCAGAGGTACTGTCTTGAGTCAAATTTATGTAAACATGGTGGGTGTCATCCACATGAAATCGAACCCCTATTAGTGCGCTCTGAAATAGCTGGAACAAGGGGGCAAGAGAGACAGGAAACAGGATGTAATGAAAAATTCAGACCATTTGTCAGGCTGGACGAATGTGGATACGTTCTTAAAAGAATATAGTGATCCAAGGCATGAAATGCCACAGGCAGATCCAACAGGACCCGAAGGCAAGCTGCATCATGGTCCACAACCGAAAGGCATCATTTACGAAACCTATTATGGCATTTAATGTGCCAAGCCTAGGACGGAAGGCAGATTGAAGTGGAGGCAGTCGGTTGTCAGGAAGTTTCTGAAGTTGAGAGACCACTACCTTTTCCAGGACCGTTGCCAGAACTCATAGTGTAATATTACATCTGGCAGCACTGTTGGATCCAGAATGGATGTCTTTAGAAAGGATAACGGTACTTCTTTTCAGCAAGGTTGGGATGTACCCTTGGTTAAAGGATAGTTTACAAAGTGAGATATCAAATGAGCAAACAATTGTGCCAATTGTATTAATATGAAAGCCGGGACAGGATCCATTGGGGAATCCTTAGGTTTTAATATCCTTAAGGTTGTTTCAATCTAAGACGGGGTGGTTTACAGGTAGAAAGATTGTTAGTCTGTGAAAGATAACAGTGAAGCAGTCACCACCAGTCCTCATCCTATTTTGCTAATTTTCTATATCTGTATGAAATAAAGATTCTGTTTCTCACAGACGTTGGCAGTGGAGACAAATCTCTGTTAACAGCAAGATGGTGTTTTAACGGTGGATACCAATTTAAAAAGTCCCACGGATTGATTTTAGCTTGGAATAGGGTTACAGCCCAAAGAGTTTTCTTAGCATTCCTGGAGGCTGCCAATGTGTGCTTTCCTTCCATTGATGGTAGAGTGATCTGTCCCCCTACTCTTGTTTCCTCTGGGAGGAGGGATTTATCAACACATCTAGAGTGCTTTAGTGCAGGGACATAAGGTAAAGCTGCTGGCCTTCGGGCCCGGGAGTGGCAAACTGAAGGCTTTTGTGTCAGACCAAATGGTTGCTGGTGATACTCTGGATCTCTACAAAATGTGGTGCCACTTTAATGTGATGATGGGCCTGGACCATCATCTTGGAACCCGTTGTGGATAGCGTTAGACAGTAGCTGGGCGGTCGGAGTCAATCTCTTGCCAGACAGTGAAAGTTCCAGAACTGACAGTAAGCAAAATCTCTCTGAGATGTAATTCAGAAGTACTCTCACGAAAAATGAATTAGACCAATCCACCCACTTTTGTCCTATGAGAACAGAACCTTAACACTGGGTGCCACCATAAATCCCATCTGGACTACTGCAATGCCATATATGCTGGGATCCCGACTCATTGAATTGAGCAACTTCAAGTTGCCTAGAAAGTGGCCATTAGCCATTTTTGATCTGTGAAAGTGGGACTCTATTTCAGTTTGCAACAGATCACTTCGCTGGCTGCCGGTGGCTGCATTAGTTTACATTGAAAAAGACTGTGTGGCCTTCAACCATCTTGTAGTTGCATGTACTTGCATATCTCTCATCCAAGCTCAACCTATCCATACTTTCAGGAGACCTCCGGAGTAAAGTCCGCTTATCCACACAGGAAGAGGGAGGTTCTCGTTCTCAGGTCAGGAACCACTGTTCTGAGGTTACCTTGCCTTTTGACTTTAGGAAAAACCTTAAATTCACTTTGTTTGTTTAGTAGGCAGCAAGACCAGTGCCAAGAAGCCCTTTACGTACTGTGCACATTTGAAATGCAGTCAGTCATTCTGTCCACAGTTCTGCAAAAGGACAGTATTTCTCCCCAGGTGCGGAGACAACAGCACAACAGCCAGCTAGGTGTGTGTTTAGTGGACACTTGAGTGTGCTGTACTGAGATCTTGAATCGCTAATGATAAAATGCCTACTTGGCTCCTAATCAAAGCAACAACACCTCTGCCCTCAGACCTGCATTGATGTAGTAGGAAATATCTCAGAGGAACTAACCTGGAAATTGCAACTCCACTGTGGGTGGTCAGTCAGGATTCAACAAAGGGGTAATATCTGGACGTGTTGCTGGTCAAGTCATGCAGCTCTACCTGATGTTCACTGTTGACCCGGATTGAGGAGAAGACCTTTCATGGTCAGCTCTAACTATGGTGTGTTTGTGAGCCCTGTGAAGTAGGGAAGAGGGAGCCAGAGAATGGAAGCGCCTGTTCCTTGAAGGAGACATGAAGCTAACTTTTGTGCAGTCGCTTCTTCTGAGATGGGACACTTATCCAGTTGGTCGACATTATGTTGGGCCTAATGCATGTCTGGAGGAAAGGCAGAGTGATGAAGGACTGCAACTGCAAAACCCTCCAGAGTTAGATGGAAAACAAACAGTGTACTTACTAGTGTATCATACAGTGCCGAAAAGAACACACCGAAACATCATGGTGTGGCAGGTAGTCCAAGAGATTACAATTGTGGCGACTGAATTTTGGTTAAATTTGTAAGAAAGTAAATCAATCTATTGTTTGGGCATTGCTGACAACAGGCACAGTGAGTTTATGGAATAGGAGACATACTTGCCACTGAGTGATACAGGGTTCTGTTTATAGCAAAGAGCTCAGGTGACGCTAATGTCAAATGAAACATTCTGGTGCTTCTTACGCCACTTTTTAAAAATATTGGGGCATATTATCAAGAAACGGCGTTAATATTATCGCCGCTTCAGCGGCAGAAAACTGCCGCTAAAGCGGCGATAATGGGCTTGATAATATGCTCTTGAGAATTCCAATAGAAGCCCATGTTCTGGTGTAAACATGGGCTTCTATTGAATTCACAAGGCCATATTATCAAGCCCATTATCGCCGCTTTAGCGGCAGTTTTCTGCCGCTAAACCGGCGATAATTTTAACGCAGTTCTTGATAATATGCCCCATTGTTTTATTAGTTGATTTTATAAGCTTTCTTCCTATCTAAAATTGTTTTTGATCTAAACATTTCCATATCTATGTCATTCTTTGACTGCTTGAGGTTATCAGTAGTTGGTAATACTTCTTACATAAACTCTCACTGGCAAACTGTTTTAATAGTTTATTTAGGTTTTTTTCTTTACAGGTTCGAATTTTATGCCAGCAGTTTGTTTGATGTTAAAAGACGCAGCGTTTTTCGGCACATTGCACTATCGTGCGGATAGAACTGGCTATACAAATAATGTGGCGTATTTACAGCCCTCCCTTCCCTCTGCTATGAAGTCTTTCATTAAGATATTTCTTGCTCATTTTTGCTAGACCTAACACTGGAAATCCTGTCACCGTGGTAGGTAGGTGAGTGTAGTAACTAGTGTTAGGCTGGGCTGGGCAGTCCTAATTTCTTTTTTGAGGTCTTGCTACAACAGCTCTAACTGTCTGTCGAGACAGAATTGTTTCGCATACTCCTGACTGGATTGCTTTCCTGTCAATCTCACTTGGCTTGCTCCTATTTGCTGCTTTCTCCCTTTCTGTTTTTGACCCGCCCATATGAACGTTTTGGTTTTGCCTTTAGTAGACTCATCATTTTATCTGCTCCAAACCAACATCAGAGCTATGCTTAAACATCAGTTTGCTGCCTATCAGTGCCACTTAGTGGTCACTAGAAAAACTGCAGCAGAAACGTGGAAGATACAACATCTATCTAGAGCATGGGTACTCACAAACTTTCTCTCGGGGGCCAAATTTATAGTGTGGTTTGTGGCCGAGGGCCGCACCTGTGGGGGCGGGGTCAGTGGGGGGCGGGGCTAGAAAAAGAAAAAAAAACTGTGACCATGGGGTCGAACACAGGCTCCTGCAGCGGACGCATTAGTCCACTGAGCCACCAGACCAGCATACACACACATGTCTGCCTGTCTCTGTCTGTCTGTCTGTCTCTGTGTGTCTCTGTCTGTGTGTCTGTGTGTCTCTGTCTGTGTGTGTGTGTCTGTCTGTGTGTGTCTTTGTCTCTGTTTGTGTGTGTGTGTGTCTCTGTTTGTGTGTGTGTCTCTGTCTGTGTGTCTCTGTCTCTGTGTGTGTGTCTGTGTGTGTGTCTGTCTCTGTATGTGTATCTCTGTCTCTGTGTGTGTGTGTCTCTGTGTGTGTGTCTCTGTCTCTGTGTGTGTTGTGGTCTGTGATAGAAAGTAGACGCTGGTAGCCAAGTAGATTTAACATGTACCTTTAATCTGTAGTCGGTTCAAGTACACCCAGATGGTTGGTAAGTACAACAGACAGGTAGTCCAGGTAACAGGTGAAGTATAAGTAGATTAACCAGTAGTCAAGCCATTAGTTCCAGGTAGTAGGAAACACCTTGTAGTAGCAAACCCCACCAGGAGCAGCCTGCCTGCTGCTCAGCCCTCTCTCTCTAACTGTCATTCCTCACTCACACAGACACCCAACATTCCGTGCATCACTGCATTCCCAACACTCTACAGTAAACATGCACACTGGCTGAGCAGCAGGAAGAATAGGTGAAACGTAGAACACAGAATAACTATGCAGGGCATAACACATCCCTTTCCTTTTAAAATGAACAACGAAAGAGTAACAATACTGCAATAGTAGAACTATACACAGAAATGTACAAATGCAAGAAATAGTTCAAAACCCAGGGATGAGAAATAAAGTAAACATCACGGGAGGGTCAGAGCTATTCAAAACAGAGAGAATGGATGGTTTACGAACAAAAATGGAGTAAAAAGACCCATCCTCTCCCAATAAATATAATGAACAAAGTTCCTTGTAAATTGCAGAGAAAAATAAACCCGCAACTGCAATCCCTGCTGAAAGGGAACAAATCAATAGTCAAGATTCCTCACGTAAGGAAACTTACATTTGCTGTGAAAGAGGACCTAAAAACCAAACTTCCACCCCTCATACGAGGTACTAACACTAGGGACTGTGACCCATAAAGTCCAGTAAGACTTTATACATGAATATGGGACCATAAACTATGTAAATACACCCTGTGTAGGGGAACCGTACCCATAAACCCAAAACCCACCCCGTGTAAGGGTTACATGAAATGTTGATTGGAGAAATCCCCAAAACATACCCCGTGTAGGGGTTACCAAACAAACAACTGTAAATGGGAATCGTACCCATGACTAATACCAACCCAGTGTAAGGGTTACCTGTTATGTTAATCGGCGGAGACGCGATAAACATACCCCGTGTCAGGGTTACTAAACAAACGACTGTACCTGTAAAACACACTCATGAACTCACCCCTGTGTAGAGGCTGCGTCTAACGCTTAACGAGAAAAGAGCTCATACTACCCACCCCTGCGTAGGGGCCGCGTGTAACGCCTTATGGGAAAGGTACTCGTTCCCAAACCCATGCCCATCCCTAATGTAAGGGATAATGTAGTACAGCTAGCCACTACCATAAACTAACTGTGGAAGCTGGCAAACCTAAATTCTAAGCTTAAATCCCTCAAGCATGTATACTCTACAATGGAAACACATTGTACTAGACAGGGAACACTATTTCTGTAGGGAAAAAGGAAAACCAGAAACTGCGCCGGTGAGCGATCTCTCACCCGGATCGTGCTAGATATAGGTTTGAAGTAAGAAGCAGACGTGGACTGAAAAATTCATCTGTGCTATATAAACGTCCTATTTCAACTTGGCAGTAGATGGCAGCACAACACTGGGCAGAAAATATTGAAAAATCATGACCACAGCTTTGAACATTTTCACGCCGAACAAGAGCAAAAAAAACAAGTCATAGTTCGTGTTGAAAATGACTGCTGCTCCTTAAAATCTCTCACGCGCGTTCTGCCACTTCCGAAGAAGAGAACAACTTCATGTTAATCTTTCTTTCTGTCCAAGTGTAAGAAAGCAAGAAAACAAGCTGATTCAGCCACCGGATGGTAGTTAATTGCAAAACACTTCCACTCACCGCCAGTGTCCAGAACAACATCCTCAGTCCTCTGGCAGATAATCTAACCAATCATCGGGATCATGTGAAAACCTCTTGGGCTGCAGGGAAACAAAAAGCAGCAGCATACTCACTCCTGTTAAACACGACCTTCTTGACAATCTTCCTGCTTCAAATAACTGTATTGAAGACGCAGCGCACGTATATATAAAAAACGTGGTTGGCAAAATTACGTGGTTGGCAGAATGACGCTCCATGTACCCGCAAATCAAGTAGACGATTGCCAACCCCAAGATGGCGCCACGCTATCCCACGCCGTGCCGGCTGGCTCACGGCACGCCAGTGCCTCACAACGTTGATGGGCAAACACGGTGCTTCCTGGAACGTCACAAATGCAAAGAGGAACAGCGCGAGAGACTCACGCGAAGGTAAGCCTCCTCGCGCTACTGAAGACTCGTGCCTCATTTTTAAATTCACAATGACAGTTGCAAAGTCCCAAAGAAATCAGGTCTCAAAATAGACCAACAATTAAAAACAAAAATGTGTCTCACCAGACTCTGCTCCCTATGACACTGCATCTGAGATGCGCCAAGAATGCACCACATCTTGTCACCACGCCATTAGCCACTGTCAGGTAGAAACTTGGAATAACCAAAGCTTGCCAAAGGGGCTCCGTGTCACATCCTCAGCTGTCCTTCATGTGAATTCTCCACGCTGAGAATGACCACCACAGTGCACGTTTTCAAATCCAAATCAAAGTGTGAATCCAACTGCAGAGATCTCTACACACATAGTGGATACTTGTGGCACTTAAAGTCCTTTTCCTGGCTCCTCCAAAATAACTGTCACATCCAGTAGCAGACAGACTTTGCGCTGGACATATCATGACATGTGCAGCATACCAGTACAGTTTAAACATGTTTAAAGCCATTAACAAAGGACAATCTTTCCTTGATGGCACAGGCAACACACAGTACAGCATGCTTACATTGGGGCTGTCCGTTGTCCAGGACACTGGTGGGGTTACTGAGTATGCTGTACTAGATTCTTTTGTTGCGATGACTCCTCTTGTGATGCTTGTCGTGTTGCCTCTTGTATGCTTGTTGTAGCGTTGTTTCATGGTTGACTGTAGGGCTTGTGGCTCCTTCTCACCGTGTGGACTGGTTACAGATGTCATCTTTTGCTTTCTTGTTCAATTGTGGAGAAAATTAAGCACGTGGGAAAGTCTCCAACTCTCGCTCGTCGCCAAAATATGTTGTGGTCTGTGATAGAAAGTAGACGCTGGTAGCCAAGTAGATTTAACATGTACCTTTAATCTGTAGTCGGTTCAAGTACACCCAGATGGTTGGTAAGTACAACAGACAGGTAGTCCAGGTAACAGGTGAAGTATAAGTAGATTAACCAGTAGTCAAGCCATTAGTTCCAGGTAGTAGGAAACACCTTGTAGTAGCAAACCCCACCAGGAGCAGCCTGCCTGCTGCTCAGCCCCTCTCTCTCTAACTGTCATTCCTCACTCACACAGACACCCAACATTCCGTGCATCACTGCATTCCCAACACTCTACAGTAAACATGCACACTGGCTGAGCAGCAGGAAGAATAGGTGAAACGTAGAACACAGAATAACTATGCAGGGCATAACAGTGTGTGTCTCTGTTTTTCTGTGTGTGTCTCTGTCTCTGTGTGTCTCTGTCTCTCTGTGTGTCTCTGTGTGTCTCTGTCTGTGTGTGTCTGTGTGTGTGTGTCTGTGTGTGTGTGTCTCTGTCTCTGTGTGTCTGTGTGTGTGTGTCTGTGTGTGTGTCTCTGTCTCCGTGTGTGTCTCTGTGCGTGTCTCTGTCTCTGTGCGACTCTCTGTCTCTGTGTGTCTCGGTCTCTGTGTGTCTCGGTCTCTGTGTCTCTGTCTCTGTGTCTCTCAGTCTCTGTGTGTGTCTCTGTGTGTGTGTGTGTCTGTGTGTGTGTCTGTGTGTGTGTCTCTGTGTGTGTGTCTCTGTGTGTGTGCCTCTGTGCGTGTGTCTGTCTCTGTGTGGGTGTCTCTGTGTGTGTGTTTCTGTCTGTGTGTCTCTGTCTGTGTGTGTCTCTGTCTCTGTTTGTGTGTGTGTGTCTCTGTCTGTGTGTGTCTGTCTGTGTGTCTCTGTCTGTGTGTGTGTCTATGTGTGTGTGTCTGTCTCTGTATGTGTATCTCTGTCTCTGTGTGTGTGTGTGTCTCTGTGTGTGTGTGTGTCTCTGTCTCTGTGTGTGTGTGTCTCTGTTTTTCTGTGTGTCTCTGTCTCTGTGTGTGTCTCTGTCTCTGTGTGTCTGTCTCTGTGTGTCTGTGTGTGTGTCTGTGTGTGTGTGTCTCTGTGTGTCTGTGTGTGTGTGTGTCTGTGTGTCTGTGTGTGTGTCTCTGTCTCTGTGTGTGTCTCTGTGCGTGTCTCTGTCTCTGTGTGTCTCTCTGTCTCTGTCTCTGTGTGTCTCGGTCTCTGTGTGTCTCGGTCTCTGTGTCTCTCAGTCTCTGTGTGTGTCTGTGTGTGCTTCTGTGTGTGTGTCTGTGTGTGTGTGTCTCTGTGTGTGTGCCTCTGTGCGTGTGTCTGTCTCTGTGTGTGTGTCTCTGTGTGTGTGTCTGTGTGTGTCTCTCTGTGTGTGTGTTTCTCTGCCTCAGTGTGTGTGTCTCTGTCTATATGTGCCTCTGTGTGTGTGTCCGTCTCTGTGTGTATGTGTCTCTCTGTCTCTGTGTGTCTGGCTCTGTGGGTGGAGTACAGGCTGCGGGAGAAGAGGACATCGTCGTTGGCAACACGAAGCTTCCCAAAAGGCCCTTTAAAAGTCAGCTGTGAAAACGCTTACAGCTGACTTTTAAAGGGCCTTTTGGGAAGCTTTCCGACTGTGCCATGTGTGAGGTCACAGAGGCGGGCAGTAAACACAGAAGGTGGCTGCAGGAGCATACATAGTGAATACATATTTAATACGTATTCACTACGTATGCTGCTGCGGTCATCTTCTGTGTTTGCTGTCGGCCTTACTGGAAATGTAACAAGCATTTGCAATGCAACAGGTCTCGCATTTTACGCGAGTTTGAGCTATTGGCATTCTAAGTGACAATGCCTTTTATTTATGTTTTGTTTTTTGAAACAGAAATAAAACGCATTGTCATTTACAATGCCAATAGCTTAAACTCGCTTAAATGCGAGACCTATTGCATTGCAAATGCTTGTTTTTCCTTGTTGCATGCGGCCGGAAAACAACCCACTCAGCTTTGCCAAGCGATCACTTGAGACTTACTTCAGCAGAGTGGCATTGGCACCGAGGCGCAGTCTGAAGAAGGGAAGCCACACATGTGGAAATGATAATGGGTACACGACCCACTGGAATTTGCGCGACCTCCCGCTTCGTCAGGAGTAAATCGCAGCCGACACGTCTTTCCTGCCTGCCTGCCTTGGAAACCCACAAACTGATGAATTCTGAGGACAAAGGGGCACAGAGAAGTCAACGTGCAATGTTATAGCCTGAGAAAATATTTTGCCGTTCATTTCTTTTTTACTCGCAAGATAACGCAAGACATTACTTTCACATGGCCCGGAGGAACATAATTTATGAAGAGCTACATAGGGGATCTCGCAGGGGCGCCAAGATTAAATTAGCAGTTCTGCCCACGCTTCGCAAAACCAGGCCTGAACAGATTAAGCAAGCTTTATATATCGAAAAACGCTTCAAAGGCCTTTTGGAGCGAAGCACACATTAGAGTTCCTTTATAAATATTCATCCAGAGTAAAAGACGACATTGTTTTTCAACCCTTTTATCTCCTGGACTGGGGGTACATCCGCAGAGAGATTAGTGGCGCAGTGCTTTAAATTGAAAATACATGTAATAGTACCCTCTGTTTAGAGTACCTGTTTGCTCTTCAGAAGTGCAGGTGCTCATCCATTTAGAAGTGGTACTCTCCTCTTCAAATGAAAGAAGTGCTGGTGCTCAGTACCGGACAGCACCTGCCCATTTAAAGCACTGGTCCCTGGTCCGCTCGAGTAGCACCAAGCAAACACTCACGGCGCAGGGCTCTGTGGGACAGACACTTGCAGTCTACAATTCGGATTCACCCAAAAAGTTTTTTCGTGTAGAAACGTGCAAAGGGTGTATAAAAATTTGCGTTAGGTTAAAAAGGTGTGCAAAAAAAGCATATCACCAAAAAACTATTGACTTTCAGCACTTTTCGGTCAGCTGTCTGCTACCAACATTTTACCTCCTTTGCCTATTTTCACTCGTGTAACTTCAAATTTGGAGATTAGCTGGATAAGTGATTTTTGTATTTATTATTTTCAAAAACAATCGACTTGATTTCTCAAATATCGGTGGCCATGAATAACTAGATTTTTTGCCAATAAATCGTTTAAAGAAGGAGCTATACCGATTCTAACCCCTGCGTCAGGTTGACACGCGGTGACGGTGGTCAGTGTGCCGATTTGGAAAGATGAAAGGCTGAGGTGGCCCTTATTGGAACTCTTGACCGATCAATTACCTCTTCAGTATTACCAAATATGTCACAATTAAGGTGAATACTAGCCTTAGGACCGTTCTAACCGCGTCCACGTTTGTCAGGAGTGCTGCCGGTGCGGTGGGAGCAAAGCGGTTTGCCAAGATCACACGGTGAGGACAAGTATCGCTGGGATCCTGGATTGGAGGGCTCCAAAGGTTGGAGGGAGAGGCGGCTCTTAAAAGCAGAATATGAAGTTCACTGCTTTCCTGTTGCCCTTTTAGACACCGCGTTTAGCCGTGTACCCAGGAACGCACCCCTGCAGGAGGTTGAAATCTCTCCCATTGTGGGTGGATTTTTTCTCTAAAACCCAAAAAGAGCTTCTGTTTTTGACCGTAAAAGTAGGCATCGACAAAAACAGAGGGCTAAAATTGATATCATGACATCCCCAAACTTTGAGGTTATCAATTTCATTGCCTCTATTTTTTTAAATCCTATTTCTGTGTTTGGTGTTTTACTTGGACGATGGAAACTGCAATAGGATGCAAAATGCGCTCCCCGATTAGCAGATGTCCTGCCTGAGCCCCTCGTTTATTTATTTATTTATTTGAGAGTTTTATATAGCGCGAACCAGAACCAGAGCGCTTTACAAGGTAAGTGGCTTAGTTGCATATGTACAAGGTAGATAAAATAAAGTTCAGTGATAGTATAAACATCCTATTGTAGATACATGGGTATATGATACATAGCAAACATTCCCTATAAATCAGGCATAATCTAGATACAATATAGGCTGGCCCTTAGGCATTAAAAGTTCCATGTAGAAGATACATTGGGTCGTGTAATAGCAATGGACCAAACTCAAGTGAAATTTTGCCATGAGAAGCGATTACACTTCATTTTGAAAGATGCAGTAGAAGTATTTAGTCTAGTTTCTGGGGGTAGAGCATTCCAGATTCTGGGCGCCATCCCTGAAAAGGTTCGGTTATATGTTTTCTTCTTGTTGAATCTTTGCGGTTTCAATAGAAGGTTTTTAGCACTTCTCGTAGATCTGTCCCCACAGGAGGGCGTCAGTTTCCGTGCCAAATAGTAGGGAGCATTATGATGGATGGCTTTATGTGTCATACATGCTATTTTCAAATGAATTCTGGCTTCAAAAGGTAGCCAATTAAGGGATTTTAGGTCAGGGGATATGTGGGAGCTTCTTTTGGAGCCAGTGATAAGTCTCGCTGCGGCGTTGATTGTGGCTCTTAGAGGGGCCGTTGCAGCTCTGGGCAGTCCGCAGAGAGAGACACTCCCGTAATCCACTCTTGGGATGACTAGAGCTTGTACTGCCAGTTTGAAGTCCTTTTCCGGCAGGAACGGTTTCAGTTTTCTCAAAGTATTTATCTGAAAGTTTGCTCCTTTTGTTGCGTTGCTGATGTGTTTTTGCATATTGAGGTTTGTGTCCACTGTTATTCCCAGCGATTTGGCTGCGTCAACGATGAGAGGTTGGCAGTTGAGTGCAGTAAGAGAGAAACATTGCACGGGTCTGGACTGTAACACACAGACAAACAAACATACACACACACACACACGCATACAGACACACCTGGGCACACATACATAGATACAAACAAACATACACACACAGATGCACACACACACATGGGCACACACACTTGCACACATACGCACGCACGCACACACATTCAGGTACGCACCAGTACCTGTCACGAGATCAGCTGCAGGTTTCCATATGCGGGTCTTGCACAAATGACACACTTGCTTACTGTGCACTCCATGACAAACAGTGAAAGCTCATGTTGCTGTTCACTGAAACCTCGAAGGATTGCATTACCGGTCATTCTCCTGCTAACAGTGACGACAGGCGCTTTGTTTGGCGCTACACAGCACCACGTAATCACACTGGAAGGACACTCTTCAATTGCTTTATATTCTCATCTGAAAATAAAACCAGGCTGCAACCCTCACCTCTGAGCCATGCACCCCAGGGCCTCTGTGCACACAGCAGCGAGTGCAGTTGTGCTTGGCCTGTGCCTCTTTAGGAGCTCGGCGAGGGCAGTGCTGCGCCCGAAGCAAGGAGGAATCACCCCCTTTTACTCCCGGCGCACACACATTAGCCATCTCTCTCATACTGAATACAGACACATGCGTACCCCAAATGTGAGGAGTACACGTCTGAAAAAAAGCTGAAATGCCCATAACGGCAACCACAAACAGAAGATTTTTCAGCGTTCAGGAAGCGCGTTCCACATAAAACGCCTACAGCATGCACTCTGCTAATGCCCCGTCAAGAAAAGTCAAGAACCCCGCTAACCCCCTACAAAAATCACTGATCGTAGGGGAGGGGCCATACATTTGGTGGGGGCGGGGCTGCCAAACATGACTGGATATGCCCCAGCCCCACCAGCCTGTTGACGGTTCGCAGCAGTCAGTCTGGACATCTGATGGGGACTGGCTCTGTAGCGCCTCGCAGAATTACACACTGGAACGCCTATGTGCCTGTCACGTGACCCCCCTCCCGCAGTCTGCTACATGCATTAGGGCTCCTCACTGAGCCGCAGACGCCCCCACCTCACCCTTCTACAATGTGTGTAGGTGTGGAGAGCCACAAGTATAGCTCGAGATATCTAGGCGCTATACAGCCAGGCATTACAGATCCTGCGAGGAGTGGATGGACAGAGAGCGACACGACAGAGAGCTCGTGAACATGAGAGGGACGAGAGACAGAGGGCGCTATGGACAGAGGAAGACTACGAGGAGACAGAGCATGTGATGAAAGGAGGAGACAGGGAGAGAAGAGACAGAGCCCGCCACGGACAGAGGAAGAGTATGAGAAGATAGAGCATGTGATGAAAGGAGGAGACAGGGAGAGAAGAGACAGAGCCCACGACGGAGAGAGGAAGAGTATGAGGAGACAGAGCATGTGATGAAAGGAGGGACAGGGAGCCGAGAGACCAAACCCGCTACAGAGAGAGGAAGAGTATGAGAAGATAGAGCATGTGATGAAAGGAGGGACAGGGAGACGAGAGACAGAGGGCGCTATGGAGAGAGGAAGAGTATGAGAAGATAGAGCATGTGATGAAGGGAGGAAACAGGGAGAGGAGAGATCGAGCCCGCCACGGACAGAGGAAGAGTATGAGGAGACAGAGCATAGGATGAAAGGAGGGACAGGGAGACGAGAGACCGAGCCCACGGCGGAGAGAGGAAGAGTATAAAAAGATAGAGCATGTTTAATCCGAGGCAGCCCCCGTTCACCCCCACCCCCTTATACCCCCAGCGCACACACACTAGCCATCTCTCTCATACTGAATACAGACACATGCGTACCCCAAATGTGAACAGTACACGTCTGAAAAAAAGGTGAAATGCCCATAACGGCAACCACAGACAGAAGATTTTTCAGCGTTCAGGAAGCGCGTTCCACATAAAACGCCTACAGCATGCACTCTGCTAATGCCCCGTCAAGAAAAGTCAAGAACCCCGCTAATCCCCTACAACAAGAAAACAAGCGCGATGCAAAATAAATTAAGAAAACAAGCGCGATGCAAAAAAAATTAACACGCTGCTGCCAAGCACCCACAGTCTGCCGGGATCCCCCTGTCCTCCCTGTGACCCCTTGCGCCTCTGAGCTCCATGCCTGCCTGGAGTAAACAAAGTCATAAAAGGAAACATGACCTGTGAACCGTGACAACCAATCAGAGAGCCTACTGCTGCATGCTTCACGCGTGACTGATAAGAAAAGTCGTCACGACACACGTAAAGCAAGCCACCGAGTCCGGAGGGGCCGGACCAAAAAGCCAAAGGGAGGCAACACAGATAGCTTATTTCCAATGGCTGGCCACCGTTTAGCATAAACGGTGACGCCAGCCAATGGAAATAAGGGGCGGGGCTTAAAGCCCTTTTCTAAAAGTACTCATCTGCATTAAATCTCGCCGAGCGCATGTGCGCAGCAACGCTAGGCGAGACCTAAAAACGGCAGGGCAAGGTCCGCGGGCCGCCAATTAAAGCCTGCCGGGCCGCCAATTAAGGCCTGCCGGGCCGCTGGCAGCCCGCGGGCCGTACTATGAGTACCACGGATCTAGAGGGATGGCTATAAACAAGCACTGGCAATGCCAATCTCTCTTGGTTGTATGTAAAGGTAAGTGAGACTGATTAGAATTGCAAATGCTTCTTCCTAAATTTGTGAATTCATCCAACCACAACACATGTAACCATCAATTTAATTACTGAACATGTACACTTGGAGCAGTCTCTGACCTCCAGGTTACAGGTATTTTGACAGTGGGTATTTTCTGCTTCACAATCTTATTACATATGGTGATTTTTGTTGTATTTATTTAAATATGATTGCTGAAGTAGACTTACTCTTACGTTTGATCCTAAGCTTGCTTCTAACTTTATATTTTTTCCTATTTATTGATAGAAATGCATTATATACACACAGTTATATTTAATTTTCTTTTTTTGTTCTGAGGAGGACTCCGACCATAACCCTTGAAGGTCAAAGCATTGGCAATTTGGATTGACTTGTCACATTGTTTATGTATTATCACAGTTGGATACTTCACTTTAACTCTTCTCTACAATATCACATATTGAGCATGGTTTTCACTTTACATGATATATACTAATTTACACTCTTTGAAATCGTCGGCAGGATTAAAATCAGTGTAAAAGAGCCTCATAGGAAATCCTAATCTTTTTTTTACTGATTAGGGGTGTCTCCAAGGAAATAGGGCACTCTGAACGTGTCTGACAATGTGTAGTAAAAGCATAATCCAACCAATATTTTATTGGTATGCAAAAAGTACTCGGTGAGCAGTGGATTAACCCATGCAAGAATGCTCTATTCAGTGCTTTAAATGGGCCGGTACTGTCCGGGACTTTTTTATTTTGAGAGGGAGAGTACCTGCACTTCTCAAGAGAGACATAATACTTTTAATTGGAGAGTACTGACACTTCTCAAAAACTCTGATAGAGGGTTCCTGCACTTCTATTCTTCCATTTTAAGCACTGGCTCTATTAAATGACGAACGTTTAATTCATTAAGAAGCTGTATTGAAAGAGGGGCTTTGGCTCCACCCTTGTATACATCCTCTACACAGGCAGTTGGTTGGGCAGCAGTCGTGTTAGTCCGCTTATTAAGTAGTGCCGACGTATGATAGTATTTAGATTTTTCTTACGGGGAGGTACCTGTGTGCTGCTGAAAATGTGTGATGTCATATGGGGGCAGCAACCTCAGTTCCAGTACGACACACAGCATCAACGGCGGCCGGCATGGCTCGCGGGTGGGGGCGGCCGCGGGGGGGGGGGTGCAGAGGGGGAATTATGGGCAGGTGTCGCGGGGCGAGAGGCCGCGATGGGGGGGAAATAAAAAAATTAAAAACCTTTACCTTGAGGCTGGGTCCCGTGTCTCTGCTCCTGCTCTCCTGTCTCCAACTACAGGAACAGGAAGCAGGCAGCCAGACTCCTTCCCCTAAGCCAATCACAACGCTGTAATGCAGGGTTGTGATTGGTCTGAGCGCCGTGACACGGCGCTCAGCCAGGGGCTGCTGGAGGGCTGGGCATATTCTCCATATTCTCCATGCAGGTTGCAATGCAGCCTGCATGGAGAACGGGGAAAGTGCGCATGACTGGTTTGGGCGGCCCGAGAGGGCGAACCAAACAGGCATTTTGCACTTAGGAGTGGGCAAACCACTCCTCCCCTGCTCAGAGAGCAGAGCAGCCCTGCCCACCCGCCCGCCCGCAAAGCAGCAGGACACGAAGCATAAAATGATAATGACTCTAAGTTATTATCGATTTATGTTTCTCACCACTTAAAAGCAGTGGGGTGACGCTCCTCCGCCATAGTGGAGGAGACGCCACTGTATGCAAGGGAGTCCCTTCTTACGCACGTGCGAGCATGTTTGTGGTATAGTTTACCCTATTTTTACATTTGGGGGTTTGGGCTTGTCTAATACAGCCTGCATCAGTTTTGATCTTCTTGTTATGATGAAGTGTCTCTATTTTTGATTTTACAATGACGTTCCCTCCACAAAACATCGTCATCAAAACGTTGTCCATGCCCACCAATAAGCTATATCCTGTGAGGTGCTGGGTCGTAAAAGGAGGTACAAGGACATATGCGAAAATAATCGAAATACAAAGGCATAGCTCAAGCCCAAAGAACAGGTTAGTGATTCACCAGTAGAAGGTTTGGAGAGTATGGCACACAGTGCGATGAGATTAGCAGCACAAACTCTAGAAAAGGTGAGGGATGCATAAGGGCTAACACTTCCGGGTCACACTAGACTTCCTCCCATATAACACCAGCCACTTTAGGACTGGTGGCAGCCCTTCCAGCGTGTAGCATTTCTGGGGCAGATAGTGCAGAAGACGCCAATCTCCCTTACAAGACAATGTCTGTCAACAGCGGCTGCTAAGGCTTATGTCTGTGGTCCTAGTAAGTTCACACTAGTTATTGCTGTCCAAAACGGTGGTTGTTTTGTTTCTGTAGCTGTTCCCCTTCAAGCAGGTTTCTTGTAACACTCTACTCCCTTAGGGTACCATTTGGCTTACTGTTACTCACTTTCCAGACTTGCAAGATCGACCTAAACAGCTCTCAGCACTAGCTTGGTTCTGTTGCAGGTCTCCAGGGATGTCCCTGGACTAGTTACAGTACCCTGACCTCCTCCGTTCCTTGAAAGCTCCCAATGCCAGTATTTTCTTTCCTGTAAATTATTGTCTCTACTAATTACTTACATTCTCTATTTCTGTGTCATTCTGTGGTGAAAGAATCATAATTTCTGCATGGCCCATCCCCTTTTTTTTTAACAATACAGCCCCGGGGAATAAGGTGTACTGAGCCTTTTAAGGCTCGGGGAGGGGGGCCGTGCCCCTGCCCCATCCATTAAAATATCAACCCCTGGGGGTGGAGTCTCCGGGGCCTCTTAGAGGGTGGGAAGGGGACGGGGGGTTGACATGTGCTTTTTTTAAAAAACAACAACAATTGCAGCAGTTTTGTGGACCCACCGCCAATTCTTTAAAATATTGGCCTCAGAGGATGGGATTCCCGAGTCTCTTAGAGGCTTGGCGAGGGCAGGATTGACATGCTCTTAAAAAAAAGAAAATTTTCACGGATTAGCGGCAAAATTAAAATAATTAACCCCAGGCACAATTTTTTTTTTGTCAGCCCCTGCTTGATGGATCACCTTCAAACTTTTCAGTTAGGAGCTGAGGTGATTTTTCTTTTCTTTTTTTGAAAGTTTCGTGAAGATTTGTCAAACGACACTAGAGATATAAACAAACAAAAAATGCAATTCATATGGAAACATCAGGATTGTGTTTCCATATGAAATGCATTTTTTAGTTTGTTTATATCTCTGGTGTCATTTGACAAATCTTCACGAAATTTAAAAAAAACGAGATTGGAAGGGGTCGCGGAACCTCTGCGCCCCAAATGTACAACTGGACATTTCTTTAAATAACTACAAAACTACAGAATAGATTTACACCATTTCTGGACCAACAGCTGTCTTTCTACCAATTTTGGTGTAATTCTGTTCAGCAGTAGCTGTGTCTAAAGTTTCCTATGAAAATGAACACTGGGAAAACGCATTTTGGGACCCCCCTATTTCTCGGCCCCCACTTGACAGATCACCCGAGAATTTTCAACAAAGCAGCTGAAGTGAGAAGCAAACTAGGTTCGAAGATTTTATGAGGATCCGTCAAACAACGCCAAAGTTATTGGAAAATGAAAAACCTTCGTCCTATGGAAACCACATCCTAACTATAACTACCTACTGGCGACACACACACACACACACACACGGATACACACACACACATGCACGGATGCACACACACACACACACACACACACACACACACACGCACACACACACACACACACACACACACACACACACACACACATACATAGATGTGGTCTAATGGCTAGGGCGGTCGACCTCAAATCTGGGGAACCGGGTTCGAGTCTCAGCAATGACACTCAACATCCTGTGATTCTGGGCAAATCTCCCTGTGCCTAACAAAAAAATGAATATGTCCTTGTGTAACGTAACTGGTGCTCGTGTAAAGCGCTCTGATACCTGATACCTTCGGGTCACGTTCGCGCTATATAAAACGGAGGAAATGGGATTGAAAAAACATAGAAATTCACTGAAAAAAACAAAGGTTAGAGGGAAGTTATAGATAGGCTCAGATTTCACTTGTACAAAACCAGTGAAATTCGGCAGTTATAGTTACCTGAGCTAACTATAACTTACGCCCCCGCAATGCACTGCTTATGACCTCACATGTTACATCACTCATGACATGGTCAGTGACATCAATGATTACATATCAAATGACATCACTCATGACATCACTGATGGCATCATCCAGTGCGTGCAAGTGTTTCATAAATGTTTCTGAGACTTAAATATATATACTAAACTACAGCATAAGTTAAATCACTATCTTTCTGTACTGTTAATGAGTGATACTATCTCTAACATGTGTGATCCGAGTGGGTGTGTGACTGTCTGTATTAGTGTTTGAATGGGTGTGTGAGTGGCTGTATGGGTGTGTGAGTGCATGCATGAGTGACTGTATGGGTGAGTGAGTTTATTTCTGACTAGGTCTGTAGGTGTGAGAGTGTTCGTGTCAGTGGTTGTATGGGTGTGTGAGTGGGTATCTGAGTGGTTGTATGGTTGTGTGAGGGAGTGTGTGGGAGGTTTTGTGGGTGTGTGAGTGGCTGAATGGGTTTATAAGTAGGTATGTGAGTAGCTGTGTGGGTGAGTGAGTGGGTGTATGAGTGTGTGGAAAAAGGGGAATGGCCTCTGATGACTTCTCAGTAATCCAGCTGTGTGGGTCTTACTAGAGGTAACAGAAGGACTAGTTGGCCCCCAAGGACTCTCAAGAGCCAAGGGGACTTCCGCCCTCAACTAGTAGTGCGCCAGGAGGCGCATTTGCAGAGTGGTGGAGAAAGGGGGCATGGCCACCGAACACCTCTCAGCAAACCCACTGTGTGGAACTTACTGGAGGTAACAGGAGGGGTAGTTGGTCCCCAAGGACCCTCAGTAGAAAAGGGAACTTCATCCCCCTACTAGTAGTGAGCCAAGAGGCACGTTTGCAGAGTGGTGGAGAAAAGGGGTATGGCCTCCGACAACTTGTCAGCAATACTGCTGTGTGGGACTTACTAGAGGTAATAGGAGGGGTAGTAGGCCCCCAAGAACATCTTTGGGGGCCAACTATCCCTCCTGTTACCTCCAGTAAGTCCCACACAATAGGATTGCTAAGAGGTCTTTGGAGGCCACGCCCCTTTTCTCCACTACTCTGCAAATGCATTTCCTGGCACACTACTGGTTGGGGGATGAAGTCCACTTTACTCCTGAGGGACCTTGGGGGCACATAGCCCTCCTGGTGCCTCCTGTAAGTCCTACATAGCGGGATTCCTGAGAGCTGGTCGGAGGCTCAGCTCCCTTTCTCCACTACTCTGCAAACGTGACTACTACTTAAAAAACCATAGAAATGCACTGAAAAAAACAAAGATTACAGGGACATTATAGTTAGGAATTAGCATTTAAAAAACCTTCGAAATTCACAGAAAACCCAAAGGTTACAGGGACATTATAGATAGGAATTAGCATTTAAAAAACCTTAGAAATTCACTGAAAAATCCAAAGGTTACAGGGATGTTATAGTTAGGCTCAGATTTCTCTCGTACAAAGCCATTGAAATTTTTCAGTTATAGTTACCTGAGCTAACTAAAACTTGCGCTCCCACAATGCACTGCTTATGACCTCACATATTATATCACTCGTGACATGGTCAGTGACATCACTGATGACACCTCAAATAACATCACTGATGAGATCATCCAGTGAGTGTAAGTGTTTCGTAAATGTTTCCAGGACTTAAAATCATATACTAAGCTACAGCATAAGTTAAATTACTAGTCTTTCTGTACTGTTAATGAGTGATACTATCTCTAACATGTGTGGTCTGAGTGGGTGTGTGACTGTCTGTGGCAGTGTGTGAATGGGTGTGTTAGTGGCTGTATGGGTGTGTGAGTGCATGCATGAGTCACTGTATGGGTGAGTGAGCGTATTTCTTACTAGATCTGTAGGTGTGTGAGTGGTTGTGTAAGTAGTTGTATGGTTGTGTGAGTGGGTATCTGAGTGGTTCTATGGATGTGTGAGGGAGTGTGTGAGTGGTTTTGTGGGCATGTGAGTGGCTGTATGGGTGTGTGGGTAGCTGTTTGGGTGTATATGTAGGTATGTGAGTATCTGTGTGGGTGAGGAATGGGTGTAAGAGTGACTATGTTAGTGAATGAGTGGGTCTGTCAGTGGCTGTTTGGGTAAGTGAGTGGCTTTGTGAATGACTGTATAAGTGAGTGAGTGGGTGTCTGAATGGCTGTATGAGTGAGTGACTGGGAATGTAAGTGGCTGTATGGGTGAGTGGTGGTTTCAGTCAGTGTTTGGTTAAGTGAGTTGGTGTGTGAGTGGTTGTATTTGAGAGTGAGTGTCTGAATGAATGACTGTATGGGTGAGTGAGCTGATATGAGAGTGCTTGTATGGATGTGTGAATGGTAATGTAAGTGGTTGTGTGGGTGTGTGAGTGTTTGTATGGGTGAGTGAGTGGCTCTGTTGAAAGGCTGTATGGGTGAGTGGGTGTGTGAGTGTCTGTGTAGGTAAATAACTGGGTGTATGCGTAGCTGTATGGGTGAGTGTGTGACTATGTGACTGGCTGTATGGGTGAGTGACTGGTTGTATCAGTGGTTGTATGGGTGAGTGAATGGCTGTGTGAATGGCTGTACGAGTGAGTAGGTGTGTGAGTGGCTCTATGGAGGAGTGAGTGGGTGTGTGAGTACTGGTATAGGTCTGTGAATGGGTATGTGAGTGGTTGTGTGGATGATGTCATCAGTGATGTCATTTGAGTTGTCATCAGTGATGTCACTGACCATGTCATGAGTGATATAATATGTGAGGTCATAAGCAGTGCGTTACGGGGGCATAAGTTACAGTTAGCTCTGGTCTCTATAACTGCTGAATTTCATTGTTTTTTTACGAGTGAAATCTGAGCCTAACTATAAAGTCCCTGTAACCTTTGTTTTTTTAAGTAAATTGCTAAGGTTTTTCTAAATCTATTTTCGAACTATAACGTCCTTGTAACCTTTGCTTTTTTAAGTGAATTTCTATGTTTTTTTAACTAGTAGTTGCGTTTGCAGAGTGGTGGAGAAAGGGGGTGGGCCTCCGACCAGCTCTCAGTAATCCTGCTGTATTGGACTAACTGGAGGTAACAGGAGGGCTTCTTGGCTCCCGAGGGTCCTCAGCATCCAAGAGGACTTCATCCCAACCAACCATCCAACAAGGAGTGCGCCAGGAGGCACATTTGCAGAGTGGTAGAGAAAGGGGGCAGGCCTCCGACCAGCTCTCAGATATCGCCCTTGTGGGACTTACTGGAGGTAACATGAGGGGTTCTTGGCCCCCAAAGACCATCAGCATCCAAGGAGACCTCATCCCCCAACCAGTAATGCGCCAGTAGAGAAAGGGGGCGGGCCTCCAACCAGCTCACAGCAATCCCACAGTGTGGGACTTACTGGAGGTAACAGGGTGGTTCTTGGCCCACAGAGACCCTCAGCATCCAAGGGGACTTCATTCCCTAACCAGTAGTGCGCCAGGAGGCGCTTTGCATAGTGGTGGAGAAAGAGGGCGTGGCCTCCCAACACCTCTCAGCAATCCCGCTGTGTGCGACTTACTGGAGGTAACAGGAGGGCTTGTTGGCCCCCAATGACCCCCAGCAGCCAAGGGGACTACATCCCCCAACCAGTAGTGCGCCAGGAGGTGTGTTTGCAGAGTGGTGGCCTAGTCCGGCCTTTTCAAAAAAAGTTTTTGTTTTATTTGGGGAGAGGGCCCCCAGGGCCCCCCTTCCCTGGTACAATTCCGGTCTCAGGGACACCATCTCCTGGGGCCAGGCCTTTTTGGAATCGGGGGAGCAGGGCCACGCGACCCCCCTCCCAGGCCAATTTTTCCCCGAGTACCCCTTTCTCCAGGGCCCAACCTTTTTTTTTACTTTTAATTTTTTCTTCAAGGGAGGGGGCAGGCGGCCCCCCTCCCTGGGCTGATTTTGCCCCAGAGACATCATCCCCCGGGGCCCCCCCTTTTTAAAATGTTGAATTACGACTATGGGAGGGGGGCCACATGCCCCCCTCTCTGGACCGGTTTCGCCCCATCCCCAGGGGCCCAGCCATTTAGAAATGGGGGAGGAGGGCTGTGCGCCCCCCTGAGACCGCATCCCCTGAGAACTGCCCCCAGAGCTCCCACTCACCACTGGGACCCCGTGCTCCCTGCTGGCTCCCCGCCTCCTTCGGAAGCCGACATTGCTTACAGACATAGGGAGCTGCTAGAAAGGCAGCTTCCTGTGTCTGAAAGCATTTCTGCTCCTTTTCCAGCAAGTGAGAGCATTTTCAATGTTCTCACTTGCTGGAAGAGGAGAATTTGCTGTGGCTTGCCAGGAGCAACAAAGCTCCCGCCAAGCCACAGCAAACAGCTATGTCTTGGTGGGGACCCGGCCCTGGAGGTGGCGGTCCTCAGGGTCATCTATGGCTCCAAGAGGGGGATCATGCAGCCCTCTCCTTTCTTGATGTAGGGCCTGAACTGGGTAGGTAGAGGTCCCCGGGGCCGAGAAAGGTCCTGGGAGGCGGGCTGCACGGCCCCACTCCCATCTTTTATAAAAAGAACTTGGTCCTGGTGAGGTGGTGGTCCCTGTAGTGGTCCCTTAGGCTCCCCCACTACAAACTGATTATGACCCAGGGAGGTGGTGGTCCCCAGGGCCCAGTGTGGTCCGAAAGGACCACTTTAAAAATAAATAAGTCCCGGGGAGGATGTGCTCCTCGGGGCATTAATAAGCCCCAGGAGGGAGGGCCCGTTCACCCACCCTCCTTTATTTTGAAAATGCCTCCTTTATTTTGAAAAAGGCCCACCTGGGGCCTATTACTACAGAAGTGGGGGAGCCTGTGCTTCTTTTTTTTTAAAACGTTCGGCAAGAGCCACGGATCCAACGTGGCTCCTGCCGAAAATTAAACAAAAACATTTTTTGGGGACTCCGGCAAGAGGCCGAGGAGGTCAGGGTATTCCTACCTTGCCCCCTTTTCTTTTTTTTAACGTTTTTTTGGGACTAGTCCCAAGATGGCTGCCAACACATCCTGGTTTGAAGTGTTGGCAGATCCTCAGTGTCCCTATATATACAAATTTGGATTTCGGTTAATATCTCTAAAACTACTGAATGGATTTCCACCTAATCACAAAAAGGTACTCCCCTGGACCAACATCCACCTTCCTGCCGAATTTGGTGTAATTCCGTTAAGCAGTTCAGGCTGTAGCCGTGTCTAAAGTTCCAACGGGAATTAACACAGGGAAAACGCGTTTTGGGATGCCTCCCCCTTTTTCTCCTACTCCGCTTGACGGATCACCACAAAACTTTCAAGAGAGCAGCTGGAGTGAGCGTCATACAATTTTTTTAAATTTCGGGGGATTCATCATGCGACGCCAAAGTTATTGGCAAATGAAAAAACGCTCTTACTATGGAAACTACATCCTAACTAACATATGTGTGTGTGTGTGTGTGTGTGTATATATATATATATATATAAAAATATATATATACAAATATACTTCTGAATTGCCATGCACATTTTTCTCATTAATAATTACATTGAAAATGTTGCAGTGATATTATCAATGATCTCATAGAAGATGTCATGAGTGATGTAATATGTGGGGTAATTACCAGTGCATGGCGAGGGCGAAAGTTATACTTACTTGAGGACACAAGTTATTTGAGTTACCTGAGGGACCAATTTACTTGAGATAATTATAACTGGTGAATTTCTGTGTTTTTTTGTTTAAAATGTTACATGGTTACTGAACATTTCACCTAACTATATGGTTACTTTAACCTTTGGTTCTTTCAGTGAATTTCTAGGGATTTTTTAACGTCAAGTAATATTTTGTTACCATACATAAAGCCAATCACTGCTGCGCATGGCCTACGGCCAGGCCCTGCTTCCAACCCCCTGCATGCAGCCAACCCCATGCTGTGAAGTTGGCCGCAGGGCCTGGCAATGGCCAATTCCTTGGCAGGCATGAAACCCAACGCTGGGCACGGCCTTTTGCCGTGCACAGCGGGAGTTGGCCACAGGGTTTGGCCTGCAGCCAAAAACTGTGGCCAACCCACCCACAGGCAGCCAAGCCCATGCTGCGCACACCATTTAGCAGTGCACAGCGGGGGTTGGTCACAGTTTGTGCATGGCCTTTGCTGTGCACGGCCTTCGGCTGTTGGCCCTCACCCCAGAACTTATTAGGCCCCGGGGACCCCATTCCCTGGGGCCGCATGTTATTATAAAGAGAAGAGGGGGCCGAGTGTCCCTCCTCCCCAAGCCTTTATAGGCCCCGGGGATCCCATCCCCTGGGGCCATACCTTATTTAAAAAGGGAATTGGGCCCCCCAGGCCCCTCTCTGAGCCTCTACTGGCCCCAAGGACCCAATCCTCCAGGGCCTGCATCAAATAGGTGGGTGCTTCGGTGCCCACCTGAGGCACCCACCAACTAACACATTGGGTGCCGCGAGGGCAGGCACAGGGACCCCACGGCCCCAACTGGCTCCCCACATGGTGAGGGAGCCAGCATTGCCCCTGCACGGAGTGAAAAGCTATCTATTCTTGCTCCCCCCGAAAGGCAAGAGCCATATGTGTTCTGTTTCCCTACCTGCACCATCATGGGCAGGGAAACAGAACACAAGTCTGCTCCCTGCCGGCGGGAGTATATTTTAAATCTCCTGCCGGGTGGAAGCACACTTGTATGTTTGCTCTCATTGGGCAGGAGATTTTAAATTGCTCCGGCCAGCCGGGAGCAAACATATGTTTACCAAACGCCTGTCTCCTGAGGGTGGGCTCCATGGGACACAGTCACTGAACCTGCCCTGGGGATTGATGTGGTGGCAGCCAACCAGAGTTCTGGAGACCTCTTGGCTCTGTGGATCCTCTGCAGCGTAAAATATACAACGTTTTTTAGCATTAATTGCTCAAAAACTACTGAACGGATTTACACCAAATCACAAAAAGCACACTTTCTGGACCAAGATCTAGCATTTTGCCAAATTCGGTGTAAATCCTTTCAGCGGTTTGGGCTGTCGCTGTGCCTAAAGTTCCTATGAAAAATGAATGGGGAAAATGTGTTTTGGGACCCCCCATTTTTCTAGGCCCCTGCTTAACAGATCACCCTGAAACTTTCCATGCGTAAACTAGTCAAAAAGTAGTACCTTTTTGGAAGGTTTCGTGGAGATTCGTCAGACGGTGCAAAAGTTATTAGTGACAAAAAAAGAAATTTCCTACCTATCTACAAGCAGTCGCCAGTAGATAGTTATAGTTAGGACCTAGTTTCCATAGACAAAGCATTTTTTGTTTTGCTAATAACTTTGGCGCCGTTCAAAAAATCTTCACGAAATTTTCAAAACTAGTACGACAATCACTTTAGCTGCTGTCTGGAAAGTTTCAGGGTGATTCGTCAAGCGGGGGCTAAGAAAAAGGGGGTCCCAAAACACGTTTTCCCATGCAGTTTTCCATAGGGATTTTATACATGACTACAGCCCGAACTGATGAACGGAATTACACCAAATTTGGCAGAAATCTAGATCTTAAGCCAGAAAGATCTCTTTTTGTAATTTGGTGTAAATCCGTTCAGTAGTTTTGGAGTCATTAAAATATTTTTTTATATCTAGGGACGTGGAGGGTCTGCAGACCCCACAGATCTTATGGTGAGATCTGATTGGCTGCCAACACTTCAACGAGGAAGTGTTGGCAGCCATCTTGGGACTCAAACTCAGCTGAGTCCTAATAAAAAAGTACAAAAACAAGAGATGGGGGAAAGGGTCAAAAATGTTTTTTTCTAAAGAAAATTTGCTGAGAATTTACAGAGGTTCTGCGAATCCACAGCAATTCTTTTTTTAAAAAGCACGGTCTCTCACACTTGTATTTTAATTTGCCCCTGAGTGGGGCAGGTATTCGTTATTGGAATTGTAGTTCAGGGGTGTGAGTTGTCACCATCCGGGACCGATTTCAACTCTTGGGACCCCATCCCCTGGGGCCCAACCAAAATATAATATGGGGAGGGAGGCCATGCAGCCCCCCTCCCGGGCTGATTTTGACCCCAGGGACCTCATCCCCCGGGGCCCAGCCAATATTCAAAATGGAGAGTCGGCCGCAGCCCCCCTCCAGGGTTGATTTTGGCCCTGGGGATCCCAACCCCGGGGCCTGGCAGTGCAATGCAAAGGGAGGGGGGCCACTGGCCCCCATCCCAGGGCCATTGATGGCTCTGGGGACTCTAAACCCCAGGACCGGGCTCTTGCTATGTCCCGAGGTCAGGGCTGGCCTGGGTACTCAAAGCAGCCCTGGCAGGTCAGTTGGACCAGCACCCTGGAGGTAGGGGGGCATGTGTGAAGCACCGCTGCTTTTGTTACTGGGGGCCGATATTGCAGCACTGCTGCAAAACCAGCCCTCACTGCAGCAAATTCACCCTCCACCCTTATAGCCTCCCGGGGAAACGCCCGATTCCTGGTACATCCAGTCCGGTGCCTATCCCTGGGACAATAGTGGTTTCCCTGCCCGTACTAAGGCGGGCAGGGAAACCTCTGTTAGCTCTTGCTTGGTGGGAGCAATTTTAAGCTCCAGCCAAGTGAGAAACAATGCTCCCTCCTGCTGGGAGAGGACTTTTCATCTGTTTCTCTGCCCATTATGAAGCGGACAGGGAAACAGATGAACATATTGCTCCTGCACGCAGGGAGCAGCATTTTTTGCTGCTCCGTACATGCGGGACCAATGCCTGCTCCCGCTGAACAAAAAGACATTGGGTGCCCTGGGTGGGGCCAGTGCATCCACCATTGACTGCCTGGGCCCCAGGGGATGGGGTCCCCGGGGATGAAATCGTAGTTATACCAAAATTATAGTTATTCATATCTTCAGAAACTGTAACTCGTGTCCTAAGGTAACTATTACTCGCACCCTCGCCATGCATTGTTAATTACCCCATATATTATATAAAATCCTAAGTTTATGTTTCAATTAAATTTTCAATTTGCCTTTATGTGCTCTACATGGCCAAGAGGAAGTTCCTTTCCCACTAGACGGCCACCCAAAAGGGCCTTCCCCATTTACAAGTATCATGGCAACTGGAAGGGCCATAGCCACTAAATAGCTAACTGGAAATGACCCTCCTATTGCCTGATGAAATGATTGGGCATTTCTCTTTGTCCAAGCTATAGGAAACTGGGCTTTTTTGCAGAAGTCCCCCCACTTTTTTGCCTGGTATTTGATGCAACTTTGACTGAAGTGCTCAGGGTTCCCGCTAACCAGGTCCCCAGTGCCAGTGTTCTTTCCCCAAAACAAGACAACTGGTCACTTGATCCACAAGTGACCAGGCCTTTAGCACCTCTGTAAGTCCCTAGTAAGTGGTACCCCCAGTACCTAGGGCATAAGCACTAAAGAGGGTCCCTAAGAGCTACATCATATCTTGTTCCACTCTAAGGGACACAGCATCAAATTTATACAGACTGCCACTGTAGACTGTGTGACAAGGTGCTCTAAAAAGTGAAAACACAACATAGCACACACTTTTGTGCCATGTCCCCTAACACTGCATGTAATATTTGTAAGTCACCCCTACAGCACGCATAGAGCCCTAAGTCTGGGTGCATTATATTACATGTGAGGACATATCTGCCTGAGCAGATATGTCCCTGTGCTGGCCAGTTCAAATACTGACAGTACAAGTGAACAGGGAAGACATCTTAAGGTATGCACTGGGCACTGGTCAAAATGAGTTCCCCAGCTACATAATGGCTTCACTGAAACATATGGTGTTTGGTATCAACACCTTGTATTAATAAACCCACACTGATTCCGGTGATGGACTTAGTAATACATGCACCCAGAGGGTACCTTAGAGGTACCCCTGAACACTACTAGCCTTCTAGTGTGCTGGCTGACTGCTCCAGTCCAGCCTGCCACTACAGATGAGTTTCTGACCCGCTAGGAGGTGAGAGACCTGCTCTCCTAGGACAGAAACAAATCCGGTTATGGGGAGAGGTGTTAACACCTCCCCCACCAGGAAGACTGGTAAATAAGCATACCAAGGCAGGAGGCTTCAAAGGCCTCTGCCACCTTTGATATGCAACCCGAGGCTTCCTCAGACAGGGGAGATGCCACCCCCTGTCCTGGGCCATCTGGCACCAGGACAGGAAGGAAAATTAGATATGCAGGAGGGATGTTGCGGTGCCAGGCTAAACATATCTCTAGGATGACCAAGCCTGAAGTGAACACGAATTTAAAAATGTCACCAACTTGTGTGTGTGGAATTTGGAACTCTGAGACAGGGTGATGCCCACTCCCCAAAGTGGTAATCTAGGGGGCATGGTGACCCCAGGAGTAAGTAGCCCATTGACTACTACCCTTTGCTCCCGTAAAACACCCCTAAATTGAGTATTTAGGGGACTCCTGAAAACACGACTTCAGATTTCAACAGACACAAAAGGAGTGGACAAAGAAGACTGCTAACCCGAGAACCAGGGAGCACTACTGACTTGGCACCAACCCTGCCAGCCTGCCTGCTGCAACCGACCCCTGTGGAGCAACTGACTTATCCTGCCTCTGTGCAAACTCCAAGAAACCTGGAGGGCTGCCAGTGCCAAAGAAACTCCCTTAGGGTGGAGGAGCTACATGCGTGCAGCCGCATGCACCAAAGAAGCAAGACCCGGTACACCGACCTGCTGCCTACAGGGACTACCGATGCAGCAGCCACCCAGGAAGAGGTAGTAGTGCTTCTACGGGTCAGACCTGTACTCCCTCCAAGTGTGGGGACGCCAGGACTGACCAGAGCCACACAAAACCAATACCTGGGGTACTGGACCCTTGCAGCAGCCAAGGCCTGTTGGGCCCAGTCCGGACACCAACACCAAGGAAGACCGACCTGCATGTTGAGGGACTTCAGGGACAGTGAGACTCACATCAATCAATCAATCAAATGGATTGTAAAGCGCGACTACTCACCCGTAAGGGTCTCAAGGCACTGGGGAGAGGGGGAGGGACTGCAGATCCGTCGAGAGTTGCCCAACTGACCTGTTTGTCCCTCTACAGCGGAACCAAATACCCGCGTCCAAGGGAGGCGACGGTCGCAACAGGGTCCCCAGAACCACAAGAGCTGAGCCCATCCTTGAGTTGGCCCTGACTGGACTTCCAGTCACCGCCTGCAGCCTCTTTCTGCAAGGCCCCTCCAACTGTGAGAGAATCCAGGAATGGATCTATCGCAAAAAAACACCACTACACCTAAACCCAACAGCCCAAAGCAAAGTAGACTGAAGGTGTCCCCACGTGCTCGAGCATCTCAAGGGTCGAGCCCCCTTGTGCGATCACCCGGACTGGTCCCCCAGTCCCAGCTTGCAGCCTTTTTCCAACCGGCCCGTTCCCTCTTGAAGTGAATGGGACTCCTGACGCCATGACGCACCTCTGCACCCGGACACCCCAGAGTCTTCCGAGGTGACCTGTTGGTGTGGCCTTGGACCTTGCCCCATACTCACCTTAAGTCCCGGAGAACAGTTCTGTAAGTCGCTGTTAAGTGCTCAAATGAAGTACTCTTTCCCCCCACAGGATTACATTACCACTTCCAAACATTGCAGTGTCCACTTTTGAAAACTGTAAAAAATCATAACTCGAGAAGTACTTACCTGATTCCGATGATCATATAAAAGTATGTGTTATTTTTATAAATTGGTGTTGAATTTCTTTATTGAGTGTGTCTCTCATTTACTGCCTTTGTGTATGGAATAAATACTTAGCACTAGCCTAACTGCTCGCCCACACTACCACAAAAGAGAGCATTTGGGGTGTAATTTGTGTCTCTGTAATTCCTTTGGGGTTTGCCTGGACTCTTTACCCAGTGTACCTCTTTTTGGTCCACTATATAAAGAACCAGCTGCCTACACTAGCCAATTGATAAATCCTTTCCAACTTATCCTGGGCAATTGGTAGTGTCTCTGCCAGTACCATAACCAACTTAGGCCTGACTTACAGGACCTTTTTTAGCATCAAGGCCATTCGAAAGAGCATTCCTCTGTCCCACGATGAAGGGGATCCTGTGTTCGCCTGTTCAGCCTGAATAATAGACGTGCCATAGCTGTGACTTGATAGTTGAACACCCTTTTGAATAATTAGTTTATCTGATAGAGAGAAAGGGTTTTTGGGGATTTTTTCAAGCTTGTTCCACTGTTTTCAGCTCCTTATGCAGATTTAGCTCCCTTCTTGGGCACTCACATGAAATAAGAATGGACGCTGTTTCAATTCAGTTTTATTGAGAAAATGGAATATTGCAATTACGTTTAAAGCACAGAGTTAGGTTTCAGTTTGTGGTTAATAAGAGAATACATATTTGAAAGCATGAGTAACACTTTTCTGTAGTTTTCTTGCAGGGCATGTGTTACACTACAGCCCCTGTGCCTGTAGAGAATGCCACTTTGTCCCTCTCTCAGAATACAACAGAACACAAGCAAACCTTTGGTGCGACTTGCCCTTATACACTTTCTATAGATTGCTTATAGTCAGCTAAAAGCAAAAACGTTTAGTGATATGCACATTATGAACAATACATTGATTGCCATCATGATGACTTCTAAATCTGTATCTTAAAAGATATTTCTACAGTTGGGTTTGAAGAAATATATCCATTGTTTGTATGAACAATAAGCTCGATACTGAAAGGAACCCTCTAGCCAACCCATTATGTTTAACTTAAGTTCACTTGTCTTGCTTGGCCTGCTTCAGGTACTGGGGCGTACCCGATTACTTTAACATAACGATCTGATCATAGGGTCACTTGTCTTGCTGGGTTGGGGCGTACCCGATTACTTTAACATAACGATCTGATCATAGGGTCACTTGTCTTGCTGGGCCTTCTTCAGGTACCGGGCGAAGCCGATTACTTTAAAGTAACGATCTGATCATAGGGTCACTTGCCTTGCTGGGCCTTCTTCAGGTACCGGGCGAAGCCGATTACTTTAAAGTAACGATCTGATCATAGGGTCACTTGCCTTGCTGGGCCTTCTTCAGGTACCGGGCGAAGCCGATTACTTTAAAGTAACGATCTGATCATAGGGTTACTTGCCTTGCTGGGCCTTCTTCAGGTACCGGGCGAAGCCGATTACTTTAAAGTAACGATCTGATCATAGGGTCACTTGTCTTGCTGGGCCTTCTTCAGGTACCGGGCGAAGCCGATTACTTTAAAGTAACGATCTGATCATAGGGTTGGACAGTGCTGTACTGATTATGGGTGAACGACAAATTCTGAAGAGGGACTTTTGCTTTTCATGGACCCAGTGAAGTGTTTTCCACAGGATAAGATGGCACTCACATTACAAACATGTAAACTGCAATGAAGGTTGGGCTTCTCCCTGAAATGTAATGACTCATGTAAACAGGATGTCCTGCTCTAGACCCGGAAGTTCCAGATTAATAAATATGGTGGCCACCAGATCGCTACGTATATCTTTCTTGGGGCCTAAAACAAACATAAAAGCAAGGTACTCCAGATTTAAAAAAAGACTTGGCCTGAGTTAGCAGCAGCGTTCTCTCGAGCATGGGCTCCCAGTGTGGGTCAAGTTACAGATGTGTCAGAGCAAAGGACACAGAACTTTTCAGTGCATTGTGCTAAAAGGAACTAGAAATAATGTAACCACATTGTAATATATATATTGTACTTTTGCATAAAATATTTTTATTGTATTCGCACTGTCATTTAAAAAATGCTTCTCCAAGTGGGTAATGGAAATAATTGTTAGGACGATTGGTACAGTTAACAAAGTTTATGAAACTTAAACATTACCTCTACATAAACATAAACACAAACATAAGCTCTAGAATGGCGGAATGAACTAATCTCCTATCCTAAAGGACATGCAGATCAATCTTAGGGAGCACTTTAGTGCGCATGAGCCAGCAGGTATGGACAGGGTGTGAGGATCTCTCATATGGAGAGAGGGGGAAGGTTGTGCAAGGCATGGAGGAAAGGGCATGGAGAAGGATGGGCGTATGCAATATATACGTGTGCATTGAGGAGTATGCATGATATGCAGGTGTGATCATGACAGTGGCGTAACGAAACTTGAGGGCGCCCCCCCCCGGCAAAGTACATGGAGGGGCCCCCCTCCCCGGCCCACCACCTACCACTTTTGCTGATGGTGCCCACTGGAGCGGGGGCTACAGGGGCTTATGTTACGGTACAGGGTCATGACAGATATAGGGACAAAAAGGACGAGTGATATGGCTAAAGAGGAGGTGAATGATCATATAGAGAAAGCAACGCAGAGTGTCAGTCACAGAAAAGGACATAGCGAGCGGGTTGGGAATGTTACATATGGACGGGGATGGGGCATGCCAGATATGGAAATGAGGAAGCATGCTAGTTGTGGTGAGGGACACGGAGAGAGGGGGACGTTGCAGATACGGAGAGGGATAGGATGTGGATGGGCATGGGTCATGCCAGGTGTGGGGATGGAGTAGACAATGGCAGCTATGACAGATGGTAAGAGCAGAGGGCCATGCCACACATCGAGAGAAGATGGCATGTTCGATAGGCAGCAGGTGTGGTTAGAGTTGTGACAGATACAGTGGTAATTGAAATGACAGGCATGAAAGTATGCCCAATATTGGTAAACGTGGTACGCTAGATAACAAGAGAGAGTGTGGTAAGATGGATTTGGTGAATATAAGGGTATACTAGATGTAGAGGTTTTTTTTTACCAGTAGACTGCACTATGGAATATCGAGGCTAGGAATATAGTAATACACTAATATCATAGAGAGAATATTGAGGGACAAAGTATCGAAAGGTAAGTGCATATAGAGGAAGTATACATTTACTATTCTTAACTCCACATCTATGCACCTTGAAAATATATATATATATTATATATATATATTATATATATATATAATATACCGAAGGACTGGATATATATATATATATATATATATATATATATATATATATATATATATATATATATATATCAGTCCTTGATTTACCATTGAAAAAACCAACACCGAGTCCAATTCCTTAGGTGAGATTGCTGTTCATCCACAATTAGCAAAAAACACCCGACGCGTTTCGGAGCAGCCGCTCCTTGCACCCGTGAGCAAGGAGCGGCTGCTCCGAAACGCGTCGGGTGTTTTTCGCTAATTGTGGATGAAATAAACAGCAATCTCACCTAAGGAATTGGGCTCGGCGTTGGTTTTTTCAATGGTAAACCGAAGGACTGGTTATATGGGGTTCGCGACCCCGCCGTGAGCTTGCCGCCTACAAGTGGCAGGAAAACCTGCGAAAGCCGTGTTGATATATATATATATATATATAACTTATTTTTATACTTAAATTTGTCCTGTGATATTGTGTCCACGATATTTGTTGCCATCGAGATTCTTACCGCGATATGAAGAACTCACCCCTTACTTGTAAGTCAGGACAGATATGTAGAGGATAAGATATAGCACATATCTGTAGCAAGTGGATAAGCTTTTTATGAAAAGGGAGTTGTTTATAACAGATAAAAAGTTGGAGAGGTACATAATTTATTACAGATATGGACAAAGACAAAATGCCCGATATACAGACTGACATAGGGTTTTCATATTTTAGTGAGTATGGTTCAATTAGTATTAGTAGTGAATTTGGAGTACAACAAATACCTTATGTGTCATATTGCAGAGCTGTTTTGCCCTAATAGATGGCTCTATTTCCAAATATTTGGAAATAGAACCGTGCAACAGTAAAGAAGGAGGTTTTAATTCATCTTGGTGTATGGATGAAAATGACAGCCCTGAGTGCAAGACATTCTGAGCAAAACAGGCCAGGTATAGCTCTGGTTGCATAAGGTAATAAAAATATGTAAACCAAATCTTATTTCCATTTTATGGTAGAACTGCTAAAGTGGCAGCTGGTTCTTTCAAGAACACCATTTTATTCATGCATTTTATAAAGATAGTCTCAGAAGATCGCTAATTGCTGCTAGATTCAATATACATGCAGGCTGAGGAAGCATTTTGTCAAGAAAGTGGGACAAAATTCATGATCTCATTTCAAAATGGCTGAAAATTGATATTTTGCATTTTGAAGAGTGAAAGGTCGGAAGCGCAGTATGTATACGTCTGGATATTTGTCCATGGCAAACCTAGGTGGGGAGCAACGGAGTGCTGCACGGAGGAGTGAGACCCCAGGGAATGTTAATAAGCACTTGTACTGATAAGGCATAGAGTGGAAGGATACATAACGGGTGAGGTGGTAGTGTACCTTTCTGAATTGCAGGAGAGTAGGAGGCTATATTGATGAGGATGTTGTGCCAGCTCCTAGGTGCATGCCCTGAGAAATCTTGCTTTCTGATCTTTTCTTTACTGCAGTTCTTTGTTTCTAGCAAGGCAATGTATTTGCCCCCAGGACGCTGCACACATGAGACAGCTAGTTTCTTGGTCTACAGTGCTGCAGTGTTGTTTCTGAGGGCCTTGTAGGTAATGGAGCTGGTTTATAACATGATATAGACTTGTAAGGGAGCCACTGAAGTTTCTTTCAATATCAGGGTAATGTGGTTGAATTTCCCAAGACCCTTAATGAGATTGCTACAGCCACCCCCACCATCTACACGATTCCTAGGCAAGACCATCAGCACAAGCCTGGAGGTGGAGTCGCCATCATATTCAAAAACACCATCAGCTGCAACACCTACTGCAGCACATTACTGAACCCACCCACACTGCAGGCTCCTATGGGACTGGATTTTCTCCTCAATCAGCAACAAGCCAGCAACTATGACCTGGACAGACTAGGCCCTTGTCAGTTTCAGCATACTCATCACACACCACCACAGACCTACCACCACCGAACCACTCGCCACAGAAATAAAAGCATCTCAGAAGAGGAGTGGGCATCTACCTTCTCTGCGCATCGGCCCAACCACACCAGCAACTTGCTGAAAACCTTCAAGAACCTCAACAGCTGGATTACCCCGTTTGCTGACACCCTGGGTCCCCACAAGCACAACCCAACAGCAAGAGCCTGACCACAGGCCAGCTGGTACACAGAGCAACTCAGGCTGACGGAACACCACTAGAAACAATTGGACCACAAATAGAGAACAAGACAAGACACCGCAGATAAAGGCATCTTCAAACCAGCCCTAAGACTCTACCACCAGCAGATACGGAACACCAAGTGCACAGCTCTTGCACATCGCATTGATGCCAGCACTAACAAAAGCAAGAGATTTTACCGCACCTCCTGCCGCCTCTGGCAACATCAGCCCCACAAGACCTTTGCAACAAGCTCTTGGAATTCTTCTTTAACAAAATCACCTCCATACATAGCAACTTTGACCGTCAACTGGACCCCGTCACTCAACTTCCCATCATGGTTTTTCAAGAATCCTGACATTACGGTCTATCGTCCTCACTGTCAAAATCGCTTGCCCCCACCACACCTTCACCAAAAGACTACTACCGATCAGCGAAGCACTAACACCCATGCTCAATGCCTCCATCAGCTCAGCCACATGGAAACATGCCACAGTCATGCTCTTGCTCAAGAAACCATCCGATACCCCAGCCATGCTTTCCAACTACAACCCATCTCCCTCCTGCCACAGCTGGCAAAGGTTTTAGAGAAACTAATCAACCAATGGCTCACTGACCACCTAAGCAACCACCAGCTCCTTGACGTCATACAGTCCAGATTCAAGCACAACCACAGTGCAGAAACAGCACTCATCGCCGCCACAGTTGACATATGCATGATGCTTGACAGAGGAGATACGGAAGCAGTCATTTTCCAGGATAGCACCATTTTCAAAACCAGCTGCATCATTTATAAAACCATCACGACCAGCACCTCCACTTATCTTGCAGACAAAGTCACCATCTCTGTTTGTTCTAGGCATACTCGCAACCAATACACCATCACACTGCAGACTAAGATGTGCAAAAAAAAAGAAAAAACAAAGCAGCAGGCCATTTCCATCTGTGCACCCAGGATCTGGAACAACATCCCCATATCCATCAGGAATGCCCCAACGCTGCTCCAAATTAGGAAAGAGTTTAAGATGCACCTCCTTAGAAAACACTGTGTCACAGTGCACTCTCTATTATTTGTTGACTTTATGCTTGTCTTTGACCCCGTACAGCGCTCCATTCCTTTTTGGCTAAGTTTGCACCATACAAATAACACGCACATCCATATGTCCACGATAAGCTATGAATTGTGCTGCTGCATGCAAGTTCTACCTACACCGTGTGTGCATGATGCCCTTGGTGCCATTGACGCCACAAAGCGAGGAGATAATCGAGTGGCAGAAACCTAGCTCTCTGTGTGCGAGTCTGCATGAGTGCAAGGGCCCACTTGTCACAGAAGCAGCCAGGATGCACAGGTGTGTACTGCTACCAGCCTTCAGGGTCTGGGTCCTGCTATTGGGCATGAGCGAGAAGAGGACACAATTTCCAGGAGAGATTGTTGACAATGTATGCAAGATGTAAGGGATCAAAACTGTTGCCTGGCTGTATAAAGCCTACACAAAGGGCCAGTGGATGGAGAGGCCAGACGGAACCTGCATGTTAGATGTTAAAAGGTACACAACAGTGTTAACGTCTGAGTGTTATTGCTAATAATACATGGACACATCTACCCCAGCATTCTAGGAAAATGTCAACAAAAATATGGCTTTTTTTATTTGGCTAGAGCACTAAGAAATGAGGTGATATCCTGGTAGACTCCGCGGGCGGTACAAGGATGGGTGAAACGGTGGGGAGCCAGTCATGTATAAGGTACACCCTCACACTGACCTTTAACCCACAAGCCTGATTCGTCATTAACAATAACTGTGCCAGCGACCTTGCTTATCCAGACACCCAGCCTATGAACGACCTAGTCCTATCTGACACTTCCCCATTTGACAGAGACCAGCTCCCCTCTGCTCCAAAACAAAGATGTTACACCCACTTTCAAGGTTGCATGTTTTCCTGCTGTTCACGATGCACTTTTTTCTGGTTGGGCAAAGGTCCAACAAGATTTTCAGGCATGTGCTGCAGAAAAGTTTAGCAAAGCTGAGGGGGTGTGTGGAAGGGGGGGGGGTAATGGGAGGAAGGATGTTATAAGATACATACGCATAATGTCTTTCAACTCCAGCACCTCAAGGGTGAAGTTAACCAGAGATCCCTGGAGGCTCACAGTTGTCAGGACCTGCTGCTGACCTTGTCAAGGGCATTGGACCTGGAAGTGCTGCTAAAGTTACACCTCAAACATGCTGCTGAGGAAGCACACGTTTTCCTTGCTGGTAGCGTACCTCGTTGTCATGTGTTTGGCAGCTCATTAGACGCCAAGTTGCAGTTATCTTTGCTTGGATGACGTGTTGCTTTCGTGAATATCCACAGGAATTACGAGGTCCAAACCCTAGTCTGAATTACTGATGACTCGTCTGAATTTCCTGCGCCTAAACGCCTCTATGACATTGTAAACACTGCGCCCGGGGCAATATTGAAATTAAAATAAACCATGACCTTGAAATTATAATCCTTGTCCTGAAGCTGAACAGTTCCCTTTTGTAATGTATCGCAATGCTTGTTAGGCAATGCTTGGTGCAGCTCGTGCGATATGTTCCACACTCGAGCTGCACCTCCACTGCTTGTTGTACTTCAAGTGCCATATTATTGTTCAATCTAGGCCAGTGCCGGCAACCGGAGCGGCGGGTAAGGATTCCAGTCAACTGGTCAGTACATCCTGGCATCCGAGCCGGCTGGTCGCTGCCTGTTCGGGGCGAGTACCTTTGGGAATCAACCTTCAAATTACCTTCTGTCTCCGGAGTCATTCATCCCATCCTCGTCGCCAAGTTGTTGTGGATGAAAGACTGCGAAGACAGACTCCACTGCTTGTTCTACTTCAAATGCCATGTTATTGTTCAATCTAGGCCCGTGCTGGCAACCGGAGCGGCGGGTAAGGATTCCAGTCAACTGGTCTGTACATCCTGAGATCCGAGCCGGCCGGTCGCTGCCTGTTCAGGGCGAGTACCTTTGGGAATCAACCTTCAAATTACCTTCTGTCTCCGGAGTCATTCATCCCATCCTCATCGCCAAGTTGTTGTGGATGAAAGACTGCAGAGACAGACTCCACTGCTTGTTCTACTTCAAATGCCATATTATTGTTCAATCTACGCCCGTGCTGGCAAACAGAGTGGCGGGTAAGGATTCCAATGAACTCGTCAGTTCATCCTGAGATCTGAGCCGGCCGGTCGCTGCCTGTCGTGGGCGAGTACATTTGGGAATAAACCTTCAAACTACCTTCTATCTCCGGAGTCTTTAATCCATAACACCTTTGTACAAAGAAAGAGGAAAATTAAGTGGGTTTGTCCCTTGGGTTATTTGTAAATCAGAAGGGCCTACCCTCCCCCCCCTTACTCATGCATGTGTTTACCCTCCGCCGTCAACACGTGCCTGGGTAAATATGGAGCGCCTACTACACGTAAAACATAAAACACAGTGTAATCTTCACAACACTGACTTATCAAATAGTTGAAGAACATATCGCCTTGTGCTCTTCAGGCCTCTACAGGCACAGTGGGCGGTGTGTCTGGTGATAAAAAGGTAGATATGATTACATTTCTATATGCATATATATATATATATATTTCTAAATACAAAACGTATATAAAAATCTTAACCTCTTCTATTCACATAATCTCTGTTCACATAATACATACAGTGTGTTCTCTTTGAAAGAGCATTAACAGCCAGATGCCAAGCTTTTTGAAGTAGAGGGAGGGGGACGTCAGCGGTGGCTGCACGTGCAGCCATGCTGATATGATTGATACCTGTCACAGTGCGTCACAACCCGCATATTGGGGGCTTGCAGTTAACAGAGCTGTCGCTTGCTAACTTCCAACCTGGGCTGTGAGCTCCGTCCCCGGCTGTAGGTATCCTATGACAGCGCTTCCCTTCCTTTTAGGGAAACAATAGCTTGTGGGTGGGGCTCTTTGTCTGATGACGCATGCGCTAGGGAGGCAGGTCCTCTTATTGGGCAGTCTCCTCTGCAGCGAGTCTGCTTTGAGGCTGAACAGCTCCATGCTTTTCTGCTCATGCCTGAGTCCCCATGGGTCCCACAGCGGGATGTCCCAGACCTTGGATCTTAGGGGCACAGTCTTTAGAAGGACTTTTCCCATGATCTTGGACTGCAGTATGAAATACATCCAAAAGTTCTCCCTGTGCTTATCCTAGTCTAAGCCTTGAGAACGCACCTCCCTGAACCTCAAGTACCTCATATTTAGAACCCTGAAGTTGTTACTGCTGGGTTCACTTACAAGTAATACCTGCAAGCAGTGAGCAGTCACTTTTGTATGAGTTATGCATCGCCAGCTCTTAGTAATTCACCAATGTGCCAGCCACCTCTTGTACTTACAAGCCTCGAGAGTTCATCTTAGTGTATGTTCACATTTCTGTGCCTCAGTCTTAATTATTTAATTATGTACCTAAAGCATCTCCTACTTCCAAACCTTAAGAAGTCACCTCTTTGAGCCCCTATTATTTCACAACTTCAAGACTTAGGAATTCACCTCTGTGCCTCAATCATCTTAAACCTCGAAGCTGCTGTCATCAGCCCTGAATTTCACATGTGTCGTGTCTCAAGTGTTACCAACTTCCAAGCCTAGAGGTTTTGTCTCTGTGTGCCTCAAGGGTTTCCTACCTTCTCTGTGTGACTCAAGAGTTTCCTACTTCCTTTGTGCGTCACAAGAGTTTCCTTCCTCCTCTGTGTGCGTCACGAGTTTCTTACCTTCTCTGTGGGCCTCAACACTTCCCTACTTCCTCTGTGCGCCACAAGAGTTTCCTTCCTCCTCTGTGTGCGTCACGAGTTTCTTACCTTCTCTGTGGGCCTCAACACTTCCCTACTTCCTCTGTGCGCCACAAGAGTTTCCTTCCTCCTCTGTGTGCGTCACGAGTTTCTTACCTTCTCTGTGGGCCTCAACACTTCCCTACCTCCTCTGTGTGCCTCAAGAGTTTCTTACCACCAAGTTTTGAGAATTTACCTCTGTGTGACCCAAGAGATACTACCTCCAAGCTTTGAAAATTACCTTATGTGTGCCTTGTATGCCTCAAGTTCCCTTTTTCCAAGCTTTGAAAATTCTCCTATGTGTGCCTCAAGCATCTTCTTGCTCCAAGCCTGGGAGTTCACCTCTATAAACTCAAGAGTCTCTTGAGAAAAATCTATAGGCCAAACCATCACTTCAAGAAACATGAATTACATCTATGTCCTATAGATCACACCTCCACCCCATACAAGGCTTACAGTCACTGATCACACCTCTATATGTAGAACCCTAAATAAACCAACGATAGATCACATGAACTACCCATAGGCCACACTGAAAACTATAGATACCATCTTGACCCACAGCCATAGTTGCACCAATAGCTCCATATTACACTACACCTTAGACCCATCAAGCAAACCTAAATCACAGACCAATAGTTCACACTTATTACATGTACAACACCTCCTGCAATAGATAACACATCCTTCCAAAAACAGTCTACCATCCCTCCAAGATACCACTACCACCTAATAGATACACCTTCAATCTTAAGATCAATTACTTCTCTATATATATCCTCCTATAGTTCACATATTAAAATGTATCCAAACTATAAATTCACCCGAACATACACACACAAACATACACATGCTTCCCATAGACATAACTCCTGACTCATATTGTATGTTTTTCGGAAACAGTACAGGCAGAGGCAGTTCGATAGGTCATCAAGTCAAAGACAGGAAGCTTGTGTGTGGATGAGCGGCAATTGTGTACGATGTAATTGCAGAGGTAGTGGACTGAAATGGGAGTGGCAGGTCTGCAGTTGGTACTCCCAAAGGTCTTGTGGTCGAGTGAACTGACATACAGACGGTTATGGCAGAGGCCTTTCGATAGGGTGTATTGACTAAGGTAGTATTGTCATTTGTAATGGTGAGGTAATAAGGTAGTTCATCATGGCAGAGGCATTTGACGAGGGTGTAAGGGCAGAGGCAGTTTCTAAGGGAGTAAAAGCAAGACCAGCTGGGGAAGGTGTAAATTCAAAGGCAGTGAGGACGCAAAGGCAATTATGTAAAGGTAAGAGCAGCTAGGTACATTATAATGATAGAGGTGTAGTTCCTTGAATGGAGTTAGCGCCGGGACACCTCCGTTGGAGGTAGTCGCGCGCTGTATAAATGTCCTATTGATTGATTGATTGATTGAGTGTTGGTGAGGTAGAATAGAAGGTGTAATAGTAAAAGCATTTAAGTATGGAACAAGAGCACCACAGAGGACAAGCTAGCCAGCCTTCTGTTGCCAGATCTCTCCTTGAAGTTGGACTATATTGGTCAATATTAAATTCTCAGGAGTGATCAGGATTTTACCTGTAAATCAGCACACTAAGAAGAGTCCTGTTCCTCTTGTGTGGACCTTTGCTACCTCCTTCTGTTGTGAATTTTAAACACAAGCTTTGGTTTCATACACTAGCTCTTTTGTGGTGCTCACATCTTTCGCGGCTTGCTCCCATCCCCAAGTTGCCTTCAACTGTTTTGCTCCTGAAGTCAATTTGGTACCATGCCTGGGTGGATTACTTATGTTATGTTATTAAAATGTATAAAGCGCACGTTTACCCTAAGGTGTCTTGGCGCTAACTGCCCTAGAGCATAAACTGAACGCCCTTAGTTTCTGGATAGCCGTGTTTTAAGTTCTTTCCTAAAGGAAAGTAACGTGGGAATGACTCTGATATAGGGGGCAGACTGTTCCAAAGTTTGGCTGTACCTGTGGCAAAGATTCTTCTACCCCAGTTAGATTTCCTAAATCTGGAGGTTGTGAGAGTTTTGGCGCCCAAGAGGCACAGGGGTCTGTTAGGGTGTACCACTGAAAACTATGTCAGAGAAACTCGGGGCCTGAGTTGTGCAGGGCCTTATGGGCAATGGGCAATACAAAGTGCTTTGAATTTAATACAACTTCTCACAGGAAGCCAGTGAAGCTTCCGGAATCCAGGGGAAATGAGTGGAACTTAGGCAAACCTAGAATCATTCTGGCCACAGCGTTTTGTACTATCTGAAGTCTGTTAGCATGTTTTTCCTAAAGGTTCATGTAAAGGCCTTTACAATAAACTAGCTTGGATAGTACCAGAGCCGTGATAACTGTTTTTTTGGTGTTTGCAGGAATGTAGGGAAGAATTTTTGTTGATCATCTTGAGGGTGTGGAATGATGAGGAGACTATAGCTGACACCTTAACGCCATAGTTAAACTTGTAATCAATTAGTATGCCCATGTTTTTAGCTTTGGGCACAGGAGGGGGGGGGGGGGAAGACCTAGCTCAGCCGGCCACCAGGAGGGGGACCAGGTGGGAGAAAGATTGCCAAAGGTTATCACCTCTGTTTTTCCTGAGGTAAGCTTCATCCATCGTAGAGGATACCAACAATAAGGCATGCACATTGCTACAGACAATGCCGCCTAAAAAGCTTTAAATAATTCCACAGATCACACCGTTTTCCACAAAAAAACACAGCTCATCCCACAAATCACACTGCCTCCCAAACCTGCTCCCTCTCAGATGGATCACTGTACCTCTAAGAGACCATACTTCCGTTCCTAGAGCACAATCTCTCCTATGCACAAAAGCTTTGTCCTCAAACCATACCTCCTCCCACAAAAACCTGAAGAAAGTTATTTTCATAGGCCACACCTCCCTCATAGGCCATTCCCTCTCACAGATCACACCTCCTCCAGTAGGCCACACCTCCTGAGCCACAACCTACCAATAAGTCAGTTTCACTGATAAACCTGAGTCTTCTAATTGGTCTGCCTTCCTGTAACTCACATGTCACATTTTATCATTCAAATTACCATGTCTCCACTAGACTACTTTTCTACTAGATCATCTCTTCTAACACCACAGCGTCACTCGAAACTACTACTGTTATGGGGTCAGTTGTTGACTTCTACTGCACCTGCTGTATGCATGATTCTTTAATTTCCTTTCATTTAGAAAACAAAGAGTCCAGCCATAATCAAAAACTAAAGAAGAACAAAATGACACCCATCAATCACTCATTGCAAACAAGGAGCTTGTTTGCACCTCAAGAGTTTGCTGAAACATTATCAACTGAAAACTTCCTGCTGGGATGGATGCCTGCTCTTTAATGAAAATAGGTTAATGCTACTTTGCTTGATCGAGTTTAAAGTGACCTGTTTTGTACACGTTGAAAAGACACCACAGTGGTTTCTAATGTTGGTTTTGCTGATCTTGGTGATGTTCTGAGTACTTGTAGAGTGTATATCTCACATGGGAGGGTATCCAGGCGGTAGACAAGGAGGGGACTGTGCTGACTGAGTCTGTGGTCTAGGTAAAGAATGCTGCCCTTTCATCCTGCTCTAGGAAAGTAAATTGCACCATCACGTCTTCTCTATCTGTAAATGTATGACTTATTTCTGCCACTTCTCCTCCTTCACAATTTCCCAAATTTCAGCTATGTAACTAACCAGAATATTTTTTAAGGGAGACATGTTTAATGTGCCTCAACTTCTTTGTTCTTTCCTTTCACCCTGCTCAAAGTGGTCTGAGCTTCCACCCCTCTGGGGTGCCAGGCATGGGTTCTGGCATTTGTAAGACATGTGGGTTCAACAGCCAATTAGATGCACTCGGGCATGTGTGGGTCTAGGTCAGTGGTTCTTAACCTGTGGTCTTAAGACTCCTGGGGGTCCGCAAGACTTACTCTGGGGGTCCACAGCTGTTTTACAAAATTAAATAATATTACATGTAATGAATGAAACTTAAGAAAGGGTATACTAATGAAGTAGCAAAATTGAAAAATGTAAAACTTTTTCTATATTTGATTGTGAATTAAACATGATATTTCAATATCCGAGCATTTGTTTGTTGTATGCTAGTTTTTGTATTTTTATGTATTGAGGTTCAAATCATAGAAATTTCTTAGGCCGGGGTCCTTGGCTACCAATAAAGACTCAGTGGGGATCCCTGGATTCCAGAAATGATTCAATGAGGGTCCACAGAAGTCAAAAGGTTAAGAACCGCTGCTCTAGGTCAAGGCTCATTTTTGGCTCACTGAACTAATGCATCTACTCCAGGGTCTGCGGGTGACCTCCTGGCCTACTCAGCCTTTTATCCTTCCAGGATTGATAAAGCGAGTATCATTAAATTGGCTTAAAATAAACATATGTTACTTAGCAGCAATACGCCCCAAGGGGTGAGTGTGCACTTTACAAATATATGTTACGTTATATGCCATTTCATCTATTCCGGCTGCATTGTTTTTAAGTGTTATGAGGACAGCAGTGGTGTTCTATTTGCACACTAAAACGCCTGTGCCTCCTGGTACTTTTCTTCGGTATTCCCACCATGATATTCTACCAGATATGTTCTTCCTGAAATTCTCTATAGATAGATAACCAATTTTAGTACAGCTAAAAAATTTTTACCTTAAGTAGCTTTGGCGACTTCTTTAATTGGATTCAGAAGTCTTTTCTTGAGGAATGTTTTCAAATTTCATAGGCTAGGTATTGGCGAACAACAGAAGTGGGAAGCCAAAACCACACAGCACGCTACAGCAGGACCTCACCTGCTTCCAGGTGTCTAGGTTTAACTGGTGAAAATTGTGTAGCCAAAAAGCCCTTGGGAAGTACAATTTGTGCAGACTTGTAATACCGTTCTGGGCACAAAAAGGAATTGTACTGCAACCTGGGTTTGCATCAAAAGCTATTTTAGCAGCAGTTCTACCTGTCAAAAAATAAAATATATACATCAATTTAAAACTTAGATCTGTGAAATAGGATATGTGTCACTTGGGGAATGATTGACCCACATTAAGTTGCTTCAGAAGAAATGTATAATTTCTATATTAAAGTCATGTATGCTGAATCTCACTCTAGGGAAACTTTCTTCATTGAATGAAAGAAGGTATTAAATATATGGCTGGCATTTTGTAGAACATCTGCTTGTAATAAATTTTCCAAGCTTTAGCTGGACCAAGATAAGATAAATACTTCATGATGTAAAAAACTATACAGACGGTTTAAGCACATTAGCTTGAAAGGTTCCTACAAAAATGTGTTGATTAGATGTATTGTAAATTTTGTGGGGCCCTTGATTATTACATAGATGATACTGACTGATTGCTTTTGGGGCCACTTTAAAAATACCAGTAGTTCATGATATTGAAGATTAGCATTTGGTACTATGTTAAACGTTCCAAACGTTGCCAATAAAAGTTATCGTAATTTACTACAAACAGACTTCCACCTGAAAATTCTAAGCAGTTTTTTTATAACATTTGCTAAATTTGTAGAAGCTGAAGGGGTTTGTTGGCAACCAAAACTAATACAAGCGACTCTCCTAATAAAGCTACCCTCTATGACTGTTGTGTTTGCCAAACGCCATACTCTAACTCCACACAACAATGACCTATGGGGCAGCTACAGTGCTGAGCTAGGTACATGTTGAGTCACACAACTCTAGAGGCATGGAAACCAAGTGTGAGGCTATTTGTTTCCGGTATAAACATTTAGAAGTAGCAGGACTGGGTCTAGTAATTCAGCTTTCCTCTACCATGTAGCTCGAGTGAGCTGATTGGGTGAACTGTAAAAGCTTTTGTTGCACACATACACAGGCTCCGTATCAGGATCAGCCGCGAAACAAGAGTCCTGTAGGTCATGTGGCAAAATAGGCCCTGATCCACCTTTCTTGGGTTGATTCATCAGGAATCTCTGCATCCGCACAACCACATCAAACCAAGACCTATGTCTACAGATCGGTGTAGACCTGGAACAATGTATTTGTAGGAAGACTGGTCCACACCACGTGATTGCAAGCTTACAGACAGCCATGTTCTTGCTTGCTTCCTTTTGGTTGACACTCCCGCCTTCAGGATTCCTACCCTTAATTATATATTGCAGGCTTGACGCAGCCTCACTCGGAGTCCCTTGAGTTCTTGCGAGTGAGGACACGCCGCGTCTCTCGCTCGCTTTTAGTTAGTTTGGTTTTGATTGACAGCCTGGCACCATGTTCGTCTATCAGCTTGTTTCTAACCGATGACCTGGCGCAATGGTCTTCTGCCAGCTTGGACTGCCTTGAGGCGTCGCCAGTCACATCAGTCACGTGGTCATTCGGATCAAAGCCTGGATGCTGGCGGACGCCCTGCTGCTTGGCCTCAGATCGTTGCCGGTGAGGAGGCACGTGCTTTTTGGGATGCAGGAAGAGGGCCGGGTCAGGCATGGAGTCCATTTCATCACAGCTGCTCAGCATCTCTCTTTGGGCAGAGTCTCTGAGCATTCCCCTGGAAAAGGAGCATTCAGGGGCATGTCTCCGTGAGTGGGACTTGTGGGTACGCTTTTTTGGTTTACATTCAGTTGGGAGCTGCCCTGGGCATGTCTTATCAGGGGGCCGGTCCAGCAGCTTTGTGTTGGGGCGGGGGCCGTGCAACTTCTGCTTGTTGGAGTGAAGCTGGAAGGAGAGGTACGCGGCGGCCTCTGTCTGCTTCTGCACCTCAGTGTTGAGAATGGTCACCCGGTGGCTCCGCCTCTTCAATTCATCCAGGAACTTCCGCTCCTTGTTCTTCAAGTCTGACCTTAGAGCCACCACCAGGGCCTCTCTGTGCCAGAGTTCCCGTCGCAGCTCCGAGTTGGTCTTCTCTTTATCCGCCAGCCTGGTTTCCATCATCCTGCATTTCTCCTCCATCTGCTGTTCGATGTCATCTACGGGAAAAAAACAGGGACAAAATTAATACTTTGACAGTGAATATACATAAGGCATGTATAGCTGGCCAGTCTTGTCCCAAGGAATGGTTCAGAAGCAGGAGGAAATATAAACAATTCCAGGTTATAGGTGAACCATTTGACCAGCGATGACTACCCTATACTATACAAATACCCATACATATTCTCATGCAGAAATCAGTGTTGATTAAGACAGAGGAAATGGTATCAAATTAATAATTAGAAAGACAGTAAAGAGTTGTCCTGAATCAGAGTGGGGAAATATATCACCATGTGTACAACTTCAACTACCATAATGCATTGGGATTTGAAATAATGGTTGAGTCGACATGTTTCGGCCTGGAAGTGAACTAAGTGAACCAACCCACCCACATAAATCATGTTAAGGCCTACAGTTAAAGGCTTTCTCCCCTCCGGTCCTGACAAAGGCCACAGACCATTATGGGCTGTTCCACACCGAAACATGTTGACCTGACCACAAGGTGCTATGTACTACTGACTCATCTACATAACACCGTCTTCTTTTTAGTCTTACCCTATCCTAATTCTCTTCCCCGAATAAAGATTGACCTGTAGGATAGAATGTAATTTTAACTCACGCTCCACTTTCAACTTCCAGACAGTCTCCCTCCTGGTGGAGGTCTAGATGTTACTCGGAGAATGGGACACTCGAGTGACAGAACCTATGATGACGCAATACACCAAATTACTGTGACCCTGTGGTTGAGGGTCTCAGATACAACATTCTTGTGACTCAGGCATTGAGACTGTTGTCGTTCATTCTCCCCTCCCTTTTGATAAACGATGTCTGCTGAACTTTGACATACTTAACAAATGGCAGCACACTGCAATGAGTTTACAAGCGGATCAGTAATATTTCGCAAACATATAAACAACTGAGGAGGGGGATGTAAAATTTGAGGGCCAGTTTAATCTTTTTTTCAATGGAACATCAAGGTTACAAAAACTTAGACAAAACTTTAACTTGCCTCACTTACAGTTAGTGATGGTATCATAAAAATGTATGAGGGAACTACGGTTACCCTGTTTCCGTATTATGACGGACCTGGTGTGAGTATATCTTTGGGTGCTACCATAGAATTCATTACTATATGTAGTATTCCATGATTTGTAGGGCTATGTACGACATCTAGTTCATTAGTGCATGGATAGTAAACATAAAACCGCCAAACATGTCGTCACCAGTAGATGAAAAGACGCAAAGGTCAATTCAGTAAAGACTGAAAGACCTGTGTGAAGAGAGAAAGCAACAGCTTTTTATATGGTGAAATATAATTCCATATTTTTGAATAAAACATATATCTACTTTTAATACATTTACATTCACAGGGTGCAAGTCAAACAAAAAACCCAAATATGTTTGAGGTCGACATCATAGTGAGTCGAAAGTGGCGCATGTTAAATGTCAAAGCTATAACTGTGCAAAACATGAGGGTCTGAGGTTCAATTTTTATAGGAAACAAAAAAGCCAAAAAGAAAAAGGCTTTTGAATAGGTCACCAGTTTATAATTGCCATCCTGTTGGAGTTTAGTAGGTGTTTCAACGCTGTTGCCCTAATGAGCGGGTTATTACAAGGAAAAAAGGCGCCAGTTAAGTTAGGAAATGACAGGAGAAGAGGAAACACCATGAGAGAGCATTCCAAAAGACTCACCACCAGATATGTTTATCTGGGATCTGGGTTATGTTAGTAACCAGCTAAGAGCTACCAGTGAACATGAAGCATCATGAAGGCTGCACGCACAGGAGCAGTCCGTGTTTCCAGACAGTGTGAAGCATCCCTGTCCTGTGGTGCACTCAGCACTGGCATGATATCAAGGTCGATTGATTTGAAAATTTACAAGGCGCATGATTACCCAAACAGTGTGCTCTGGTGCTAGAGAACCAAATGTTTGAGACAAAATCTATAGAAGGAGCAGATGAGTTTTGAACAATTTGCAAAATCTCTGATGGTTTATTTCAGTGTGAGTGGCTATGGGAAGATTTCACAGTTACTGCTGAAAAGGCAAACCCTCCAGTGCAAGATTTCTTACATCTAGGAATGATGACATAGCGTGGTGTGCTGCATTTAAGTGATCTTAGACAGGTATATGTAGATAGGACAGGGGCCATATAACTATTAGAAGGCATGCTGTATAAGGCCTTGTGACAAAAACACAAGGCTTGGAAAACACAGCGGTTGCGCGTAGGTAGCCAACGGAGAAGGGAGAGATGAGCCGAAAGGCTGGTATTTCTGCTAAGAACTAAAATGAGGCATGCAGCACATTCTGTATGACTTGTAGTTTGTGAATGGAACAAGCAGGCAACCCGACAAATAGAGCGTTGCAGTTGTCCAGCCTAGCGATGCTAAGGGCCTGGACTAAGAGTTTCCGCGAGAAACTGGGTAATAAAGGGTGATTTTTCTAATATCCCTTAGTATTAATAAACATGTCAAAGTGAGCATATTTATATGTGCCTGAAATAGATTGTTGTTGAAAATGAAGCCTCGAATGCATGTGCTGGAAGTGGATACAGGACAGGCACCTAAGGAGTTGAGCCACCAGTTTGAGTTCCAGATGGAAGGGTTGCCAGAAACTAAGCCTTCAGTCTTGTCTGTGTTGAGTCTAAGTGAATAAGCGTTCATCCATCTTGCTATCGGCAGAGACACCTTTTTGAACCGGTCCTGTAAAGACCCAAGATCTCCATCAAATCTTAGGCTGGTCTGAGTAGCATCTGCGTAGGCGTGAGGATGGAATAGGAGCCGCGAGGACTCAAAGAAGAGTCCTGTGAGAACCCACCATTGATGGTTTTAAGAGTAGCACCGGAGTGGGCCAGCGTTACTGCTTGAGAATGCCACTGTAAGAAAGAAGGGAATCAACTCTAAACAGTGCACTTTATTCATGCGACAGCGAGGGTGTACAAAAGGATATCATGAGAAACATGTCAAAAGCTGTGCATAGATCTAGAAGAAGACGTCAGCTGAGCCTTCCACACCTAGAGTCATCCTCATATCATTGCTGGCAGAAATTAATAAGCTTTTGGTGCTCAAGTTTAGGTGAAAACCCAACTGGAAAGTATTTAGAAGGGGAGAAATGTGATTAAGCTTGGAAATAACATCAACTTGATTTTTCAGGGCAAAAACGGTCCATGATGAGATCGAAGGACTGGAAGACGGTAAGGTAAAGAGTGGATTCACTGGTAAAGATGAGTGTTTATCTGTGGAAAGAGAACTCAGACGTTGTGTGACCTTGCTCTGAAAGAAGTAGGAAATTTCAGAACAGAGCTTCTACAAGGGGACTACGGAAGTGGAAACAACCTCAGGGTGGGCCAGGGAGTTGTATGAGAAGAGCTCTTAAGCGGAATTCTTTGCTGATGCACTTCGCTCATGATAGTGTTTAGAGCGAAGTAAGGGATGCTTCTATGCTATGCAACACTAGACTGGCCGCTGGTACAGCACCAGCTTAGGCGATCAGAATGCACTGCTGTGATGAGTGCTAAATGTGGCCCAATAGTCATGGGAAAGGGGAAGCCTGATGTGATGTTAAGTAGTGCGGGTAAACCTTTGCACCAGCCCTAGCAGGCAAGAATTAACAACATTGTCCATACCAGGATAGGTTACCAATAATGGCATCAAGGCCAATGGGGGAATCTGGTTGTAATGTCTATCAGGCATGAATAGCCCTTTGAATAGCAAGCATGAGTAACAATAGTACCCCTCTAAGGCAAGATTAGAAGTAATAATACATTCTGTTTAAATTAACATTAATGTCCAGAAGGCAGGATTATCAACACAGACACGCGCTCACGCGCTCATGCACACAACACACACACATGCACACACACACAAAGACCCCACCCCTTCTCGACCAGTAACTTTTTTTGCACAATTTCCTTAAAATTGTAATAGGTTTTAGAGACCGTTCAACCGATCCGGGTGTTTACAGGCAGCAACAAATTTCAAGTATGACCCGCCCTCCTCTCAATTTTCATGACATATTCAACTTTTATCTTCACTTCTTCTCTTCACTTGCTGCTATTTTTTCATCCTGTGCCCTTCAAGTTGATTCGCAAATTTATATTGTTCTCTAGGACATTACATGCTATTGGATAGTTCTCTGATCAACTCACACACATACTAGCCACCCTGAATACCCAAAAAGCACAAAATCTCTCCCTCACAATTCCCCTCTCTGATAACAGTGTTTTCCTGTTGCACATGAAAAAAATTGTCTGAGTCAATTGGTCTTGTCTTGGCTGCCAGAAATTTGCCTTTGACATGCGTGGTTTGGATTTGTTTTTATAAAACCTAATTGTTGTGGGAGCAGTCAGGCTCTAGCCAATATTAAAATGAATTGGTCTTAAACAGCACACATTACCATAGTAGTCCCTGGCACTGATGTGCTCTTGTGAAAGGAAACCATGTTGTCACTCACAACGAAGTTAGCCAATGGCTGAAGTGGGCTGACCCATTGCACCATGCCGTAGAGGGAAGAAGAAAACTGTAAATGACACAACAACAGACCAAAGGACGAAGGATGACGAGGGCTGGCTGAAAGCCACTATTAGTAAGTGTATAATCTACATATAACTTTACTAAAATACAAAAATTCCAGACTTAAAAAAGATCAAGACTGTTGCACGCATTTGACATCCATCTAATGTCTGCTCCATCCACAAGTCAAAGTAGCGCGCACCATCACAAGTCACATGGGTCCCATATTACAACATTAATTGAAGAATACAAAATGAAAGCTGCTCTCTCAGGGGGCGGCGCAAATATATCTTATGCGGACGAGCTGAACTATGAGACTCTAGTCTCATTATGGATGGAAGGAAAAATGTAATATATAAAGTGGGAACCTTCAAATTACACGCTTGTGGCTAAGTTGTTCGGCAACATGAACTTAATGCAACCTACATTTGCAAACTAAACTCTGTTGTTATGTTACAACATAACAAACTGTGATGAAGAGATTTTCGTGAAACACATTTGGCTGCACATGTCTATGTCTGAATATCCCACAGAATGTTGATCGATTCAATTGAACATAACAGTGAAATAGAGGCAAGATGGCGTCTGAGTGACAACTCTGCCGTGATGCTCTGCTGGTCAGACCCCCGAGAATGAGCCTTTTTTCTTCGCTTAGTCCCTGAACGAAAAACCGGACCTTACGGAAAGAGATGCGAAGAGATCAACGAATGAATCCGCCCCAGTATCTCCAATGCCGCCTTACCTTTCCGGCTAGACACGAGACAATACGAGCCGAACAAACGTGGAATATCCTCTCACTTCGCCCCAGCCTCGAGAGAGCCTGCATGGATCGGACTTCCCTGATTCTCCCTGCCCTGCGGTGCGATTTCTCATCAACGCTGTCGCGACGCAGAAACCTGCCGGTGAGCTACAGCGTTCCGCTTGCTGCGAGGAAAGCATAGTGCCATTATCGGCAACTCCTCCCACCCACAGTCTGAGCATGCATGAATAAATAAAGACACAAGACAACTTTTGTTATGGGAAAATATTGCTGCAGGTTTATTCCATACAAAAGTATGCAATATGGTGGGTTATCTTACGGGCGATCCAAGGGCAGGCAGCTGTACCAACCTATGCTGCCCCGCCCGCCTGATGAGCCAGCACTGTGGGGAACCCAATCAGTGCTACACCTTTGGGTGATCCTCCTCCGGATCACGTGACACGTTGGTCCCTTCTTACTCACGCCCTTTTCAGGGCGGAGCGTAGCAGGGCAAACCCCCGGTTGGTCAGGCCCCCAACCGCCCGAAGGACTAACGAGGCGCCGTCGCGGTTTTCCAGGAACCTGCCCTGAGGCTCCTGGTCTTTGGCTCTGGCACCCCTATTGTGCCGCGCAGAGGTACCCTTACTGTACCAGTCTGCCGCAGAGGTACCCTTACTGTACCCGTCTGCTTCCAGATCGCCCTGTAACTCCGCCTGCAACACAAAAGAAAACATTAAAACATTCTGAATAGCTTGTCCACCAGCCAGTCCGCCGGGTAAGAGGTGGGGTGGGAGACGGCGTGGCTGGTGCGACAGAGGACGCCAGGAGGGGCTTGGGAGGCATATATACCCTCCCCCCACCTCGGCGCACCGGATGTGACGCCCATATGGCACCCTGGCAAGCGGACTCCTACAGGAGCCCAACCACTAGAGAGGGGTGGGCTGGTGCCCAAAGGGCACTAAAGGGCCGCCCGCTTGAATGGCCCCCTGCGGGGGCCGCGGACAGCCGCATAGTGCCATTATCGGCAACTCCTCCCACCCACAGTCTGAGCATGCATGAATAAATAAAGACACAAGACAACTTTTGTTATGGGAAAATATTGCTGCAGGTTTATTCCATACAAAAGTATGCAATATGGTGGGTTATCTTACGGGCGATCCAAGGGCAGGCAGCTGTACCAACCTATGCTGCCCCGCCCGCCTGATGAGCCAGCACTGTGGGGAACCCAATCAGTGCTACACCTTTGGGTGATCCTCCTCCGGATCACGTGACACGTTGGTCCCTTCTTACTCACGCCCTTTTCAGGGCGGAGCGTAGCAGGGCAAACCCCCGGTTGGTCAGGCCCCCAACCGCCCGAAGGACTAACGGGGCGCCGTCGTGGTTTTCCAGGAACCTGCCCTGAGGCTCCTGGTCTTTGGCTCTGGCACCCCTATTGTGCTGCGCAGAGGTACCCTTACTGTACCAGTCTGCCGCAGAGGTACCCTTACTGTACCCGTCTGCTTCCAGATCGCCCTGTAACTCCGCCACAGCCCTGGAGGCGGCCACCGTCGCAGCCAGGGCCCCCCCACCAACACAGCTGTATTATCGCCTGCAACCTGCCATTTCCAAGGCTTCCTGCAAGTCCAGAAGGAACAAGTCCATCCACACCGGGGGTAGGTGGACCCCATCCTCCTCAAAATATCCCTTGACATTAGCCTAAATCAGCTTGTGTCTGATGTAACCCAGACCCCTCTGGTCTGCGAACTTACGCCATGAACTGTTCACTCTTTCAGGGATGTTCAACGGCCTGCTCTGATTTAATCTCAGACCACCAGAGCTCACATTGACCTATGTATTTGCTGATCTCCCCTAAGTCAGCTTTCATGGCTTGTACAAGCGACCTCCTCCCCATGGCAATGAGGTCGTTGCCCCCTAGGTGTATCACTGAAATTTTTGGAGGGGGGGGACCCCCCCTTGGGCCAGTCTCTGAGCAAGGGTGTACCCCTGCCCTTGCCATGCATCCCTTATTCCTTATGGGAATTTCGCCTGCTCAGCTCCCCCTGAGGTGAAAACCCCTAGGCATACCGGCTAGTTAACCTGTCAGCTTCAATACAGTTGTGCCCTGTCTGCACAACTGGTGCCTAACTTTCCGGATTGACTAAGTCCTACCTTCCCCCCATTGTTCCCCGGTAGGAGGGGGTCCACACTGCCCACCCTGTGCAGCGGACAAATGTCCTGCCCCTTTAGATGTAATTTTTTCTGAATCCTGGACATGCCAAATGTTCTTTTTCCCTAGTAGCCTTTTGTGCTTGACACCCTGTTATCGGGACAGCAGCACCTATGTTGGCTGACAGCGTCCCCACCCAGCGTGGCTAGTATAGATAACCGGGCGGGGCATTCGAGCTTAACTGCAGCAACATGTCACCTTCCTAGGTACGGGGGTGCACTTACTTCGCCCCGGTGACAAGACAATTTGCACAGACCCCTTTGATTGCTAATCCCTGGTGAACAATTATTGGCCTCAGATCTGGTTTGAAACAATATATGTATTGTGCCCACTATTGGCGAAGCCTCACCCTTTCGTGTACTGACGCCTACGCAGCGCACCCCGCCTGCTTAACTGCCGTCGGATCACAGATGCCAGTACCTGCTAACCATCTCCGACCCTGGATGCTTAAACCCGCAAAAGTGTCGGAATCCCAGATTCCCAGTTTCATTTTGGCTGCAGTACACCTTCAGTGGATCCGCTGAGAGATGATACAAACCCCATTGGTCATGCGAACCTTAAGTGCCCAATTTCACCTGGGCGTACCTCTAAATGAGACTGGCCCCACACAGCCGTAAGGCCAGAGACACAAATATATTAAATCTATTTCTGGTTTTTGCTACTTGGCACCCTTCTGATTGAAGATCTGTGTTATTGTGAAGCGCGCCTGCCCCCGGGGCATGAAGTCGCTGAATAACCAGTGGATGTTACCCAGTTGCTGATGCTATGTATCGCTAACTGCCCTACTTGGATTGCCGGGATGCTGAATGCTTCCTAAGGCCTGTAGGCTTACAGCTCCAACCCAGTTTGACCCCCCAGATTTTGGGACAATTTAAGAGTAACCATGCCCTACATGGTACATCTACCCCAGCGATGACAATCAACGTATTTGGGACACAGGTCGCAGAAGATGCCCCTTCCAGTCTCTGGTTCTAGCCCATGGAAGGATAACCCAGGCGGCAGACAAGTCTGTGGGAACCGGAGGTGAACATTATGAGCAAGTATCTGCCCTTGTCTGGATGTTGGGAATACCAAATGGTCTATAATACTTTGTCGTCATTAGTCCTCTAACGCCGTGTTTACCAAACTTTTGCATCGCAGTCCACTTGTTAGATGACAACTACCACAACCCGCCTGCTGCCCTGGCAAAAGCGAGGGTGAATATGTCTTGACTGAGGTGACCTGTGCCCTGCCCTTGTTTGCATAGGGCACATTTTAGCTGCATGGACCAGACATAGCAAGACGCGACGAGATTGCGAGCCCCACTCCCACACGACTAAACTGAAACTTAGTCCATCAGGGGCCGAGGCCTTGCCTTTGCCCTCTGTGGTGTGACCTGGACTGCTCAGCAGGGCGTCATGAGGTAAAAATGTAAGTAAGTCCGTTTTTATATAGCGCAGCTACTCACCCTTACGGGTCTCAAGGCGCTGGGGGCCGTCGTGGAAATTAAGTGAGCTATTGCCCAGAGTCACATAGTGCTGAGCTGAGCTGCCGCCGGAGCCGGGGATCGAACCGTGAACCCGGTGCTCCAAAGTCAGCTGCCCTGGCCGCTGCACCACACCTCTCCACACCTTCACGTGTACCCGTTCCTCTTGTGCTACTCGCTGGGGGGTTAGTGTGCACCTCGCCTACTTGTCCGCAATTAGTGATGGTCCATCGCGGGGAGAAAGGTTAGGGCCTTATCCCTGAAGCTTGCCAATGAGGAATTCTCCGGGAAATCTACAGCATCGTTTTGTAAAGCTGTTCCTGGTCCCACTACTAATTATGGCTGATATGCTATGCCATAAAGGACCACCCAGCCAGTAGAGTGACCCACAGACCTGCATTGTACACTTATTTGGCATGTCGATCCACTGTGATATTCTCCTTGAGTCAAAGTACCCCTAGGCAAAACCGCTGGTCATTTGATGCAGCAAAAGCTCCGAAACCCACAATCAGGTGGTCACAGGAAAGCCCTGCCTGAAGTCTGCGCCCCGTGCAGCGGCACCACTCTATGGCCCGCCCAGTCTACCACCATGAGGCTGTGTAGAGCGCCCGGCTAAGCCATTGCGTTGCTTTCCATTCATGCGCAGAATCACTGCCCCAACCGGTATTACTCTGGCTCCAACCCAATTGCCAGCACACAACATCTGGAACTGCCCAAAACAGGGCGGGGGGCGCGCCAATATGGCAGCGACAGGATGAAGGCAAGCCAAACCACAAGTTTGAACCCTATGTAGCGTCCCTGAAATAATCCCCGCTGAAGGAGGGTGCAGGATGTCACTGATCAAGCAAAGGGGATGGGACGGCCAGAGTCTCCGTGCCCCGACCCCCTCCCCCAAGACAATTCACCAAAGTTATTGCTCTCACAGACCTGAGCGCAGAAAGTCGCACTGGCCAGTCCTTAGACCAACAAACCACTAACCTCAAACAAGGTGCCCACACCACAACAACTCCGAAATTGCCATTATGGCCCCCCCCGTAATCACACAACAAGACTGCTGGGGGCGCACGCCACGAACTTCACAGAACCCAGGCGACAGGACAGGCCGTGCCCATGCGCAAGCCGCGCGGCAGCCTACCAACCACACGTGGCACACCTCGCTTGCCAATTTACCCCAAACTTCTGGTGTTGCAGCAAGCAAGGACTATTGATTTGGACAAAGGTTTTTGTTCGCCTATGGTAAATAAGCATCAACTATGGCCTTGTTGTAAGAGTATTGACCAGGTAAGTACTACACAATTGACACTACACTTACAAGCCAGTCCTATTTGCTTTCCCAATGCTAGTTGGATGATTAAGCTAACTAAGGCCCAACATGGCTTTGGTGGAGTAGCGTAGTGAAAATGCTACGATCTGAAAAGGTGGGACTGTGAAAGAAGTGAAGTGACTCACCCCCCAACTGGCCCTGATCTCAACAGGATGAAATTACTGATGCTGCCTGCAAGCAGCAAAAGTGCGACTCAGCACGGCGCAGAGTATACAACAACAGAGCACCCAACACCTGTGATCCTGCGCAGGGATCCGGTCATACGACCTCGGGCGTAAACGAAGGGGGCTTTAGATAAACAGCGCCCCTCACCCCTGCCACTCAGACTCCCAGAACTGAACGGATATAATGTAATGTGTGACAATATTCCAAGTCCTTGATGCCAAGTCCTTCGCAAACAAACGCCAGCAAAGCTGACAGCATGAGGCGAGAGGCGACTACCCCTCTCAGCGAGTAATAGTCTGCAGGGGAAGATACTAACAACACTGCCCTAACAAACCCACTCACTTACCGGCAATTCAGAAACTCGTCCCGCCTAACTGCAACAAGCTGGGCATGACCGAGTAACAAACTTAAAGGGGGGTACTAAGGGTGTATCCCATATTGGCAACTCATCCCTTCTAACCGAAAGATGAGTCAGTAACAAATACCAAGCCAAGAGACTTAAAACAAGCTGTATCAACTAATCGCACATTGTACCCTCTCGCTGAGACTGCATAGACAAAGAAGGTTAACACACCCCATTCCCATATTTCTCCTCCATTTTACAGTAACGTTTGACACAGTGCACCAGGAAGCCTAGTGCATATGGCACCCCAAAAGACTCTTCTTTGTGAAAGAACATCAACAAGGCTCTTCCTTACATGGCATCGCATAATCTGCCCTCATGCAACCTTTACCGAAAGATGAACTGACTGGCGCCGCCAGCACTAGAGCCTCGCTGTGGAGGATCGTGGACACCCAATGCAAAAGTCTGTGCCTCTGAGCTACAGCGTGTCCTAGTCTGTTAAAACCCGGGCGCAGGGTAGCCTGCCCAGCTAAGCCCACAAATGAATCGCACGACACCTCCAGCCAACGCCTGGACATGCAAACACTACAGGCTACCTCACCCACGTTACCGTACCTATCTCGTTGTAGTCGCGAGAACCCAAGTCCACAAACATCCCAACACAGGTGTGCCCAAAATGGCAGTACTATTCGCGCTGGAAACATGAAACTGGTGAAATGAGGAACAGTGCAGCGGTGCCTCCCGGTGGCCTAAACCTTTATGGCACCACAGTACTATGGACTGCGTGAGTCAACTGGAACGCATATTCAGAATATGGTCCGCTCCATATCCTATGTATTCCCCTTTCTATACAGATGTTGTACCACTGCCCACGTGACCGCCGCAGCATTGGAACCGTGTAAGCAGCTGGCGCGTGAGAAACATGAGGGAACGGCATGACCCCCAATCGAGTGCAGGAGCCCACCGAGACGCCGACATGTGCCATGCCCGGGTTTCCCTGGTCGTCGCAATTGCCCAACTGAGCACCGTTTCCAGCTGTGGACAGGAAGTTGCACACATGGCAATTCACTTGCCCACCGCGTGAGCATCCCGGCTCAGTGTTTGTGTCAGCACGCAGTGCGCCCGCTCCACCGGCGCACGCCTCACCATAACAGGATATCCATCCTGTGTACCCCTTGTCACATAGAGACCATCCAACAACCGGCGAGTCCACCCCAAGCCAGTGGAGACAACTCTATGGGAGGCCTCACCAAACGAGTAACTCACAAACAAAAGAACCTACTGAACTGCTCAAAACCAACCTGCAGTGCTCTATCCCCCGATAGACACAGGTGAATAAATGAAATCCAGCGTCCATGCTCAACTCAAATACGCAACCTAACCAACCGATTGGCCCCCAGCACGCTGTGGCCGTGTCTCCCCGGGCAGGACCGAACCCCATGACGCGATCGCTTGTGCGCCTCTGCTCCCCTCATCACACTTTGTCGGGGACAGCATAAATAAGTACATCCCATGTCCATGCTCAACCATTCACGCAACAGAACTAACCAGTGACCCCCAAAATCTAGCTGACAGCAGCGTTTGCTACACTTCCTGGGCAATGTACAGGCTACTCAAAATGTTCCCCCCCGTGAATCCTCTTAATTATTCACCCCTGGCAGGCATGCCCCTTTAGCACCCGGAGGCAGGAGACACTGGCCAAATGGACGCTGCCCCGGTACTAAGGCGGGGTTGGGGCAAAACCAGCACTATTCCCTTACAGGGGGACGGGTGCCACAAACCTGTATTAGAATGCCCGCACGCAACCCAGTAGCAGTGTTAACCATACCCCAAACAGGTGGCTGGCCTGGCTCGATGGCCTTACCACATCTTCCCCCCTCCATGCCGCTCCAATGCTCCACCCCATACTGAAAAACACAGCCCGACATGTCAGAGGCCCGTATGCCGGAGCGATAAGCTCCTAACAAGGGAGGGGGGGCGGCATGATGTAAAGCCTGAACTCATCTCAATACTGACGCCCGCACTACCTCTGGCCCCAGGGACACGAGCGGGAGGGAGAGCCCTACAGGAGAATTTAACTCACTACCTTCGGATTATGTAACTCACGCTCTGCCCACTGTACTAGGGCGGCTGTATGTACAACATGTCCCACGGGAGACTGGCTGGGGCAGTTTGTGGCACGACGCGGTACTACATGACGGGCACCAGCCCGTCTCCAGCTGCTACTGACGGTCAGCCCAGCCTTCCCATGCACCCATCAGCCACGTCGCCTCAGCCCCTGAACTTCACAGGGGAACCCGCCTACCAACTCCGGTGCAGGCGGGCGTCTGGCCCCGTCGGGGCACAGGCACCCCCATGCACTCCTGCTGTGCTCTTATGCCCCCCACCAGCACACGCCCGCCACAACGCTTTTGTATTATGCTCACTTGTAATTTTCTCTTCATGTAACGTTACTGTTCCTATTGTGAAGCGCTCTGACACCTTCCGGTAAAGTCTGCGCTATATAAAAACGCATAAAATAAAATAAATAAACAACAAGCTACCAGCTAAACATGATCCTAGGCCAACGGGCATCACAATCTCACCCTCGGCTGTAATACGTGATCTATAATCCGTAATACGTCATCTATAGTCAGAGTCCCCGGCATGTGAAAGTGCCCTCCTCCCAACACCGCATCTTGCTTTAGCAAGCACGTTGATCCTGCACTGCACTCGAGTAGGGGCTCTCGCCTCTCAACTCCTGCCCAATTCGGAGCATGCACACCCAAACCCCACCGATGCATTAAACCAAGCCTGCACGACACCGGCGACAGCGTTAGGACCGAGCTGCAGCCCCCAACATGCTGTCCCTAACGACCCGACTCACAGATCGTGTGGGGTCTCAGCAGAGATCAGGGGGAACATAACAGGAGCCTGAAACTGACCCCGCCCGTATAACTAGCCCTGAGCCACAATGCCGCTTCGCGGCGCGTCCTAAAGCTGCACATCTCTGGCAGGGGACAATCTAATGACCCACACCGGGGCACAAAGCGGAGTGGGGTAGATAGGGCGACTCACGCTCACACCGATGTTCCCGCCACGACTCCAAAATCATAATGACTGGCTTAGTCTGTTGCGCCAGGATCTGAACCCGTGACCTGCAGGATGCACACATGTATCTACAGCAGGTGCTCACCCTCTGAGCTGCCTTTCTGCCAGTCTCACGAGGGTGTGGAGGAGGCGGCGACCCAAAACCAACTCCAAAGCAGGGATCGCAAGCGAAGAGCTCCCGGGCCCAATACGACGTTAAATCCCTGACAACAAAGGCCCAAAAGTCTTCCCTGCCCCCAAACTCACCCCGCACAATGACGACCCCGTGGTCCCGGGTACATGACGCAGCGTATCCACCGGGGGAGGGAAGAAGCCGCAACAACGTTACGCCGGCCGACGCGAGACAACCAGTCGAGACGGCGTGGCTGGTGCGACAGAGGACGCCAGGAGGGGCTGGGGAGGCATATATACCCTCCCCCCACCTCGGCGCACCGGATGTGACACCCATATGGCACCCTGGCAAGCGGACTCCTACAGGAGCCCAACCACTAGAGAGGGGTGGGCTGGTGCCCAAATGGCACTAAAGGGCCGCCCGCTTGAATGGCCCCCTGCGGGGGCCGCGGACAGCCGCATAGTGCCATTATCGGCAACTCCTCCCACCCACAGTCTGAGCATGCATGAATAAATAAAGACACAAGACAACTTTTGTTATGGGAAAATATTGCTGCAGGTTTATTCCATACAAAAGTATGCAATATGGTGGGTTATCTTACGGGCGATCCAAGGGCAGGCAGCTGTACCAACCTATGCTGCCCCGCCCGCCTGATGAGCCAGCACTGTGGGGAACCTAATCAGTGCTAGACCTTTGGGTGATCCTCCTCCAGATCACGTGACACGTTGGTCCCTTCTTACTCACGCCCTTTTCAGGGCGGAGCGTAGCAGGGCAAACCCCCGGTTGGTCAGGCCCCCAACCGCCCGAAGGACTAACGGGGCGCCGTCGTGGTTTTCCAGGAACCTGCCCTGAGGCTCCTGGTCTTTGGCTCTGGCACCCCTATTGTGCCGCGCAGAGGTACCCTTACTGTACCAGTCTGCCGCAGAGGTACCCTTACTGTACCCGTCTGCTTCCAGATCGCCCTGTAACTCCGCCACAGCCCTGGAGGCGGCCACCGTCGCAGCCAGGGCCACCCCACCAACACAGCTGTATTATCGCCTGCAACCTGCCATTTCCAAGGCTTCCTGCAAGTCCAGAAGGAACAAGTCCATCCCCACCGGGGGTAGGTGGACCCCATCCTCCTCAAAATATCCCTTGACATTAGCCTAAATCAGCTTGTGTCTGATGTAACCCAGACCCCTCTGGTCTGCGAACTTACGCCATGAACTGTTCACTCTTTCAGGGATGTTCAACGGCCTGCTCTGATTTAATCTCAGACCACTAGAGCTCACATTGACCCATGTATTTGCTGATCTCCCCTAAGTCAGCTTTCATGGCTTGCACATAGCGACCTCCTCCCCATGGCAATGAGGTCGTTGCCCCCTAGGTGTATCACTGAAATTTTTGGAGGGGGGGGACCCCCCCTTGGGCCAGTCTCTGAGCAAGGGTGTACCCCTGACCTTGCCATGCCTCCCTTATTCCTTATGGGAATTTCGCCTGCTCAGCTCCCTCTGAGGTGAAAACCCCTAGGCATACCGGCTAGTTAACCTGTCAGCTTCAATACAGTTGTGCCCTGTCTGCAATCTGGTGCCTAACTTTCCGGATTGACTAAGTCCTACCTTCCCCCATTGTTCCCCGGTAGGAGGGGTTCACACTGCCCACCCTGTGCAGCGGAAAAATGTCCTGCCCCATTAGATGTAATTTTTCTGAATCCTGGACTTGCCAAATGTTCTTTTTACCTAGTAGCCTTTTGTGCTTGACACCCTGTTATCGGGACAGCTGCACCTATGTTGGCTGACAGCGTCCCCACCCAGCGTGGCTAGTATAGCTAACCGGGCGGGGCATTCGAGCTTAACTGCAGCAACATGTCACCTTCCTAGGTACGGGGGTGCACTTACTTCGCCCCGTTGACAAGACAATTTGCACAGACCCCTTTGATTGCTAAACCCTGGTGAACAATTATTGGCCTCAGATCTGGTTTGAAACAATATATGTATTGTGCCCACTATTGGCGACGCCTCACCCTTTCGTGTACTGACGCCTACGCAGCGCACCCCGCCTGCTTAACTGCCGTCGGATCACAGATGCCAGTACCTGCTAACCATCTCCGACCCTGGATGCTTAAACCCGCAAAAGTGTCGGAATCTCAGATTCCCAGTTTCATTTTGGCTGCAGTACACCTTCAGTGGATCCGCTGAGAGATGCCACAAACCCCATTGGTCATGCGAACCTTAAGTGCCCAATTTCACCTGGGCGTACCTCTAAATGAGACTGGCCCCACACAGCCGTAAGGCCAGAGACACACATATATTAAACCTATTTCTGGTTTTTGCTACTTGGCACCCTTCTGATCGAAGATCTGTGTTATTGTTAAGCGCGCCTGCCCCCGGGGCATGAAGTCGCTGAATAACCGGTGGATGTTACACAGTTGCTGATGCTATGTATCGCTAACTGCCCTACTTGGATTGCCGGGATGCTGAATGCTTCCTAAGGCCTGTAGGCTTACAGCTCCAACCCAGTTTGACCCCCCAGATTTTGGGACAATTTAAGAGTAACCATGCCCTACATGGTACATCTACCCCAGCGATGACAATCAACGTATTTGGGACACAGGTCGCAGAAGATGCCCCTTCCAGTCTCTGGTTCTAGCCCATGGAAGGATAACCCAGGCGGCAGACAAGTCTGTGGGAACCGGAGGTGAACATTATGAGCAAGTACCTGCCCTTGTCTGGATGTTGGGAATACCAAATGGTCTATAATACCTTGTCGTCATTAGTCCTCTAACGCCGTGTTTACCAAACATTTGCATCGCAGTCCACTTGTTAGATGACAACTACCACAACCCGCCTGCTGCCCTGGCAAAAGCGAGGGTGAATATCTCTTGACTGAGGTGACCTGTGCCCTGCCCTTGTTTGCATAGGGCACATTTTAGCTGCATGGACCAGACATAGCAAGACGCGACGAGATTGCGAGCCCCACTCCCACACGACTAAACTGAAACTTAGTCCATCAGGGGCCGAGGCCTTGCCTTTGCCCTCTGTGGTGTGACCTGGACTGCTCAGCAGGGCGTCATGAGGTAAAAATGTAAGTAAGTCCGTTTTTATATAGCGCAGCTACTCACCCTTACGGGTCTCAAGGCGCTGGGGGCCGTCGTGGAAATTAAGTGAGCTATTGTCCAGAGTCACATAGTGCTGAGCTGAGCTGCCGCCGGAGCCGGGGATCGAACCGTGAACCCGGTGCTCCGAAGTCAGCTGCCCTGGCCGCTGCACCACACCTCTCCACACCTTCACGTGTACCCGTTCCTCTTGTGCTACTCGCTGGGGGGTTAGTGTGCACCTCGCCTACTTGTCCGCAATTAGTGATGGTCCATCGCGGGGAGAAAGGTTAGGGCCTTATCCCTGAAGCTTGCCAATGAGGAATTCCCCGGGAAATCTACAGCATCGTTTTGTAAAGCTGTTCCTGGTCCCACTACTAATTATGGCCGATATGCTATGCCATAAAGGACCACCCAGCCAGTAGAGTGACCCACAGACCTGCATTGTACACTTATTTGGCATGTCGATCCACTGTGATATCCTCCTTGAGTCAAAGTTACCCCTAGGCAAAACCGCTGGTCCTTTGATGCAGCAAAAGCTCCGAAACCCACAATCAGGTGGTGACAGGAAAGCCCTGCCTGAAGTCTGCGCCCCGTGCAGCGGCACCACTCTATGGCCCGCCCAGGCTACCACCATGAGGCTGTGTAGAGCGCCCGGCTAAGCCATTGCTTTGCTTTCCATTCATGCGCAAAATCGCTGCCCCAACCGGTATTACTCTGGCTCCAACCCAATTGCCAACACACAACATCTGGAACTGCCCAAAACAGGGCAGGGGGCGCGCCAATATGGCAGCGACAGGACGAAGGCAAGCCAAACCACAAGTTTGAACCCTATGTAGCGTCCCTGAAATAATCCCCGCTGAAGGAGGGTGCAGGATGTCACTGATCAAGCAAAGGGGATGGGACGGCCAGAGTCTCCGTGCCCCGACCCCCTCCCCCAAGACAATTCACCAAAGTTATTGCTCTCACAGACCTGAGCGCAGAAAGTCGCACTGGCCAGTCCTTAGACCAACAAACCACTAACCCCAAACAAGGTGCCCACACCACAACAACTCAGAAATTGCCATTATGGCCCCCCCCGTAATCACACAACAAGACTGCTGGGGGCGCACGCCACGAACTTCACAGACCCCAGGCGACAGAACAGGCCGTGCCCATGCGCAAGCCGCGCGGCATCCTACCAACCACACGTGGCACACCTCGCTTGCCAATTTACCCCAAACTTCTGGTGTTGCAGCAAGCAAGGACTATTGATTTGGACAAAGGTTTTTGTTCGCCTATGGTAAATAAGCATCAACTATGGCCTTGTTGTAAGAGTATTGACCAGGTAAGTACTACACAATTGACACTACACTTACAAGCCAGTCCTATTTGCTTTCCCAATGCTAGTTGGATGATTAAGCTAACTAAGGCCCAACATGGCTTTGGTGGAGTAGCGTAGTGAAAATGCTACGATCTGAAAAGGTGGGTCTGTGAAAGAAGTGAAGTGACTCACCCCCAACTGGCCCTGATCTCAACAGGATGAAATTACTGATGCTGCCTGCAGGCAGCAAAAGTGCGACTCAGCACGGCGCAGAGTATACAACAACAGAGCACCCAACACCTGTGATCCTGCGCGGGGATCCGGTCATACGACCTCGGGCGTAAACGAAGGGGCTTTAGATAAACAGCGCCCCTCACCCCTGCCACTCAGACTCCCAGAACTGAACGGATATAATGTAATGTGTGACAATATTCCGAGTGCTTGATGCCAAGTCCTTCGCAAACAAACGCCAGCAAAGCTGACAGCATGAGGCGAGAGGCGACTACCCCTCTCAGCGAGTAATAGTCTGCAGGGGAAGATACTAACAACACTGCCCTAACAAACCCACTCACTTACCGGCAATTCAGAAACTCGTCCCGCCTAACTGCAACAAGCTGGGCATGACCGAGTAACAAACTTAAAGGGGGGTACTAAGGGTGTATCCCATATTGGCAACTCATCCCTTCTAACCGAAAGATGAGTCAGTAACTAATACCAAGCCAAGAGACATAAAACAAGCTGTATCAACTAATCGCACATTGTCCCCTCTCGCTGAGACTGCATAGACAAAGAAGGTTAACACACCCCATTCCCATATTTCTCCTCCATTTTACAGTAACGTTTGACACAGTGCACCAGGAAGCCTAGTGCATATGGCACCCCAAAAGACTCTTCTTTGTGAAAGAACATCAACAAGGCTCTTCCTTACATGGCATCGCATAATCTGCCCTCATGCAACCTTTACCGAAAGATGAACTGACTGGCACCGCCAGCACTAGAGCCTCGCTGTGGAGGATCGTGGACACCCAATGCAAAAGTCTGTGCCTCTGAGCTATAGCGTGTCCTAGTCTGTTAAAACCCGGGCGCAGGGTAGCCTGCCCAGCTAAGCCCACAAATGAATCGCACGACACCTCCAGCCAACGCCTGGACATGCAAACACTACAGGCTACCTCACCCCCGTTACCGTACCTATCTCGTTGTAGTCGCTGCGAGAACCCAAGTCCACAAACATCCCAACACAGGTGTGCCCAAAATGGCAGTACTATTCGCGCTGGAAACATGAAACTGGTGAAATGAGGAACAGTGCAGCGGTGCCTCCCGGTGGCCTAAACCTTTATGGCACCACAGTAGTATGGACTGCGTGAGTCAACTGGAACGCATATTCAGAATATGGTCCGCTCCATATCCTATGTATTCCCCTTTCTATACAGATGTTGTACCACTGCCCACGTGACCGCCGCAGCATTGGAACCGTGTAAGCAGCTGGCGCGTGAGAAACATGAGGGAACGGCATGACCCCCAATCGAGTGCAGGAGCCCACCGAGACGCCGACATGTGCCATGCCCGGGTTTCCCTGGTCGTCGCAATTGCCCAACTGAGCACCGTTTCCAGCTGTGGACAGGAAGTTGCACACATGGCAATTCACTTGCCCACCGCGTGAGCATCCCGGCTCAGTGTTTGTGTCAGCGCGCAGTGCGCCCCGCTCCACCGGCGCACGCCTCACCATAACAGGATATCCATCCTGTGTACCCCTTGTCACATAGAGACCATCCAACAACCGGCGAGTCCACCCCTAGCCAGTGGAGACAACTCTATGGGAGGCCTCACCAAACGAGTAACTCACAAACAAAAGAACCTACTGAACTGCTCAAAACCAACCTGCAGTGCTCTATCCCCCGATAGACACAGGTGAATAAATGAAATCCAGCGTCCATGCTCAACTCAAATACGCAACCTAACCAACCGATTGGCCCCCAGCACGCTGTGGCCGTGTCTCCCCGGGCAGGACCGAACCCCATGACGCGATCGCTTGTGCGCCTCTGCTCCCCTCATCATACTTTGTCGAGGACAGCATAAATAAGTACATCCCATGTCCATGCTCAACCATTCACGCAACAGAACTAACCAGTGACCCCCAAAATCTAGCTGACAGCAGCGTTTGCTACACTTCCTGGGCAATGGACAGGCTACTCAAAATGTTCCCCCCGTGAATCCTCTTAATTATTCACCCCTGGCAGGCATGCCCCTTTAGCACCTGGAGGCAGGAGACACTGGCCAAATGGACGCTGCCCCGGTACTAAGGCGGGGTTGGGGCAAAACCAGCACTATTCCCTTACAGGGGGACGGGTGCCACAAACCTGTATTAGAATGCCCGCACGCAACGCAGTAGCAGTGTTAACCATACCCCAAACAGGTGGCTGGCCTGGCTCGATGGCCTTACCACATCTTCCCCCCTCCATGCCGCTCCAATGCTCCACCCCATACTGAAAAACACAGCCCGACATGTCAGAGGCCCGTATGCCGGAGCGATAAACTCCTAACAAGGAAGGGGGGGCGGCATGATGTAAAGCCTGAACTCATCTCAATACTGACGCCCGCACTACCTCTGGCCCCAGGGACACGAGCGGGAGGGAGAGCCCTACAGGAGAATCTAACTCACTACCTTCGGATTATGTAACTCACGCTCTGCCCTCTGTACTAGGGCGGCTGTATGTACAACATGTCCCACGGGAGACTGGCTGGGGCAGTTTGTGGCACGACGCGGTACTACATGACGGGCCCCAGCCCGTCTCCAGCTGCTACTGACGGTCAGCCCAGCCTTCCCATGCACCCATCAGCCACGTCGCCTCAGCCCCTGAACTTCACAGGGGAACCCGCCTACCAACGCCGGTGCAGGCGGGCGTCTGGCCCCTTCGGGGCACAGGCACCCCCATGCACTCCTGCTGTGCTCTTATGCCCCCCACCAGCACACGCCCGCCACAACGCTTTTGTATTATGCTCACTTGTAATTTTCTCTTCATGTAACGTTACTGTTCCTATTGTGAAGCGCTCTGACACCTTCCGGTAAAGTCCGCGCTATATAAAAAAGCATAAAATAAAATAAATAAACAACAAGATACCAGCTACACATGATCCTAGGCCATCGGGCATCACAATCTCACCCTCGTCTGTAATACGTGATCTATAATCCGTAATACGTCATCTATAGTCATAGTCCCCGGCATGTGAAAGTGCCCTCCTCCCAACACCGCATCTTGCTTTAGCAAGCACGTTGATCCTGCACTGCACTCGTGCAGGGGCTCTCGCCTCTCAACTCCTGCCCAATCCAATGCTCAACCTCGGAGCATGCACACCCAAACCCCACCGATGCATTAAACCGAGCCTGCACGACACCGGCGACAGCGTTAGGACCGAGCTGCAGCCCCCAACATGCTGCCCCTAACGACCCGACTCACAGATCGTGTGGGGTCTCAGCAGAGATCAGGGGGAACATAACAGGAGCCTGAAACTGACCCCGCCCGTATAACTAGCCCTGAGCCACAATGCCGCTTCGCGGCGCGTCCTAAAGCTGCACATCTCTGGCAGGGGACAATCTAATGACCCACACCGGGGCACAAAGCGGAGTGGGGTAGATAGGGCGACTCACGCTCACACCGATGCTCCCGCCGCGACTCCAAAATCATAATGACTGGCTTAGTCTGTTGCGCTAGGATCTGAACCCGTGACCTGCAGGATGCACGCATGTATCTACAGCAGGTGCTCACCCTCTGAGCTGCCTTTCTGCCAGTCTCACGAGGGTGTGGAGGAGGCGGCGACCAAAAACCAACTCCAAAGCAGGGACCGCAAGCGAAGAGCTCCCGGGCCCAATACGACGTTAAATCCCTGACAACAAAGGCCCAAAAGTCTTCCCTGCCCCCAAACTCACCCCGCACAATGACGACCCCGTGGTCCCGGGTACATGACGCAGCGTATCCACCGGGGGAGGGAAGAAGCCGCAACAACGTTACGCCGGCCGACGCGAGACAACCAGTCGAGACGGCGTGGCTGGTGCGACAGAGGACGCCAGGAGGGGCTGGGGAGGCATATATACCCTCCCCCCACCTCGGCGCACCGGATGTGACACCCATATGGCACCCTGGCAAGCGGACTCCTACAGGAGCCCAACCACTAGAGAGGGGTGGGCTGGTGCCCAAATGGCACTAAAGGGCCGCCCGCTTGAATGGCCCCCTGCGGGGGCCGCAGACAGCCGCATTCTTGGGACTCCAGTTACTTGGTCAATACGGTGATTGCCTGGCAGCTTGCTACATTACCGGGATACTCTGTTGCAGCAGGAGATCTCGTCAAACACAAGTAAGGATGGCTGGCAGGGGGGTGAAATCACTAAAGGGTAAAAATGTGCAACTGCTTGGCTCTTTACCGCAAATAACACCGCAGCCCAGCTCCGCGATGGCCGAGAACCGGCAAAAAAGACTTGATACTCGCGGGTCCAAAACCAAGGTGGCCGAAAGGGGAGAGAAGAGGAAGAATTATGAGGAAAATGAGGGTGTAAGCCACGCAGGAAAAGTAGAAACCGCAAGAAAAGTGTTAGTTAAAGCTCATAAAGATCCCGGTCACTGCCAACTACTAATCACGAGTAGTTTTGGTCTAACAGGGGGGCCAGGACCCAAGACTCAGGAGGAAACCTTGGATACTACAGTGGATGTGGCAAAAAAGAATGAAAAGACACCGATCAAACAAATTGAGGTAAATGTGCTTAAAGAAACGACGCATCCAAACGCTCCCTCTTCTACAGCGCAGGAGGTCACTGTATGCCCTGAGCTGCACTCTACCCCCTATCCAGCCTTGAAACTGCGTTAGCCACTTATATAATTCCCGAACAGGGGGCCCCTGCTAATCTACCACAGCATACAGATGGGGACTGTTCTGATGATAAAGCAGAAGCGAGCAGTAGCAAACCGCTTAAGGGTTCAAAAGCGGCGACAGAAGTAACGCAAGGCACAAGCTGCAAGCCCCCTTGTCTCTCACCCAAGACGCCTGACAATTTTGAAAAGTTTTATTCGCTAACTGAGGAATCAGAAATACCGGATATAAGTATCTCCGCTTCAAGTGAGGAAGATGGGTCTAAATGGAACAGCAGCTCAAATACAGAACTTCATAAAAACACACATGGGCAGAGAAAATTCCAGAAAAAGGGGGACCGGCAAAGAAGATGTGATACCCCTGACAGAGGAAGCGCTGCAGACCTGAGATGGGATTATTCTGCCACACAACTCACAGTCATATCAGATACAACGGACGCCTCGGGCGGCAATCGCACAATTGCAGGCAATAACGGTTGCAATAGAGAAGGGGAAGAAGGGGCGAAGATTGAGCCTGCACTGGCAATGATATTACAGTCCGTCAAGAGCTTCCAGGAGGAAGCCAAAGCAGATAGCTGCAGATCACGCTTAGCTGCCAAAAAATTACATGGGGCCGTCAGGAAGGTCGGCAGAACCTGTGCAGAGATTGCTGATTGAATGGCTTCCGTAGAGGTACGGACGGAAAATCTGGAAAAAGACCTAGCCACACTGAAAGCCCAAGGAGATGAACACAAGGGCATAGTTAAGGACCTCATATGGAAGATGGAGGAGCAGGAAAATAGGCAGCGGCGCAATAATCTCCGCTTTTTAGGCATTCCTGAAGGTGCGGAAGGGAATGATCCCAGGAGCTATATGATCACGCTCCTCAAAGGGGCCTTCCCAGATCCACACACTTGGGACTGGGACAAAGAAATCCAACGGGCACACAGATTCCCACTAACTCCCTCAAAACGTGCCTCTTCTACGCCTCAGCACCGCCGCGCTATGCTTCTATATTTTGGGAACTTTCTCCTGCGCCAAGCTCTGCATGATATGGCCAGACCTACGAACAAAAGGGTTTTTGATGGAATCACTTTTTTCACTAGGCCCGACTTCGCCCATGCTACAGTCGAACGCAGATGAAGGCTGAGGCAGCTCTTCACTCCCTTTCAACAACTGGGAGCCGACGTGTACCTGCAGAATCCCGCTCGGCTAAAAATCGTGTACAAGGGGACTACACGTAGCTTTGTCTCCGAAATTCAGGCCAAAGCATACTTACAAGAGATTACTGATCAAACTGGGAATAAGTAGTAACAGTCAACTGTCAACTGACCTAAACTCAATCAGCTGGGAAGCAACGTTTCTATAATGTTACATCATTCTTCTTTGACTGCTGTTAATTATTCTTTATTTTGTTTTCTTCTCCCCTTGTTTCTTTTTTCTCTCTTTTTCCTTCTCCTTGACTCTTTCTCCTTATATTTTCCTCCCCTTATTTGCTCTAAAATGCCGCCAAGCAAATAGTCAGCATATAGAATGGGGGGGGAGGAGGGTGGAGGGAAAAAGAAGGTACCACAGCCACAGCATTGATGGAGCACCCTGGACTGCTCAATCGAACTGTTATTTGGCGGACATGGAGCTAAATATGCTGAATCTCTTTATTGCTACCTGTACAATGTATGCATCTTTAAAGTCTTTATAAGTCACTTAGGGGAGCACAATGGTGGGGAAAGATCGGTGGAAGCGCGGGGACTTGATCCCTCAGATGCCATTCTCCTGGCCTTGGCAAGGTCAGGTAACCTCAGTTGTAGGTGGTGGGAGGGGGGCGGGGAAGGGTGGAGGTGGGTTACGGGGGGGTTTGGAAGGGCTGGTCCAGTAAAAGGGGGGGAAAAAATCTGTAAATTTTCATTCTTAATACGGTATAAGTATCCATTAAAATATAAATGAGTAAGATACGCATCGCCACAATTAATATTTGCGGCCTCAACGATCCTAAAAAAAGACGGAATACGGCAGCAGGCTTAAGGTTATTAAAGGCAGATATAATTTGCATGCAAGAAACACATATTGAAAACACACAGAAACATCTATTAGGAACACTTGGTGGGACATTGGTACATTGGAACATTGGAACATTGGTGGGGGCCACGACGCAGAACTCTCGCACACGTGGGGTCGCAATATTGGCGTCTAATCGCACGTTACAATTCAGCCGCACGTCAGTGGATCAGCTAGGGAGATGGGCAATTACTGACTGTCACAGGAGTAATGGGGACCCAGTTACTATATGCTCCATCTATGGTAGTAACTTAGACGACCCAACGGTGTTTCATCATATTAATAATGAACTAGCTACCTGGCCACTCCCGTTAATAATCTGCGGGGACTTTAACATAAACTTGCCTGCCGATAAGAATTTTAGACAGGAGTCAGGTTGGATGTATATGGGTCGTAAACCAAAGGTGTTTCGGGCTCTAAAGGCACTATGCCAGGAACACGCGCTCACGGATCTTTGGAATTGGCAGAATCCCACAAATCCTGGCTTTACCTATTTTTCGCATCCACATAGTAAACATGTAAGAATAGATTATATTCTAGTATCTCACTCCTTACTGCAGGATTGCAGAATCGAAAAAAACCCTCGTATATTGGCGGACCATAGCCCGTTAATAGCAGAGATTAAGATGGGAGGGCTTAAAGGGGGTGCTGCTTTTACATGGAGCTTTGAGCGGGCGCTTCTTTTTAATGAAGAATATTGTGATTACATGAAGGGGTGGATACCTCAATTTCTTAAGGAGAACATAGGAAGCGCCAGAATCGACGTCGTCTGGGATACACTTAAAGCAGGAATACGGGGGGGAACACTTAGATTTTCTCTTTCGCTGAACAAAAAAAAGCAAGCTGCAATGAACGATCGATTAGTTAAATTAGCGGCGGCAGAAGAAGAGCTGAACACAGTAGTGCAAAATGAAGGTGATCATAGTGAAGCACAAGCAAGGATTATGGCTGCTAAATGAGTGCAGCGAGCAAGTGGGTCATCATCTTGCCATAAGAGCCAGACAAAAGGCAACCCGGAATTTAATTGCAGAGATTAATGACCCCGAGAAGGGACTAATTTCAGACTCAGACGGTATTCGAAAGGTATTCTATTCCTATTATCAAAAGCTTTACTATGAGGATTCACCACGAAATTCGGCTGATGTGGCAACATATCTTAATCAGATCCCCACAGAGCAATTCCCACAGGAGGAACAGCTACAGTTGGAGGAGCTGCCCTAATGGCTAGAGATACTAATGTGTATCAATAGCCTGCCCAGTGGCAAGGTTACCGGCCTTGCTAGCATACCCCTTGAATTTTATAAAAAAATGTCAACACAATTGAAAGAGTGTATGACACAGCTGTTCGCACATGTTTTTATGGGGGTAGACCACCAGAATCTTGGTCAGAGGCCAAAATCATAGTTTTTCTTAAAAAAAATAAAATACCGACAGATCCTGGATCGTACCGTCCCATAACACTAATTAACACTGATAGTAAGATCTACTCAAAAATGTTAGCTACACGCTTGGCCTCGGTAATCCATATTGTTATCTCCAAACAACAGCATGGGTTTATACCTGGACGAGGGACGACTGATCACATCAGAAGGGCCATCACACTTCTCGATGCAAAAAATATCACTAAGGATCCAATAGCACTAATATTGTTGGATGCAGAGAAGGCTTTCGACAGAGTCTCCTGGCCTTTCCTATCGGAGGCTCTGTCAAGGGTGGTGATTGGAAAGGGATTTCTGCAAGCCTTCAAAATGCTTTATTTCCTTCCCACTGCAAAACTCTTGGTGAATGGAGAACTTACCGAAACCTTCAAAATAACGAGAGGTACCCGGCAGGGCTGCCCAAGCTCGCCACTGCTATTTGCAATATACATTGATCCCTTTCTACGCCAGCTAGAACGTAATAATGTTATCAGGCCCATTGTAACCAACGCCTGGGAAACCAAAGTTCTGGCATTCACCGACGACATCGATTTGGTGACCCCTGATGTAGCTATAGGTGAAATTGAAGTAGAGGCGGCGAGATTTGGGTCGCTCTCTGGGTATTCCCTCAATCGCAATAAAACTCAAATTATTTGTAATGAGATTGTTATGACTAATGATGATCGAGTAGTTAAAAAAGCAACATATCTGGGTGTAGATATCATTGCAAATACTGACTGTATTGTTAAGGATAATATCGAGCCACTAATTGCTCAAATTAAACCAGAATTGGGTAGATTGCACAATCTACACCTATCCATTATTGGCAGATGCAATATCGTCAAAATGCTGTTTTTTCCAAAGTTCTTGTATCTGTTGCGGGCAATCCCTTTAGAATTTGATACTAAATGTCTTAAAGGAATTGAGGACCTATTCTCTAGATTTATTTGGTGATATGCGAAGCCTAGAAAAGCATTCAAATTTCTCTCTTTACCCAAGGAAAGGGGAGGGCTTGCCCTGCCAAACATCAGACTTTATTACTGGGCCACTACCATACTGTATAATTTAGTTCTTATCCAGGAAAAACCGAGAGAAAGTAGGATAGAAGAGATACCATCCCCACTCGAGCTTGTTATGGGGACAGAAGCATGGGGGTGGGTCTGGCGGCACCTGAATGACAATCACTTCAAGAAAGTCCATTTCAAGACGCTACAAGGCGGATGCAAGGTCATGAAATCTATTCAGAAACTTATTGGGCTGGCCCGCTTGAATTTTTATACGCCACTCTGTAATAATCCCATCTTGCCGGAGATTTTTAAAGGCTCTATTATAGAAAGATGGAGTGAAGCAGGTTTGACTAAACTTGGAGCCTTTTTTTTCCCTCAACAGGGCTGGTTTCGTTTGAAAACCTTAGAGAATGGTATGGGTTAGATAGGAGAGATTTTTACAAGTTTTTACAAATTCAAGACTTTTTGACTAAGAAAGGGGTGGGCCCGATAGGGTTCACTAATAGTGAAATTATAGATAAACTTAGAAAGAATACAGATTTATCTATTGGTGTTGTCTATGATTTTTTAATTCATCAATGCCAGTTGATATGGAAAATCGAGCTTTAAAATGGAAGGCAGAGATTGGTATCTCAGAAAACCTATTTTTTCATTCAGCTAATTTAGCACAGAATATTTTAGTACCAATTGATGGAGCAAGGACTCACAATGAGACTTGCTCGTAAGCAATCTTCTCACACTATGAATTAATTTATATTAAACTTTGTAATGTCATTATTAATAATGTGCAAACACTACATCTTATCCGAGAGACGCTTGCCTATGTGTCTAAAACTAATAAGTAATCTTCGTCTAATCCAAAATGGCCGCTAAAGCGCGGGAACTCAACTGCGCATGTGTCAACCATATCACATGGTATGACGTTTTTCTTTGCTTGGAGGGAATCTTTGCTTCTGCGCAGTGTGTGCTAAAATGTCTGCTTGATGTTCTCACATGCTAAAGCTTACGCATTTGCTGCAATTAATAATGTGGTATTCTAACGCTATTAATGCGGGATAGATTTTATAATTAAATGGGAATAGAGTAGAAGTAGGGGGTATACAGTGAAAACATTTATTTTTGATTTTAACACGTTTCTTCTTTGATTTTTATTAGTCCGTAAATTGGGCCTGGGTTAACTGAACAGCAGCTCAAGAGCCATGGAACCTGCGCATGCGCTCTGAAAACTAACAAGACAAAGTGTAACGATCCTGTCCAAGGACGGGTACTCCTCAGGATTCGTGCGGAGCTATAGGGGTTCCACCCTTTGACATCCCCAACTCCTACAATTATTGCACAGAGTTATAGGGCGATCAAGTGAGGGAAGGGAAAGGTAGGGAACAGCAGGGAGTAGAATCTGCAAATACAAAGAACAGTAAGATGAAAAAGACATATGCATGCAACACTACACTCAATGTGTCTCACTAGTTCCTCCAGTACCTGACGTATCCAAACACTCGTTGTCTTCTCCCTAAAGACCAGCACCGCCCATTACGGTATTCATTCATACACTGAGCAACTGAGCAGTCTTGATGTCCAATTTACCCAAGGGGTAAGCACTCGTTAAGTCACGAGTTGTTTTCCCAAACTCCTTTCCCTCTTTTGTTCATAAAAGAACCTATGTCAATGCTTCAACGTCGAAGCTTTTTCTAGATAACCCTAAAAATAAACAAGTCTTGAAACTCCTGATGCCATGCATACGAGGGTGGCGTAGCCTGTCCCTTTGTGGTGTGAAGGAAAAAAAAGAAGAGATATAAAAAAAACGAAACTTATAGGGAGTCCCCAACTGAAGGAAAAGGCAGAATCCAGTGTCTTTCCTTCTTACTTGCCGTCCGCTGAATACCACTCTTACCTCAGAGCGCGGTGGGGGTCATAGCAGCGACAAGGGTTCTCCCCTACTAGCAGTCTCGTGATGTGAACGGAAGACCTTCCTCAGCCCCCTGTCTCCGGTGCTGTGAAAGACTCTCTTGGCTTCCACTACGCCTCTTCTCCCGCTTTCCAGTGCGCGGGCAGGAAAGTGCTCCCTAAGGTCGCAGCTCCTTGCTGCCAAAATACCGCAAAAGAACTCATGGTCCATAAGCAGGGACGCAACCGCGTCTCTGCCGCTCTCCGAACTCCTGGTCTGAATGCAACAGGCTCGCATCCAGTATAACGCACGCCGTCATGCGTTTTGCGTCCTATTTAAGGACGTAGCTCCTCCTCCTCCCCATTTCTCTTTGCAGGGCTTTCTGGGACATGTAGTCCCAGGCAGGCGCAACGTTCGCCGTTCCTGACAGTAGGTCCCCCTGCCGGGCGCCTCCTAGACCCAGGTTTATCGGGATGTTTGCGGTAGAAAGCGACGACAGCAGCCGGGGCATGTACATTGGTACAGGGTTCCCATGAATCGTCTTCTGAGGTGTAGCCCTTCCATGACACCAGAAACCACAACTTCCCTCTCCTGTATTTGGAATCCAGAATGCCTTTTACCTCGTATTCCAGCCCACCGTTCTTGGCTATGGGAGGAGGTGCTTTTCGTTTAGCCCCTACTGCAGGCTTAAGAAGGCTGCAGTGGAAGACCGGATGAATCCGGAGGTAGCCTGGCAATTTCAACCGATAGGCCACTGGATTGATCCTTTTTACCACCGGGTAAGGGCCTATGTACTTAGGGTGAAACACGCTGCGCACTCTAAACCGGATGTTTTTCGTGGACAACCACACCATGTCCCCTACCTCGTACTGAGGGCCATCGGTCCGGTGGCGATCTTCCCATCCTTTATACGTCAATTTCGCCTGCAACAGCTGTTTCCTCACTTTCTTATGTACCTCCTGCAAGGCCTTGATATGATCACGAACAGAGGGCTGATTAGCTACTTCTTCGGGCAAGTCAATGGGCAAGATACGGGCACAGAATCCATAATTGGCTGCGAACGGAGAGACACCCGTAGAGCTATGAGAAGCATTGTTGTAAGCCAACTCAGCCATCCATAACATGGAAACCCATGATTCCTGTGCTTCATTGGCGTAACACCTCAGGTATTTTTTCAGTGTCTGATTGAGCCTCTCCGTCTGCCCATCCGTCTGGGGATGGAAGCTCGTAGACACCGCAGACTCCACTTGCAAGACTTGACACCACATCCTCCAGAAACTCGCTATGAACTGCGGGCCCCTATCCGACACGATGACCTTGGGGGTTCCGTGTATCCTAACGATGTTCTGGAGCACCAGTTGTGCGGTTGTCTGGCTGTGGGCAGGTTTTTGCAGGGAACGAAATGACCCATTTTGGTAAGGCTGTCCACCACCACCAGAAGCGCAGAATACCCCTGATCCATGGGTAGACCGGTGATAAAGTCCAAGCTGATATGTTGCCATGGCAAGTGAGGAGTGGGCATGGGTATCAGTTTCCCTTTCTTTTTCGTTGTAGCCCCTTTTCCTCGTGCACAACTCTCGCATCTTGAGACCCATTCCTTGATATCGTGGACCAACGAATCCCACCAGAAATATCTTCGTATCAACAGGATAGTTTTTGAATGCCGGGGTGTCCAGCCAACGGTGATTCGTGACACCAAGTATAGGCCTTCTTCCTTAACGGGACGGTAGGTAGATACAGCTTACTGTCCTGAAAAGGCAATCCATGCTTAATGGCTCGGGTGGATATAGCTTCGGCCCACTTCTCCCACTCTTGGGTGGTCTTGTAGCGCCGTACTTCATCTAGGTATTGTTCGGCCTTTAGAACGCATATCACCTTAGAGGGATCGATGATGGCGGCAGGAGGGACGACGGCCTGGTCACCGTTGGATATCATACGAGACAAGGAGTCTGCTTTGCGGTTCTCCGCTCCCGGCCGGAACGTGATGATGAAGTCATACTCCTCAAAGAAGAGCATCCACCTCATCTGTCTTTGAGTCAGATGTCTAGCCGTCTTAATGTATTGGAGGTTCCGATGGTCGGAGTATACAGTGATGGGATACCGGGCTCCCCACAGGTACGGACGCCATTCCTGGAAGGCCCCTTTTATGGATAACAATTCCTTCTCCGCTATGTTGTAATTTCTTTCTGCCGGGTTAAGCTTCCTGGATAGATAAGCTACCGGATGCAGCTGTCCGGTATGTTTGTCTCTTTGGGAGAGGATAGCACCTATTGCCTCATCGGAAGCATCGGCTTCTACGATAAAAGGAGCATCCAGTTGGGGATGTCTGAGAACCGGCGCAGAGGTAAAAGCGTGTTTCAGATATTTGAAGGCGTCTGCGGCTTCCTGTGTCCATTCAAAGGGTGTTCCTTTTCTGAGGAGCCTGGTGATTGGAATAGCCTTTTGTGAGAAGTCCTGAATAAACCTGCGGTAATAGTTGGCAAACCCTAGGAAGCTTTGCACCCCTTTGACGTTAGTTGGCACCGGCCATTCCTGTACAGCCTGTACCTTCCTCTCAGCCATACCCAAACCCTCAGGACGGAGCATAACCCCCAAAAACTCTACCTCATGCACCCCAAACTCACACTTGCTTAACTTGCAGTATAATTGATGCTTCCTCAGGGCCTCCAGAACCTGTATGACATGTCCCTGGTGTTCTTTCACAGACTTCGAGTAAATCAGTATGTCGTCAATGTAGACGACTACTGTATGATCCACATACTCTTTTAGTACGTCATTCAGGAAGTACTGGAACGCCGCAGGGGCGTTACACAATCCGAACGGCATCACTGTGTACTCGAACAGGCCATAGCGGGTTTTGAAGGCTGTCTTCCACTCGTCCCCTTCTCTAATGCGCACCAGATGGTACGCCCCTCTTAGATCTAGTCTGGTATAGACCTTTGCCTCCCGCACCTGATCCAACAAGATGGGTATAAGGGGTAGTGGGTAACGATTACGAATGGTGTTTTTATTTAGCATGCGATAGTCGCAGCAGGCTCTCAACTCACCACTTGCTTTAGCTATAAAGAACAGAGGGGAAGCTGCCGGGGAACGAGAGGGCCTGATGAATCCTATCTTCAGATACTGATCCAGATAGTTCCTTAGGTGTTGGGTCTCGGGCTCTGACAGGGCATACACTCTGCAAGCGGGTATGATGGCTCCCTCTACTAAGTCTATCTGGCAGTCATAACGCCTATGGGGCGGAAGGTTCTCCGCCTGGGTCTTGCTGAATACATCCGCATACGAGGTATATTCGCTCGGCAGGACCATCTCCTTCTCGGCGGCCGTGGCCACCAAAAACGGGTGCGCCAAAGACATCGCACCGGAGGTAGGCTCGAGGGTTATGTGATCCCTGCACTCTTCTGACAAGAATTGCACGGTCTTGTCTCTCCAGTTTATAGTGGGGTTATGGTGAGTGAACCATGGCATACCGAGTATCACCTCATACTGAGGGGCATCGATAATATTCAAGGCCAGGTCCTCCCTGTGCTGTCCCCCTCCTACTCCTACCGATAGCTGTACTGTCTCTGTTTGCTCCGTGACGAGTCCTGATTTAAGGGGTTTGCCATCCACGGCCAATACCTCCTCAGGGATGTCCAAGGGCAGCCTATGTATATCCAGATGTTGAACCAGACCGTTATCTATGAAGTTCCCTGTAGCCCCTGAGTCTAACATAGCCTTTACCTGAAAGAGGTGTTGTTTATACTCTAGACCCATCAGGACCACTATATGGGATTCTGTAGTCTTCACCCGCGTGGTGGCCAAAGAAGGTATCCTCCATTCCTTATCCACCACCGGTCTTGAAGAAACAGCAGAAACACCGCCATGGTCGGTGCCCGATGTCGATGCTACCGCCTTCCTGTTTCTATACGTACCCCCTGATGTTTTGGGCCTAGCCGGGCACTCCCGTACGTAGTGCCCTTTCTTTCCACAGTACATACATAACCCCTGTGTACGTCTGCTTTCCCTCTCACTCCTGGAGAGTGGTGCCCGTAGGGCTCCGACTTCCATAGGTTCTGAGGAGGTTTCACTCCCTGGCTGGTCTCTCCTGAAGCTCCTATCCAGCGGGGACACCGGTTTTCCCCCTTTCTATCAGCGATACGCCCATCCAGTCTTAACGCAAGACTGATGAGATCTGTACAAGATCGAGGCTGTGGATCTATCCTGGCTATGACGTCTTTCAGTTCGTCACAGAGACCCTGGTAGAAAAGGGACATTCTTTTCTCCTCTGGCCATCCTGCCTCCGCTACCAGTCTGTTAAAAGTGGTCAGGTAGGACACCAGATCGCGTCTCCCTTGGCGTAGCTCCAGGAGTTCTTTATCGGCGCTGAAGGTAGTGGTTCTTCGATCGAACACCCCTCCAAAGCCGCTCGGAAAGCATCCCAGTCCGACAGGACAGGGTCGTTGCTCCGGACCAGAGGAACCGCCCAATTAGCGGCATCCCCTATCAAGTACGATATAGCAAAAGCTACCCTGGAGTGATGGTTGGGAAACGATGAAGGCTTGCACGAGAAGTGCATCATGATCTGGGTTAAGAACACCTGTATTTTAAGGGGATCACCGGCATATCGTTCAGGACTGGCTAATGGTATGGGGGGAACAGTAACGTGTATTTGGGAAGACCCTGAAGCTATCTCGAATGGGTTTCGAGTGAGTTTTTCCACCCTTTCTCGCAGTGCTGCAGTCTCCGCTCTGGAAGCTGCCAACTCCTGCTGAACCAATGCCAGGGCCCCCAGAACCTCCTCCATTATCAACCCGTATATGATGCACGAACCGGGAGGAGCAGGTATCGTGGGTGCGTTATTCTGTAACGATCCTGTCCAAGGACGGGTACTCCTCAGGATTCGTGCGGAGCTATAGGGGTTCCACCCTTTGACATCCCCAACTCCTACAATTATTGCACAGAGTTATAGGGCGATCAAGTGAGGGAAGGGAAAGGTAGGGAACAGCAGGGAGTAGAATCTGCAAATACAAAGAACAGTAAGATGAAAAAGACATATGCATGCAACACTACACTCAATGTGTCTCACTAGTTCCTCCAGTACCTGACGTATCCAAACACTCGTTGTCTTCTCCCTAAAGACCAGCACCGCCCATTACGGTATTCATTCATACACTGAGCAACTGAGCAGTCTTGATGTCCAATTTACCCAAGGGGGTAAGCACTCGTTAAGTCACGAGTAGTTTTCCCAAACTCCTTTCCCTCTTTTGTTCAGAAAAGAACCTATGTCAATGCTTCAACGTCGAAGCTTTTTCTAGATAACCCTAAAAATAAACAAGTCTTGAAACTCCTGATGCCATGCATACGAGGGTGGCGTAGCCTGTCCCTTTGTGGTGTGAAGGAAAAAAAGAAGAGATATAAAAAAAAACGAAACTTATAGGGAGTCCCCAACTGAAGGAAAAGGCAGAATCCAGTGTCTTTCCTTCTTACTTGCCGTCCGCTGAATACCACTCTTACCTCAGAGCGCGGTGGGGGTCATTGCAGCGACAAGGGTTCTCCCCTACTAGCAGTCTCGTGATGTGAACGGAAGACCTTCCTCAGCCCCCTGTCTCCGGTGCTGTGAAAGACTCTCTTGGCTTCCACTACGCCTCTTCTCCCGCTTTCCAGTGCGCGGGCAGGAAAGTGCTCCCTAAGGTCGCAGCTCCTTGCTGCCAAAATACCGCAAAAGAACTCACGGTCCATAAGCAGGGACGCAACCGCGTCTCTGCCGCTCTCCGAACTCCTGGTCTGAATGCAACAGGCTCGCATCCAGTATAACGCACGCCGTCATGCGTTTTGCGTCCTATTTAAGGATGTAGCTCCTCCTCCTCCCCATTTCTCTTTGCAGGGCTTTCTGGGACATGTAGTCCCAGGCAGGCGCAACGTTCGCCGTTCCTGACACAAAGCGATGAAGTCAACTTGGAGGATGTCCAAGGACATGACCCGCTGATCACCTTCACTGTACATCTGAAATGTCCTACCAACTGAAACATTTTGTATACACTTTATATTAAAATTGTCGTGAGACGGGTGGGAAATAAAGCAAATGTATTAATTGTGAGGGGCGATATTTTAAAACAATGGGCTTAAAGAAATTTAACTAAATTGTCATGGTGTGAGGATCAACCCCGTGTCCCTGTCCAATCAGAAGTAGTGGGCCCATAATTTTGAAACATTAATGGGAGGTACCTGGGTATAGAAGGGTATAATAGATATAGAATTAGCTAATTAGTTAGCGCACAGGAGCCAAGCACAGAACTGGGCTTGGAAGCACAGAACGAGCTGATCGATTGCAGACTGAACCGCTGTCCAATGAGGTCCTGAGGTGGGGGCGGCGGATTCCATTAGAAAGAAGACACGGAAGAATCGAGGAGGAACGAAGTGTCAGAGAGGGGAACGACGCAGGCGTCGTTGGTAGAGAGGTCACCTATCCTGTCCTGAACCTGGTCCGGAGGTCTTTGGTCTTCATCTTTCTTGGGACCCTTTTCCAACTCCTTGGCCAAGGGGTTTGGTTTTCACACCTTTAGGTAACTATAAATGCGTAAACCTTTAGTTGTACTGATGTCTCTATCTTCTCCTTTCTGAGGGACCGTCAATTGATTAAATAGGTGAATATTTAGTATACTTCCTCCTTGATATGCGATTAAGTGCCTTATGGCTTGTAAATTACTCTGCTAAAGAATTTAGATAAACATTTTAAAAACTTCCTGAGTCAGTGGTTATTTCAGGTGTTTATGATATTATATTTGTATGTTCTCATTTTATCCCCAATTATCAAAGGTCCATTGGTAAGTCATTACTCTTCAAATCAGGAAAGGTAATTGGTAGCAGGGATTTTGATAAACAGTACAACTGATTCCCACCAGCGGTGATTATTAGTTAGCGTGAATGAATGGGCCCAGGTGAGTATTTTGTGTATGAATGCTTGTTGCTAGTAACCCGCTGGATCAGTTTTCTGGCTATCAGAGGATGGTTTTGGTTTTACTTTGCTAATTGGGTAATGAGAATTTTATTTTTATAAACTAACATCTGTTTGTTTAAAAGTTCTGTTTTATGTTGTCTAGAATCCCCGGGGAATTTGAATAGCGGATGGTAAGTGGAAGCCATACTGCAGTGAGGTTATCTGTCAGGCAGAAATAGTACTGAAAAGTTAAGCAGGGCTATCAGTACTTGTTAGGGACTCTGTGCGTGTGAGTGACAGCAAAGGAATACGCTGGTGAAAATTTGATGTTATATCACCTAGAAAGGGTAACATTGAAGGAGTAGCAGGTATTTCCGAAGCTTATGTGAAGAGTAAACGGAAGGGTTTTACTCGTAGTGTATGTTTAGTAAACGGAAAGGTTTTACTAAGTATGAAGAAAACTATCTTTTCCAATTTAGAGAAACTGGCACGATAGCGAATGTTTTATGTTGTTACTGAATTTTAATAAGAAGCGTTGAGAAAATAAAGTTTTGCGTATGATTTTGTAAAGGGAGGGTCAGCTGACGGAGTAAAAGCTGACGTTACAAACGTCGCGCTGGAATTGGTCAACACAGCGGGCGTGGAACGAGCTTGTAAAGGAGGGGTCAGTAGTCAGGAGTAATACTGACGTCAAGGGTGTCGCGCTGGGATTGGTTGAAACAGCGAGGGACAGAGAAGCGCAGATTGTAAAGGAGGGGTTGTCAGACAGACGTCACAGAAAAACCGCGTTAAGATTGGTTCCGCGATAAATGTTAGCTGGAATTTGATTGGTTGTCAGCATAGAAGTTGAAATCTTAGTGGACAGTGTAGATTATATGTGGAAACGTGATCCGACTTTGACAGGAACCCGTCCAGACAGGAGATTTTTAGGTTTTGCAGAATATAATTCAATACATAGATATTTACCAAAATGTACGGAGAAAAGAGAAAAATGTCATTTTTGCAAAGGATTAAGAATTATTTTAAAAAGGATAAGCCAATCAAAACTAGGGAAGGAATTATCATTCCACCAGCAAAAACGCCCGCCTCATTCATGATGATGGAGAGGGGTTATCATACTTGCGTATGGTTAGAAAATTGGATAGAATATACAAAAGATGACGGAATATTAGCTTTCCCAGAGAATGGTACTTTCAATGGGCGAGTTCTTCAAAATTTAAGAATAAGAATGAATGAATTAGAACCCAGACCAAGATTAACTCAATACGAAGCCCTAGAAGAATGGGAAACCGAGGCATTTGAACGTGTTAGACCCAGAAGTAATAGGGGTTATAGGGGATTTTTTCCTAGACACCAAAATGAGACACGAGAAAATCAAATGAAACAGTGGAGACGAGCGATGCTTACCGAGGGTTTGTATCCAATATTCATGACAGAGGAGCCATTAGGGAGCAAATGCAAGGAAAAGACAAAACACATGACAGGGTTTGGAGAATCCGAAGATGAATTTATGGAAGAAATACTAAAGAATACTCCACCATACCAAGAAGGGCTGGGTGGATGTTCCCCAAGCGCACCGATTTTGAGAACACCATTGGTACCTCAAGTACTACATAATCCACCAGTTAATAGGATACTTCAGGATAAGGAAACAGAGGCTATAGACAGAAACAGAGCAGAATTAATACAGAAAATAACACAGTTGAATGTACATCCTGATTCCCTGACCATACCCGTAACCATTGGTCCCGTGGTCCTATTATATGGTGACAAAGTAAATTGTCCAAAACCTCTAGTTATGCCTACCGCTGTGGATATTCCTAAACATGAAGCTGTAATAATTGATGACCATATCAGCGATTGTGAATCTATGATTTCACTAATGGATTTACCTATTCGAGACTCCGTAAATAGCACCCCCAGAAGAGTCACACCTGGTTGCTCAAAGGATGTGAATATAATAACATCTTCAGGAACTAAGAGTGCAACAGTAGTAACCCCAGAAGATTTAGAAAGATGGGCACAAGGAATAGACAGACAAAGTTCACCCCCAAAGATTTTGGACATTTATAAATTAAAAGTCGAGTTAGAAGAAATGATAGCAGGCAATGTAGGAGTAGATCGTTTGAATACCTATAGTGAAGAAGAACTATTCTTCGTATGTAGGAGCATAACCAGAAATGTAAAAATATTCCATGAAAAGTTGACGGATTTGGCCTCAGAAATGGGAATTGAAATAAGAAAGTCAAAAGTACTACAGAAACCATATAGAGCAGATTTTACTGACAAAGATTTAGAAAATATGAATACATCTGGTAGGAAATTACAAGTGAAAGAATTAATGTCAGTATTACAGAAATGGGGAGAACTGGATAAATGGAAAACTAGATGGACAAAGAAAAAGGAAGAGGCATGTTACAGTAGAACGACTTCTGAGTATTTATTGAAGGAAACAGGAAAAGTAGAACAGATGTACCCGATGCGGGAGGTTCCAGGAGGAGGTTATGTTCATGTCCCATGGAGCAGGCAAGATATTTTGTCATTTACGAATGATTTTCCAAAGTTGAGAGAAAAGCCAATTGAATGGTACAAGCAGGTTGAGAGGTTTGTGAAAGTTTCAAAGGTATTGTTAAAGGACTTAAATGGTTTGTTTGACATAGTGGTACCTGCCGATTTATGGACAGATTGTAAAATTACAATCGACTGGCCTAGTGAAGAGTATCCCAGAGATTCAAAGACAGGTGCCCCATCAAATGATGTGATGAAAAAGTATCACCAGGTAATAACTTATTTGAAAGGGAAAATACCACCAAAAGAAACAGATTGGGTAAAAATAGACAGGACTACCCAAGAAGCAAGTGAATCGGTACATGCCTACTATGAACGTCTATTACAGGTGTTCAAACAGTATAGCGGTTTTGAGGATATTGGAGACAAAAATATGAGTCAGTTTGTCTATCGATTTGTTTATGGACTAAAACCAGAGATTTGTCAGATGATCAAGCAACATATGTTATGTTGGCAAGGGAAACCCATTGACGAAATTTTGAAGTATGCTAAATATTGTGGAGACGACATTGAGGATAGACACAAGAAACTACAAGAAAAAGTGATGTGGGCTCAAGTAAAAATGGCTGAGCGACAGGGAATTAATTTGGATAACCCAACAGAAAGTCAGGGAAAAGAATCTGGAACGAATGGTGACACAGGGAATAGTGGAAAAGTGAGAGGACGAATGAGTAGAGAAGAGGCTAAAAAGAAATTTCCTTGTCATGGGTGCGGAAAGTTGGGACATTGGAAGAACGAATGTAAGAGGATTCAAAATAATAATGGCCCAAATCATAATTTAAATCCACAGACGCAGAATGACTCACAGCAGGGTGTAAACCCTCAGAGTCAGTTGCCACCTGCCCCTATACAGGGTAATGTAAGCAGAGCAAAGCACGGTACAGACGTCGGATATCAAGGAGGAAGTGGTAAGAATGAATATGTAACTTCACAGTTTCTTTTACAGGATGAATTTAGTCCGTATGACTATCAATGACGGTGCCTAAGAGAGGGGGAGAAGGAGTGCGTACTTGGCGCATCCTTACCGGTAGATCAGTCAGGTCCATATGTTGAAGGAAAAGTAAAAGGTAACGATATCACTTTTCTTTTGGACACTGGTGCTACCCGTTCTACTGTAAGAACAGCAGACATCCCAGACCTCCCTCTCTCTGGAGAAGCTATCCAAGTTTTAGGTGTAGCAAATCAAAAGATTAGAACACCCCTGACTGAGCCTATGGAAGTAAGAATAGGGAACTTCCGAGAAATGCACCAATTTGTGGTGTGTGATTCCAGTCCAGTAAATTTACTGGGTAGAGATTTACTGTGCAAAATGAATTGCACTATTTTTTGCACACGGGATGGTGTTGCAATACAGACCCCGGATGAAGATCATGTTTATAAGTTTATGATAGCCAAGCAAGGTACGGAAGTAGATGAGATGTTCTCCTTAATAACAAAAGACGAATTACCAGAAGAATTAAGAACTACAGTAAGCGCTAAGGTATGGGATTTTACTGGGAAAGAAGTAGGACTAATGGCAAAAATAGACCCAGTGAAGATCACTGTAAAGGAAGGCGCAATTTTCCCAAATATCAGACAATACAAAATGAGTGCAGAAGTAAAAGCAGGAGTTACTGAAGAAATTGACAGAATGTTGAAACAAGGCATATTAAAAGAAGTTCTGAGTAGTCCTTGTAGTTCACCAATCATGGGTTTGAAAAGGCCCAGTGGAAAATATAGGATCGTTCAGGATTTGCGGAAAATTAATAAAATTGTGGTACCTTGTTGTCCTATAGTACCAAATCCTGCAGTGATCCTATACCAGATTCCATGGGATGCGGAATGGTTTACCGTGATTGACCTGTGTCAAGCATTTTTCTCAATACCATTGCATCCAGATAGCCAATATCTGTTTTCGTTTAAATTCGAAAACCATGTCTATGTGTGGAATCGTGTTCCTCAAGGGTACACAGAAAATCCCTCCATTTTTAATCAAATACTGAAAAACTGTCTAGAAAAATTAGTACTGCCCAGAAGCTCAGTCCTGGTGCAGTACATCGACGACTTATTAGTAGCATCAAGAACTCATGACGATTGTGTCGCAGATTCAATTGCATTACTCAACCATTTGGCTGAGGAAGGACACAAAGTGTCACCCGAGAAGTTACAGTTCTGTACAACGGCAGTTAAATATTTGGGACACCAAATTGAAAGGGGAAAAAGAAGAATAATGTCTGATAATCAAGCAAATGAAAATGCCAGTAACACAAAGAGAAGTGAGAATGTTTCTTGGAATAGTAGGATACTGTCGACAATGGATTATAGGGTTTTCACTACTAGCAAAGCCTTTAATTCAGTTAACCAAAAAGACAGCAAAGGATCCAGTTGAATGGGATGATGAAAGTGCCGGTGCATTTGTAAAATTAAGAAATGCTTTGTGTGAGGCACCTGCCTTGGGCATGCCTGACTATACAAAAGAATTCACACAGTTTTGCTATGAAAGAGAAAATTGTGCACTTTCAGTGTTAACCCAAAGACACGGACTAGACAGGCGTCCTATAGCATATTTTTCTGCTACACTGGACCCAGTGGCTGCAGCATTGCCAGGCTGTTTAAAAGCAGTTGCTGCTACCTGTATGAGCATTGAGCAAAGTGAGGCAATAGTAATGGGATATCCTGTTAAAGTGTTTGTCCCACATGCAGTTGTGATCCTGTTGACAAGAACCAGAACTCAGCATCTCACACCTAGTCGGATGACAAGATATGAGCGAATAATACTAGGAGCTGAAAATGTGACCATAGCTAGGTGCACAGTTGTAAATCCTGCTACATTATTACCAGATCAATATTGTGAAGAAGTTAAGGACGATCCAGAACATGACTGTTTACAGGTCACAGAGTTGTGTACCAAACCGCGTCCTGATATAGAGGAAATGCCCCTAAAGGACCCAGACAGGGAGCTATTTGTGGACGGCTCATGCCTAAGACATGAGGATGGCAAATTGAGTGCAGCCTATCCTGTATGTGAACTTTCTGGAATAGTCGAAGCATCCTATTTACCAGGAGTCAAATCTGCACAAGTAGCTGAATTAATTGCTTTGATCAAAGCCTCCAAAATTGGGAAAAATGTAAAAGTAACCATATTTACGGACAGTCTATATGGGGACGGGGTTGTGCATGATTTTGGCCAACTGTGGATGCAGAGGGATTTCATGACTTCTTCAGGATCCCCCATCAAAAATGGACAGTTTGTAAAGGAACTATTGGAGGCAATACAATCACCAAAAGAATTGGCAGTGGTGAAATGTGCCGCACACCAGTCAGGAGATGACTGGGTGGTAGCCGGTAACAGATACGCAGACCTAGTTGCTCAACATTGTGCCAGAAACAGATTGGCAGTAAACAGAAAAGTTGAAAGGATGGGAATCAGCTGCCAACTTATGCTATGTTCAACACCTGAAACATGGAATGATGTGAAAAGATTGCAAGATGATGCTGAGGAGAGTGAAAGAGATGTTTGGATAAAAATAGGGTGTACCCGAAGAACAGATGATGATGTATGGGTATATTCAGATGGCAGACCAGTCATGCCCGACTGCTTGATTTCACAAATGGCCAGAATGTATCATGGAGACACACATGTAGGGAGAGATGCCATGATTAGACTTTTTAGATAAAGTTGGTACAATCCAAAGTTTAGGGCTGCAGCAGAGAGTCTTTGCCAGAGGTGTTTAACTTGCCAAATGAATAATCCAGGAAGGAGAACGGTAATTGGTTTGGGAAAAATTGGAAAGGCTGAGGGTCCCTTTGTGAGATTGCAGTTAGATTTCATTCAGTTACCACCATGTAAAGGACTGAAATATGTACTAGTCATAGTGTGTCTGTTTTCAAGGTGGGTGGAGGCTTACCCTACCAGAAGGAATGACAGCATTACAGTCGCAAAACTGTTGTTACGAGAACTCATTCCTAGGTTCGGTTTCCCAGTAACTTTGGAATCAGATAGAGGGAGTCACTTCAATAACGATGTAATTCGAATAATCTGTGAAGCATTTAAAATTGAACAAAAATTGCACTGTGCGTATCGCCCAGAGGCTTCTGGAGTGGTTGAACAAATGAATGGCACAATAAAATCAAGATTGTCAAAGATGTGTGCATCCACATCATTAGATTGACCAGATGCATTGCCTCTTGTCTTAATGGGACTCAGAAGCATTCCTGATAGAAACACAGGATTGAGTCCACATGAAATCATCATGGGAAGAGCAATGAGACAAGCACATGTACCTGGAAATAAACTGCTGAACATAACTGATGATATGGTTCTAGATTATTGCAAAGCATTGGCTGACCTCGTGCGTTCTGTCTCTCACCAGGTTGGAGAAGACGCAGTTTCCAGGCAGCCTGAACAAGAGCATGATCTAAACCCTGGAGACTGGGTGGTAGTGAAGCATCACACCAGAGAAACGTGTTTATCACCCAGGTGGGGCGAACCTTGTCAGGTTATATTGGTTACAAATACAGCAGTAAAATGTGCAGGATTGCCTAATTGGATTCATGTAAGCCACACCAAAAGGGTGCCAACTCCTGAAGGAAAAGATCCTCAGTCAGCATCAATAGCTGAGGAAGCTGAAGGTTGGCCAGCTGAAGATTCCCAAGTGAAAGATTCGGGAGAAGCTGAAAAAGAACAACCGAGCACAAGTCAGGACAAGATACCAGTGGTTGATATACCAGAAGTTTACAACAAAACAAGAAGTAGAGCTAGATTAGAGGAAATTAGTGAGGACCAGACAGGTGAAGAAGAAGCAGCTCAGGATAGGGAGAATGAAACAATAAGAGAACCTGAGCAGGCCCAAATAGGGAAAGGAAATTGGGCTCAAATTGACAAAAAAACTACAAAATTTGAGCAGGGACAGACAGGTTAAGAAGAACGCGGTCAGGCTGCAGAAGTACAAAGTGCAATAAGCCCTGATCAGAACCAGTTAGAACAAGAAAAACACGTTCAGGGAGAAGAAAACCAAGAAAACATCGAACAAGAAAGCACCAAGCACGAAGACGTAAATCCTGAACAGGGTCAGTTAGTAGAAACTCACACACAGGCAACAGAAGAAACAACAACAAGACCTGAACAAGAGCAGATAGAAGAGGAAACTGAAATCGAAGATAATCAATTTGTGCCACACCTTGAAAATAAAAGAGTTTTTGGGAAACATTTTGAAAGCAAAGATACAGTGCAAACAAAGAAAGTCAGAAAAGGTGATCATTGGCCTAGTGTCATTAAAAGAGTAAAATACCATATAGAAACCCGAAGTGAAGATCCAGAGCAAGTAAATGAAGTAACAAGCTTATCTGGACAAACAAGTGGAACTGAAAAACGAAAAAGCAAAAGATTGAAACTTGTGAACAATAAGTTTAAAGGTCCTGATTGGACTTATATAATCCTTGAAGACTACGAGAGTTCAGAGTCAAGTGAAAGTGGTGACGAAGGAACAAGTGCAGAACTGACTTATGAAAAAGAAGTGAAGCCACCTTGATAAATTAAAGTCTTGAAAGAAAAAGAAAAGGAAGAAAAATCTTCTTTTGTCAAAATGGCTGACGACAGAGTTTCTGGGAGACTGAAACGGAAATGTTGTAAAAGATGCTGTGCTATATGCATATGTAGTCTGGTAGTGGTGCTTATAGCGTGGTTAGTCATGATTGTAGCAATTCCTTACCTTATGATAATGGATAAAAAGATTAACAATGAAACAAAGGGAAGGATAGATAACTTGAAAGGTGATAGAGTAAAATTAGAAGCAGAAGATGAACCAGAGATTCATCACATGGTAACAGATAATGATACTAGTTTAAATGTTTTCACTAAATTATTGTTTCAGTACATAGATACAATGGAAGTTAGTGACTGTTATGTCTGTATGAAGTTACCTGAATCAGTAGCAGAAGGGCTAACATATCATCATTTGCCTTTAACTTATGGCATATCATGTAGTGTATTAACTAGTTTATTTTATAGAACAGGGAAACTTCAGTATTATTATTCAAATATAGATGTGATATTTTCAGAAGTCCCTATTCGAAAGAATATGAACCCAGTGCTTAGTAGTCAAGATGCAAAATTTATGGGAGAATTTTTCTTAACAATGAAGTCGATAGACATAACACATGCAAATAGAAGCAATCTAACATGTTCATTACATGAAGAAGAAAAGATATTTTTGAACTTAGTTGAGAATAGAAGACAAAATTTCCAAAGGAAATCGTCTGAGCATAAAGCTCATTTTCCACCTTGGGCTGAGAAAGAGGGTATTTATACACCTGGCAAAGCTCAAGCTGCTATGGCTCTGGATTTTGTAAAGACAGGGAAAATTTGTCTACATAGGTTAAAGACTGATTATAACAATATTTTCATCGGTACCAGTGAATGTGAACATAATTTCTTAATTCTTGCAGGTTGGGGACTAAAAGGAGGAACAGATTCAGTTTTTCCTGGAATATATTATGTGTGTGGGAATAAGGCTTACTTTAGGCTTCCTGCACGGTGGTATGGAAGTTGTTATTTTGGAATAGTTTTTCCAAAAGTATACCACGTAAAAAGAAACACTGGGAGCAATGAAAATAATAGTGAATTAACACGTAGTAAAAGAGCTAGTTTTTCTGAAATTGTAGGTGATATATTTGGTGCATTGATACCTTCAGTGGGAATAATTCTGAACTCAAGGAAAATATGTAAATTATCTACAGTGGCTGATCGTTTGTCAACGGATACTGCTGGAGGATTTCTAATGATTAATGCGGAAATGGTTGCGATTAGATCTATGGTTAGGCAAAATCGACTTGCTCTTGATATAATATTAGCAAAAGAGGACGGAGTCTGTAAATTGTTGAAAACAAAACATTGTTGCACGTATATTCCTGACAAAAGTGCAGAAATCGGAACGTATATAAAGAATATAACAAAACTTGAGAATGAACTGAAACCACTGGAAGTTGATAGTGTATGGGAAAGATTGACAAATAGCATTGCGTCAATTGGTACATGGTTTACTAATGTAGGAAAAGGACTTATAGGTCAAATATTAGTACCCTTAGTAGGGATAGCAATAATAGTACTGTCAATAATGATATGGTGCAAATGTTGTAAAAAGAATGAAACATATAGAGTGACAGGAAAAGGCAAGAAACGGAAATTTGATGAAATTGAATTAGAAGACCTGAAAAGTGAAATATACAAGAAACTGAAAGGAGAAAATAAAAATAGAAAATGTAAAAATGAGACTGTGACAGAAATATGCTAGAAGTTGGCATCTGGTTGTGGGTAATTTTGATGGCTCAGAAACGCCATCAGAGAGGGGATTGATGGAGCAAGGACTCACAATGAGACTTGCTCGTAAGCAATCTTCTCACAGTATTAATTAATTTATATTAAACTTTGTAATGTCATTATTAATAATGTGCAAACACTACATCTTATCCGAGAGACGCTTGCCTATGTGTCTAAAACTAATAAGTAATCCTTGTCTAATCCAAAATGGCCGCTAAAGCGCGGGAACTCAACTGCGCATGTGTCAACCATATCACATGGTATGACGTCTTTCTTTGCTTGGAGGGAATCTTTGCTTCTGCGCAGTGTGTGCTAAAATGGCTGCTTGATGTTCTCACATGCTAAAGCTTACGCATTTGCTGCAATTAATAATGTGGTATTCTAACGCTATTAATGCGGGATAGATTTTATAATTAAATGGGAATAGAGTAGAAGTAGGGGGTATACAGTGAAAACATTTATTTTTGATTTTAACACGTTTCTTCTTTGATTTCTATTAGTTCGTAAATTGGGCCTGGGTTAACTGAACAGCAGCTCAAGAGCCATGGAACCTGCGCATGCGCTCTGAAAACTAACAAGACAAAGCGATGAAGTCAACTTGGAAGATGTCCAAGGACATGACCCGCTGATCACCTTCACTGTACATCTGAAATGTCCTACCAATTGAAACATTTTGTATACACTTTATATTAAAATTGTCGTGAGACGGGTGGGAAATAAAGCAAATGTATTAATTGTGAGGGGCGGTATTTTAAAACAATGGGCTTAAAGAAATTGAACTAAATTGTCATGGTGTGAGGATCAACCCCTGTCCCTGTCCAATCAGAAGTAGTGGGCCCATAATTTTGAAACATTAATGGGAGGTACCTGGGTGTAGAAGGGTATAATAGATATAGAATTAGCTAATTAGTTAGCGCACAGGAGCCAAGCACAGAACTGGGCTTGGAAGCACAGAACGAGCTGATCGATTGCAGACTGAACCGCTGTCCAATGAGGTCCTGAGGTGGGGGCGGCGGATTCCATTAGAAAGAAGACACGGAAGAATCGAGGAGGAACGAAGTGTCAGAGAGGGGAACGATGCAGGCGTCGTTGGTAGAGAGGTCACCTATCCTGTCCTGAACCTGGTCCGGAGGTCTTTGGTCTTCATCTTTCTTGGGACCCTTTTCCAACTCCTTGGCCAAGGGGTTTGGTTTTCACACCTTTAGGTAACTATAAATGCGTAAACCTTTAGTTGTACTGATGTCTCTATCTTCTCCTTTCTGAGGGACCGTCATTTGATTAAATAGGTGACAATTTAGTATACTTCCTCCTTGATATGCGATTAAGTGCCATATGGCTTGTAAATTACTCTGCTAAAGAATATAGATAAACATTTTAAAAACTTCCTGAGTCAGTGGTTATTTCAGGTGTTTATGATATTATATTTGTATGTTCTCATTTTATCCCCAATTATCAAAGGTCCATTGGTAAGTCATTACTCTTCAAATCAGGAAAGGTAATTGGTAGCAGGGATTTTGATAAACAGTACAACTGATTCCCACCAGCGGTGATTATTAGTTAGCGTGAATGAATGGGCCCAGGTGAGTATTTTGTGTATGAATGCTTGTTGCTAGTAACCCGCTGGATCACCAGCCCGACTTCAGGCTCAATATTATAAATCGTACTTCTCGCTTTATTATACCCCTAAAAAAATTGCTAAATGGGGAGAGGGACTGTCTGTCCTCGCTGCGCTTTAGATCAAGCAGATCTCAGCCACATCTTTGCCACTTGTGATGTTTTGGACAATCTAAAACGAGAAATTACCAGCTTTTTCAATGAAGCCCTGTGGATTGCCTGCTCCCTTTCTACAACGTTAATTGGTCTTGGGGTAGATCAGGATTTACAGGGGAATCCCGGAGAAAAATTAGTGTTTATTGGCATGGCAATCCTGCATCTTTGTTTAGCATCTGTCTGGCTGGATCCTAATCCACCAGGGTTTCAGCAATGGCTCTCCCGGTTACTTGCGAATTATAATCTTGAAAAAGCTATCTACGCAAGGAGGGGACCACGCTCCCGAATTAAAGGTCGAGAAATCTGGGCGCCACTGACTAGTTGGTTAGTGAACAATGAGTGAATGATTAAAAGTATCTCAAAAACTTACACCTGAATCTGGAAAGTTACCAGAGGGTGACAACCCCCCAGGTGGGTGGGGAGGGGAAGGGGGGGGGGTTAAATCGGGGGGAAATATTACTAATGCATTATTCTCTTGTTTATCTTTGTTTTTTTCTCTATATGATTACTTGTTACACATAATGTACAGTATTGTTGAATCTATTGATTCTATCTTTGCATTAATAAAATAAAAAAAATAAAAAAATGAACATAAAAGTGAAACAATTAAATTGAATATGAGTGGATTGAATGAAGAAAGCGTTGCTAATTAATCACTCAGATGACTTTGGGTTCTTTGAGCAATGCCTCCCCATTTGAAGTAGCGCTGAGCAGAAGTACTCCTGAAAAGCACACAATAGTTGTAAAATGATTAAACTACACACGGAGAAATAAATGTATCTTTTGTATGCTTTTACCCACACTTACAGTTACCTGGATCATATAGTCAGGCACAAGCTTAAGTATACTTTGCAAAGAATAAAAGAACTCTAAACAAAACCCGTGAAAATGCAAATAAACATAATAAAACTGCTGGAAACATGGCCCAGTCAGCCTTCCATCCTCCCAAGGTTGGTAAATTGAATAGATAAATTGGGTTATAGTAACATGTGTTATGTACAGTATTTAATGGCCGCATAAGTCTGATATAAAAGGCTATATAAAACCAAATTAGTACTATCATGCAGAGACATTAAACACACAATTTCAGGAGTATTATTTTTTTAAACATTTGTGTATAACATCATAACACCTAATGCAATTCTGGCATTTGCATTTTGCAAAATGTAATAAGAAAGTAGAATTAAATATATATATATATATTGCTATATAGCCGAACGTCAGTGGCTCATTTATTTGATTAAATTCATATTTGTTTCAAACTCTTATAAATGACTGTATATTTTAATAATGTGTTTTATATAGCGCTAGTTAGAAAATGAAAGTTTTTTAAATGGCCCTTTTTATCAAGCCTGCATTTACGCAATATGATGAGGAGCCGAGTAGGCCTTCACAGGCACTTCACAGTGTTTTGCATATTTTGTGTCAGCCTAGGCTTCTGTACAGGTTGATTTTGCTGGTAATAATGGTGTGTGTTGCACAGATGACATTACCAGTTAAGGCCATGGACACAGCTCCACTGGCCCGGCCCGGGCTGCAGGGGTCATCGAGGAGGACGACAGACTAGAACAGATTTTGTTTTCTTCAAGAACAATTTGTATGTTGACTGCAAACATATTGAACAACAAGATCAGATCAAGCAACACAAATATCGACAACTAGAGATTTTCAGATCTCAGAAAAAAATAACCCACTTATTGAAGGGGTCCAGATTGGATGACTGCTATAAATCTAGTCCTAGCATATCTGGGGCAGGAGTTTGAAGGTAGGTTTGGTTACATTCACATTCTTCTAGTGAGCGTCTCTGTATTGTCGACAATTGCTGCAGTCATCATTTTTTGACTTGAAATTATTGTAATAGGTATTTTGTGAGATCTAGTTTTTACAGGATATCCGGGTTGAAATTAGTGGTCAGCCTATATTAGCCCCCTTGAAGCTGCACTCTTTAGTTTTTATATCTATGTAACCATACCCAAATGCCGGAGGACGCCCGATCACAATTGACGGAAAATATGAGACATATTCACAGAACACTAGAGCAGTGGTTCTTAACCTATTACCTTCTGTGAACTTCCACTTAATCATTAGTGGAATCCAGGGACCCCCCACTGAGTCAATATTGGGATCCGGGGACACTCACTGAGTCAATATTGGGATCCGGGGACCCCCACTGAGTCATTATTGGGATCCGGGGACCCCCACTGAGTCAATATTGGGATCCGGGGAACCCCACTGAGTCAATATTGGGATCTGGGGACCCCACTGAGTCAATAGTGGGATACGGGGACCCCCAATGAGTCAATATTGGGATCCGGGGACCCTCACTGAGTCAATGTTGGGATCCGGGGACCCCCACTGAGTCATTATTCCGATCCGGGGACCCCCACTGAGTCAATATTGGGATCCGGGGACCCCCAATGAGTCAATATTGGGATCCAGGGACACCCAATGAGTCAATATTGGGATCCGGGGACACCCAATGAGTCAATATTGGGATCCGGGGACTCTCACTGAGTCAATGTTGGGATCCGGGGACCCCCACTGAGTCAATATTGGGATCCGGGGACCCCCACTGAGTCATTATTGGGATCCAGAGACCCCCACTAAGTCATTAGTGGAATCCGGGGACCCCCACTGAGTTATTACTGGAATCCAGGGACCCCGGCCTCAGCAATTTTGATGATTTGAACCTCAAAACAATACGCAAAATAACAGAAACAAATACACAAATGCTAAAAGTTTAATTTAGTTCAGAACAAATAAAAAAAATCAAAATGTTTATTTTAATGGGGCCCAGCTTTTTAAATTCAAGTAGAGCCACCCGTTGTCCTTACTATATTCTGTTGGATGCACCTGCTCTGCTCCCACAAAACCATTTGAGGGTACTAACTTAATTTTTAGCCTTCAATTTCAAATTCCTTCACAATTACAGAATGTTTTAACATTTTCTAATTTTACATTTTGCTTCTTTATTTACTCCTGCTTTATTAATCTGTTAATTTTATTTTATTTTCTAACTGCCGAGTACCCCCTGAGTTGACTTCGAGCGGTCCCCGGACCTCAGGTTAAGAACCTCTGCAGAGAACAAGACATAAAGAGTGTGCCTGAAAAGTATTAATGCCATGGACACTTCATGTTCGTGTGCATATTTTCTGTGGAAATTCTTAGCAGATTTTGGCAATGTGGGAAATACAATGCGCATTTTACATATTTTACAATTTCTGTCTGACCCTTTTTTCAGTTTTTGTTTTATATCTCTGCATGAACGTCCAGACAGAGAGGGGTGCAGCTGCATTTGAAAAGAAGGAGGCCTGGGGCCAGGGAAGAAGCCAGGACGCCCCAGCCATGCACAGAGACAAGCCACTTCGCTAGCACTGGTCGAGGCACATCTATTATAATGTCAGCTGAGCTGAGCTGGGTTTCTGGCTGAGCTGTGACTGCGGCTGCGGCAGATAAGCCACCGAGGGAGCCCTAACTCTTGCCTCTAGGACAGAATGCGGGCAGCAACTGTGTGCTCTTAGAGGCCTCGTAAGGCCAATGAGGCGCTGATGAGAGATGTGTGTGAATGCACCAGCTCGTGTCTATAAGAGGCGGAGAGCTAAGAGGAGGGGCCCAGCCTCTAAATATTTCAATGTCTGCTTTGAAACATTCAGAAATCTTGAAAATTAAACTACTGTAGTAAGTGTACCTTGCTTAATTAGTTTTTTCATTATACTGAGAAACATTAATTCACATTTTTCACTGTCGATTCTGCACATTTTTTTCAGTTTCCGCCTTTGATTTTATCATTTTTCCTCCACAGAAAAAAGAAAATATTTTCACAGATCCTCACTTGCAGATGACTTGGACCACTTCTATTAATACCTGCTACTACAGGGGCAGAACACGCCCATTTACCACATCAAATCAAATAGGAATTTATAGAGCTGCTTGTCACTCGAGAGGGTATCCAGGCGCTGAGAGCCATGCTAAAGGGAGGAATCACCTGAATAGCCAGGTCTTGAGTCCTTTCCTGAATTCAAGCAGCGAGGAAGATGTCCGAAGGAGAAGGGAGAGGTCGTTTGTTGTGTTTTAACATCCTTAGTTTATATCTGTTTATCCTTCGGTCTGTAATGGTTTCCTCTGCCCTCCCCTCCACTCTCCTTACCTCGTGTTCCATTCGATTAAGAATTTTCATGAACTCAGGACGGTTGGGCCTTACGGTTGAACTGTCTTTGTTAGCGGGCTATGGGTGTTGAGCTGAATAAAGACGTCAACTCGATAAGTGTACTTCGTTATTTCACCGTTCCAGGATTTTGCAACAAGGTAGAAGCGGGAGCGTCCTCCACTGTTGCTTTGGCGGATGCGGGGATGTGAGCAAGGGATTGTGATGCGGAGTGCAGGTGTCTGGAGGGTAAGTTGAAGTTCATGCGGTGGTTGATATAAGCTGGTCTTTGGTTATGTAGAGCTTTGTAGGTGTGGATCAGCATCTTGAATTGACCTCTCTTCTGGATGGGGAGTCAATGGAGCTTCTTGAAATGAGGTGGGGGGGAGGGGGGGCGGTTTCAGCTTAGGGAGGTCGAGGATGAGTCTTGCTGCTGAATTCTGTATGGTCTGCTGTCTTTTCAGGAGGTGATCCCTACGTAGAGTGCGTTGCCACCAGCTGGTGATAAGGCCTTGAGCGACTGTTCGTCTGGTGTTGACGGGGAGCCATTCGAAGATCTTGCGTAGCATGCAAAAGTTGAAGAAGCTGTGTTGATCTGGCTTTTCGTGGTGAGCTCGCTGTCCAGAATGATGCCAAGGTTGTGGGCATGGTTTGTCGGCGTAAGTGAAGAGCCTAATTTGAGAGGCCACCATGCGTCGCTCCACAGAGAAGTGTTGTTCGCGAAGATCAGCACTTCAGTTTTGTCTGTGTTGAGCTTTAGGCAGTTGTCTTTCATCCAGTCGGCGATGCTCGTGATGCATCTGTGGAAGTTAGTCATCCTGGTGGAGGGGTATTCCGATAGTGAGAAGATGAAGAGGGTGTCCTCGTGTAATATATGATGTTTAGTCCATGGGTTCTGATGATGCCGGCCAAGGGGGTCATATAGGTGTTGAACGTAATAGGGCTGAAGGATGAGCCTTGAGGGACACAGCAGATGATGTTCTTTGGTTCCAAGCTGAAGGGAGGTAGGTGGATTCTCTGGGTTCTGCCAGTAAGGAAGGAGGTGATCCATTTTAGGGGGTCTCCTTGGATTCCAATGTGGTGAAGCCTCTTGATAAGAGTGTGGTGGGAAAATGTGTTGAATGGTGCTGAGAGGTTGAGGAGGATCAGGGCCACTGTATCTCCCAGGTCCAGAAGGGTTCTGATGACATCGGTGGCACCAATCAGGGTGGTTTTGGTTGGTGCTGAATACCGATTGGGAGGTGTCCAGAAGATTGTTCCACTCCAGGTGTTCCGTTAGTTGGTGGCTGATGGCTTTTCAGAGGACTTTGGCGGGGATGTTGAGCAGGGAGATGGGATGGTAGTTCTTGAGTTCGCTGGGGACGGCAGGAGGTTTCTTGAGAAGGGGTATAACTTCTGCGTGTTTCCATTCCTCAGGGAAGGTGGCAGTAGTGATGGATGCGTTGAAGATGGGGGTGAGCTTGTTACACGTCATCCACATCAGTGCTTGCTTGTATCTACAGTCTACACTCTCTCCAGCGCAGACAACTGCAGTCATCTCAGGACAGTAACATATCAAATATCTATTATTTGAGCTTTTCACCATCATTCCCCATTGGAAGAAAATCCTATAATTTTACTACCCTTATTAGGTAGAAAATATTCCTAGTTTTGGTCATTGGCCTCCTGTCAACCCAAAAGAAGCTTTACTGAAGGCATTTCACTACAGCCACAGCTATTTAGATGTGGCTTGACGGAACAGCTGTCTGCAAGACCTATTATTACTAGAGCCACATCTTTTTAGGTTTTGCTTGACAGTACTACTGTCTGCATGGCCTATTTGTATCAATAGTTCAATTGTTTAAAATATAGACAGTGGGCTTTGGCTCTGCATAGGTGAGTATAAACCTCTCTCACTTCATGCTGTTGGCTGTTTGGTCTATCACTTCGCCTCCTATGGGAGGCTTGTGTTGTAATACACGAGTTACCTTTGTTTCCTTTTCATTGCAACGGCCTTTTTGTAAATATTTTAGTCATTCCCAAAAGACAAGCCATGCCTATTGGCTGGCTGATACTTATTTTACAATATGGTCTCAACTTGTACTTTATAACAATACTTTTCAGGTATTTAAGCGCTATAATTTAAAGCTCGTGCCTAACAAAAAAACAAACAAAAAAAAATGAATGTGTCCTCATGTAATGCAACTGGTGCTATGTAAAGCGCTCTGATACCCGATTCGGGTCAAGTTCGCACTATATAAAACTCTGTAAAATAAAAAAAAATAAAAAATATATATATATATATATTTTCTACTGTATCATTACGTCTTTCAACGTGAAATATGTCGCCTTTATATCTCTCCTTTCTCGCCGCTCTTCTAGACCGTCCAGCTTTAACCTTTTCCCTGCCAGGGTATTAATGCATCCCAGTGCTTTGTCTTTCAAATTAAAGAGGTGCTGGCACTCACTAGTTAGAGAACCTGTTTGCACAAGCAAAGTGCTGGTACTCTTCCATGAAATGCATAGCAGCAGTGCTGAGAATTGCAGTTACTGCCTCTTTCAAATTAAAGAGGTGCTGGCACTCACTATTTAGAGTACCTGTTTGCACATGCAAAGTGCCGGTACTCTTCCATTAAATGTATTGCAGCAGTGCTGAGAATTGCAGTTACTGTCTCTTTCAAATTAAAGAGGTGCTGGCACTCACTATTTAGAGTACCTGTTTGCACAAGCAAAGTGCCGGTACTCTTCCATTAAATGCATTGCAGCAGTGCTGAGAATTGCAGTTGCTGTCTCTTTCAAATTAAAGAGGTGCTGGCACTCACTATTTAGAGTACTTGTCTGCATGTGAGAAGTGCCGGTACTCTTCCATTAAATGTATTGCAGCAGTGCTGGAAGTGCAGGTACTCACTATTTAGAGTACTTGTCTGCATGTGAGAAGTGCCTGTACTCTTCCATTAAATGTATTGCATCAGTGCTGGAAGTGCAAGTACTCTCACTTTCAAATTAAAGAGGTGCAGGTACTCAGTACCGGACAGTACCTGCCCATTTAAGTCACTGATGCATCCCCGTACCCACCCCTGCAGGGTGGCGGGGAAAAGCCCCTGTATTTCTCTTGATGGCACTTCTGCTGCAGGCAGTCCATGGTCGTTCTGCTCTGGACAATGTGCCTCTTTCCATTTAAGTAAGGAAATATTTTATTTTAATAAGTACAAAAAAGTGTACCTGTGCTTACTGTCTTTTAAATAAATTCTGACATTTGGGTTTTGTCTTGTGGGACTTGTGATGTCTGATTCGAAAGTTTACTCGGCCTTATATGATCATCTGCACTTAAAAGCTGACATCAACTTGCGACTAACCAGACGCACATGTATAGAGCGTGGCAGGTCGCTAGGCGGCGCCATAGTACAGCACATCAGGAAGTAGGAGCTGCAGTTAGAGAATACTGGAGTGAAAAACAGAGGGAACGATTAATAAGGTCACACACGTGATATTACGATAGAAAAAGTCTAGATTTATGACTTCTAAGCATTATTAAATGTGATCTAGCAATGGAAAATCCATTTACTGCCGTAATATTAACCCACGCATTGCGTGGAAATGGTGGATCAAGGCATGAATTAAAATTTGAAGGCCCACAAACATGCATGAGTGTGAGAATTCACAAGGTCATCTCCGATACGTTACCACCTGGGATTGGTCAGAGATTGCATCAGTCATAGGCTGGAGTCAATTACTTTCCGGGGTGGGACATTAAAGGAAGGGGACACCTCCAAACTTCGTGCCTAACGCCCAGAGCTGCCGACTTTATAGCTGGGGAACCAGGATCGAGTCTCGGCGTCGGCTCGACATCCTGTGATTCTGGGCAAATCACTTAATCTCCCCGTGCCTGGCAAAAAAATGAATGTATCCTTGTGTGACCTAACTGATGCTCATGTAAAGCGCTTCAGTACCTTCGGGTCGAGTTCGCGCTAGGTAAAACGAAAAAAAAAAAAATATATATAAATATATATATATATATTGATATATATATATATATATATACACTCCTGCGCTGGCTCTCAGACGCTGGAACCTTTGGCGCTTCAAAAACTGGTGCAAACCTCGAGGCAGAGCCACGCCGGGTAATTATTACACACAATCCTTTTCAGGGAAATGAGGTCGAACTAATAACATGCAAGAGCAAATATGTTGTTTACTTCATAGAATGTCCATGTGCCATGAAGTACACTGGGAGTAGAATATGTGAACTTAAAAGAGGATCCTTGAGCATGTTCGGGCAACAATAAATCAAGACCGAGGAAACGCGGTGGCAAAACACATGGAGTCTAACCACGAGGGGAACTGGAAGTTGCTACATTTCTATGCAATTGAAACAGTACAAAACAATGAGAGAGGCGGCAACCGCGAGAAAAAACTACGCCAGAGAGAATCGAGACAAATCTTACATTTCAGAACCTTTACTCCGTTTGGGTTGAACCAAAGCGAAGAACTGTATGTCCATCTATCAATTGACCTGTACAATTCTTGAGTGGATTTCAGATCTAAAAATCAGCAACACTTCACGTAAACACAAAATAAACCGCATGACCTTGTTTAAACGGGCACTGTAAGCAAAGATGAGTAATAAGAAAGATGGGACTGCAACAGAAATGACCAAAGCAATTAAGGGGCGATGCCCACTGGAGGGCTAAACCACAGATGAAATAAAAGACTGACTTGGTAATACAAGAAAAATAAATTGCCTAAAAGGAGCACAGAACTGGGCAGTCTCAAACCAATGAGGCATTTGGGTCGAACAAAATGAAATTATTAATTATGGACAATGAGAATTGCCATGTATATAAACAAGGACATTGACTTTCTCGTGCAGTATTGCAACTGAATTATCATTACTTTATTCACGGTTTAATTTTATTATTAATATTCACTTGTTTTTGATTTACATGTTCACTCACAAAAGTGGTTAGAAATGAGATAAAAAACACTGATGTATAGCACCAATGCACTTCAACTCCCATAAGACTTTGCAATGTGTTTAAACCCACACTTGGGTCACATGATGTTGAAGAAGTATTTTTATTGGTTGCTGCAAATATCGTCATTCCTACCGTGATCAAGTTCTCAGTGAGAACGAAACGAGTCGGTTTGGTCTTTCAACCTGAAATGTTTGGAAAATAAATGAAGCTTGGAAACTATTTCCTCTGCGTGTGCGACCTCATTTCCCTGAAAAGGATTGTGATATATATATATATATATATATGAGTTTGTCCACAGGGAAAAACATCTACACTGCTAGTAACAAAAGGATCTCTCTGACAAAAGTAGTGATCTAATTAAACTGTATGCACTTTGTGATCTGCATGGTACAGATTCTTTGCAGCAGGCACATTTAAAATGAGTTAAAACTTCCACTTGACAAAACTCCTTCTCTCTCCAGGAAGAACATTAATCACCGAGTTATCTTGACATTTTTATTTTTGTATGAAAATTGCGGAGGCCAGCAATGCAGCAGCAGGTGCTTTTAAAACCATAAAATACTTCCAAACAGGCGCCCCCTCGAAGAGTCAGCACCCGGTGCGGTGGCACCGGTCGCACCGCCCTAGAGCCGGCCCTGACCACTATGGCCGCACAACAGGGTCGCCCGGAGGGGGGCGCACACTGCTCAATAGCCCTGTAGTTTTCGGTCTACCGGGCGCCCGCCACTCATCTTGGTCCCGCAGGCTTGGTCTCGGGCGTGATTGCCTTGCCCAGCGCTGCCCCATGAAGGAGGGACAGCGGGGACGGCCCCGGGCGGGCAGGCACATGCCTGGGGTGGTGCTCCACCGTGGCAGCTCGAGGCTGCAGGAGCCTTCAAGGTGGGCCTATTGCAAAGAGGGGCCTCGGGCTCACCTCGGCGCACGTGGGGGCGGTAGCCTGAGGGCCGCTGAGCCCCTGGGGACTCTGGGTGCCACCCCGTGATGATGGGCACGGCGGGGAAGGCCGCAGGCGTGCAGGTGCATGCCTAGGGTGCCGCCTGGGCCTCTGTCCTCTTCTACCCTGGGTTGGAGAGGGGGCACCTTTGCACCCTGTACAGCAGAGGTCTTCAATCTGTGGGGCGCGACCCCCAGGGGGGCCGTGGAGTCCTGGGAAGGGGGTCGCGCATTTCCAGGCCTAACCTCTGCCTGATATACAAAACATGTGCTCTTCCTTTTGGACAAAGACAACCGCATTAGTTAAAATACTTCAGCTGAAGTAAATTGAGTAAAACGAAGAGGCCCAGAAGACAGGTAGAACAATCCTTCAAACAAGCCTTCTTTCCAGGGTGCCTGCTTGCCTGAATGAAAAATGCAAATGTGTGAATTGTTTATCAATCTGCAAATGTAAAGGATGATTGGGAGGGGTTCTGGCTTTAATTGCTCGAATCACTCCAAGCATTGTGATGGCAAAGATGTGTTTTTTTTTTTGCATGGTGGTTAACAACTGGGATGTGAAGTGTGTGCTTTTAATCATAACTGTATTTACGCAATGCTTATTACCCCTGAGGAGGAGTTGAGGGACAGTTATGCAAAAAAAAAATCTGTTGCTTATGGTCTGATATTACTCAAATCTACATTTTGGAAGCTCCATTTTATCCTAAAACTATTTGCACAGTTTGTAGCAGTGTATCATATAACATGTATAATGCAAGTATAAAATAATGACTTACACATTCACAGTGCTTTCTGTCACAGACTGTGACCTCGTAGCACTAAAATACACAAGTCACTATTCTCCACTGCACCAACCAAATTTAATTCAGTGGCTCTCTGGTTACACACAGACCTCTGCCATGCATTAAATAAAAGAGGTTTCAGAATGTACTATATAGTGCATTTCCCACTAACAACTTTTTAAATTTCTTTTTCATTTAAGCTACCCATTATTTTATATGTAGCTACCTGATGGTGAAAGACCTAAAAAACAAACAAAATATTTTGGGGCTGATTTATGAGAGGCTTGCGCTGCCAGAACGTAATATTTTTTGAAGCTTCAGTGGCACAAGCGTCTCAATCATATCTATGAGGCGAGGCAAAGTCACCCTGCATGACTTTGTATGGCCTCATAGATAGGGAGTAAGACACAGCAGCGCAAGTCGCTGCGTTGCCTTAATCTATGTCAAGACGGCATTCCATTGGCATTGCGGTGGGTGTTCCCACGCAACACCCATGGATTTTGATGCTGCTCCAGATTTCAAAACCATGTAAACCTGGGCCAGCACCAAAACCTTATGCCTCCCCACAGCAGGCGTAACGAGGAGAAATGTTTTCATTTCTCCTCGTTTTTTCCTCTTTAAATGTGTGCTGCATTCTGCAGCACACATAGAAAGAGGAAACCCCATCTCAGGATTGTTTTTGTGCAGGAAAGTGCCCCTTCCTGCTCAAAAACAATACTGCCTATGTTGGTACTGGGCAGCAATTAGTGCGCCAACGCAGAGGGAAAGGACAAGAATGCACTATATTTCACAAATAAGGTGCATTCCTGCCCTTTCACATTGGCGTAGGGCAGCGCAGCAAGAAGAATTGCGGTGCTGCCCTACGCAAATGCCTCATAAATGAGGCACGTTGTTTTTAGCCACACGTTTGACCACGCCCCCACAATCACTGACGTTTGGTTTGCTAAACATTGTTTAATTTATTTCCCCAATGTAAAAATGATTTGCTGTGGGAATTAGGGACATTTATGGTTGTCGATAGTTGCAGCGGTGACTGGCTCAGGTAAGCGCGGTGGGGCGGGCGGGAAGTCGACAGACGACGGAATAGGTATAATTAAATAAATAAATAATACCTATTCCGTCGTCTGTCGGCTTCCCCCCCTGCCGCACCCTGACCCGCCTCACCGCGCTTACCTGAGCCGGCCGCCGCTGGATAGTTGGCAATGGTGAGGAGGACCAGGTTCTATACATTTTTGTCAAGAGGGGGTCCTTATGCCTAAAAAACTTTGACAGGGGGGTCTCGGCATCAAAAAGTTTGAAGAACTCTGCTGTACAGGGAGGGGCGGCCCAGCACCCTAGAGTACCCGGACCTCGGGTGATTGCTATAGTGGGTCTCCAGGTGCGCCTGGGCCCTCCAGGTGCGGCCAGGTTGGGTCGTTTGTTGCCTTACCAGCCTGGTAGGGTGGGTGCCAATTGGGTCTTTGTGCTCATGGGTCCCTGATGATCGGCTGGCCCCTGGTGGAGGAACAGAGCATTGCGGGCCGGGCATTATGTACAGAATTGAAATTTGTTTTGTAGCTTTGCAGCGACCGCCAGCAGGAGGACGAGGACAAGCAGGCTACTGAGCTCTCACGATGCAGGTGTAAGCCATTAAGAAGGTACAGTGCGGCACACCTTCGGTGGCATACCGGTGTTACAGTGAAAGGAAAGGAAATGGAAGCGCTTCTCTGGAGGAGGAACAGGCACGGCCCGTGGTAGGAGTGCCGGTCGGGCGGTGACGTGGGGCGGGGGAGGGGCAGGGTGGGGGGTAGTAAACTACGGATTAAGGCCGAATACAGGTAAGTGAACATTTAAATAAATAAAACGAATTTCGTTGCGCGCAGTGCATCGCATTTGGCGATGCAGCGCTCACAACGAAATTCGTTTTATTTATTTAAATGTTCACTTACCTGTATTCGGCCTAACCGTAGTTACTACCCCCACCCTGCCTCCCCGCCCCACGTCACCGCCCGACCGGCACTCCTACCACGGGCCGTGCCGGAGGAGGAACATAGGGGTCTTGGGGTTTGTGCTATGCATATCGCTGTCAGGTCCTTCAAATTATTTTCATTATTCTAGACAGCTCCTTGAATGCCACGAGGGCGGAGGCATCAAGCTAGATAAAGCTTGTGATCGGTACAAGGGACATAGGGACCTCCAAGCCCACATCAGGTATGCTAAACACAAGAGACAGTGTGTTATAATGTCTCAAGATTAGCGGAGGGAACGTTCTACTGCCTGAACTTCCCGTTGGTACTAAGAGCAGGGCAGGCCTAGGTGGGTGCGGGCCTCCCACGCGTGAGCCTTAGGCACTGTGTAGGTGGATCAGGCACGGGCCAGAAGTACAAATAAGTTTGTTTTTAACCACGCCCCCTTTCTCTGTTCCAATCAAGGTAGCGTGTTTTCCCCGTTCTTCACGCACCGATCCTTGCCTTAACAGCGTCAAAGGGGGACGAGGATGTAAAGGGTAAGTAGGGACACTCAGGTGTGGGAGGGCTTGGGGGTAGACCCAGGCGAAGGTGCCCGGAATAGCGAAGCGAGCATGGCGCAGGATGATAACCTGTGCTTATCTTTTACACACCAGACTTCACAGACCGACAGTACACCAGGTCCATCGGTTGTCGTGACACACAGCGGGAAAGATCTTTCAAGTCGGAGTCTAGAGCACAAAGGCAAGGGCATGGATAGCCAGGGCTCACCCCCCCCTATTTTCACAGATGACAACTGTCGGGGACTCCCAGCTCAGCATGTCTCGGGATGCAGACTGGACATGTTTCATGGAGATGGCGAAGGCGAAAGGACTGGAGTGGGCAAGGGGCATACTGCACGCGCAAGATACAGAAGACTCCGGGGTCAAAGTGGACAGACCTGGCGCGCCCCAGCGGCTCTAGCAGATGCTGGAACCACAAGTTCGAAACGGGCCCGCCAGCCTACGACCAAAGAATTCCCTGCTGAAGCCCCCTCACCGAAAGTTAGAGCCCCGGCGTCGCAGCGCGAGGCTGAGACCGTGGCAGTGCCAGCAAGCTACATTGGCACAACACCAGCAAGCAGCAAGGCTATGGACAAAATGGGTAAGCTGATGGACTCCATGTTGAGCTTTATGGTGGACTACAAAACCCGTTTCGCTAACCCGGGGCCGCAGCCTCCTCACAAGGACCCAACTTCTGGGGGGGAAGGGGCACAGTCAATTGCTAAAGTATGGGGTGATCAAGCCAGTGACAAGCAAACACAGAGCGCAGTTTCTCCCCCCTCCGAGGCGACTCCTTCCACTCAGCCCGAAAAGCAGTCGCAGACAACTCAGGCCACAGGCAACACCACGGTATGTGGCAGCACCGATCTGTCAACCCCCACCGGTACTGACCCCCCCTGTCCTCCCGGCAGGTGCACAGGGGCCTAACGTACAGTGCGTGGTAACAGACCTCCCAGTCAATCCACCTGAAAACAGGCCCTCTCCTATATTGATTGAGGCAGCAAAGGTAACACCCCTGGTGGAGGACAGGCTGCCGCTGGTAACAATTGTCCCCCTGGTATCGGGTCGCTGCTCCCTTGCGTGGCAGGTGCCATTAGCAGCCAAGGAGGGGATCTGGTGGAGGGAATTTGTAGATATATTCGTACTTCAGATGCACAGGATGGATAGGTTGGGCACAGGATGGATGGGTTGGACACAAGAAAGATGGGCGGGAAGGATGAGGACAAAAATGTGAAATAAAAGGCTTGGCCGGAAAAAAGCATTGAAAACTGGCTAGAGGCTTTCTCCAGCCTATCAGCTGTGGTGATGGAGAAACATCCAGAACAGGGCCCCGGGCTCTTCCAGTATTCCTGCTCCATCCATAATGAGGCCATAAAGTTGGGGGCATTGTGTGGTACAACTATGACAGGGAGTTTAGAAAGAAGATGGCAATGTGCCCAGAGTTGGGTTGGGATCAGAAGGAAGTCCAGCTCTGGATGGAGCACATGGGCAAATTCACCCCGCACCTGAAGGAATCATTCAACAAAAACCAAAATGGGCAAGCATCTTTCAAGGCACAGGGCCTGTTGGGGAGACGGTACTTCAAGCAGCCCTTTCAGGGGATGCAGGGAACAGCCGACCAGAGGCGGGGGAGGTAATCGGTTCACTGTGGGTACTTGTGCAGGCTGTTCAATGCGGGGTCTTGCTCCTGGGGGAAAGCGTACAAATTGTCCCACAGCTGCAACAAATGTGGGGCTCCTCACCCTGCAGCATCCTGTATTGGTAGGCGGGAGACCCCCTCCACACCCAACACCAGGCAGGACAGTTAAGCAGCAACAGGTAGTTGGGTCCCCTCCCCCCGCCACCCCTTCCACCTCAATTTGTAACTCAGCAGTCACCAGCACAGTCATGAGCCCCCCCCTTCAACCCAGCCAGCTCCCCAGCCATTGCCAGCGCAGGTAAGGGCCCATCGCCGCTACTTTTGGGCATCCTCCTCCCATTGCTCAGGAAATACCCCAACTCTAAAGACAGTTTCCTGCTGGCTAATGGTTTTATTGAAGGTTTCAGAATTCCTTATCTAGGCCCGTTGGGAAGCAGGGACGCGGACAACCTCAGGTTGGCGAGAGAACTCCCAGTGGTAGTACAGGAGAAGGTCGCCAATGAAGCAACATTGGGGAGGGTGGCTGGGCCTTTTTCCCAACCCCCGCTTGACAATTTTGTGGTTTCCCACCTGGGAGTGGTCCCTAAAAAAGAGCCAGGGAATTTCAGATTGATACACCACCTGTCACACCCAAGGGGAATTCAGTGAACTACTGGTTGGAGGGGGGAACCTGTTCTGTCGTGGCAGTGGACTAGGTGAGGAGAGCGGGCAAAGGGGCTTGGTTAGCGAAGGCAGACATTGAATCTGCATTCCGTTTGTTGCCGGTTCACCCAGACAACCACCACCTGCTGGGCTTTAAGTGGCAGGGACAGTTTTACTCTGACAGGTGTATGCCGATGGGTTGCGCAGTGTCCTGTGCTTACTTCGAGGCATTCAGCTGTTTCCTGCAATGGGCACTCCAGTGGTCCTTTGGTGTAGAGGGGGTGACACACTACTTAGACAATTTTTTATTCATTGGAGAGGGGGGGACTCAGGATTGCAGGGAAGCACTAAAGAGCGTCCAAGATCTGGCTGACCACCTAGGGGTCCCCTTGGCACCTGGGTAAACGCAGGTTCTTACTTTCCTGGGCACCGAGCTAGACACGGTGGAGGGCATGTCCAGACTTCCGGCAGGCAAGGTGCAGGGTTTGATCCAGGACATCCAGACTACTCTGGCGAAGGACAAAGCATCCTTGGGTGTAATTCAGAGCCTCTTGGGCAAACTAAATTTTGCGGCAAGGGTGATCCCAGCAGGCAGGGTTTTTGTTAGAAGGCTGGCCAGGGCCACGGCCATCGTAAAAAAGAAACACCACCTGGTCAGACTGAGCAAGGGTTTAAAAGAGGATCTCAAAATGTGGCAGAATTCTTCGTTGATTTGAATGGCACTTTGATATGGAGAGCAGGCAGCCCCGAACTGCGCTTGTTTACAGACGCATCAGGCAGGGAGGGCTTTGGGGCCATAATGGGGAGTGAGTGGTGTGCAGAGAAATGGCCTAAAGCTTGGCGCAAAAAGAAAATCACTGCCAATGTCACGGTCCTGGAGCTGTTTCCCATAGTGGCAGCCCTTCACCTATGGCCAGAGCCTTTAGCGTCTAAGAGGGTTCTGTTCTGGTCAGATAATATGGCGGTGGTGGAGGCCATCAATGGGCAAAGGGTGAAGTGCCCCCTGGTACTTTGCCTACTGAGGGAGCTAGTGAGGGCTTGTCTGCACAACAATTTGGAGTTCCGGGCGAGACACATTCAAGGGGTCTAGAACGTGGCTGCTGACGCTCTCTCATATTCAGTGGCCCCGTTTCCGGGAGGCTTGGCCGCAAGCAAGAGCAGAGATGACTCCTTTCCCTGCACACCTCTGGCAGCTACTCCGGTGGAACAGCGATTAATGGAACTGGGCGAACTGTCCCTCGCGCTGGGGACCAGGAGGCGGTACAAGTCCTGTGTCTCCACTTTCTGCAATGTGTTAGGGGCGTGGGGTCAGGACACTACAACACTGGAGCATAAGGTACAACTATTTGTCCTGTGGGCTAAGGATCAGGGTAAGAGCCACTCGTGCATCACTGGGCCACTTAGCCGCAGTGAGTCATCATGCCAAAACTCATGGGGCAACAGGATCCGGCCAGGGCATTTCCCATATGGGCTGCACTTAAGGGATGGGCTACAGAGGAGATAAGGGAACCAGACTCCAGGTCACCAATTGAATTCCACACATTACAGGATATGATAGACGCAGTGCACAGGGCCACATATTCACCTTATGAGGCCAGCCTCTTCGTGGGGGCATTCAGCCTGCCATTTTTGGGGCCTTCAGAATCAGCGAGCTTGTAGCTAGATCGAAAAAAGGATGGGGAAGGAGACGCTTTATGCAGACAGGATGTCCAGTTGCTAGGAGACTCCCTAAGGATACATGCATTAAGATCCAAAACTGACCAGGCGGGGCGAGGGAAAGTAATATTGCTACAGCCTCTGGGGGACAGAAGGTACTGCCTGTGGAACTGGTCGCTGACTACCTAGTCATTCGCCCTAGCTCAGAGGGGTACTTGTTAATGTATGCGGACATTGTGCCCCTCACCAAATTCCAAGTGGACCGGATTATGAATTCTTGCCTGGAGTTATCAGGAAATTCCGGGCTGGGGAAGCGTTTTTTCAGTCATTCCTTTCGGATTGGAGCGTCCACCTCAGCTTTTAAGGTTGGCCTCCCTTCTGAGTGCATCAAAAAAGTGGGACGGTGGGATTCACAGTGTTATGAGCGCTATATTCGCCTATGAAGGTTCTAAAGGAACAAGGTTGGAGAACATGTGTTTTTAGAAGTGTTTTATCAGCTTGCAGTGTTTTTGTCTACTTGCAGTGTGGTTTGCAGTGGTATATTGCGTATACTCATGTTCCGCAAGTGTATTGTATATGTAAAATGAAATGGTGTGTACAAATTTGCATTTCTTTATTTTGCCAGGGTTCAAGGTGTGTGGCCACTCGTGCATCACCAGGGTGGCGCAATGGGCCGAAAACAGGATCTGGAAGCATGGGTTCTCCCAGGCACAGATAGCCTGGTTGGGGTTACCCGGCATGCGATGGCACAGCTTGCTCAACAAGCTGCACCAGAGACTAGCTGGGGCCCCCCCCACACCCGAACATTTTGGTCATCCACCTCGGAGGCAATGACCTCAAGGCCATGGGAAGAGGGGCACTATTACAGGCAATGAAGGCCGCTATGGGTGAAATGAGCAAATAAATGGGACAATGTGAGTTATGGTGGTCGGAGATAATTCGGCGTAGGGTCTGGCATGGGGCCAGGTCGGGGGAGGCTATCGAACATTCCCGTAGAAGGGTAAACAGAGCCATGCGCAAGTTCATGGAGCAGAGGGGTTTTGGCTTCATCATACATGGGCTAATACATGCCAACGCCAAAGGGTATTTTGAGGAGGACGGGGTGCACCTGTCTAAGGTGGCCATGGATTTGTTCTTGGTGGATATGGGCGCGGCTCTGGTAACAGCGGGTTGTAAGTGAAGTAAGCTGCCTGCCTTAGTGGGGTGGCCCTGGATGTGACGGTGGCCACATCCAGAGCATTGGCGGAGTTACAGGCCGATCCAGAGACGAAATGGTACTGAAGGGTACCTCTTCAGGAGCACAATAGGGGTACCTGTGCCAAACCACAGGAGTCTTTACGGCAGGATCCTGGATGAAAATCGTCAGCAACCCGCTAGTGCTTCGGGCGGTTGTAAGTCTGAGCAACCGGGGGCTTGCCTTGCAATGCTCCGCTCTTAAAAAGGCGTGACTGAAGTGGTGGACCGGTAGTTCACAGTATTTAAGGGGGATAATCCCCACATAACTGCTAGCACCAAATGGGTTGGCCATGGTGCCTTTTGGCTCTTCAGGCGGGCAGGGCAGTTTAGGTCAGTCACCGCTACCTGCCCTTGGATCGCCCGTAAGATAACCCACCACATTGGCATACTTTTGTATGGAAAAAACCTGCAGCAAATTGTTTCCAACAAAATTGTTTTACATGATTATTTATTGCAAAATGGGGTTAATTCCCACTGTCATTTTAACCCCACAGTTCTATGTTCTATGAGGGGGCAGTTCGAAGTGTCTGAGGCAAAATTGTCTTTTTTGCTGTGGGAGGGTGGACGCCTGTAACTCTGCAATACACCTAGGGGCAGTGCTTCTAATGGAAACATAGAAGTGCAGGTGCTCTGTACCAGAGTACATCCTTGTTTCTGAGAAGTGCTGGTACTCTCCGATTAAAAGTATTTATGTTTTTCTTTCTTTATTTATAAATTTCTATAGCGCTGAATCACCCCATAAAGGGTATCTCTGCGCTTAGGACGGTGTGCTACAGCCAGACCCGGAGATTCAAAAAAGAAAGGTTTTTAAAAGCTTCCTGAATAGAGGGAGGCTCTGACAATCGCGAAGCTGGAGGGGCAGTTCGTTCCAGAAAGTAGGGGCAAGATGGGAAAATGCTTTGCCACCCTTGAGAGCCTTTTTAATTCTGGGAGTGCACAGAAGTAACTTGGACCCTGATCTAAGGGTACGCGGGGGGTGTACCTGATAAATTTGTCGGACAAATACGAAGGCCCCTGACCATTGAGGGCTTTATAGACAATGCAGCCAATCTTAAATTTAACCCGCTTTCTCACAGGGAGCCAGTGGAGTTTATTAAGAAGTGGGATGGAACCCGTTCTGGGAGGGGCGTTGGCTACTAGTCGGGCAGCCGTATTCTGTACAACTTGTAGCTTGTTTAAGGAGGCCTCATTAGCCAAAGCTAGTAGTGCGTTACAATAGTCCAGGCGGCTTAATACCAGGGCTTGCATCAATGTTTTTTTTGCCGAGGAAGGAAGCAGAGGGAAGACTCTTCTGAGTAAGCTGAGTGTATGGTAGCAAGTGCCAGCAATGGTTGTGGCGTGGGCATCGAATGTGAGATTGTGGTCAATTCGGAATCCTAGATTCTTGGCTACTTCTTTGGGAGAGGGAGCCGCGCCCAACTCCTCCGAACTCGCCCAACTCCTCCGGCCACCACCTGGGAGTCCAACTTATGGCTGCTCCTCCAAACAGCATAATTTCCGATTTCTCGGCATTCAGTTGGAGGAAGTTGGTCCTCATCCAGGCCGCAATGGTCTTCAGGCCCTCAGAGAAGATGAGTTGTATATCGGGGTTAGTTTTATCGAAGATGAGGAGGAGTTGGGTGTCGTCCGCGTAAGAGATGGGACTAAACCCTAAGTTCCTCATAAGTTTGGCCAAGGGGGTAACATAAATGTTGAAGAGAGTCGGGCTCAGACAGGAGCCCTGTGGTACCCCCTTGGTAACTTTAGTGGTGTTGGATCTAAAAGTTCCCAATGTGACTGTCTGGGTTCTGTCGGTAAGGAAGTCAGTCAACCATTTTAGTGCAACCCCCTGTACTCCAATGCCCTGAAGTCTCTCCAGTAGGATTTGGTGCGAGATGGTGTCAAACGCCGCCGATAGGTCAAGCAGCACCAGCAGTGCTGCCTGACTATTATCCAGGGCCATTCTGATGTTGTCTGTTACCTCAATTCTTGAAAAGCGCACCGTACTGTCCCACTCAAAAAAGAAAAGTGCTGGTACCGGAGAGTACTGGCCCATTTAAAGCACTGCTTAGGGGGAAATTTAGAATTTGGTGGATTAGGAAAACCACCACAACTAGGTGGGTCTCCTGCCCTGCGAGGCACGTGGTTACACTTAGAGGTAATGGAACTGTAGCTAAAATTCCAGTGGATCCACCGCCAGCCGTGCTAGTGGCCAATCGAAGGTGGTGGTCCATCCGCCAATGAGCTGCTGCCTTTCATGCATGGGAAGGTGGTTCACCCTATAGTCTGCGCCAACTCCCCCCACCCCCAGTCTGTGAGTTTGTTTCTGAAAGACAAACATTTAACGCAGAGTGGCGCACGCCAGAATGGCTGCCCACCTGGCAATTTGCTTGGCTGCACTTTGGTTAAAGAGATCGCTGCCAGGGCAGTCCTTCGGGCCAACAGAGATGAGGGCCTCTGATGTCCTGCGGACTTATGCCAAAGAATAATGACCCCCCTTCAAGCTTGAAGACAACAAATACATTATCTGGCTGAGTATAAAGCCCAACTGTGAGGGCATCAGCTCTGGTAGTTTGAACGGCTTGGCTTGTTTATCCTCATGGGCAAAAAACATGCCGAAAACATTTATTTCTTTATTGTACCTCTTTAAAGCAGGGTGATCGAAAGAGGGGCAGCAGGACCTAGACCAGAAAGAAATAAGTGGAACAAGGCGGAGGGATACATTTCATACCCGAACCACCTTTAAGAAAGCCCATGTTGGAGTTGATGTGGCGTAACGGTCAGAGCTACCAACTTTGGAGCTGGGGAACCAGGTTCGAGTCACGGCGTCAGCTCAACATCCTGTGATTCTGGGCATATCACGTAATCTCCCCGTGCCTACCAAAAATGAATGTGTCCTTGTGTAAAGTAACAGGGGCTCGTGTAAAGCGCGGGTGGAGTTTGCGCTATATAAAACTGCAAAAAAAAATACGTCCTTCCAGGACCCGGCATACCCTGACTCGGGACCCCAGTGCGCATGTACGCAACTTGGGGGCACAGAGTCGAAACATTTACATATGTCTGCATTCTACGAGCCCTGGCTTGGGCCTTTAAGGCCGAGATCCGGCTGGTGTGCTGGACCTGAGCGATACAAAAGGGGATGATGGACGGAACGTTTGAGCCAATCAAACACTCACCCCCAGTCAACTGATCTGGGTTTAATCCATCATCATTCTTTAGCTCACTCCACCCCCCAGTTCAGACATGGCCATATGCAAATCAGTCTGACCCTGTGCCTCATGGGAACAGTCCAGCCCGAACTGCCAAGCCATGTCTTCCCTGGACCGGAAACAAGCATCCTAGGACCGGTTTCTGGCATTTCAGCCGTCATCAGCCAGGCTTGCTTGAATCCAGTGGCAAAGTGAGCAAGGGACCCACGTCTGGGCATACCCCCGCCAACTTAGGGCGACCAAAGCGATACAAAGGGGATGATGGACGGAACGCTTGAGCCAATCAAACACTCACCCCCAGTCAACTGATCTGGGTTTAATCCATCATCATTCTTTAGCTCACTCCACCACCTCAGTTCAGACATGGCCATATGCAAATCAGTCTGACCCTGTGCCTCATGGGAACAGTCCAGCCCGAACTGCCAAGCCATGTCTTCCCTGGACCGGAAACAAGCATCCTAGGACCGGTTTCTGGCATTTCAGCCGTCATCAGCCAGGCTTGCTTGAATCCAGTGGCAAAGTGAGCAAGGGACCCACGTCTGGGCATACCCCCGCCAACTTAGGGCGACCAAAGCGATACAAAAGGGGATGATGGACGGAACGTTTGAGCCAATCAAACACTCACCCCCAGTCAACTGATCTGGGTTTAATCCATCATCATTCTTTAGCTCACTCCACCACCCCAGTTCAGACATGGCCATATGCAAATCAGTCTGACCCTGTGCCTCATGGGAACAGTCCAGCCCGAACTGCCAAGCCATGTCTTCCCTGGACCGGAAACAAGCATCCTAGGACCGGTTTCTGGCATTTCAGCCGTCATCAGCCAGGCTTGCTTGAATCCAGTGGCAAAGTGAGCAAGGGACCCACGTCTGGGCATACCCCCGCCAACTTAGGGCGACCAAAGCGATACAAAAGGGGATGATGGACGGAACGTTTGAGCCAATCAAACACTCACCCCCAGTCAACTGATCTGGGGTTAATCCATCATCATTCTTTAGCTCACTCCACCACCCCAGTTCAGACATGGCCATATGCAAATCAGTCTGACCCTGTGCCTCATGGGAACAGTCCAGCCCGAACTGCCAAGCCATGTCTTCCCTGGACCGGAAACAAGCATCCTAGGACCGGTTTCTGGCATTTCAGCCGTCATCAGCCAGGCTTGCTTGAATCCAGTGGCAAAGTGAGCAAGGGACCCACGTCTGGGCATACCCCCGCCAACTTAGGGCGACCAAAGTGATACAAAAGGGGATGATGGACGGAACGTTTGAGCCAATCAAACACTCACCCCCAGTCAACTGATCTGGGTTTAATCCATCATCATTCTTTAGCTCACTCCACCACCCCAGTTCAGACATGGCCATATGCAAATCAGTCTGACCCTGTGCCTCATGGGAACAGTCCAGCCCGAACTGCCAAGCCATGTCTTCCCTGGACCGGAAACAAGCATCCTAGGACCGGTTTCTGGCATTTCAGCCGTCATCAGCCAGGCTTGCTTGAATCCAGTGGCAAAGTGAGCAAGGGACCCACGTCTGGGCATACCCCCGCCAACTTAGGGCGACCAAAGCGAGTACAAAAGGGATGATGGACGGAACGTTTGAGCCAATCAAACACTCACCCCCAGTCAACTGATCTGGGGTTAATCCATCATCATTCTTTAGCTCACTCCACCACCCCAGTTCAGACATGGCCATATGCAAATCAGTCTGACCCTGTGCCTCATGGGAACAGTCCAGCCCGAACTGCCAAGCCATGTCTTCCCTGGACCGGAAACAAGCATCCTAGGACCGGTTTCTGGCATTTCAGCCGTCATCAGCCAGGCTTGCTTGAATCCAGTGGCAAAGTGAGCAAGGGACCCACGTCTGGGCATACCCCCGCCAACTTAGGGCGACCAAAGTGATACAAAAGGGGATGATGGACGGAACGTTTGAGCCAATCAAACACTCACCCCCAGTCAACTGATCTGGGTTTAATCCATCATCATTCTTTAGCTCACTCCACCACTCCAGTTCAGACATGGCCATATGCAAATCAGTCTGACCCTGTGCCTCATGGGAACAGTCCAGCCCGAACTGCCAAGCCATGTCTTCCCTGGACCGGAAACACGCATCCTAGGACCGGTTTCTGGCATTTCAGCCATCATCAGCCAGGCTTGCTTGAATCCAGTGGCAAAGTGAGCAAGGGACCCACGTCTGGGCATACCCCGCCAACTTAGGGCGACCAAAGCGATACAAAGGGGATGATGGACGGAACGTTTGAGCCAATCAAACACTCACCCCCAGTCAACTGATCTGGGTTTAATCCATCATCATTCTTTAGCTCACTCCACCACCCCAGTTCAGACATGGCCATATGCAAATCAGTCTGACCCTGTGCCTCATGGGAACAGTCCAGCCCGAACTGCCAAGCCATGTCTTCCCTGGACCGGAAACAAGCATCCTAGGACCGGTTTCTGGCATTTCAGCCGTCATCAGCCAGGCTTGCTTGAATCCAGTGGCAAAGTGATCAAGGGACCCACGTCTGGGCATACCCCGCCAACTTAGGGCGACCAAAGCGATACAAAAGGGGATGATGGACGGAACGTTTGAGCCAATCAAACACTCACCCCCAGTCAACTGATCTGGGTTTAATCCATCATCATTCTTTAGCTCACTCCACCACCCCAGTTCAGACATGGCCATATGCAAATCAGTCTGACCCTGTGCCTCATGGGAACAGTCCAGCCCGAACTGCCAAGCCATGACTTCCCTGGACCGGAAACAAGCATCCTAGGACCGGTTTCTGGCATTTCAGCCGTCATCAGCCAGGCTTGCTTGAATCCAGTGGCAAAGTGAGCAAGGGACCCACGTCTGGGCATACCCCCGCCAACTTAGGGCGACCAAAGCGATACAAAAGGGGATGATGGACGGAACGTTTGAGCCAATCAAACACTCACCCCCAGTCAACTGATCTGGGTTTAATCCATCATCATTCTTTAGCTCACTCCACCACCCCAGTTCAGACATGGCCATATGCAAATCAGTCTGACCCTGTGCCTCATGGGAACAGTCCAGCCCGAACTGCCAAGCCATGTCTTCCCTGGACCGGAAACAAGCATCCTAGGACCGGTTTCTGGCATTTCAGCCGTCATCAGCCAGGCTTGCTTGAATCCAGTGTGCTGGACCTGGCCTCAGGTGTCTGGTCTCCATGCTGCCTTTGAAAACTCCCTCAGCGGCAGTCCCTGCCTCGAGGGGCTTCAGGAAGCACACCTGCCTCGTGAGCAGGACTTTCAGGAATGCTCCCCAAGGAATGCATCAATCCACTGATGTAACCCAATATCGTGTTTATAAATAGGCCTCCCTTACAGGAAAGCAGCACGGAGGTGCCCTGCCCTCTGTAGGCCAGCATGCATTATGCAGTGCCTTACAGGCGTTGCTCGAGCCGGCTGGTGCAAGACACCAGCCCTCAGACGTCACCCTGTAACTATGTGTGTAGACGCAGAGTTGTGCTCTGCTGCTTTCCAGCTATGTTTGCGCTATACGGGCAACCGTAGATACATCCATACACATTTGTTCATTGTGAGTTTGAAATATGAAGTGACAACTAGATGGACGACTCAATGTGACTTCATGTTATACTATGAATCAACCAACGCTTACACTGACTTAGGTTAAACTATGACAGAACACATTGTGGTGGATGGAGTGTTTAAATTAATCTCAGCCGCTGGTAATCACTCTAGGTGTAATTCCAGTCCATCTTTTTTAGGTCGCTTGTGTCCTTGCAGACAAGGACTAGCCATTTCCAAGTCAGTATTGGCCCTACTCCTCCTATAGGAAGGGTCCAGTTAGAGCAGGTAGGCCACGCCCCCTCTAAATGCGAGCACAAACATTACCCCACTGATGTCACCATTGTTAGGGTTTATGCGTGGGGAAGCTTCCGTCCTATAAAGCAAAGGTCTGAGCATATCTACCCAACTTGAGAAGCGCACCTAAAGTACGAAAAGCAATAGACTGAATACGAAGAATGATCCTAGTCACAGTTAATTATTGTACACTACATTCCAGGACATCAATTTCTAGTTTGTCTATACCACCACAAAGACCAACCAACAGTGAATAACTTGGACGGCTATGGCAGCTTGCACCATCCATCGCCCCTGCCAGCACTGCCAATGACAGTACCGACATAACACCTAACCATCACACTTCTACAAGCATGACAGTTCAAACTATTTCAGGCCACATAAAGCTATAATGGCGTGAGAGGCTGGTATTAATTTTCAGTGCGAATTGACTACCAGGCTGTTGTACTCATCTTAAAATTAAACAGACAGCACCACTAGGTGGTTGACTTTCACAGGAGCCGGTGCCGAGCACCGGAAACCACCGGCTTAAATTAAGCACTGAACGATGTGTAAATCAGTCTTGGCCCCACACCAAAAGGTACAGTACAGCTCAGACTGCTGGGCCATGTCCTCTTTGAACAAAAACACAAACAGCCCCAGCCAGGTTTTGACTCTGTTGGGCCTCACCAGCGAGGTGTCACTTTTCTCTCATAGCGTAGGAAGCTGGTTACCCACACCTGGCCATACCTGTTGTATCTTACCAGACGTAGCCGAGTTGTATTATAAGAGTTTCTTTATTAAGTTCAGGTTGCAGGATGGCATTCTAGTACAATAGGTTGGTTTCCATGTGCATCTGCTCCTCAGCCCCACCAGGAGCAGCCTGCCTGCTGCTCATCCCATCTTCCAACTGTCACACCTCACCCACACAGGCACCCAAACATTCCAAGCATCACTGTCACTCCAACATTCCACTCTCAACACTCACACTGGCTGAGCAGCAGGGAGATAGGTAAACTGGGATAAACATAAGTAAATAATCAGGATATAACATATCCCCCTCCTTTTAAATGAAAAAATTAAAATAACAATACTACATGGGAGGAACTATACACAAGAAAGTACAAAAGCAGAAGATAGTTCAAAACTCAGGGATGCAAATTAAAAGACATCACGAGAGAGTCTGAACACTTAAGTAACCAGAATGGAAGGATAAATAAATTGACAAGCAATATCAAATAAATTGACAAGCAATTTAACCCATCCTCCACACAAAACAATTTAAAAACATTTTGTAACGTGTAGCAAAGGGTGATACGCACCCCGAGACACAATAACGTACGCTGTGAAGATGGGAATAAAAACCCGTCTTGACACCCCTCATGTAAGGGTCAAACACTTGGGACTGTAACCCATAAAGTCTTCCCTCCTGTAAGGGTTTTTAACTTTAACCATGTATATGGAACTGTAACCCATAACCTACCCCTGACGCAAGGGTGAGTAACTAATGTAAATGGTCCATGACCCATAAAGACATACCCTGTGTAAGGGTTAATACCATGAACTGTGTAAATGGGACTGACACCCATTGAGACAGCAAACAAGATGTTCAGCAGAGGGCGACTTATACACAAAGTAAAACAAACGTGCAGCACAAGGTGACTTACACACCGTTTAACAAGAGAAAGTATATGTGTAGCACAAGGTGACTTACACACCGTATAGACAAGACGCGTAGCGCATGACGACTTACACATCGTATATACAAGACATGTAGCGCATGGCGACTTACACACCGTTAACAGATCCCACATGTAAAGTAGTGTAACTACGAAACAGAAAGGTGGGAAACCACCCACCAAGAGACTAGAACCTCCCTCATGTAAGGGAGTGTGTAGTGTAAAAATGGAACTAAAATCCATACCCATCCCTCATGTAAGGGAGTGTAAAAACAAACCAAAAGTGACCACCTTCCACTAAAACACTAGGACATCCCTTATGTAAGGGTACCTAGGCTTCCAACATAAATAGGCAACTTATACCCATAAAACAATCCCACGTGTAAGGGATATAACATTCAATGTGGAAGTGTGACCTAAAATTTAATGTAACTAGTAAGCATGACAAAAATTTGTGTAAATATGAAAACTGGGGCCAAAACAACCCCTAATGCAATCCCACAGAGTGCAAACTTTGGAACACCATAAGGATTACCGGATATGAAGGAACTAAGCACTAAAAACATCACCGTAACCTAAGTCCACTTTTGAAAATGACAACAAAGTATGTAAAACTTCTAAAAGGATGGCATCACACAGAATATAAGTAAATGGAGGATAATACATCAACACTAGATGTACAGCAATGTTTTGGAAAAACTGGAGAGAAACAATTAAAAACAGCATAAGACTTCGGGGCATATTATCAAGGGGCCGCGATAAAATTATCGCCGCTTTAGCGTCCGTTTTCGGGCGAAAAGCGGCGATAATTTTATCGCATTATCATCAAGGACATGCTAGCGCGTGATTCCTTGATTTAGGGCCCATTTTTCACACGCCTCGCATTGATAATGAGATGCAAAGGAGGCGTGGCTGTGAAAACAACATGGGATAATATCGCGAAGGCAGCTTCGCGATATTATCAAGGAGGGGAAGCGATATTTGAAATCGCGTTAAGTATGCCTTAACGCAGGAATTTAACGTCTGTTAAATTCCTGACTAAGGCATACCTAACATGGGGGGTGGATTGTGTGGCTAAGACCACAGGCCCTATCATCAAGGATATCGCCGTTTTCCATGGAACATCGCTGGGAAACCAGTGATGGTCCATGGAAAACACCGCTATCGCTGGAATAATTATCGCCATTGCGCTATGCGTTGTTAATACAGCGCTAGCATGGCGATAATTTCTAGCGATAGCCGGCGATAAAAATCCTCACGCTAAGAGCGGCCAGCGATAATTATCACTGCCACTTGATAATATGCCCCTTCATGTTATAAATACGTCACACGAATAAAGTCGTCAGTTCACTGTTCCTAAAAAAAACAGCAGAGCTCCATTCCTTTAAAACCAATGTAATCTTTAGATCGGTAGCACAAAATGAACAAAATAAGTCAAACTTTTCGATGCCATGCTTAAAAACAATTGTCATAAACTCAGATTTACCGCAAGTTGGCATGCTGATGGCACGATGTATGCACAACCCTTCAAACAAAATGGGCAGTTGCGGCTCCTGGAGGGAGTGCTGCGGGGCGGTGGGGCAGGGGAGGGGCAGGGGAGGGGCAGGGGGGGTAGTATACTCCGGCATACGGCCGAACGGAGGTAAGTACATAAATAAATCGAATTACATTGCGCGCGCCGCATCGCCATTTGGCGTTGCAGCGCGCGCAATGTAATTCGTTTTATTTATTTATTTATGTACTTACCTCCGTTCGGCCGTATGCCGTAGTTTACTACCCCCCACCCTGCCCCTCCCCCGCCCCGCCCCACCGCCCCGCAGCACTCCCTCCAGGAGCCACGACTGATAATGGGCAACTGTCCCCAGTGTTCGTAAAGGGACCCTCACAAATGACACGAATCCTTGTGGTGGAACAAACCGTCCATCACTACCAGCTGGCAGCAAACTCTTGAAGACGCCGGCAGTGTCACCCTGGCTTATCCCGCGAAGAAAGACCACCCGTTGAAGAACTTTTTCAGACAAAGATGGCGGCACGCACTTGACGCTGTGCCGGATGGCTCTCGGCTCCTCCGTGCTCCAAAGCGTCCCTTAGCATTTCGCAGAGCTGTGTAGCAAACAATACGTCGATGCAGTGTCTCCAAGGTGCAGGTAAGATTGCGCGCGCTGTAACCGACTCGTGGCTCCTTTTTGAATAGACTGCAGGCGATCCAAACGGCTCCCACTCCGGACCGGTCTCAAGTTAAAAATAAAACAACGGACCAAAATTGTCTCACCTTGAACACTCCGTAGCCCCTGTGCTTGCGTTCTCCACGCGTCTCCACAGTAATTAAAATGTCACAAGCCGTCGTGTCTAACGGTAATAGTACCAATGCTGCAGCATGTTTAAAATGTAATAAATCATGCTTACTTGTACACAACCATTATACTCATGTGTGTCCCCTCTGACGTCCTCACGCCGAGACAGAGTCTAGCTGACAAACACCATGGTTTACCGCTTGCCTCAAAGCAATGTAAAACGCTTCTGTGCAGCCACTCGTTTATTTACCCTCCGATGCACCGTAGTGGCAGACACTATCACAAGGCTGTGTGAAAAGCACTATTAAAATTGGCAAGCTGTATCTTATTGTAGTAAGCGTTCACCAGCATTGTGTCGCTTGCCATGAAAGTACATTGTCCAGATGATGTAAATTAGTGCAACACGCCTAGAGTGGGGCTGTCCGATGTGGAGGACACTGGTGGGGCTGCAAGGCATGTTGATCCATTTTCTCTTCTTTCCTGTGGACACCTCTGCTTTAGTTTGAGCAACTTCTTGGTTTCTTGTGGATACTTGAGCTTTTCTGTGAGCTTTTACTCCTGTAAATGTACATGGCGCTGTCTGCTTTTCTGTAGTTTCTTTGTGTTCCTTCATTTTTGTATCTTCTTTAGTAAGCCAGGTACAGGAAGTCCAAATGTAAGACATGGGTCTGTCTCCAGGTTGTCGCCAAAAATATGTTGTATCTTACCAGAAGTAGCAGAGTTGTATTATAAGAGTTTCTTTATTAAGTTCAGGTTGCAGGATGGCATTCTAGTACAATAGGTTGGTTTCCATGTACATCTGCTCCTCAGCCCCACCAGGAGCAGCCTGCCTGCTGCTCAGCCCATCTTCCAACTGTCACACCTCACCCACACAGGCACCCAAACATTCCAAGCATCACTGTCACTCCAACATTCCACTCTCAACAGTCACGCTGCTGAGCAGCAGGGATATAGGTAAACTGGGATAAACATAAGTAAATAACCAGGATATAACAATACCCTTCTCACTTGCACTTAAAGTGATGGACTGCATTGCCGACTATCGTGCTTTGGTTTGTTTGTGCCATTACAGACAGGACTCAACCATATGCACCTTAATCTTGGCCCAGCCCATAAGGGACAGTCCAGCCCCAACTGTCCGGTTACAGCTATGCACCAACTCAAATGCTTTTCAACATACTTTGCAAAAGAAACCCATCTACAGCAGTACTGCACTTGGGGATACACAGCCAGGGAGATCACAGGAGCATAGCTGCCAACTGTCCCGTTTTTGCCGTGGCAGTCCCGGCAAGTTGGAGACTGTCCCGGGTAATTCACTATCCCTGGACAGTCCCGGCAATTCTGCTGGTGGGAACTTGGTGATATAAGGGCCTACTCACTAAAGAGAGAATTGCAGGGAATTGCGATGGGAATTTCAAACTTTAGGCCAAAGTAGCTGAGTAGGAAAAATTCTCCAATGCAGCTGAATGAGAGAATTTTTCCAACTCAGCCACGTGGCCTTAAGTTTGAAATTCCCGTCTCATTTCCCTGCAATTCTCTCTTTATTGAGTAGATCCTATAATCGGTACGATGATAAGTAGGCGGAGTTAAATTATGCTAATTATTTGGGTTGGGTGGAGTGGGCAGAGCTTTGGGGCAGTGGGTGTGGTACATTTTTAAGTAAGTAATTGATAGTTGTGCTGCAAAGTGTCTCTGGAATTTTTTTTCCAATGTTGGCAACTATGCATGAGCTGTTTGTATAGCTGGGATCTACTGGGAATTTACTGCATACAAAAGTAAGAAATTCTGGGAGGATATGACGTTGCCTTCTTTTACCCTGAAGCCACAGGGCAGGCAGGTGAACATCATGATTGTCGCAGAGGCTTCCTGTTCTTTGTGACTGGCCAGCTAGGCCATCTGCATGTGCAGCCCTGAAACAAAAGAAGTTAGTTGGGGGCACCTAGTGGTTAGGGAGAAAATTCAGGGGTTGGTTTGCACTTGAGCAGAGCCTGTGTCCTACTGCATGTGTGATCTGCACCAGAAAGCTTTTTCTGCAATGAGCAGCCCCTAGACCTGCATGGAGTGGCACACCAGGGCAGGGATGACTGAAGTAGTTTGTTTCCTGATTTCAGGTTCTGAGGGCAAAGGTTGCTGCTACTTCCAGCATGTGCACCGCCACGCAATGTGAGTTTGTGTCAGGGGGCTGAGGCAGGGAGCTTAAATATGAATTATGCTTCCAAGGGAAGTTGACGTGGTGTCCCAGGGGGAGGTGATCTGCTTGTTAAGTGGTGAGGCAGCCTTTTCTGGTCTGCACTCTTCGTTGGTGAAAGTTCCCAAGAGAGACTTAAAGGCTAAAGCGAGGGAGTGCTGCTGAGCTAGAAGAATGGTGCACAGGAGGGACACTTTACTACACCCCCCTACTGCACCATGCTAAGGTACGATGAATCCGGAGCGACAACTGGGAACAGAATCACTCCTGCCCAACTGACTGCTCTGCCATGGGAAAGCAAGGAGTTCACCCCTATTTAACTGATTACACTTGACAAGAGAGCTCTGCAACCCCCCTGGCCAGACTCAAACTTGCCAAACCGACTGTCTATAACCATAACCCCTTTCTTACAAGTATCTTCCCACTAGTTACAGCTGAGCCAAACTGTACGCTCCAGCCACACCCCCACCCGGCTGCTTCTGACCCAACACTTATTTGTAATAAAAGTGTTCCAACGGAGCATCCACTGAGGAGCTGTAAGGGGCAGACTTTAGAAAACTATCTGGAGAAAAAGGTCCTGCACTGAAACCAAACAATCAAGGAGCATTTACATGAAGTCTGAAGTAGTAGAGGGCCTGACCAAGGTGTAGCATGCAAGGCCCAGACTCCCTTCTTTATGCCGGTTTCAGACAGGTGTAGAGTGAGCGTTTTGATTAGTAGAAGGCAGGACTTTGCTGGGCCGATGGTTGTCAAGAAAGGCAAACACTCGAGAAAGCTTAGGAGAAGAAGGCAGGACTTTACTTCAACACAACAACTTTACTTCCTGTTGTGTTAGAGTCACGAAAGAACAGATTCTGCTTGTAGAAGGATGGCAGAGCGGAGTAACACTGCAGACGAGCACGCAGGGGGTTCTGGACACCCACGGGGGAGGAATCCCCTGACTGTTGATGCTACAAGTGAACCTGTGCCTGGAGTTAGATTTATAGTGAACGGCTTATAGTATTAGGAAGCAACAATCAGGGAATGCTTAGTACTCTGGAAAGTGCATGTATGCAATCTAAGCTCGTGCCTGTAAAGGGATTTGTTAGGCTGCAACCCAGATAGAGAGCAACAAAGGGCTGAACAAACCCACAATGCACCCTTCATTTTACTTGTCCAGCCCCCTACAGACTACTTGGAAGGAAAGGTCTGTGGAAGACTGAAGAGCTCTGGGAGGGTCTGTGCCTCCCACCTCCCGCTTAAAACAGGCTCCTCAGCCCGAATCTTGACCCACCAGCTTCTACATGACCTTGACAAAACAGGCATTGGCAAAGTCAATATGGCTGGTATTAATGCGCTAACGCATGTAAACAGAGGCATGCACACATGTGCATTCTCTTTGTGCAGTAACTCTGTGCAGCCTGCCTCTTCCTGTGCCTCCTATGTCTGTGCCATGTTTTCTGCTACAACAGTGCATGAGATGAAACAGAGGTTATGTGAGCATCACAACAAATGCAAGAAACACTGCAGTAATTCGAACCCCCTGCGAGAGCCCAGCACCCACTCAATCACTGCTGTGCAATTACTGGAACAATACAACGGCTATTCAATAGCTGCTGACTGCAAGGAAAGTGCAGCTTCTGCTCTGCAGCAAATGCATGCCGCAGGCATGCCGCCGGTGTGTAATCGGGAAGAGGAGTCATCCGGAAAAAGAGATCATGCATTCGCAAAGCGGGTAGGAAAGCTAGATTATTATATTATGACCAAGTTAGTGGATTATCAGGCTGAGCAAGCAGCAGAGGCAGGATGAGAATACATTAATCGTCAACAGAAGAGGGGCTGCAATCCAGATGATGACTTCCTGATGTGCAGGCCGCAGCCAGCATGGCCCTCAGCTAAGACCAAACATTAAAGCTGTGCTCTCTATGTGCATTCTTTCCCAAACACTCGTTACACTACTGAATATCGACTCCAAGAATATCATATTACAAGAATTTGTCAAGGAAAGAATATCGAAAGGTAAGTGCATATAAGGAAGTATAGATTTATTGTACTAACTACACATCTACATACCTTGAAGATATACATATGTGGTAGGTAAATATATGTGGAGCAAAGTATAGAAAATCTTTTATTGCTACCGGCAATTGGCCATCCCACCGAATTTATGAAGTCAATTTGCATCTCACGATTATTACCCCTAGAATACAAAATGTATTTGTTGGCATTATTCAGGATCTAGACCAAGAATATTGTATCTTCTTTTCATCATCGGGCAAATTGTTAAAGATTTCCGTATTGCATTTGCAAAGTATATATCTCTTGACCTTGATGAAGCCATATATTGTCGTGAAACACGTGTCTGCCTATGAAGAACTCTTGAATCAATAACAATAAAAAACCTCTTGATTTATTTATCAATTTTTGATTACTGAGTTTAACTCTTTAAGCCTCAAGACCTCAAAATACAGTATGTGGTTACTAAAATTGCATACAAGACTGGAGGGTTTTGTACTGTAATCCTTTTTGAGGTCAGTCTTAATCCCTTTAGAGAGCCTCTGTTCCCATCCCCCTCCTTTTGTAGAAAATCTATACTTACCTGTTGATATTTTGGATTCGATATTCTGTCCTCGATATTCTGTACCATCGATATTCAGGTTTCGATATTCAGGGTGCAGACCGTCTGAGTCTATGTGTAGGAATACATGGATTTTTAATATACGTATTAGGCACTCTCAATCAACTTTTTGAAATACAACTTTAAATCCTATGATTTAGATGGGATTTAAAGTAGAGGGAAGTAAAGTTGTAAAGTAGACTGGCTTGCAACTTTATGTATTTTCTAAACTTTTCAAGCTCTGTGAAATGCAAAGCTTATAAAGTTCTGTTAAATTTTTTTTTAAAAAGCTGACCTCATCTGAGCCCTCCCTCCCACAACATTTTTTTGCTGGAGGATGTCCTACCTGAGACATTCTGCATCAGAAAATCAGCACACCTGGAAGTCCTTACGTAAAGTTAAGAAACTTAATCTGCTTCATAAAGTTTCCTAATTCAGGCCAACTTCATAAGTGAAGTTTTCATTTAACTCGCCACTAATGTAAAATAACTTTACAGAAAACTTGGAGCATATTCATCAAGATATTGTGGGAAATTATTAGTGAGCAATGTGCTTTAAACATTTTAGGGCTGCAACAAATTAGCAGGGAAGGTTGTGAATGAGCAGCATGCATCCTATATTGACACCAATAATCTTCTAGATGACACCTAATTTGGGTTTAGAAAGGGTCACAGCACCGAATCTGCTCTGGTTGTGGCAACGGAAAAGGTCAGAGCCACCCTGGATAGGAGAAGTAACTATGCTCTGGTCCTGTTGGACCTGTCTGTGGCCTTCGACATGACCAATCACAACGTGTTGCTTAACCGTTTGAAGGGACTAGGGATCGAAAGTCTTGCCCTCGCCCTGCTCCCATCTTTTCTATCCAATAGGCAGCAAATGGTGGCAATGGGAGAGTTTAAGTCAAAAGCATTCTCCCTGCCTTGCAGAGTCCCGAAAGGATCATCCTTGAGCCCAACAATGTTCAACCTTTATGTAACCCCATTAGCCACGCTTATTAAATCATTTGACCTGTCCCTAGCATCATATGCAGAGGACACCCAAATTGTGGTGTTGCTCGCCAAGAACGAGGCTAATGCTATAGATGCCTTCAGAAATTGTATGAATGAGGTCAGCAAATGGATGGATGGGAATTGCTTGAAGCTTAACTCCTCTACGACGGAAGTGATATTATTTGGAAATAACCCGTCTTTTTGGACACCTTCAAGGTTGCCGCCCCAAATGGACACTCTCCCCACCCCGTGGCAACTGTCAAAAATCTGGGGATTATGATAGATAGTAAACTGAAGCTCAAAGAACAGTTGAACAAAGTAACATCAGCCTCCTTTAACTCCTTAATGCTAGTGAAAAAGATAAAAAAATTCCTTCCTTTTGAGCTTCTCAAAACAGTGGTCAACTCGTTGGTATTGGGGAAGCTGGACTATTGTAACAGCCTCTACTCTAATCTTCGGGCCTCATCTCTTAAGAAACTTCAGATGCTGCATAATGCAGCGGCTTGCTACTTACTAAAAATTACCAAGTCCCAGTCAGCTAAAACGGCCATAAAAAACTTACACTGGCTACCGGTTAGGCAATGGATTGCCTTTAAGGCCCTTTGCATGGCTTACAAGACCCTTCATGGACAGGGCCCTCTCTATTTCCGGACACATTTGAGATGGTATATCCCAATAGGCCACTCCGTTCAGCTTCCACAAAAAATGTGGTGGTACCTGCCTTTCAGAAAACTACATGGGGAGGAAAAAGCTTTTTTTAGGTCATCAGCCGTTCCGTGGAACAGCCTGCCTCATGAACTCAAAACAGCCCCATCCCTGACTAGGTTCAGGAAGGTCTTAAAAACCTGGCTCTTTGCACATACCTAGCTGGTCTTTCTGCATTCCTAAACTAATCATTCAGCTACAGGAAACTAATTTCACACCTTCCTTTGGCAACTAGCGCCAAGACACCTCCGGACATTTGTTTGTGTTTTTAGAAATATTTTCATTCATTCATTCAATAATGGTGAAAACTAAATAGAATTTAGATGGCATTTTACAGGAGACGTTGAGAAGGTCCCATGATGAATTTCACTATAAGGTTGTGACAAAATATTGAGAGTTCAATTACATTTGATCAAAAGCACTAGTCAAAATTGCAAGGACTTGAAGCAGGATCCAACATTGGCTTACACGCCTCATGGTTACAGGCTGGATGTGCGAATGGTGTTGTACAAAAGAGGACCTTCGTTAGACATCAACCAGCAAGACAGGTAGGTGTGGTAAAGAATAGGTGACTGTGTGAGCCTGGAATGGATCCATTTGAGGCCCGTGGTTGGATGAGGAAACTAGTTGCATATCCAGTTAGAGGAGTCAACGATGGGCAGGCAGCAGCACTGCCTCTAAGGGTCTGAGTGGTGGTTTCTAAAATCTTGCTCTGTGATAACATCTCTCCATAATGCTGCTTGTATCGTACTGCCCCTTTGAATGATACAGAGTCCTCCACTACCAGAATTATGGACATTCTCCACTCTTTGACATGCAGTAACTCCTTGCATAGAATTCTCAAGGTGGTACCCAATATGTGGCTTACATTGCTTGGACAAATCATGCACTTTTCTGAGTTGTGAATGTGCAAAGCATAAAAACCTGACATCTGTACTAGAAATGGAAAATATTTGATTGTAGAGGGATTGTTTGGCATTACTTCAGGTGCAGATAAAAGCTACGTTTCACGTTATGAAACAGTTACGAGACTGTCATATTTAAATATACAATAGAAACCCGAATCACCTCCTTAATAGAGTTTGGATTTCTCAGCAAGTAGGTTGTACTTCCCAGAGACTATATAAGCAAATGTAGACATGGCTGATATGCATTAAAAGAGAAGATGTCAGCACATTGCTCCCACCAAGAGCATAACATAACAAATAACAAAGAGATGCCATTGTTAAGCAGTTTGCAAATTTTTTTTTAAAAAGCTGACCTCGTCTGAGAGCCCTCCCTCCCACAACATTTTTTTGCTGGAGGATGTCCTACCTTAGACATTCTGCATCAGAAAATCAGCACACCTGGAAGTCCTTACGTAAAGTTAAGAAACTTAATCTGCTTCATAAAGTTTCCTAATTCAGGCCAACTTCATAAGTGAAGTTTTCATTTAACTCGCCACTAATGTAAAATAACTTTACAGAAAACTTGGAGCATATTCATCAAGATATTGTGGGAAATTATTAGTGAGCAATGTGTTTTAAACATTTTAGGGCTGCAACAAATTAGCAGGGTAGGTTGTGAATGAGCAGCATGCATCCTATATTGACACCAATAATCTTCTAGATGACACCTAATTTGGGTTTAGAAAGGGTCACAGCACCGAATCTGCTCTGGTTGTGGCAACGGAAAAGGTCAGAGCCACCCTGGATAGGAGAAGTAACTATGCTCTGGTCCTGTTGGACCTGTCTGTGGCCTTCGACATGACCAATCACAACGTGTTGCTTAACCGTTTGAAGGGACTAGGGATCGAAAGTCTTGCCCTCGCCCTGCTCCCATCTTTTCTATCCAATAGGCAGCAAATGGTGGCAATGGGAGAGTTTAAGTCAAAAGCATTCTCCCTGCCTTGCAGAGTCCCGAAAGGATCATCCTTGAGCCCAACAATGTTCAACCTTTATGTAACCCCATTAGCCACGCTTATTAAATCATTTGACCTGTCCCTAGCATCATATGCAGAGGACACCCAAATTGTGGTGTTGCTCGCCAAGAACGAGGCTAATGCTATAGATGCCTTCAGAAATTGTATGAATGAGGTCAGCAAATGGATGGATGGGAATTGCTTGAAGCTTAACTCCTCTACGACGGAAGTGATATTATTTGGAAATAACCCGTCTTTTTGGACACCTTCAAGGTTGCCGCCCCAAATGGACACTCTCCCCACCCCCGTGGCAACTGTCAAAAATCTGGGGATAATGATAGATAGTAAACTGAAGCTCAAAGAACAGTTGAACAAGGTAACATCAGCCTCCTTTAACTCCTTAATGCTAGTGAAAAAGATAAAAAAAATTCCTTCCTTTTGAGCTTCTCAAAACAGTGGTCAACTCGTTGGTATTGGGGAAGCTGGACTATTGTAACAGCCTCTACTCTAATCTTCGGGCCTCATCTCTTAAGAAACTTCAGATGCTGCATAATGCAGCGGCTTGCTACTTACTAAAAATTACCAAGTCCCAGTCAGCTAAAACGGCCATAAAAAACTTACACTGGCTACCGGTTAGGCAATGGATTGCCTTTAAGGCCCTTTGCATGGCTTACAAGACCCTTCATGGACAGGGCCCTCTCTATTTCCGGACACATTTGAGATGGTATATCCCAATAGGCCACTCCGTTCAGCTTCCACAAAAATGTGGTGGTACCTGCCTTTCAGAAAACTACATGGGGAGGAAAAAGCTTTTTTAGGTCATCAGCCGTTCCGTGGAACAGCCTGCCTCATGAACTCAAAACAGCCCCATCCCTGACTAGGTTCAGGAAGGTCTTAAAAACCTGGCTCTTTGCACATACCTAGCTGGTCTTTCTGCATTCCTAAACTAATCATTCAGCTACAGGAAACTAATTTCACACCTTCCTTTGGCAACTAGCGCCAAGACACCTCCGGACATTTGTTTGTGTTTTTAGAAATATTTTCATTCATTCATTCAATAATGGTGAAAACTAAATAGAATTTAGATGGCATTTTACAGGAGACGTTGAGAAGGTCCCATGATGAATTTCACTATAAGGTTGTGACAAAATATTGAGAGTTCAATTACATTTGATCAAAAGCACTAGTCAAAATTGCAAGGACTTGAAGCAGGATCCAACATTGGCTTACACGCCTCATGGTTACAGGCTGGATGTGCGAATGGTGTTGTACAAAAGAGGACCTTCGTTAGACATCAACCAGCAAGACAGGTAGGTGTGGTAAAGAATAGGTGACTGTGTGAGCCTGGAATGGATCCATTTGAGGCCCGTGGTTGGATGAGGAAACTAGTTGCATATCCAGTTAGAGGAGTCAACGATGGGCAGGCAGCAGCACTGCCTCTAAGGGTCTGAGTGGTGGTTTCTAAAATCTTGCTCTGTGATAACATCTCTCCATAATGCTGCTTGTATCGTACTGCCCCTTTGAATGATACAGAGTCCTCCACTACCAGAATTATGGACATTCTCCACTCTTTGACATAATGTTAGACGTTATTATGGCTTTAAAGACCACTATGCAAGGTGATTTTTGGACCTTACACTTAGTGCCCTATTAGAAAATAACATGTAAAATTGTGCATCGAAATCACATTGGGCCAGGTGAATTGGCCAAAACACGATAAGCTATAAATTCCACCTAAAATCTCCAATCGCCTTTTCTCTATGTGTACCTAGCTCTCATTTTGCTCCTTTAGCTTTTCTCTTACTTTCTCTATTTTCTCCCCATCTCCTAATCTCTGCCCTCACTACCTCTTTAAACCTTTTACCCACTACCCCTTTCTGTTTGCTGCTGCATCTATCTTTCCATTCCTGTCTCTCCTGCTCTCTTTCCTTTTCTATTTACTCTTTTTTTTCTTCTCTTTCCTTTTCTAGAATGTATACTCTCAATGTTATCTTTTATCTCCTCTGTACTTCTCAATAATTTTTATTTTCTCTCTAGCCCTCTTCTCCACAGTCCAGGTATGGCAATTGAAACTTTCTCTTGGCTGTGTGTGGCCATTAGCATCAACTGCCACCTTTCTTTAATTACTGTGCTTTTCGCTGATCCCCAGTCTCAGAAGTCTACAATCCTGGGGCCTCCTGGAACTGGAAAAGTCCCCTTCGATCGTGGAACAAAGAAGTTGGTGTAATGTGGCCATCATATTCCTGCAGCTTGCTGTCAGTTCTTGTTAGATAGGATATCAGGCTGAACGGATTTAGTGGGTTTTAAAACTGGTTTAGGGCAGAAGACGACCCATTTTCTACTACAACATTACCTTCACAGTGCGGTGGACTTCAATGGGTCATCCACAGTACTGGGAAAGAAAACATTTCTGATAAAAACACTAGAAACATTGTCGTTTCCAAAATCAAAGTTTGATTTTTTGTTTTGCTGTATTACGCAGCAAGCTGTGCGCGCTAAGGTTGCACAGCAAAAAAAAAGTGAAAGCTGACCACACTTTTGGAATCTGCGGGGATAGACAAATGTCCTACCACAAAGCGTCCCTACACTTCTCCAGATAACAATAGTACCCCACTTGTGTGACTGGACTAGGGCCCGTGAAAGGAAGGGCTCTCTAAGCCCTCTAAGACACAAGGAAACATCAAGGTTTTGCCTTGCAAATGTACCCATTCTGGTGATGTATGTAGCTGCGGCATACAGGCCAGGGCTTAGCCGCTATCCAGGAAAACCTGTCAGGCCCAGACATTTCTAAAGACAAGGTACCTAGGGTAGTCTGGGGTAGTTTGGCTTACGCGGATCCCAATTTATTTTTATTACCCAATTGCCCTGCAAACACATTGGCTAAATCACAGATTTACCTCATATTTCTGCGAAGGAAAATTCTGGAGTCTGTGAAGTTCCATAAAATTCCTACCACCCAGCATTCCCACACTTCTCCCAATAAAAACTCTACCACACATGTTCACCAACAATTATGCATTTAGTACAATAACTATATACAACCTCATAACAGCAATTTATTTGCTATGACCAAGTAGAATTTCAAAGAAGTCAATACATTTCAAAAAGCAGATTCATATTACACAGGTCTTAAATTACAATACATACAAATCAGAAGATTTTAGTTGATTTTCTGTGGCGATGTCAGGAGAGAAGTCAATTGCAATACACATGCTTTCAGCCTCAGATGCCCTGATTATTGTTTGCACAATATTTGGTTCAGGGAGATAAATCCTCACTGTATTGACCCTGGTAGAGCTTTATAGATAGTAAACTATTTTTCAAAGATAGTGGATTATAGCAGCTCTTTGTGACATGGCAGGCTACATTTGGTAATTTCAGATTCACAATACTGCTGGTTAGAGTATTGGCATTCCTCTGCAGGTACAAACTACCTGGCTCCTACAAACAAAATAAAGATCTCTAGAGCAGATACATTATTTCACCAGGCTATATTCACAACAAGCCAGTGCAAACTGGAGCAATGTCAGTCAAATGTAAGTCGTACCTGACTTGTGATGATCCTGCCCCAGCACAATAGGCTAATTGAAACACTATCGAACACACAAAAGGTGATGGAAGGAATGCTTGCAATTTGTCTAACAACTGGCTATCGTTTAGGGTAGCATTCCAAGCCCTTGTCCTTTTTTGGCACCATGCCACCTCAGTTTGGACCTAGGTAATATAAATCAGCCTTGAATCTGCTCCTCATGGGAACAGTCCTGCTCGAACTGGCAGGCCAGATCTTGTGTTCAAGTTCAGTGAGGACCTGGCCTGGCAGTTCAGGCTAGACTGTTTCAGTGAGCAGCAGGGTTATGGTTGATGTGCATATGGCTGGGCCCATACTGAGGTGGCATGGTGAGCAGTAGCGGCTGTTCCCGTGAAGCAGCAGTTGGGCAGGGATGGGGGAAGGAGGGGAGGGAAGGTTTAAAAGACAAAAAAAAAAGAACACTTACCTGTCGGTCGGCCGGCTGGCCGGCCGCCTCCTCTCCTCCGTCCTCTCCATCCTCTTCCTGGCTTTTTTTCTGCAAGCAGGAAGCACCCAGGCCCCCCAAAGCCAATCACAACACTGCTATGCAGCGTTGTGATTGGTCTGAGTGCCGTGGTTCAGCACTCAACCAGGGAGTGGGAGCCTGGGCTTGTTCTCCACCCAGGCTGTAATGCAGCCTGGGTGGAGAACATGCACAGTGCGCATGATTGTTTGGCCGGCCCAAGACGGCCAGCCAAACAGTCATGGGCACTTAGAGAGTGCCACCACTCCTCCCCGCTGCGCTGCCCAGCCCGGCCTCCCAGCAAAACAGCCCCAGCACGGAAAAATAAAATGATAATAACCTTGCATTATTATCATTTTATTTTTCCTTTTTTACAGTGCTGAAAGGCAGTGGGGCAACGCTCCTTCGCCTTAGTGGAGGAGCCGTCCCTGAGGGTGACCAAAGAAATGGGTTGGGATGCTATCCCGAGTGATTGCCTGTGGCTAGACAAACGTCAAGCATTTCTCCCATTAGACAAACTGCATGCATGTCTCCCATCACCTTTTGTGTGTTTGATATGCCGCCCTAAGTGGCAAGGGTATGCCCAGACCGGAGTCCTGTGCTCAGTGTGCCACTGGAACCAAGCTATACCCGGCTGATGAGATCTTAACAGGGCAAAACCAGTCCTAGGTTGCTTGTGTTCCGGTTCGATGAGGTGCTGGCTTGGCAGTTCGGGTTGGACTGTTTCTACCAGGAGAAGGGTTAAGGCTGGTTTGCATATGGCTAGATTCAAACTGGGGTGGAGTGGTGAGCAAAAGAATGATGGGTTGGGATGCTACCCTGGGCGATTGCCAGCAGTTAGACACATTTTAAGCATTCCTCCCTTCACCTTTTGTGTGTTTGATGTACTGCCCTCAGTGGCAAGTGTATGCCCAGACGTGGGTACTATGTTCACTGGGCCATTGCAACCAAGCTATACCTAATGGGCACTTATGAGGGGGTAACCGGTCCTAGGTTGCTTGTGTTCCAGTACAGCAAGGACCTGGCCTGACAGTTCGGGCTGGACTGTTCCCATGAGGAGCAGGGTTAAGGCTGATTTGCATATGTTTGGGTCCAGACTGAGGTGGCATGTGAGCCAAAGAACGATGGGTTGGTATGCTACCCCCTGCGATAGCCAGTGGTTAGACAAATTGCAGGCATTCCTCCCATTAACTTTTGTGTATTTGATAAAGCACTATGCCAAATTGGAATCTGAAGTTTCCTCCTTATTGAAAATTGCTTCTGAATGGCTATTAGGTTTAGGTAGTGACAATCACTTATGTATCAGGATAAGGAAAGGTCAAGTAAGTTGATGGCTTAAGAACAACATGACTCAATGTCCTGTACAGTTGTGCCATCTTTTCACACAGCATATTCTTATTTGACATATCATATGTGAAAGTAGAGAAGATATTTCAGCCAATGCTAATTGAATTCTTGGTCTCTCAGGTGTGACTGAACTAGTGTTGGTACCATCTTTCACAACAGCTCTTCTCTCACAACAGTGTGGCATCCCTCAGGGGTCCATCATATCCCCTCTATTATTCAAAATCCAGATAACTTCCTTGTCAAACCTGATTAAATTGTTCAACCTCACCTATTACAACTATGTAGATGACACCCAAATTATTTTGAAAATAGATGGTATGGAAAACATCTACAATTTAAATCTTGATGACTGATTGCGGTCCATAAACACATGGATGATGAATAACCATCTAAAGTTAAATAAAGCAAAGACAGAAATTATGACACGCGAACAATGGCCAAAATACCACCCTACGACCATATGACGTAAGGAACATGAAGTCCCGGAGCCCATATTTTAATACCCATCTCCCGCTTCCTAAAATATGGGCTCCGGTTAAGGAATGGTCGCAATGAAAGGTCATAGATGAGTTTTGGTATATGTACTCTACTGATCCTTAGAATAATGTTGTACATGTATTGTGCTGGCATTCTTTTTTTCTTTCTTAGTATTGTTTTCTTTTCCTTTTATTTTTTCCCCTCGAGACCCCGGGATTTAATGTTAATATCATGATATGTTCTGTTCTTCTCTGGTCACCATCTCTCCTGTTCCTATGTGTTATATATGTTTGTTATTTTGCTATGGCACTTGTAAAATCAAATAATAAAAGAAAGTTAAAGAAAAAAAAAAAGGAACATGAAGTCCCTCTAACAACGTCAAGAGGAGAGAGAAACCATGGAGGTTGACCATGGATTCAGACCTATATTTGATTCCAAATGTTAACAACGTCAAACAGAGAGCCTTCCACACAATTAAAACACTTAATTACATCCCCCATACCTTGGATACCAACAGAAACTGCAAGCCATCCTCACACTCGTAATCTCCAAGTTTGACTATGCCAACAGCCTATACCTTGGTGTACCTGCAGTCATCATACGCAAAATACAACTCATCCAAAATGCTGCAGCAAGAATTCTTCTCAACCTTCACCCAAGTGAACACATGAATCCAGTCTTGCATCCACTCCACTGGCTACCTATAGCAAGTAAGGCAACTTTCAAGGCACTTTGCATTACCTACAGAGCTTCAAAGGAAAAGGACTGCTATATCTACAAGCTAAATTCAAGCAATACAAACAAAACAGGGCACTGCACTCTAGGTTTTTCACTACTTATTCTTTTCTATTTTTCTTATAAAATTATTTCTAGAGCGTGCAAATTCCTGGAGGTGTCTTGGCGCTAACTCTACTGGAACAGGTTTGGAAAAAAAGCTAACTGAAAGCCAAATAGCTATGTTTTAAAGCTTTTCTAAAAGATAGCAGATTACTCATGGATTTGATATGCAAGGCTAGGGTATTTTATGTTTAGGATGTGCAAATCACAAAACGTATTCAGCCCCAGGAGAAGCATTTGAACTTGGGGACTATTGTGTTTTTGTAATATTCTTGTTGATAGGTACCATTTGAAGCTATTTTTCAAATAGTCTGGCCCTATATTGTGTAGTGCTTTGTAGGCAATGCAGGTTTTTAACATCAATAGAGGAAGATTTAAATTTTGGGATCCCTAGCAGCAATCGTGCTGCCGCATTTTGCAGGGTGTGCAATTTGTTCACAAATTGCTGTTGCATATTTGTGTAAAGGCCATTGCAGTAGTCTATTTTCAAAAGTACCAGGGATGTAACTACAATTCTCTGTAAGTCAGGAGGGATGTAAGGAACGATCTTTTTTATTATCTTTAATATATGGAAGGAGGAGGAAGTGACCGCTTGACTTGGGCACCAAATGTTAGCTTGTCATCTACTAACACTCCTAGATATTGGGCCTTCCTGACTGGAGTCAGTAGAGTCCCTAACTCTTGTGGCCACCAGGACGGAGACCAAAAGGAAACCTGGTTTCCAAACAGTATAACCTCTTTTTCAAAGAGTCCAATGTCAGGCAGTTATTAGTCATCCAGTCACTGACTGCCTGCATTCAATCAATCAATTAATAGATCAAGTGGCTTGTACAGCGCGACTACTCACCCGTAAGGGTCTCTAGGTGCTGGGGGGGGAGGAGGGGGTGGCTGCAGATCTGTCGCAGGGCACTGTGATTCAGTCGAAGAGCCAGGTCTTGAGGTCCTTCCTGAGTTGGGGCAGTGACTGTGATTGTCTTAGGGGGAGAGGTAAGGTGTTCCAGGTCTTTGCTGCAAGGTAGGAGAAGGATCTTCCCCTGGCCGTGGTCTTGCGGATATGTGGGATGGCGGCTAGGGCCAGTTGAGCGGAGCAGAGGTCTCTGGTGGGTGCGTAAAATGAGAGGCAGCGGTTGGGGTATGCAGGTCCTGTGTCTTGTAGGGCTTTGTAGGTGTGTGTGAGGAGCTTGAAGGTGATTCTTTTGTTGACTGGGATTCAGTCATGGAATCTGATACCAATGTCATAATCACTGTTGGACAAGGAGACAACAATCTGCGTGTCATCAGCGTAAGACGTGAGCGAAAAACCAAAGGATCTGATTAGATCGGCCATACACATTAAGCAATGTAGTGCTTAGTAAGGACCCCTTAGGGACCCCACAAGGCAATGAGAAGTGTTCAGAGACGAATTCCTTAAGTGCCACCGACTGTTCTCATCCGAGAAGAAAGGATCTCAGGAGGGCCAGTGCGGCCCCTCTGATTCCGATGTTGTGGGGGCGTTCTATCAGCAGCTCGTGGTTGACCGTATTGAATGCTGCCGATAGATCGAGTAGGATGAGGGTTGCTCTCCCCCCTGGTCTAGTGCTGCCATAATCTCCTCTGTTGCCATGATCAAGGCCGTCTCAGTGCTGTGCCCACTTCTGAATACAAACTGAGTTGAATCCAAAAGATGATTGTTTTGAATGAAGGTGGCTAGTTGTTGGTTCATGGTCTTCTGCACTATCTTAGCTGGTAGTGGAAGATGGGAGATTGGGCGATAGCTATTGCGGTCAGTTGGATTAAGACAGTTTTTTTTATCAGTGGCAGCATTGACGCTATCTTCCATTGAGTGGGGAAGTAGCCTGGCTTGAACATTTGATTGAAGATGACTGTGAGGTTGGAGCCAATGATTTCAGGCGCTAGTTTAGCCACCGGCAGGGGGCAGGGATCAAGTGGCGAGTCAGACTTAGGGGCATACTCACAAGAAAATGTCAGATCGTGGAGCTGTGCCAAATTTGGCAGCACCACTATCTGACATTTTCAAAACGTAGTGATGCACTATATTTATAAGAATACGGCACACCCCTGTGTTTCCTCTAACGCTGGTGGAAAAATGCTGCCCAGGGCAGGCAACCTGCTGCCATGTTGCAAAGGTGCCTGCGCTACATCGATAATTGTTTATGTGCAGAAAGGGACACCTTCCTGCACATTATTGATCATTAATGGTGATTTGCACCTTCTGTGTGTGCTGCAGAATGCAGCACACATGGAAACAACAGAAATCGAGGAGAAATTAATAATTTCTCCTCGTTGCGCCATTCTAACGCCTGGTATTCCATGACGTTAGTTTTTGGTGCTTCCTCAGCCTTGTAAATCTGGGGCAGTGTCAAAAAGCAATGGGTGCTGCGGTGGAACACCCCAGCAACACCCATTGCACGCCCTTTTGTCGCAGAGGACTGCGGTGGAAAGGGGCATATTTATAATATAGCGTTAAGCCATGCAAAGTGGCTTAGCGCCACCTTGTAAATATGGAAAATGGCACTGCGCCACCAGAGCGTCAAAAAAAGCAGCGCTGAAGTGACGCTGAGGGCTGGTAAATATGCCCCTTAATGGATTTAATAAGCAATGTTACCTGCTCAACTGAGAGAGCTGTAAATTATAAAAAAGGCTTCAGTCTCTGGGTGGGTGGAGGAAGCTGCCGTTCCCTCTGGAGGAGATATCTTATTAAAGGAGAACCTGTTGTATATCTCTTCCACTTTGTTTTGAAAAACGTTTGCAAGAGTATTGCAAAGCCACTGGCTGCTCGCTGCTAAATTATTACTAGGGATGGTAGTCAGTTTACTCACCGTTTGAAAAAGTTATTTTACAGAATTTTTTGCAGCTTCAATTTTAATGCGTGAAATAGCAGGATTTTTCGTTTTCTAGCAACGTTTTGTACACATACACAAGCCGACAACCAGGCGAAAGGAACACAGAGGGGAACCATTGGCCGGCATAAATCAGGGGTGATTGAGAAACGGGAAACAACTGTTACAATGCATGCATCTTTTACCCCGCATGCCATTACAACGCAAATGGCTTGCTGTAGGGGGTGAATGTACACCGCGATACGTCTACAACGCAGTCATTACAACGCAAGTCGTTACAACGACTTGCGCTGGAGGGCGCTGGACTTAAGAATAGTATGATTTACTATTCCAACTCCAGCCTACGTAACAGTAGGGAAGGTGTTAGAATAGTAAATCATACTATTCCTTAGTGTATAGCGCCATCCAGCGCAAGTCGTTGTAACGACTTGCGTTGTAAAGGCCACGTTGTAAACGTATTGCGGTGTAAAGACCGCGTTGTAACCGATGTTTCCTGTAGGGGGTATAAGGTGTTGGATTTAACTCCAACACCTTCCCTACAGTTGCACAGACTGGAGTTGTGATAGTAAATTATACTATTCCAAACTTCAGCGCACCCCCGACAGCAAGTCGGGGTAAAAAATTGCATTGTAACAGCATGCGGGGTAAAAGCATGCGCTGTAACGTCATACAACCTTGAGAAACTAATGCTCAATTAAAACCCTGTACTTGTTTTTAATAATGCCCATGGTACCCTATTAATAAATAGCAATTCTTTTTGGGTATACCTTGAGGCATTTTTAATATTCTTTTCCCAACTGGATCCCTGCTTTATCCAGAAATATACTTTATATAAGAAATCCCATTTCTGTTTGAGTTCGCCCTGGTGGTACTACCCTACCAGGGTGTGGATAGGCGCCGATGATGAAGCATGCCACTAGTGGGTGAGGCGTCTATTCCAAAATCTTTGGATTTCCTAGTAGGAAGTCTAAGCGGTTCCCCTCGGTTTTCCTTTCGCCTGGTTGCCCGTTTGTGTATGGATATTAATTTGGGAGAATGCAACTAGTCCTCTCTCACTCTCTGTGTGAAGAAGGTTTTGTACACATCCAAACATTGCTTATATTTTTCTTTCTCAAACATATTATATTCCTTTCTCCATTTCAATTCCTGGCTTTTGCAATATTGTTTTTAAGTCCTAAGTTTGTCTGTGAACTATGAGGGACGATGGTTTATTTATCTGGTGCTGACATACCTTGGTGAGAGCCAAAGTGGTTACAGCTGAGCTCAGCCAGTCTATCCTCCGAGGCTGCGAGTGAGTTAAAATCTGATTAAATTGGTCAGATTGTATTTTATGCCATGCACGTGATGTTTGCGGGTTATGGGAGACCTTATCCGGGGGCCTACGCTGTAAAAGATTTATATCAAACATCACTACGTTGTAGTCTGACCACGTCAGAGATAAAGTGCTTATGCCATTTAAAAAGGTGTTGTTAGTAAAAATCCTGTCTATGGTGTGGCCTGCAAGGTGGGTTAGGCTTGCTACTACTTGTGTGAGGCCTAGGTTGGACATTGTTTCTAGTAGTACCTGGGTTTCTTTGTCCGTTTCGCCTTCTAGGTAATAGTTAAACTCTCCTAGCACAGTATAATCATTGGAAAGTATGCTAGATTCCAGTAGGGAACTCATAGCCTGGGTGAAGATGTGTCTAGGGCCGGGAGGGCGATACAATAGTAGTCCATTAAATTATTGGATTTTAGAGACTTCAATGCTAAAGGAAAGTGCTTTGCAATCAGATGAGGACACTGGTTGGAAGATGGCCGACAAGTTGTTGCTGAATATTATAGCTAGCTCACCACCCTGTTTATGAAGTCTTATCAGATCTATAGATGGAGTATCCAGGTGGGATAGGTGCAACCATGTCTGGGCCAGACTTAGGGTCTGCCCACGTTTCTGTTACAAACATAATGTCTGTTTGGAGTGTGTCTAGGAAGTCTGAAAATTCAATTTTGTGTTTCACCAATGACCTGGCATTGATTAAGGCACATCGCGTTTTCTTATCTACAATGGTCTTATTAGCATGAGGATGGGAAGAGGTTGCCGGCATTATGTTTTTCAAAATTTGACTTTACTATTAGGGAGCAACATTCCTGACAAGATATTTTTGAGGCTAACATAGTGGAGCTTGGATCTAATATGGTACAACTGGTACCCTTGCCTGCCGTGTTGAGGGCTGACAGTTCTCCTCTCGAGTAACAGTCTTTGCGGTGGATGGGATCCAAAACTGGCAGGAGGACCCAAATCTGGTAGGGGGACTTATCATCATTCCACCTTACCATAAAAAATATGCAGGAGACACTGCTTTCACAGTACTATCAGCCAGTACTATCAGTAGTACTACAGTACTATCAGCCAGTACTATCAGTAGTTTTACAGTACTATCAGCCAGAATTCAAACCATCCAGGAGCATTTACACATTTAAATACAGTTGAAAACATGGTGAGTTCCAAGACAACTACACCACGACACATACAGGCAACGCAACTCAGAAAGACAGTCTCACCCTCTAGATAAATCTTCAACTTACAATCCACAGATTGGAAACAACCCAGCCAGCAAACTACTTTCGATAGGCAGGTAAGTTAAGGAGGGCTGACCTATGGTTCGCCAAGATTTTATATAGTAATGCAATTTCTTGTATAGCATTTCTGGCCCACACTAATAGTAACACTATAACACTCAGCAGGCGGCAGCCAACTGTAACTTACACCTCCTGCATTCACATAAGGCATATTTACTACCAGGGTTGTCAGTCACCATTACTGTGCAGCCAATGTACCAGCCGTCACTAAATTAACATCCAGGGAGGAACTGAACAGATCTGTCAAGCGCAGAGGGTCAATTGGAGGACTTTAATCTACTCTAAGACTACCGGCCGCAAAAATCTATACACTATGGCCACTTCATTGAAACTCACCATGACACTCAGATATGGGATGATAGTAACAATACACACCCCAGCAGACCCCTCCACTCCTCTCTCCCTCCAACCATGCCAGCTCAGGCCCACAACTATACACAACATTTCTGATTGGACAATCCAGTGCAGTAACCCTCTAAGCAAACTAAAAGTATAAGAAATACCATAAAGGGAGCTGTAGAGCTGTTCAAAGCTTCCAACGTATTGAACAAGCACTGGCAAAGTCAATAGGTCTTGCCTATGCAAGACATATTGTTTCTGACAATGTGTTTTTCCCATATTGTACACCAGTGTGGCTGCTGTTCAACATGGCTAAAAGTGAGTGGAGTGGGGTGGGCTAGATTGGAGTGACGTAGATTGGGGTACACTTGGGTGGGCAGGGTGAGACAGATTGAGGTGGGGTAGGTTGGGGTGGTGTAGAATGGGGTGGGGAAGATCGGGGTGGGGCAGGTTAGGGTAGATTAGGGTGGGGTAGATTGGGGTCGGCAGATTGGGGTGGGAAAGACTAGGGTGGTGGAGAATGGGGTGGAGAGATTGGGGCTGACTGGGGTGGGGTAGACTTGGGCAGACTGGGGTAGATTAGGGTAGGGTACATTGGGGCAGGGTGGGGTGGGGTGGGATAGATAGAGGTGGGTAGATTGGAGTGGGGTAGATAGGAGTGGGGTACATTGGAGTGGGGTAGAATGGAGTAGGATAAGTTAGGGAAGATTGGAGTGGGGTAGATTGGAGTAGTTGGAGTGGGGTAGATTGGGGTAAGTTAGAATGGGGTAGAATGGAGTGGGTAGAGAATGGTTGATTGGGCTAGATTGGAGTGTGGTAGACTGGGGTGGACTGGAGTTAGGTTAGTTGGGGTAAATTGGAGTGGGGTAGATTAGAGTAGGTTTGGTGGGGTAGATTGAGGCAGGGTATATTGGAGTGGGGTAGGTTAGACTGGAGTGGGGTAGATTGAGGTAGGTTGGGTATGGTAGATTGGGGTGAGGTAGGGTGGGGTTGATTGGTAGATTGGAGTGGGATAGGTTGTAGATTGCTGGAGATAGGTAGTGTAGATTGAGGTGGGGTAGAGATGAGTGTGGTAGATTGGTGTGTGGTAGAGCAGGGTAGATGGAGGTGGGGTGGATTGGGTTGGGGTAGATTGGTGTGGGTAGATTGGGGTGGGGTAGATTAGAGTCAGGTAGATTAGGGTGGGTGATTGAGGTACATTGAGGTAGGTTAGCTTGGGATGGTGTAGACTAGGGCAAATTGGAGTAAACTGGGGTGGGGTAGATTGGGGTAGGCTGGGTGGGGTAGATTGGAATAAGGTAGATTGGAGCAGGGTAGATTAGGGTGGATTGGGTAGGGTAGATTTGGGTAGGGTAAATTGGGGTAGACTGGAGTGGGGTAGATTGCGGTATATTGGAGTGGGATAGATTGGGGTAGGTTGGGTAGGGTAGATTAGGGTGAAGTAGATTGGAGTGGGATAGATTGGTGGGGGACAGACTGGGGTAGATTGAAGTGGGGTGGTTTGAGGTAGATTGGAGTGGGGTAGATTGGAGTGGTGTAGATTGACATGGTGTAGATTTTAGTGGGGTAGATTATAGTGGGGTAGAATGGAGTGGGGTAGAATGGGTAGATTGGAGTGGGATAAATTAGAGTAGGGTAGATAGGAGTGGTGTAGGTTGGGTGGTGTAGATTGGGGTGGGGTAGATTGGAGTGGGATAGATTGGAGTGGGGTAGGTTGAGGTAGATTGGAGTGGGGTACATTGGGCAGATTGGAGTCTATTGGATTGGTGTAGGTTGGTGTAGATTAACGTTGTGTAGATTGTAGAGGGGTAGATTGTAGAGGGGTAGGTTGGAGTGGGCTAGATTGGGTTAAATTGGAGTGGGGTAGATTGTAGTGGGGTAGGTTGGAGTGGGCTAGATTGGGTTAAATTGGAGTGGGGTAGACTGAAGTGGGATAGATGGGGATAGACTGAAGTGGGGTAGATTAGGTGAGGTAGATTGGAGTGGGGTAGTTTGTGGCAGGTTGGGTGGGGTAGAGTAGGACAGATTGACGTACGGTGGAGTAGAGTAGATTACAGTGGGGTGGAGTGCGATGAAGAGCAGGAGCAGTAGCACGGGGAGGAAAGGGGAGAAGCAGTGCCGTGAAGATAGAGGAGCAGTCGTGCGCTGAAGAGGGAAGGGCAGCGGTGCCTCGAGGCAGTGGGAGCATTATTAGGATGAAGTGCACGTTCCTCTCTATTATCAATCCTTTTCCGTCCCAGGACACATCTATCCCATTGCAGGTATACCAAGAAAAACCCCACTATCCCGTTTCAAATGCTTGGCAGGGGTTTTAAATGTAGCTGTTGTTAATAAAACGTATTCATTTTGTATACATTTTTTGTCTGCATGAAATTTGAATTGCTCCAGGCGAACAACTGCAATATTAACAAATTCAGTCTCACTGCATATCAGCTTAATTTCTTATTAGTCTGGAACTGCAATTTCGAGAAAGCCGTTCCAGGGTTAATTTGCATGCCCATTATGCCATGGGCTCTACTTGTCGATTTAAGCTGCTTCCACCTTTTTAATTGTCTTTTAGCCACACCAGCAATATGTCTGAAAGTTGCCAGTAGACAGCGCAGAGTGCATGGGCATTGGACCCTAGTTTCAAAAGCACTTACCCTTAAAAAAATGTAAATAATTTTTTTTTTAAAAGTGGAAATACTGCATATTAGTCATAGTGGGTAGAAAGTTTTAGCCTAAGTCTCTCCAAACCTTACATCTTTAATAAAATGTTAACACATTGTTTTCGATTCGATTCAATATACTTTATTTGGTTTGTTGAAACAACCATAAAAGCATTTACAGAATTGAAAGTATACTTTAAAAAAACAGTAACACAGTATAATGACATATTTCATGATCATGAGGACAATGATGATAACGTATTTTTAAAAAACAATAACGCGACATAGTAACAGATCCCAAAACGATTTAAGAACTAGGGCAGATCATAACGACATTGTACGTTCTCGCATTACATCTATTCCTTAATCAATTAACAGGGACAATACCTTTCCTCACATTAATTGCTTTTAAAATAAATGACGCTACATAAAAGCATATTATCGGATCATTCAGTGCAAGGAGTAAGTTCATAGCAGCATGATATGATCTCACATTATTATTTATAAAAAGCGGTTTCAGATAAAAATGTCTAAAATGCAAATAAAAATTACAGAAGAGCATAAAGTGCACTGTGCTTTGTTTGGAAAGCTCGTCGCAAGGGCAGGGTGTAGAATCCAGGGGCATGTTTTCATAACTGGGAAAGCGACTAGATGATGCACTAAACCTAAACTCAATCTAGTCAGTACATAACGATGCGAAGATTTAGTCACTGTGATCAGATAGTCTTGGACTCCTCTTCTAGATTCAATTGATTGCTAAAATTTAGAACTTGATTGTTTATCTATGGCGCTCCTGCGGCTTTCTTTTTGTATGCCAAGAATGAATCCTTGATTTCCCTTTTGTTTAAAGAAGCCACCTGTCCCACGTGATCAAAAATCTGTATATCAAATAACTTACTCTAAATATCACTAATATATTTTAACCATGGGATGTGTGATTTTATCTCGAGGAGTAAACAATCTTTGATGGTAGATTTAGTAAAGGCTGTCTCTTCTTTGACCCATATAGATCTCCATACCAGCAGTGGCCGCATAGAAGTCAAGTCTGCTAGGTATGTCAGATCCACCTCCCGATGTATTCGCTCAGTAGATGCGGAAGGTGGCAGGCTTAAAAGCCGTTTTAAAAAAGCATTTTCTTCTTGTTGGAGAGCCTGGCAACAGTGATAGCCCCATACCCCTGCACCATATAGGGCTGTAGTGACACATCTCGCCTTATATATTGTCAACATTTCCTTTATAGGGTGGTTACCTAATTTAGATGCAAATCTAAAAACCCTGTGTGCATTCTTAGTCATCTTCGTACGAACATTGGATAATTCCAGGTTCCATTTCCATTTGCCCGAATAAGTTACCAATACATAGCAAAATGAATTGACAGTTTGGACTGAAGTGCTATCAATATAAAAGGTTTTACATTTCCTCGGTTTAGTGCCACATATCATGGTAAACGTTTTTGTTTTGTTAATTAGCAGTTTTCGTTCAGCTATAAACTTGCAAAATTTATCCATGAGGCGTTGTAGGCCAACAGGGGTCCTAGAAAGTAGTACCGCATCATCTGCATATAATAAAATAGGTATGGGATTGCCCAATATTAGCGGGGCGCCTACCTTCTCCAACTGCAACACTTCATCAATCTCGTTAATGAATAGCGAAAAAAGTAGTGGGGCACGACCTTGGCGGATGCCACGTTTTACATCAAAAATAGGAGTGCACTCGCCCCATTGTCTGTATCTCACTTTGCAGGATAACATTTCATAACGCCTTGCAAAAAAATGAATAATACCTTTGGGTGCACCGAGAGTAAAGTAGGCCACAAAATTGTATGATCAACTAGATCGAAGGCACTACTAAGATCTGCAAAGCATAGGTATAGTCTCCCTTCTTTAGCACATGTATATTTACCTATTAGTAGCTCAAAGTTAACACATTCTATAGTCCCTAATCCTCTCCTAAAACCATATTGCGCTGGGGAGAGTATATCATTATCATTTACCCATTCCTCCAGTCGCATTAATAAAACACCAGGATCACCGCCACAGGTGATGGGCCACCGGCAGAGGTAAGCTGAGGTCTGCTTGTAGGGTGGAGCGGAATTACACAGAGTTTTTAGGCAACTCCGTGGAATTCCGCATAGTGCCATTCCACCAACTCTGCCCACGCCTGGTATTTATATACCGTAAACCTAGACAAAAGTCTGCGGAGCAGTATACAGGGTCAAAGACACAGTTAACATGTTGAGATGTAGATGGTTTATGGACTGTTACTGCATCATGATGCAGTGTGCGGGCTGTCCAGGTGGGTATGGGAATATTGTTACAAATCCTTGGTGCATAACTAGCTTTTTATTCCACATCTAAGCAATTGAACTGTGGGAATCCTGTGCTGCTACTTTTAATCCACCCCCATACTTCACCTAGGGGTCAGTTTCTCTATGTATGTTGGTGTCACTCATATCATATTTAGTCTGTCAAATCTGTGTGAAAATATGAATCTCCCTCAAGGTGGAAAGACTTTCATCAAATGCCTTAAATGAACACGCTAGTGGAAGTCTTCTATCTTCCTGAAGATAAAATTCTACCAAAACCAACCTGCTTGTAATGCCTACAGCATCTCCTTCCTGGCTCACGGCCTGCTGACCCAAATCTACAACCCCCTCCGTCCCCATCTAAAACCATACCCAATCTGGGCATCCATCTAAACACCAATCTAGCACTCGAAACATAAGTGACTAAAGTGTCAGGTATGTGCTTTGGTCAACTCAAGACCTCTAAGAAACACTTATATTACATTTATACAACATTCACATAATAGTAGTCAATCTCGGTTGAATTACACGAAGGCCATTTTTTAGCCATCCCTGACAAACTTCTGTATCAACTTCAATTCAAGCAAAATGTTGTGGCGTGCCTCAGATATGGTCTCTGGAGGATATCAGCAATCCTATGAACCCTGCACAGGCTACCATTTCATCTAGAATTGCCTTCAAGGCCCTTATGATCGAACATACATTCTTACATTATCGCTGTCTCCTAACTTTTCAGCCTCCAAATGCTAACTTTATCAGCTAAATAATACCTTATCTCCATCAATCAGTTCTTACTAACTGCCACAAGGATGGCTATAAATGGGGACCGATCCTTCTCCATTGCTGCTGCCACATTGTGAAGCTCTCTCCCAGATGCCATTCACTCGGAACCTATTTTAATTAAATTCAAGAGAGCTACTAAAATCTGGCTTTTTAACCAATAACTACTATTTCTCCCTTTTTAGGCTACCTCTGTAACTACTTTAACTCTAAGAAGCTTAGCATAACTGCACTCTACAAATAAATATAGCACAACATCACATCTGTTTTATGTCCAGACCAGTGTGATATGAAAGTGAGAAATCAATGGTAAAACTTAAGAGCTTGTAGGCTCAGTATGTCAAAAAAGTGGGAAACTGGAAGACTGGATATTTCACTGTTCAAAATCAACTCAGTAGAATAAGGTATACACTGTAGAATTTCAATCAGTCTTTTCTAGGAAAAGGACATGGATTGTCTTTCAGCATAACATAAAAAATTACTTACTTCTTCCACACATACAAGAAAGATCTTTGTTGAACAGATATGGCTGTGCAATTTAAAAAGTCTCTAAAACATTGTTGGAGGGATTTTATACCAAGACGGATTGCGATCTGGGGACATCAATGTCTGTTTGCAGACAGGAAAGAAACTACAAAAAAATGTTCTTTGAACTTCAGAAGTAATCAAACCTAGGGCCCGCTTATCTAGGCCTCACAATAGCTGATCACGATTGAAAGGCCCAAGGGAGACGGGCCCTCCCATGGGCCTTACACCCAGGGTCCATTGGCCATGTCTGTAAGGTTCTATGGATGGAGGGCCTTCTTCTGGGGCTCACACCATGGTTCAGTGCTGCAAAGCCCAGGGGAGGGCCCTTCCTCCCCTGGACCTCACAATACGTAGCCATGGTTCGGTGCCCTTGGTGACAAGAATCAATCCCTAACTTCTACAAGTGAAGAACAGGATCCACCCTCAACTAGCCTATCCCTATGCCCCCCTCTCCAGTACCGAAGCCAACTTTTGATCCTCTTCTGCCATTATTTTATTGGCTGACTGGACATTATCTTAAAGTAAAGATTTTAGGTGGGTGGCTGCTCGTTCAGGGCTGTTTTCTTTCCAGTTTTTATGTTCCTCTTTTTAAGCACCTCAAAAGGTACACATTTTAATAAAGTGGCCGGTGTAAGTCACCTCAAGTGGTACAAGGTCTCCGTCCAAGTTACCATGTTACCACATGATGGCCCCTTCGCACCTCTGCACAGTGGTTGCTTCATGTCAGTTTTGGGACAGCCCACTGAGCTGGCTGCTCCAGGCTTCCAAAATAAACTGGTGGTTTTACATTGCCTATTGATTAGCCTGCTTGGCTGCATGAGTCCCTTGGCAAGCAAGCAAAGTTGGACATTTGATATCCTGCAGGAGTCCACTACAGGATAGAGGACAAACATCTAAAATGAAGAGCAGTCCTGCACCATGCCATGCTACTTTGCTGGGCCTCGCAGCACCAGACCATGGTGGCAGGTGTAGGGGAGGGAAGGCCTCTCCTGGGCTGGATTATGACTGCAAGTCTAAGGAGAGATGGGCCAGTGGGGTAGCAATGGTTTTCATCGGCCCTGGTGAAACAAGGCAAATGGGTCACCCTCTTTCCCTTTGTCCACAGGCTGTGTGTAAAATATGTCAATAATTTAGGTAAATTGGATCCAGTGCCATTGTACCTGTTGCACTATTGTCAGCTATGCCCCTGGGAGGGTTGAGTATTAATGGGGTTACCCAAAAAAAAAAAACTACCCGACCTGGGTCAAAATTACATTACATTAAACAAATGGTCGCAATAGTAACAATCTCACGGAGCATAAACAAATGACCGCATTCACGAGACCAAATTTTCCATAAACTGCAATGGATGCAATTTATTGTCAAAGTAATCTGCAATTAATGCAATTAATTTTCAAAGCATTGATCACTTTAGGCAACGCAGTTGCTCGTATATCTAGAGACATAAGTATATTTACAATGAGAGTGCTCTTGGTGTAGGGAAGGTAGGTAGGATTTGTGTTCGGGTGGGTGAGTGAGGGTGATGGACAGGGAAGAGGTGATGTGACATATAAACATCAATTTCACATAGTGAGACCTTTCCGGCCTATCACAGGTCAACTGTTCCAGAATACACACATAGCAATAAAGGACGCCAAATAATAAAGATTCAATCGTCAGGGCTTGTGTGATAGTGTTTAGTCAACGTTTCGACCCCTGAAGAAGTATAGGGTGAGTTCAGTCCTCAGGTTGGGGTCTTCATCAGGACATACCAGAAAAGAGCATGTGAAAGCAATTGAATATTACGTATTAAGGCTAAGTCAGACTGAAGTGATGTGAATGCTCAAAGTCAAAGGGTGAGAATTACCTACTTCGTGCAACAGCGCGTAGACTCGGGCTGTACAATCAAGGTTGTTGGGCCCAACAGAGCTCCTAAAAGTCAGAGATAGGACAAGATAAGACTGTGAAATGCTAAATCAATCAGTCACCTACAAGTGTCTAATGATAGTACAAATCCAATACTTACTAAATTCCAGGAACCAATGCGACCAAAAAGTGCGCGCATAACCATCCTTTTATGTAGACTGTGGGTAGCCACGTCCCTCGCAGTCATAAGACAAATCTGACAAGGAAGAGAGTTGTAAAGAGTAAGGTCTGGGTGAAGCAAAGAGAAAACCAGCGTACTAAAATCAAACTGTTGGTGTCACAATACGCCATGAGAAATGACTCCATAGGCTCAAAAATGGCAGACTGAAAGCAGGTAATGCAAAGGGCCGTGCGCCTAATCGCAACGTGCACCAACGGGGAAACACATGGAAAGTGCCGGCGCTGAGGCTGTGCGCAACCTGACGTAGAAAACTGCTGTAAAAACAATGATTGTGGCCAAAGAGACTTGCATGACAGAATCACACCGTAGGTAACTAAGATTAAATCAACTAACATGGATGGCATATTCTGACAGTAAAAATAGACACAGCAGGCGTCTCCGTTTGCAGTTTGCCTCTAGTTATCATGTGTAACCAACGTACACCCAAAGGGAAAATAGTTATGGGGATTGCTGGCGTGAAGGCCGTGCGCCAAGAGACTCGCATATACTGAGTCACAGCGTCAGAAAACTGCTATAAACTCCACTGTTGTGGCCAAAAAGACTCACATAACAGAGTCGCACATTATGAAACTGAGGTAAAAGTCGACTGTAGTGGATGGCATCCTCCGACTAGGTAAGAAGGCATCTCAGTACCTAGAGTCTCTCAACTACCCTAAGAAAATTATTCGCACTAGATCTAACCACCTAAATGAGACACCCGTCTCCAACTAACAAAGCCAATCCGATTGGTATAACACAGTGCCTCACTCCGGCAAAAGCTCTCTTACCTTATACGTCCAACTCCGGCGGATGAATGGAGCCGGGCTCAGCTTACGGGCAGGTTATATCACGTCAGCGGTGAACGTGCACGCTAAGTGCAGCCGCTTGATACCGGCACGTAACTGGTGCCCTAAGGGCTCGTCGCTAGCAACCAGTGATGCGGGGGAAGTGTCTCAGAAGGGACACGTAATTCCAAAAGTGTAATTACAGTCATATTGGTCTGTATCAAATCTGCCAGTGACAGATGCGCCAGTCGTGAGCATGTTAACTGAAAGATCGTCAATGTCTACAATGTTGTATTGTAAAAAATAAATAAAGATTGAACTTAGATCGTAAATAAATTTTCATTGAATCATTATTTCTGTGGGGAGAAATCACAGTATACATAAGCAGGTTGGCACGAAGGTTAGTGTCTACTTTCTGCATGAAATAGAACCGTTTTTGTGCAGGATCTGTAAATTGCTAGTACCAACACATAAGGTAGTAACACACATTGCAAGGTAGCCAAAGACTCCTCATATGCTAGATGGTATTAACATGTACCAAAATTGTTACTGAGGCCGGTCTGGGGGGCCATTACATGGGGGCTAATGTACCCTCATAATTATACAAAGACAAGTTATGTGCTGTTAACATCACATTAGGGTAGCATAACACATAAAGAAGCAGTTACAACCTCATCGTTGGTTATATGATCTGGAGTGAATAGAAAGTTTGTGTTTACTATTCAGCATTGAGGGTGGATAGTTGTACGTTGGTGCCATCAAGTTCATTAAGGCCATTATTCACAGTGTCCAAAATGTACATTCATTTACATTCTCTTATATTCAAAATGGAATTAATGTCACCACCTCTTGTACCCAGGGAGACCTTTTCCAGGACCAACCACCTGATAGACTCTGGTTGATGTGATTTGGCCATGAAGTGTTCGACCAGGGGTGCCCCTACAGTGTTGCATCGTATCCTGCTACAGTGTTGTAGGATCCTAGTCTTCACCTTTTGTCTCGTTTGGCCTATATATAACTCATTACAGGGGAGTGGGAGGGGCCTCTTTCCCTGGGCTTCACAGCCATGGCCCAGGGCTGCAAGGACCAGGAGAGGAAGCTCCCTTCATTGAGTTTCATAGCACTGGACCACAGCTGAAAGGCCATGGACCTTTCTTGTGCCTTACAGTTTTTGATCATGGCTAAGAAGTGTGTGGAAGAAGGGTCCAGGGGCATAGTAACAGCACCATGGGCCCTGATGAAAGTAAATGATGCTGGACAATGAAACAGTCATGATTTGGGTGCACTGACCACCTAACATCCATGAGCCCAGGTACTACCACATTTGCTGCACTACTGATGGCTATGCCCTTGACATGGGCTCATGCACAGAGCCGTGGTATAATGCTGTGAAGCAATTGCAGTTGGGCCTGGGGGAACCCCCTCTCCTGGGCCTCGCAGGGCTGGACTATGGCATAGAGGCCCAAGGGAGGGCCCGCAGCGCTACACCATAGCTACAAGGCCTATGGTAGGGCCCCCCACTCCCCTAGACCCCGCAAACATGGTCTAGCTCTGAAATTAGCAGGAAAAGGGAGCCCAGGATAGGAAAGCCCGTTGCCTGGACCTCTCAGCAATGGTCTAGTGCTGCAAGCCCATGGGAAGGGAGTCCACTCCCTTGGGCCTCTTCACTATGATCCAGAGCTGGAAAGCCCAGAGGAGGGGTGGGTGCTTTCCCCTGGGCCTCACATTTATGGTCTAGCGCTTAGGGGCCCAAGCGGAGGGCCCCTCTCTGTCTCCAGCCATGGTCCAGAGCTGTGAACTCCAGGAGATGGTAGTCTCCTCCTGTTGGGCTCACAGCAAATCACTATTCCAGCACATTTGAGTGTACGGCATCAGGAACAATTGGCTTTATTAGTGTAAACGCCATGAGACCGATATGTGCGCTTAATAAGTTTCTCTGACTTGACTTGACTCTCTAACTAAACCAAAATGAGTGTTTAAACCTCATGAGAAATACTTAGTAGTGGATTTGGTTTGAGGCACAGCTCTTTTTATAATTGTTGCTGATGCCACACACTAGAATGAGTTGGAAGAGTGATTTGGATTCCAACAGGTGATTGTATAGATATAAAACATTATAGTGTTTTTAAGCATTTAATTTGGTAATTACTTAGTGTATATGTAGGAATTTATTGTGCTTTTTATTGTAATTAAACAGACCTGAAGAAGTTCTGTTTATTGCAAAGGAACGAAACGCATTGGCTGTGGATATGATGTTTGATATAATGAAGAATAAGGAAGGATATTAATCTACAACTAGGATGTTTGTTTTTTCATTACAAGCTACTGATGACAGTGCGCCTTTCCCCGACTGTGTGAATGAACTTTGCCTGCATTGGGCTGCAGTTATATTTAAAGCAGCTGAACACAGGGTGAAGGAGCACCTGAGAACAGCATCTATGTAATGGACTAATTTACAGTGTGTACTGGATTATCTTCCTCTCCACAGTTGCTTAATTTGAATGCTTAGTCATTAAAGGTTGTTCGCATCCCAGTAGCTGAAGGTGCTCTTGACCCTGCATGGTGCAGGACCCCTCCTGTGCTGTAGCGCCTCCTGTCCCAGGCACTGACAAGCTCATAAAGGGCTTAAAGAGTGAGAGTTGCTTTCTTTTGAAAGGGTTATATGTGCCTGGGCACCAAATAGGGGGACAAGGGGCATCCCGTAGTGCCTCTGTATGAACAGAGGGACAGCAGCCCCAGTTGCAAACCAAATCTGCAAAATGTGGAGGTTGATCTTTCTTCCCGGGCCCTCCCTCCACTTTTCCTCTAAATGCAGCCCGGGAGAGGGCCCCTTCCTGGGCCTTGCAACTATGGTGTAGGGCTGTGAGGCCCGGGGGTGGGGGGGCTTTCACTCTTCCTCATAATGCAACACTTGATTGTGAGGCCTGGGGATGAGGCCCCCCCCCCGGTACTCACAACACAATGCTACGCCACCATTGCAAGGACCCATGTAGGGGGCTCAGCGTGGGGCCCTGGGCAGCTGCCCACACTGCCCAAGCCTTGTGCCATCCCCGATTTTACCACTGCATCATCTCTGCAATTCCTAATGATGCAGTGCTTTACTATAAATAAAACCGTTTGCTTACAGTGCACTTAACTTAAATTATGTGCACTTCAAAACTTTACTGAACAAAGATGCTACATGAAAAACAGATCAAAAACCTAACCAAAACACTGTATCAGCTCAGCTCCCAATGCCACCAGCACTCTCAAAGGGGCTGCCTCCAGCACACTCGTAAGAACTTGACACCAGCCTCTTGTCACCCTAGGACCCTTGGAGCATCGGCAGGGAGGAAGAAAATTTCAGAACCATCTATGGGGGAAAAACTCTAGAAGTTTCTTCCACTTCAAACCTGGCATTAGGTATAAAATAGGACCCTAAGACGCACTCTTCAGTGTGATCCTGGATCTGTGGACACTACAGAAGAAGGACTGGCCTGCTGCCAAAGGACTACCCTGCTGCTTGTGGCCAGCCCTGCTGCTTGAGGCCTGCTCTGCTCTCTCAGAAGGAAGACTGGTTCTCCTCCCTTTATCCGAGACTGAGTGACCCCAAGGATCAGTTGACTGACCTGTTCTGAGCTATATGGACCCAACATTCTCCAGAGGCCTCCTTGCAACTGGCCGACTGACTTGCTACACAGGACCTACCTGGACCTTCAACTGGGCCTGCTTGAGTCTAGCTGGCCTCTGCTGGATTTAGTCCCTGATCTCCAAGAGGCCTGGAACCTTGACTGGCATCAGAAATAACTCCTCCTAGCCTGAGTGTTCCACCAAATCCGTCGCGAAGCGATGTAAAGCCCTGCAAAGCCTCGATGCACAGCTGCAAGTTTTATTGGAACTGACCTCTGGTGACACAAAGTCCAGCAATGCCTCGCCTGATAGCTGAAAGCTTCATCGGAACTGACACTGGACGACCAAAAGCCTTGCAAAGCAACACCGTGTAGAATGTGCACCAAGGACATAAGGTACATTCCTCAGCGGGCCAATCTTAGTCCTGCGCCCGGCCTGTTCTCCATTGCACTAGGCCGCAACCTGTGACTTTGCCCCGATCTAGCGCGACCAGATACTCTCGGTTGGCCCTTGGCGCCTTTTGGTGCTACTATTATCAAAATCATTTAAAATTGCATATCTCCAGTTCTACTACTTAGATTTTTGTCATTTTGGTCTCAAACTATTTATGAAATCATAATCTATGGGCCAGATGTATCAAGGCTTTTTGCGTCCGCAGACAGGCCGATTCGCAGAATTGCCCCGTTTGCGAACGCAAAAATGCCTTTTGCAATGTATCAAACTCTTGGCATTCGCAATATCGGTAATCGCATTTTTTTGCGATTACCTAAATTGCGAATGCAGTTAGGGAATCGTAATTTGTGATTCCCTAAATGCAATGCAGGAAGCAGTTAAAAATTGCAAGCCTGCTTTAAGGAATCGCAAATTACCACCAACTTCAAGTTGGTGGTAATTTGCAAATCCTTAGAAAAATGCACATTTTTGCATTTTTCGAAGTGCCATGTGGCGCACAGACATGCCCGTAGGGCATGTATGTGCGCCACATGTGCACACTTACCTTTTTTGGGGGTGCATCAGGGTGCCTTTTGACCCCCCTATCACCCTTGGAATTTCATTCGCAATTTGCGAGTACCTAATTGGTACTCGCAAATTGCGAATATCTTCCCATTCATTCCTATGGGCCTCCAGGCCCATAGGAATGAATGGGAAGGCATTCCATAATAGCAAATTTGCGATTCGCTATTAAGGAATATGTAGGAATCGCAATTTGTTTTGTGAAACCTACATACATTGCATTTTGCGAGTCTATAATAACGAATCGGTAAAATTCGCTATTATAGATTCTCAAAATCCAATGTTGATACATCTGGCCCAATGTTTCTAAATTGGTTGGTGATTTTTCTTGTTTTGTGTTTTCATTTTATGACTGTTTGTGTGCTGCATAAATAATTTGCACACTCCCTCTAAATTAACCCTTAGTGCTTTTGTGGCAAGCTACCAGAGGGTTAAACACAAGTTAATTTAGTGAGTTTTTTGGTTTCCCCTGACAAGGATTGTGGTTGTTGCTTGAGAAGGCTTACACCCCCCTCAACCAGTAACCGAATTTCTCACAGGTATAAATTGGACTCTAGTTGGGTGTGAATACATCTAGGTTTGGGAGATCTCTGCACTATAATGAAAAAATTACTTACCGGTAACCTTCCTTACAGCGATTTGTAGTCCTCCACGTTCCAGTCCTTACGTTGGGAGGCGGAGCCGCCTCACAGCATACGGACCAGGACGAGGGGAACTAGATGAGGGGGTGATTCCTATTGTTGTCCTGTTTGTTTAATGTTTATCTTGCTTCAGGAATACCTTATTGGTGACTCCTACTCAGTGGCTTTCCTTGCCCGCCACTCTTTTGCGTAGACAATGCCATTATTTTCTCAAAACCTGTGCCATCTTTACCAATCTTTAAATGAATTTCTGGACTCCTAAAAAATAATGGCTCTTAGTAATAAATACACAGAAAACAAACACCATGACATTTGCAAGAGGTAAAGTGAGTTATAATTGGAGTTTTTAGGACCACAATGTAGTGAAAGTAAAATGTCCCATTAAATGTCACGAGATAATGAGGTTTGCAGGTAGGGAGGTAAGTGTTGTAGTGTTTTCTTGGGTCGACCTTAAGCATATTTTTCTTTGCTATGGTTTTTTTTTAGGACTGGGATGAGGAAGAGGGACCTCACTATTTATTGAAAATCCCTCTTGAACCTTGTCCCCCTCGTCCTCCATGCAGCCCTCACGCGCCACCTAACCCAGCGTGATGAGGATTACTACTGACTAATCCATGCACTGCCTTTGTGGCTAGGAATTTGTGTTGATTTTCCATACATTGTTATCCCCTTATTGAGTCAAAATGTTGATTTGTTGTTTTTCGATGCCTTTCCCTCTTCCAATATTTCAAAGTTTTTATTGAAATCCTTGGTAAATCCTTATACAAATCTATCGCCATTGACAAACCACTGTTTACGGTGAACCCAAACCCTTCACCCGTCTGCCAACTCTCCAGCCGCCTTTTGGTCTCTGTTCCTGTTACCTCCTCTTCTGACAAAGCAACAACAGTGGTGGTTGTTTCTGCTTCGTGCATAGCTTGTCGGTGGCCGCGTCGCTCTATTATTCCATCCCCCTGCATTAAGCACTAACTTGAAGAGAACTTTGATGATTCATGAACCGTTTTCTTGATGTCTCTTACATCTGTTGAGCTTCAGTGCGCGAGCAGTCTGCATGAATTTGTGCTCTCAGAGCCTTGATCTGTGTTTAGTTGGCTTGTAATGCTCTTAGCACTGAAAGAGCCGACGTCATTTGAAGATTAGACTACATTAAACCAAGGCATGAAAATACAATTTAGAACACACCACAGACAGCCTAAATATAGCACAGAGCGGTACTGTGTAATTAAGGTGAAGTGACAGATCAAAGGCATGCTGTGCGTTAGATCCCTGGGGATGAAACAGATGCGAGGGAAACGGAAGTGAGTAAAATGGCGGCCGGGGAGAGAGAGATAGAGAGAGAAAGGGAAATTAGATAGTTATTTTTAAAGTGGTAAAATACATGAGAAATCTTTAAGATGTTGTTCTCGATGGATGAAAAGCAAACAGTGTGAAAATAAAGCATTATTAAGGAAGGCCAAACATGTAAAAAGTTTTAAAAAGAACATGGAACGTGAAAAAATCAAAACATAGGTAAAGGTTGGAAATACTAGCGGGCCTAGTATACCCCAACATTTGCTCCAAATTCTGTCGCATGTTTCTGAGGACATACCCTAGCTCTGTATATGGACTCCTCCTACTCCACCGCCATGTTATATCTCTCTTTGCGATTAGAAAGTCTATAACCACCAAGATTCTCTCCCCTCTGGTGCCACTTGTGGTGAGTGGCCTTTGGGGGTAACAGGGTAGGGACGGGTCACAGTAGCCGCCTATCGGGGGATGTACCATAGAGGGACACAACACACCAGTATACGGTGGTGGCGACAATCACGAGCGGTTGGCGCTCTCTTTATTTATAACCTCCCGTCCGCGCCCGTCCGGGAGGGTGAAACTGCAACAAAGTAATGCAGTGGCCGGATGGCTCACTACATCCCTCATAACCTTTAATAAGAAAGCATGAAAACATCAGAACCTAACATAGTCACAAAGTCCACTTTACGGCTGTTCCACTTAGCACACATAGTCTCTCAGCCTCTGGCTGGGTCGAGGGTTTTCTCTCAGCCGATATGGATGTCCGAGCTGTGATCTCCTCTCACCCTCAGTTCCACTGCCTTCGGCTTCCTCCTCTTGTCCCTGTTCTTCTTCTTCCTCCATTGGCGCTCTTTCCATTTCCTCCATTGGCGTTAAACTCACTTCCATACCTCTAGTCTCCATGCCTGGCTCCTCCTGCGGCTCACTTCTTACTTCCATTTCTCTTTATCTTGCCTGTGCCCAGACTTTCTTAAACCATGATACATTCCTTGTCACTTGCCGCTGGACCCTTCTGGCCGTGATCATCGTTCCTTTGACCCCCACAACTGTCCAGATATCCCTTTCAAACGGAGTGTTAAACTTTGACCCTGGATGGCGGTTCTTGACTACTACTCGGTCTCCTATTTCCAGGTTCCCCTTTTGTGTTCTCCTACGACGGTTGGCCCTCTCGTTATTTCTTCTTCTCTTTGCTTGGGCCACCTCAACATTCACTATTCCTGGCGCACACTGATTACTCTCCGGGACCACAACTCTCACTGCTCTTCTCATCATGAGCTCGCTGGGGGAGCAACCGGTAGTACTATGAGGAGTCTGCCTGTAGGCTCTTAGAAATTGGTGTAGACACGCCTCCAGCTCCACCTGCTGATCAACGCCAATTCTCAGAGTCTTATTGAGAGTCCGCATAAAACGTTCCTCCTCCCCATTCACCTGCGGCCATTGAGGGGTCACTTTTCTGTGCTTTATGTTATGGTGGTGCAGAAACTTGCGGAATTCCTCTCCCTGAAAAGGCGGCCCGTTGTCTGTCCGAATCTCCTGTGGCAGCCCTAACATCGCAAATGTTTTTTCCAGAGCTGGCTTGATGTTCTCAAATGCAGTCGACGGTACCACCTCCACCACGGGGAATTTCGAATACTGATCCATTAGTACTAGCATGGCCTGGCCGTCTGGGAACTTGCCAAAATCCATACTGATCGCTGTCCATGGCCCTGTACTAGCTTCCTCAGTTATGATGGGGTGCAAGAGCGGTTCGCTTCCAGTTATGAGACATGAATGACACGACCGTACTATGTCCTCAATCAGCCTGTCCACTCCTGGGAACCAGACTTTAGTCCTGATTCTGGCCTTTGTTTTCGCTATGCCCTGGTGACCCTGGTGCGCTAGCTCAGCCGTTCTCCTCCACAGTTTCCTGGGTATCACTATCAGCGGTCCTCTCAGTACCAGCCCTTCTTCATTCTCACTCAGCTCGTCTCTGCACCGCCACAAGCAAGTTCTTTTCTCTCTTCATCTGTCATTCTCCCCACTCCGTCCAGGAAGTTCCTCCAGTTGTGACCTCTGAGGGCCTCCTTGACATCCACCAGGCAGCCATCCTCCTTGGTGGCATCCACCAGCTCTTCCACCGATAGGGCCTTGGGTCACGCCAGTTCCGTGATGAGTCTGACAAAGCTTTCTGCTCCCCCATCAACCTCAGTCGGTGTTTGAGGATCAGCAGCCACTGGGTGTCTCGACAAGTAATCAGCCGGGTTGTTAACTCCTGGACGGTATTGCACTTCAAAGTCATATTGCTGAAGCTGCACCGCCCACCGCTCAATCCGCGGGGGCCCATTCCTCGCAGTTCCTCCAAATAGTGGTACTAACGGCTTGTGGTCGGTTATGATTTGGAATCTGTGTCCGCACAGGTAGATATCAAAGTGCTGGCACGCCCACCTGATTGCAAGTGCCTCTCTTTCCACTTGAGCATACCGAGTCTACACGGCTGTCAGTGCTTTGCTGGCGTACGCGATGGGTACCCACTCCTGCTGCTCTATTTGTTGGAGGAGCACGGCTCCCAACCCCACCGGGCTGGCATCGACTATGAGCACTGTGGGACTGCCAGGCTTGAAGTATGCCACCGTTGCTCCTTTCAGGAGGGCCCCTTTCACATCCCGAAACGCCTGTGCCGCCGTGCTAGTCCAGACCCACTTAGTGTCTTTTTTCATGAGTGCCCTCAGCGGTTCCGCCAGCGTCGCTAGATGCGGGATAAATCGGCCACAATAATTCGCCATCCCCAGTAAGCTCCTCATTTCCGTCGGGTTTTGGGGAATAGCCGCCGCCCTGATTGCCTCTACTTTCGCCGGATCCACCTGAAGTCCGTATTTCGAGAACTTATATCCGAAGAACTCTACTTCTGTGGAGTAGAACTTACACTTGTCCTTGTGTAGAGTGAGGCCCTGTTCCACTAGCCGTGTCAGCGTTGCTCGCAGTCTCTCATGGTGCTCTTCCAGCGTTTGCGAGTATATCAGCACGTCGTCACTGACGTTGATCACCCCAATCAACCCCGACAGTGCCTCACGAATTGCATCCTGGAAAACTTCAGCCGCTGATGACACTCCGAAGCTCAGACATCTGAACCTGCGCAATCCCACGTGGGTAGAAATTGTTGTGATGTACCGGCTGGCTTCGTCTAACACCAGCTGGTGATAGCCAGAGTTAAGGTCCACCTTCGAGAACCATCTCGCCCCGTTGATGTCGGCCACTATCTCATCGATCGTAGGTGTGATGTGTCTCTCCCTTTTGATGGCATTATTAGGGAGATGCATGTCCACACACAATCTGATCACTCCTGGCTGTTTCGCTTTGGGAGCTATGACCAACGGGGACACCCACGGAGTCGGCCCTGACACCTTTTCAATGACTCCTGCCTTCTCGAGTTTGTCCAACTCGGCTTCAACCAGAGGGCGCAGATGAAATGGCACCCTCCGGTGTCGCAGAGCCACTTGCCAGACCGCCTTGTCAATATGTAGCTTCACCTTCACTCCTTTGAGGCACCCCAATTCTTGGAACAGCGACTGGAATTCCGCCATGATGCCAACCGCATGTGACTGGTGAATTTGGTGCGCAAACATGACCAGCCCCAAGTCCTCCGCCGAATGGCAACCGATCGGGGTGCCAGCACTGTCTTTTGTCACATGGAATTTTGTCTGCGCGGTGATCTCCCCATGTCTCACCTCCACCACGATCACCCCTTGCAGTGGGATGGGAGTGTCCCCTCCATACTTGAAAATCCTCGCCTTGGTGGGCATCAAAGGTGGTCGAGGTTCAAGTCGATCATACTGGGTGGCATCCAACACATTCACTGACGCCCCTGTGTCGATGAGTGCCGTCACCTGGTTATCGCCAATTACGATTTGGCACATTGGCGGTGGCCGCTTCTTCCTGTTGTTCCTGCCTGTGAACGAGACCACCCACACTTCATCATCGTCGTCATCATCCATGGCCTGGAACCGTTGGCACAGGGCATCCAGCTCCTCTGCCTCCCCGGTTGCTCCGCTCACTTGTTTGACTCTTTCGGGCCTCTTCCCTTGATTGCTTGCACTCCCCGTGGATTTTGCGCCCATGCAGAATTTTGCAAAGTGCCCGGTCTTTCCGCACTTCATGCACTCCTTCCCATTCGCTGGACAGCCTCTCGGTGGGTGGCTCTCAAACCCACAGTTGCCACATCCTCTCTTTCCTTGTCGTGTATTTGGGTAGGCTCTGCCACGTCCCCCACCTTTCTGTACAGCCTCCACACGTTCCACCTTGACCGCTACCGGGTGTGCTTGGTTGGCGTCCATTGACTTCCGGGCGAGTGCTGACTCCATCTCTCATGCCCTGGCGTCCGCCAGCTCGTGAGACCGTCCTAGGATTAGAATGTCATCCAGAGAGATCCCAGGTTGACGTAAGATGAGTTTCCGCAGGTCCGATGATCTGCAACCTTGTATGAGATGTGCCCTGATTTCTAGTTGCTTGTCTATGCCAGTGCACGAGCTTGCCAGTCGTCTCAGTCTAGCAAAAAACATGTCCACCGTCTCCCCTTCCTGCTGCCTCGCCTGCCGCAGATTGAAGTGTTCGAAATCGGGGTTTAGTTGTGGATCGAAGTGGCGGTTGAGCGCAGCCACGGCTGCCTCATAATCTGCCTTATCCCCTGTGTTGGGCAAGTCCTGAAATAACTCGAACAGCTCATCACCACCCATGTGGAGCATAGTTGATCGCTTGACGGCTCCGTTAGTTTCCCTTGCCGCCTCAAAGTAGTTCTCTAGGCGACCAATCCACTTTCGCCATCAGGGGGCTGCTGTGGCAGGATCAGCCAACTGGCTGAATGGGGGCAATGCCGCCAGAGTGGGGTGTGAATGATGCTGTGCTTCTCCCCCGCAAGCCGCACCTGCCCCATCGCCTGCCTGCACAGCCATCTTGTTCTCTGTATCCTCCTTCCTGTGGTGTTCCTTTTGTTTGTCCCTGGCGCGCCCTGCCCAGCCTTTTCCTGCACTCCTCTTCACCCAGATCGACCTTCCTGCCTCAGCCACCGGTCAACAAGCACAGTACAGGTGTATGGTTTGTGCAGGAGGTGTCCTCATTTACTTGCACTACCTTATGTCCCACTGAGCCTCCTCCAGTTGCCCCTGTGAGCAGTTTTACGCGCCTCACGCGCACAGCAGTGGCCCAGCTTCAGTTTATTGTTTATTGTTATTAGTTAATAAAAACCATCACAATACAAGTTAGATACATATTAAAAAAAAAATCCTTTTTTAAAATAATCAGTTTTCTTAAAAACATTGATTAATATTAGTGCAGCACAGGAAAATATCTTGGACTTATTAAAATTGAACGTTATAAAATTCATTCAATTCATAATTGTGGATACACTTCACCGTTGTGATAAAGTAGCGTATGCGTCTATAAAAAAATTCTGCAGCTCCAAATGTCAACACCCTGCTACTGTTTTATCGTCGTATCAATGTCTTATGCTCTTACAACTGGACAAGTTTCTTATTCTGTTGTATACTACTTACAATTCTGTTTTACTGCTTTGTCATGAAATTGTAAAAACTTCAGAAGTTTGCAGTTTAACTGAGGATCTGTAGAGTCCAGACTTCTCATGATGGCTGTTCTACACGTTCGAATCCCTCTCAGTGGCCCAGCTGCTTTAAATGCACCCTTCTGTGTTTTTTTCTCACGTGCGCCCTCTGCACGCGCACTGTCCTTGTCTGCCCCGGTGTCCTGCAGGTGTACGCGCAACTCCAGCCGCACCCAGCCGGTCCGGCAGCAATCCTTCGGCGCCAACGTGCGCCACGCCTTCCTCCTCCCCAGCCTCGCCGTACACGCTGCGGCCACCTCACTCAGCCGCCGTCCCTCAGCTGCCTCCGCCGGTGTGCGGAGCGATTTGCAGCACGGCCCTTCGCGACCTCCTCACCTTGATTGCCGCACTCCCAGTGGATGTCGCTTCACTCCGCGGCCTCCACGCTCCACCGGCAACAACGGTCATGGCCCAGATACAGCTCACCGCCTGCTCCACCACGGCAGCCCAGCACATCGCGGATTCAGCTCTGCCTCGTCGCCAATGTGGTGAGTGGCCTTCGGGGGTAACAGGGTAGGGACGGGTCACAGTAGCCGCCTATCGGGGGATGTACCATAGAGGGACACAACACACCAGTATACGGTGGTGGCGACAACCACGAGCGGTTGGCGCTCTCTTTATTTATAACCTCCCGTCCGCGCCCGGCCGGGAGGGTGAAACTGCAACAAAGTAATGCAGCGGCCGGATGGCTCACTACACCACTAATGGTGCCACTAATGTCCCCAATAGGACAATTTGAGGTGTCAGGTCGATTGCTCCCTCTAGTATCTAGTATCCTATGCCAGTATCCCTCAATTTTGGGACATTAGCAAACCATGTGCTAGAAATCGGTATAGGGGTGAGGACAACAGAAGCCTTTGGGATGTGGGATTCGCCCTGCTTTCCACATGCGGCAAGGGGTGAGGTAGGCGGCGTGTAGGTAGTTTAGTTGAATCATACGGAGACAAGCCAATATTGCCAGTTTCCGGGGGTCCATTAGAGCATCACACCAGTCTGCGTCCTCCAGGTGCCCCACTCAGCTCTCCCACTTCTGCCTAAGTGGCACCAAGCAATCAGAAGCATTTGGCACCAGTGCGCGATATATCTAGGAGACGCCCTCCTTCCTGAGATCTCCCATCAAGAGTCTGGCTTCAAGAGGATCACTTTCAGGTAGGCCTGTTGGTGGGATGTTATGATTGGATAAGACATGTCTAAGTTGTAAGTATTTATGGAATTGAGTCTGGGACAAATGGTAGTGGACCTGAAGGTCCTGGAAGAAGCACCGCTGGTCTTGGAGCCAGACGTGTCCTAGGGTCGTTATGCCTATTCTGTCCCAGTTAATAAAGCCCTCCAGGTGTGCCCTATGATGGAGAAGTCGGCCTTGGCAATAATGGGGTCTATTGAGTAAGCTTACGGTGCCATCACAGAGAACGCAACACCCGTCTCCAAAGCAGGAAGACCACTCTGGTAACCTCAGGGAGTTCCTGGGGTACGCGGTCACCATAAATCTGTCCCATTATTCTATTCATGCCCAGGTGAGGGAGTTCCTCCCAGTACGTTGGACAGTTCCATCTCCCTCGCAGCCAGTCATTTATAACCAGGAGCTGCGGGGATCAGAATATTTAAGAACAGCCATAACACAGAAACAGGGCTCCCTGTGCCATGTTTGTTTCTCATGCAAAATACCACAGTTTAGCAAAGGCTAGATTTAAGGGCTGCACCTGTACACTTGGCTGCAAACGAGTAAAAATGATTGACTGTCAATAACGTGCCACTTTATTTTGATCTATGTATTTGTTTTCATTTTATCTCATGGAACAGGTTACGCAAACAGGAGGAAAGAGGATTGTAGTGATTTACATTGGCCCCTCTCTAAAGTGGTATAGCTGAAATGTAGTCCTGAGGAATTACCAGTGGCTGAGACCGAGTCAAGCATTCCATCCATCACATTTTATTTTTCTATGGGAGAGGCTCTAAGTGTGACGGGTATAACATACTTGTGTTCTGCAGCACATTGTGCTTTTAGACTAAGGGTGAAACCAGTCTGGGGTTGCTTGTGTTCCAGTCTGAAGGAGACCTGGGCCGGCAGTTCAGGACAGACTTTTCCTATTGGAGCAGAACCAAGCCTTATTTGCATATGGCTGGTCTCGGTCTTGAATGATGCAGTATCAAAACAATGGAGTGGAATGTAGTCCCGCCTCCTCCAAATCTGTGTTACATGGACTAGGATATTTGTTCCTATAGCGGCGCATGCTTAAAACACTTCACATTTATTTGTGTCTTTGCAAAGTAATGCAGTGGCCGGATGGCTCACTACACCACTAATGGTGCCACTAATGTCCCCAATAGGACAATTTGAGGTGTCAGGTTTCGTCTCTTGTCATGAAAATCGATATGTTCCCCATGAAAAAGGACCTTGATGGGTCCAAAATGCATAAGGGCATATTGAACGACAAAGAATGATTTGTAACAGGATTTAAAATGCACAAACTTGAAACCAGCAGAAAGAAACATTGTGGAGTGTGTGCAAACCAGGAAATAACACTGATTGCACTTGATGAAAAATGTTACCCAACAAATAGGAGATACATTTTAATTCTAACCATTGCAAAAAGGTATACTTTCCAACAGTTTCTTAATATGTTTGTTCAAAGAGTTGTATGATCCAAAGAGCTATTGCCTCCTTAGTTTGTGAATGAGAGGACTTCCTTCATGTTGAAGACAGCTTGTCTAGAGCTTTCTGTGCCATAGGACTCAGCACTGATCGAGTGCAATGAGGCCGAAACCAGTCTGGGGTTGGTTGTGCTTCTGTCTGCCTTGCCTTCTCAGCCTAGACTGTGTGGACTGTGTCTACTGCAGCACAAACATGGCCTGTTCCCTAGACAAAGACAGTGCTGGCCTGTGGGATCTTCTAGGTGGAACTGATGCAGTTAATACATCTAGTAAAATAGGTGGTTTGCATTCTTACCTTGCTGGCTCAGGTCCTCTTGCTTGGTTTTGAGGTCACGGGTCAGTGCTAAAAGATAATGAAGAAAATAAATTAGAATTTCAATTTTCTGCATGAATTTCACATAGTCATTAAGAAACATCTATTTCTACTGAGGGTTGCATTATAACTAGAGCGGGAACTGGGTGGTAATTACTGCATTTGGAAATTACTGATACATCAGGATGTGGTATCTACTTGGGGCGGTATTCACTACCATTTCAGACTTTTCAGCCTTGAAATGAGACATAACACGTGGGATCTGTGTTTTGCAGACAATTTATGTACACGATCTCTCGGAGCAATTTTCACAAGTCAAATCTTACCAGGTTTTTCCTGGTAAATTATGCCTTGCGAAAACACTGGATATATTGATTTACATAACAATAAAATCCTGATCTTTGCAAAAAGCAATGCATGCACACAGAACATAATTTTAAAATCTTAGGAATGAGGGGTCAAAAGTGCAACATTGTTGTAAGACATGGCCAGTGAAATTTAAATTTGAATTTAAATTTGTTAATAAATTATAAGAATACAAATTAATGTAAATACAAAAAATATACAATCAGCAACTTAGCAACAATTCATGTAAATATAAAAATCAGGGGTTGATTTATAAAAGTCTTGTAACTTAAGCTAGTCTTAAGCGTAAGAGTATTCTTTACTTACAAAAATAGATGAGTCAGTAAGAAGAAAGCTCACAATAATACATGTCAATTAGAGGTGACAAGATTTTCTTAAGATTTGCTCTTATGTTAATGCAAATAACAACAAGCATTGGCAAAGAGGTATGTACCGGTGTGAAATGAGCATGGCCTTAATCCGAGCCAAAACAACAGTACAAACATACACAAAATATGAACAACTCATGGGATCTCGCGGTATACTAGCCGTGGACTGGCCTCCTCTGCAGACCTGCAGGTAGGGAATGAGGCAGTGGTTGTGCTTATAAGGGTGCATGTGCTTTGAAATAACAAGCAACAGGTGTAACCGAGTGGCCAGATAACGATTAAAATCAAGTGTTTGCAGCTGGGTTTTTTTGGGATGGCCGAGCGAGTAAACGTAATCAAAAACAGGTGTACTGTATATGGTGCCAAGTGCTTCATCTCAGCTCCTCCCTGCAGGTGTTGGTGCAGAGCCGTGTACAGGAGGGCCGAGGGGGCAACTATGATCGATATCTAGTGCGTCGTGTGTGGTACATGGCACGTTGTGTGGACTGCTCCCTACGGCGGCCATATAGGAGTGTCCAGCGGGGAACAAAGAGGCTGGGCAATGGGTGGGGGCAGGTATCAATACCTGTCCCCTGCCTCCTGCGCACCGGAAATGACGCAGGAGAGGCGCCGGACTACAGGCACTGCCTCCCGCCGGGATCTATGTTACGTACAATAATCGTAACTTAAAAATCTCCACAGTTGGTGGAAACCGTAAGTTACAAAACCACTCTGCACTTACGCACACCTTAGTGTGTGTGCGTACACAACACTAGCTGAGGACACATTTAAGCCTGAGTCTCACTGGTTCTGAAGAAAGCCAAAATAAGTTGGAAAATTGGGCTGAAACATGTAGACCACTCCACATATTTTTGAGATGTGCAAGTTCATTTCTCCTCTTTCACGTCCAACTTTTATTTTAACCCTTCCCCAGAAACTTCTTAATAGATTTTGTCCACACCACTTGATTTAGTATCCTGGAGGCAGGTTTACGGTTTGCACTCACTACACACACCTTTGCACAAAAATCCTGCTCCGATGTAATCAGGCGACGAAGAACACCTAGGAGGCACTCGGCTCCTAGGTGGGAACACAATGATGAAGCATGCCACCAACCAGGTTGGTGGGTGAGGGTTCTTTTGAAAACCTACTGGGTTTTCAGTAACGAGACCACTTCTATGGCCTTAGTTATATTGTTTTTTTCAGACCACCGTTAGCTTGTTCATGTTGTTTATTCATTAGATTTTGGGGAGACGAACGACTCATGTGTTCCCTCCTTTCTCTCTCATCCTTGTTTGATATATTCCCAAACCTGTACAGAAAACACTCCCATGGGAAGGGGGTCCCGGCAGCTGGTCCGCGGGGATGTGCCTAATGCGGCACTAAGGGGGCCGCCCTTTTACAGGTCCCACTGCGTGCACCGCAGGCAGCCGCATAGAAGATGCTCCAAGTATTGCACGGGCACCAGAATAACTAAAAGGCAAAGCTAGCCATCTTACACGGGACATACGGCTGGTTGCATGTTTCCCCGCTTCCGAGGATATCTAAGTGATTTTGTATGCGCCCTTCATGTCGTGTGAAAAACTTACGTCATGTATTCAGTTAAGAGGCCACCATTTTGGATGCGTCATCAGCCACTAATTTAAGACAGAAAGTGATTTGAGATGTTAAAAACTGTTGACCATAAAATGAAGTAAAAATGTGAATAATTTTACATGACAGTTGCACGCCTCACTGTATGTTATGTGGTTATATAGGGGAGGCGAAGTCTCTTGTCTGTAGTCGGAGAGTGTTACTATTTGGTATGAAGGACTGAGTAGAAGTAATGTGACGACAGAAGGGGGAATGCCCACTTAAAAAAATCATAGATGTGATAGCTAGAGACATTTAGAAAAGAGTGTGTGGATTTCATAGTTGGGGGTTATCTAGCTCACATATGAGGGGTAGGAGTGGATCATTCCACTGGCTGTGGTATATAGGTAGTAGATAAGTCATCAATTAATAGCTAGTAGTCCCAAGAGACAAGAGGGAGGATTTCATGGTCTTGGGTTGTCATTCAATGGTATTTCATCGTGAAGTCCTTTTGCGTGGGTTCGCAAACGATACAGCCAACGTTGTTCTTTCTGGAATAGAGTTTGTTTATTCTACTAGTTGTTGGCCTCCAGAATGGTCCCTCTGAGGACATCTAGAGTATGTTTGGCATCCAAAAAGTGAGAACTCCTCTTGTCGTGCTGCAGTGGCAGCTAATGTTGCTGCAATGTTTGGTAATATGTACTTTGATGGGTCTGGTGGTCATTCCTATATAGCGGAGTAGACAAGGGCAGTGGATCAAGTATATGCAGTTCTTAGTATTGCAATTTGTGTGACTTCTCTGGGTCCAAATGTGGGTCTCATTCAAAGTTACTTATTTTGATGTTTCGGAAAGTGGCCATTGACTGGATGGAGACTCCATAGTGTTTTCTGTACAGGTTTGGGAATATATCAAACAAGGATGAGAGAGAAAGGAGGGAACACATGAGTCGTTCGTCTCCCCAAAATCTAATGAATAAACAACATGAACAAGCTAACGGTGGTCTGAAAAAAACAATATAACTAAGGCCATAGAAGTGGTCTCGTTACTGAAAACCCAGTAGGTTTTCAAAAAGAACCCTCACCCACCAACCTGGTTGGTGGCATGCTTCATCATTGTGTTCCCACCTAGGGAGCCGAGTGCCTCCTAGGTGTTCTTCGTCGCCTGATTACATCGGAGCAGGATTTTTGTGCAAAGGTGTGTGTAGTGAGTGCAAACCGTAAACCTGCCTCCAGGATACTAAATCAAGTGGTGTGGACAAAATCTATTAAGAAGTTTCTGGGGAAGGGTTAAAATAAAAGTTGGACGTGAAAGAGGAGAAATGAACTTGCACATCTCAAAAATATGTGGAGTGGTCTACATGTTTCAGCCCAATTTTCCAACTTATTTTGGCTTTCTTCAGAACCAGTGAGACTCAGGCTTAAATGTGTCCTCAGCTAGTGTTGTGTACGCACACACACTAAGGTGTGCGTAAGTGCAGAGTGGTTTTGTAACTTACGGTTTCCACCAACTGTGGAGATTTTTAAGTTACGATTATTGTACGTAACATAGATCCCGGCGGGAGGCAGTGCCTGTAGTCACACTTGCATCAAGGTCTGCCACCTGCCCGGTAACCTGTGTCTTCATCCCTTCCGGGATCCCGGCAGGGATGAGGACACAGGTTACTGGGCAGGCGGCAGACCTCAACGCAAGTGTGACTACAGGCACCGCCTCCCACCGGCATCTATGTTACGGAACTTCTTAATAAATTTGGTCCACACCGCTTAATTTAGTATCCTGGAGGCAGTTTTAAGGTTTGCACTCTCTACACACACCTTTTCACAAAAATGCTGCTCCGCTGTAATCAGGTGTCGAAGCACACCTAGGAGGCATTCGGCCCCCTAGTTGGGAACCCAATGGTGAAGCATGCCACCAACTAAGTTGGTGGGTGAGCGTTCTTTTTAAAAACCTAATAGGTTTTCAGTAAGGGAGACCACTTCTACAGGTTTGGGAATAGCCCGGAATCTGGTATGCTCCAAGAGGTCCTGCAGAGTTTTAGTGAGTTTGAAAGTAAACTGGGGTTTGGCGATTTCCAAGGATCCTGAATGAAGTATGCGCCGGTGTTTCCGTATGATTCTCTGTATAAGGTTTGAGTTTGGCGTAAACGTAGTGACACACGTAAGAATGTTTTCTTCTTGTTTGATCCTAGGTTCCAGGAGGCCTTCCCTGCGGTTATTCCTGGCCCTTTTCCAAGTCCTATTCACTATTAGGGTAGGATAGTTCCGGACTTTTAGGTTTTGGCTTAGTGTTGTGGTTTGCTATTCATAATCCCTGATGTTACTGCAGTTACGACATAAACGTGAAACTGTCCATAGTAGAGATTATCCTAGAAAGCTTTCGGGTGGTGACTATCATAAAATAGTAAACTATTGCGGTCTGTTTTCTTCTTGTAAGTGGTAATAGACAGTCTACCATTATTAACTGGAATTTTGAGATCCAAGAATGGTAGTTCGCTTTTGGACACAGTCTTGGTGAATCTTAAGTATGGATTTAGGGAGTTGATCCATGTGTAGAAGGCCTCTCATGTATCCTGGTCCCCATTCCAGAAGATGATAATATCATCAATGTGGCAACGCTACAGTTTGATGTTGCCGTTGTATGGGTTGGTATCCATGGAGATAGGTAGACGTTCAAAGTCTGCCATGTAGAGGCAGGCCAAGCTTGGAGCAAAAGTTCTCCCCATCGAAGTTCCTTGTACTTGATGGAACAGCTGGTCCTCAAATTGGAAGAAGTTCTCTTTTAATGCCAGGGTCACACATTCAATTAAGAAGCTCACCGGTGTGATGGATGTTCACACTTCCTCCAGGAGGCACGCCTTAATTATTGTGATAGTCTCATCCTGCAGAATGTCTGTGAACAAGGCTTCTAATATTATTGTAAATCCTCAGGCAACTATATTCTTTACTCTCAATATAATGTGTATCATAACATAATAAGGCTCAAATCACACAAAAATATAGAAAATTATCAAAAAATATATATTTTATTAATAGAATCCACAATATGATATATATATGTATATACATATATATATACATCCCACAGCAGAGCGATGCAGAGCAAAGCAGTCGCCTTACCCCAGCCTCGAATGACGGCGTTCCACTGCGGGATGGCGAATCCCTGAACATAAACCAAAGCTGAATTCTTTCCAAAAAAGTGGTACTGTCAAGCCTTTTGGATTAAATACCACTTTTTTGCAACAATCGTTGTCCACGGCATGCTGTTTTGTTAGAAAGAATTCAGCTTTGGTTTATATATATACACATATAAATAAAGAAACAACAAACATTATTCCATCATTTAATTCATACCACTCATAGCCCATACTACTCCAGCACACAAGAACTGTAGGACAACTTGATTCATTTTCCTATGTGTTCAAGGCTTCCACCTCGAGGGTCATCAAGATCTCTTCAAGGCTGTTCACTTCTTCAATGAGGTTAAGGACATCCCTTGTATCTTGAAGAAAGGAGGGTATTTTTTTCACCAAGGGTGGTAGATGGTAATCGCAAAACTTGCTGACAGGTTCCAATAGAGACTCTATGCCAGAGACAAGCAGTCTACCCTGTGGGGGGCTGATCCGCGTGAGTTATTGTTCACATTTTGTGTAGTCTTGGTCTCCTTAAGGCCATGCTCATTTCACACCGGTACATACCTCTTGTACCAGTATCTCCCCATGCAGTAAGGCACGGTCCTCTGCCTCCCCTAAGGGGCATCACTCCTTCAACTTCTGAGTAAGTTTGCCCATCTATGTTGAATTTTAAAATGTAATCATGTGGGTTCTGTGTAAACTTTAAGTGGTAGCAGGGGTTTCTCCCTCTCCCCCCCCCCGTTTTTACTTTTTCCCTTTATGGTATACTTTGCAATAGTGGAACAGTCTGGCCAGAGCCTGTGTATATGGACGTCTCATCTAGATGTTTGTCATGTCCTATATGCCCTTGCTATTCACAAATAGCTTCTATTGACCTTTGCTGCACCATAAGACAGCTAGAGATAGCCATTGTAATGGTAATTTAATATTGGTAACCGGCTGGAACCTCTCTCTGGCCACACTCTCTTTATGGCTGTACCCCTTATTTTCTCTTACAGGTTGGATCCCCTTCGTGCTCCACAGCTGGTGCAGTGTTAACAGGGCTTGTTCTAGGATTTTTGGGGCCCTGGGCCGAGAGGGAATGTGCGAGGCCCCTCTAATTTGCATAAGTGACACATTAAGGGCTCCGGAAGCTGCTTTGTGCAGACTCCTCCAGGGCCGCAGCTCCTCCTCTCAGCCACCTACAAGCACCTCTTTTGCAGCCCATTTCGGGCTAAAGGTGTGAGAATTGCTTGTGGGCTGAGAGTTAAACCTGTGGGCGCTAAAGTGCTGACAATGGGCGTCCCACAGTGTCTCTGAATGGGCAGCCGGGCAGGAGGACTAACTGCAGGACACACATGTGTCTCCTTGCAACTGGGAACCCATCCCTAAGAGGCCCAGGGAGGGCCCCCTCCCCTCCCTCTCATGGACCCAATTGCAAAGAGAGGCGTTTCTTTCAATTGAATCGGCCATTGACAAGGGCTGTTGGTGTGTTAAACTGGTGCGGGGCCCCATGCTGGTGGGCTGAGTGCAAGGCCCTGGGCAGCTGCCCACACTGCCCATGCCTAGCGCCGGCCCAGAGTGTTAACCTATTTGACTGGAGGCCCTGCATCACTTTCTGACACCCATTACTTAGTAGGGTAGGTTCTCACTTGGTCCTGATAAAATGCCATTGACCCTCATTTCATTAAGGCATGAAACATGTTGACCTCACTTAACACTTACTGAAGCTATCACAGTACATTGGCACTCACAATAGCTCCCCTGTTTTTGAATGTGTCAAGGGAACCACCATCCCATTAAACTCATTTGGGAGACCCTAAGACTCTTTTAACCACATGTGCATCATCCTACACTCACATTCCCTCACTTGCACACAACATAAGGCTTTAAGATAAAAAAGATCTCTGCCAAAGAGCCCCCACTGAGGGGCCCATGGTGCATTCCAGCGCTGGCCCGAGGAGGAGTGCCTTATGATGAAGCATGACACCCTACCGGGTGTGTGAGGCCACAATGTTCTGGTAATTCAGATCCCCCCTTCCCCTGGATCCTTCGGACCAGACCCCCTGATTAATTTTCTAGTGTCTCCCTCCTGTGTGAGGAACTGCACCCTGTCTGATAATGTACTGTTCACTAAGAAGCATGGGTGCTGGACACCTTTAAAAAATAGCTTCTTGTCTCCTAATGGGAGGTGGAGCCTCCTACAACAGAGTTTGAGTGCAAAGTTGCTACTAGTAACTTCCACCTGCTGGTGGAGATCTCTGCTATAGGGGTGGAAATCTCCCAAAGGGAAGTATGTAGGAATTTAACAAAGGTTATTTAAGAAAATATACTTATGAGTGTTTTATTGTAAAATAAATACAAATGTGTTAATAACCTGCAACTAATAAAATATTTAAGTAACTCATCGAATCAAATTTGCATTAAATCATAAAATAATTTAAATATATTGATTTAATTTACAAGAATTCATTTTTAAGCAATAATTTAAAAATAATACCCAATTAACCGCGACACTGAAATTTCTATTTCTATTTAATCTTTAGTATTGCCTTTTATTATTAAATAAAAAATAATCAATAATTTTCTACAGGGTGTCATTTTAATTCCCTGCCCCTATTAGTTTCGATTGGAGAGTGCTGCAGTACTGGGCTGTAGCCTGTTTTGACACTTTCAGACTGCAGTAACTTGCGGTCAGAATACTTTCTGTGCAGGAAGTGATACCTTCTATTCTTATACGCTTATTCCTCTCAGTATATGTGCTGCAGAATGCAGCACACATTCAAATAGGAAGTAACAAGGAGAAGTAAACATATTTGTCCTCGTTACGCCAGTATCAGGTAAGCGCGCCATACTAGCATGCCTTACTGACATTAGTATGTATGGGTTTGCATCAAAATACATGGGTGGTTGCACATGAACATCCATGCTCCACCCATGTAACGCCGCCCCGTTACAAGCTAACAAGAGGCAGCACTATGCGGTGCCTTGCTTTACTTTTGGGATAAAATCCAACGCAAATCCACACACATCTTAATTTGCGTGGCTTTCTAATTCCCAACATTAAATCTGCATTGGGGCTGCACCACAAAGTGGCGCAACCCGACACAAAATCTTAGTATATCTCCCGGGCCTTCATACAGAAACTGTCAATGGGGGACAAGTAAATGAGCACTCACCCAGGTACAAGGAAATGAGCAACATGTCAGCTTCTCTGCTTTTAATGCTCTGTCTCCAACAATGAGAAGAATCAGTCTCTGGTTCTGAAGTCAGTCTGGATCAAGAGTCATTCCCTGCTTTTGATGCTCAGTCTTTAAGAAGTCACTCTCTGGTTCTGGGGCTTAACTTGGAACAATGAGCAGAGTCATTCTCTGGTTCTTGGGCTCTGCCTGGAAGAGTAATTTTGTAGTTCTGAGGCTCAACCTTGAACAATGAGAAGAGTCATTGAGGCCTAGTCTGGTTCTTGTGCTCTCCATGGAACAATTAGAAGGGTAATTCTCTGGTTCTTGGGCTCTGCCAGGAAGAATGAGAGGGGTCATACTCTGGTTCTTGGACTCTGCCTGGAAGAATGAGAAGAGTCATTCACTGGTTCTTGGGCTCTGTCTGGAATAAAGGGAAGAGTCATTCTCTGGTTCTTGGGTTCTGCCTGGAAGAATAAGGAGAGTCATTCTCTGGTTCGTTGGATCTTCCTGGAAGAATGAGAAGAGTCATTCTCTGGTTCTTGGGCTCTGCCTGGAACAGAACAATGAGAAGAGTTATTCTCTGGTTCTTGGACTCTGCCTGGAAAAATGAGGAGACTCATTCTCTGGTTCGTGGGATCTTCCTGGAAGAATGAGAAGAGTCATTCTCTGGTTCTTGGGCTCTTCCTGGAACAATGAGAAGGGTCATTCTCTGGTTCTTGGGTTCTGCCTGGAACAGAACAACGAGAGGAGTCATTCTCTGGTTGTTGGGCTTTGCTTGGAAAAATGAGAAGAGTCATTCTCTGGTTCTTGGGCTCTGCCTGGAAGAATGAGAAGAGTCATTCTCTGGTTCTTGGGCTCTGACTGAAACAATGGGAAGAGTCATTATCTGGTTCTTGGGCTTTGCTTGGAAGAATGAGAAGAGCCATTCTCTGGTTATTGGGCTGGCTTTTCCTGGAAGAATGAGAAGAGTCATTCTCTGGTTCTTGGGCTCTGCCTGGAAGAATGAGAAGAGTCATTCTCTGGTTCTTGGGCTCTGACTGAAACAATGAGAAGAGTCATTCTCTGGTTATTGGGCTGGCTTTTCCTGGAAGAATGAGAAGAGTCATTCTCTGGTTCTTGGGCTCTGCCTGGAAGAATGAGAAGAGTCATTCTCTGGTGCTTGGGCTCTGACTGAAACAATGGGATGAGTCATTCTCTGGTTCTTGGGCTCTGCCTGGAAGAATGAGAAGAGTCATTGTCTGGTTCTTGGGCTCTGCCTGGAAGAATGAGAAGAGTCATTTGCTGGTTCTTGGACTCTGCCTGGAAGTTTGAGAAGAGTCATTCTCTGGTTCTTGAACTCTGTCTGGCACAAAGGGAAGAGTCATTCTCTGGTTCTTGGGCTCTGCCTGGAAGAATAAGGAGAGTGATTCTCTGGTTCGTGGGATCTTCCTGGAAGAATGAGAAGAGTCATTCTCTGGGTCTTGGGCTCTTCCTGGAAAAATGAGAAGAGTCATTCTCTGGTTCTCGGGATCTGCCTGGAAGAATGAGAAGAGTCATTCTCTGGTTCTTGGGCTCTGGCTGGAAGAATGAGCAAAGGTCATTCTCTGGTTTTTGGGCTCTCCCTGGAACAATGGGAAGAGTCATTCTCAGGTTCTTGGGCTCTCCCTGGAAAAATGAGAAGAGTCATTCTCTGGTACTTCGTCTCCGCCTGGAAAAATTAGATGGGTCATTCTCTGTTTTTGAGGCTCAGCCCGGAGCAATGAGAAGAGTCATTCTCAGCATCTGATGCTCAGTCTGGAAAAAGTCGCTCTCTGGGGCTTAACTTGGAAGAATGAGGAGGGTCATTCTCTGGTTCTGACATCAGTCTGGAAGAATGAGAAGAGTCATTCTCTGTTTTTGAGGCTCAGCCTGGTGCAACAGAGAAGAGTCATCTTTGGGTCTGAAATCCAGCTCTGATGAATGAAAAAAGCCTTTGTCTGGTTATGAAGTTAGCCTGGAGCAATGATAAAAAAGTAAATCTCTGTATCTGAGGCTCAGCCTGACTCAATTAAAAGAGTTGTTCTCTGGGTACAAGTCTCAGACATTGAGAATCTAATACAGTACCTGACTCCGTTCCTTATTACAGTAGAGTGGTGACGTCACTCCTGGTGGTTGGAGCATCAATTATCACTTAAATATTTAAAAGAAACTAGCTTTTCAGCTCTTTCTTCTGAATGTTTTCTCAATACATTTTACTGAATTTACGTGATGAAGACACATTACCTGCACAGTGCAACTCATTACAGGAACGCAAGAATTTACCTGGATATTACCACACATTCTAACCCATGGTCAGTTATAAAAATTACTTATATTAAACTGCTTCAAGGCCTCTTAAATACAACTTAAATGCACTGTTCTAACAAATTGTTTAATTTCAGAGAACAGATTTCATATTTATTTCGACCTTTCTATATAAATCGCAAGAGACCAACAATTTAAAAAAGTGCACCACCATGTACTATAGGAGATAAAATACTCCCTGCCTACACTGTGAGGGGCTTATTTATGAGCGACCTGCCCCACTCGAGCTTCATTTTTTCTGAAGCTCGAGTGGCGCAAACCTCTCAACCATTTCTATGAGGCCACCAAAGCCACTTTGTGTGGCTTTTAATGGCCTCATAGATATGGAGTAAGACAAAGCAGTGCAAGTCGCTGCGTTGTCTTACTCTGTGTTAGGGAGACGATCCATGGGCAATGTGGTGGGTAATCCCACGCAACACCCATGGATTTTGACGCTTCCCCAGAATTACAACAGCATGTAAACCTGGTGAAACGCCAAATTGTTACACCTCCCCAGAGCAGGCGTAATGAGGACACATTGTTTCATTTCTCCTCGTTTGTGCTGCACATGGAAAGAATAAAACGATGCTCTGGATTGTTTTTGTGCAGGAAGGGACAATCCAGCAAGCAACGCAGACACCCTTGCACCATGGTGCAAGGTTACCTGCATTGGCGCTAAGCACCATATTGTGTGCCGGCTGAAAGGACAGTAATGCACCATATCTCGTAAATACGGTGCATTCCTGTCCTTTCGATTTGGCGTAGGGCAGTGCAGCAGAAAGACTTGCATCACTGCCCGACGCCAAATCATTGTAAATGAGGCCCAGAATGCACATTGAATGTTGCATCAGAGCTCTATGACTTTTTAAAGGAAGTTGCTTCTGTCTTGTTCCTCTATATGGTTACGGAATGCATCCGTGTCTAGCAATGTCCTTATTAGTTGGCAAGATGGTTCTGTGAGTTGAATGCTAACTGCGTACATATGCACTGACCTGCAGGCGCTGAATTTGCATCTCGGCAAGACCGACTAACCTTTCCAAGCTTCCGAGGTTGGTAAGTTGTGTATCATTACACTGGGCAGTAAAAACATCAGGGGCCAGAATTATCAATGTTTTGTGTCGCACTTGCGTTACACAAGGGGGCGCAAGGGCGACGCAAATGCTAATTGAGATTTATCAAGCCACCCAAGGCCACCGTGCGAGGCCCTGCATGGCTTGAAAAATCTGGAGTAACCCAAGGCAGTGATTACTCTGCCCCAGAGAGGCTTTCCGTGGGTGGAGCGTGAGTGTTCCCACGCATCCACCCATGGATTTAAGTGCATTCCCAGATTTACCATTAGTGGTAGATGTAGGAAGGTGGAATCTGATTGCATGGTTGCCCCCACTTTTTTCCTGGTGTTTTGCTGGTTTTCGACTTAGTTTGGCTGGGATCCTGCTATTCAGGACCCCAGCCTATCTGCTTTCCCCTTAAATTGATTGCATGTACTGTAGGTACACTCCAGATTGGATTCTGGGGTACCCTTATAAGTCCCTAGTATATGGTATACTATATACCCAGGGCATAGGTACCCCAGAGGCCTACCAGGGCCTGCAGCATGTATTGTGCCACCCCTGGGAAGCCTTTTAAAATGACATCACAGGTCTGCTACAGCAGCCTGTGTAAGGTGGTGTATGCACCCCTTACTGAGATATAGGTTCCCTATATCTCTCCATACCACTGCACATGTAAACCTATCAGTCACCCCTATGGCAGGCCTTAACCATCCTGAAGGCAGGGTACTGGGTTTCATGTGAGAGGGTGCTCATGCATGAGCAGAGCCCCTCTGCAGCTTTCGGAATCTTCATTCTGGGGTTGTTTGTGATGCAGCCAGACCATATACTCTTAAGTGCATTATAACCTCGCGGTAAATGCTAACTTTGAAATGGCTGCATGGAAACATGTCGTGTTTGGTGTCAAACACCTTGGAATCATACCTCCATCCCAGTACTGGGGTGGGAGGTATGATTCCTCCCTACTAGAGGGAGAAACATTGCACCACCGGTACACCCGGTACCAGCTTAACAGAACCCTGGCATCACAAAATGGATGCTGCAGCCACAGACACGAGTCTGCCCTCCTGCTGCTGGACGAAACTCCGGCAGGGGAGGCCTGGACAATAGGTTTCCTGTCACAGGGAGGTGTGACCACCTCCCAGACAGGCTTTAGTGTATTGGGGCTGGGTGGGTGCACTCCAAGAGTGCTTTGAAGTCTGCACTGGGGGCACATTTGGTGTCCCTGTGCATAGTCCAGCTCAAACCGGTTGCAGGGGCTACCAGCCCCTGCTCTGGCGCGAAACTGGACAAAGGAAATGGGTGTAGCCACCCCTCTTTCCTGACCCTCCCATAGGTGGGTCCCCAGAGTTTGTCCCACCCCTTCCTTGGGTATAAAATAGGAAACCCTGACTACAGGACTTTAGATTACACCTGGACTAAACTCTGTTACCAGAAACCAAGTACTTCGACGATCTACACTATGCTGGATGACTGAAGAATCTCCCTTGGAGTAAAGGAGTTACTCCCCTGCAAGGCAGGCACCTTTAACGCAACTGACCAGTTGGCATCTCCGAAGCTCCTGCGGACTCCGAAGAATATTGCCACACAGGAGGTGGGTTCCCAAGGTCTCTGAGGTCGATCTGTGCCCACAGCAAGTCTGAGGCCCGTATCCCTCGTGGAGACCGTGCAACCCAAACCCCTGGACACCGCGACCATTTGCAGAAGCATCAGCTTTCCGGCGACCCCTGAGGCTGAGCTTTGGGTTACTTGTAGCCCTAACCCCGAGCAGTAATCACACCGAAGATTGCAGGCCTACACTCAACGAGTGTTCCGTGGGCCGCCATTTTGTGATTCCTCTTGAGGTCCCTTTGCGATCCCTGGTCCATTGACCTGTGGGTCCCTAAGAAGGCAACTCTAATTTTTATTGGGCTTCCCTGGTTGCTCCAGACGTGCCCTGACTCTCCATCACTTGGGAAGTCCCCAGGACCTTGCTGGTCCGCACAGAAGCATCTTTTCTTTTACTGCGTGGGTTGCTGTTGCCAAGGCTTGTTGTGGTCAATCCGATCACCGACACCCCAGCACTCGACATCCTTTGTGGGACAGCTCGAATCCGGCTCCTGGTTGTCTTCGACGTCTCCGGGACCCTGTGGCTGCACCACTCTTCGCCTCTTCGCACCTGAAGCATCCGACATCGGTGGGCATTCGATTGCTCCGCTCCTGGTCACTGGCTAGTGACCCAGAATCTGTCCCCTCTGCTTTCAGGTTCCTCACAGCTTCGATCCAGGCTTGGATCAACCCGGACACTTTTCTTCTCCACGGCAGCAGCACTTTGCAGCAGATCGCCATTGAAAACGACGACGATTCCCGACACCCTTTGACACCTATGCACCCGGCTTCCCTGGGTGAGGTAACTCGAGTACTCCGGTGCACACGTGGGTGTTGGCCCTAGAACCCCTTAAGTCTAAACGGGTTTGCTGAAAGTCCTCTCCTAAGTGTCATTTATCTTTAAAATTCCAACCGCGACTTTCCGCATTGAATCCTACGGCGCTCGCGGCTGTGTTCTCACACTGCACACGTCCCCCGTGGGTCTCCTGTGTCACTACCTTGGGTGGGGTGTGTCCTTGGGGTCCCAGCGATTCTACGTGCTCTAGGCACTGTGTCTAGTCAAGTCGTGGTTCTTATACCACTTTCTTAATATATGGTTTGGTCCCCCCCTGGGGCCCAGTGTATATTGTGCTATTTACTGTCGTTTTAATACTGTGATATTGTGTATCTTGGACTCTAATCTCATAAAGAGATTAGTAGTGAGTGTTTAGAAATAAATACATATATTTTATATATATCTTGTGTGGTTCTCCTTTCATTTGGTCATTCAAGAGGTTATAATCTGGTAAACCAAGCTATTTACACTCCTTCAAGACTTAGCCTGAAGGCTGCTCTCCACAGCTACCACTAGGATAGCTTTCTATAAGGTTGTCTTTAAACCTACCATCAATAAGGGTCGTTTGGACTGGTGCAAGGTGCCCACTAGAACTAGTGGACAGCATATGCCAGGCCAACTTCTCACAGTAGACATGGGAATGCGTCTAAATGCTACGCCTCCCCAGGTGAGGCGCAACGAGGAGAAATATCTTTATTTCGTCTCGTTTTTTCCTCTTTCTATGTGTGTTGCATTCTACAGCACACGTAGAAATAGGAAAATACCTCTGAGGATAGTTTTTGTGCAGGCAGGTGTCCCTTCCTGCACAAAACAATCATGCCTATAACGCAGGCACCCTTGCACCATGAAGCAAGGGTGCCTGCCTTGGCGCTACGCAGCCAAAAGTGCGCCAGCGCTAGGAAAGGACAAGAATGCGCTGTATAATGTGAAATACGGCGCATTCCTACATTTTCCCTTTCACACAGTGGGGTGCAGCAAGGTGGCTTGCTGCGTTGCGCTGCGTGAAATAATAAGATATATATAGGCCCTGTTCTTTAGAGTGCTTGGAAATGACAGAATGCAGTACCATGCACTATATAAAAGCAAGCCATTATAACGTATAGTTATACTTTATGTCATATTTTGTGAACGACTTTTATAATACCTCTAGACAGCCGTGTGTATTTTCCTGACACTCTCTTGTCATCTGGTTGAGTTTATATTGTGAATTGTCCTTTTCCTTTAAAATTTGAAAAATACATCCGTGAATTGAATCTCAAAGCTTGTCTTTTGCGGGGTTGACATAAAGCGTGTGACCCTTTCTTGAAGACTTCAGCGTTTGCAGTAATGTCCTTGGAGTCTATGCTGAGCGAGAGGAAAGAGGCGCAGTCCCGGCCTGTGACACCCGCGGGCGCGCCCCATACGGCACTTCTCCGTTTAATATCAAACCTGCCATGAAGCAGAGCCCAGCAGCCCCGACGTGTGAAGAAGAGGGCGCGGAAATAAAAGCCTCCGACCCTCAGTGATGAAGATGCTGCCGGAGGGACCCCCGTGGCAGCTGCAAGGACGGAAGAGATATCAAGCAAAGGGGTGGGGGCGGGGCCGGGATGGATGCAGCAGCCTAGACCAGTCTCCAAGGTCACCGCCAAGGACAAGCATGGAGGCATCCAGGGGAGGACCGTCTCTATCTTCAATCTCAGGGCAGTGCACAATCCCAGGGCAGTGCACAGTCTCAGGGCAGTGCACACTGTTCTACAATGGAAATGGCGCTTTGGGGTGTCACATCCTCTGAGGGTGCTCCTGGCTGGGTAGGACCACAGGGTGGGATACTGCGTGGTGGTAGGCAAGAGTCTGACTTGACAGTAGAGCTCCCTGACTCATTATTAGCGCTCCCCAACATGACAACAGCACTCCCTGACATGACAACACCGTCATGACATGACCGTAGCGCTCCCCAACATGACAAAAGAACTCCTGTGCTTGACAACAGCACTCCCTGACATGACAACACCGTCATGACATGACCTAGAGCTCCCCACCATGACGGAAGAACTCCCGGACATGACAACAGCCATCCCTGACATGACAACACCATTATGACGTGACCATAACGCTCCCAACATGACAAAAGAACCCCCTGACATGACAACAGCACTCCCCAACACAACAATAGCCTGCGCTGCCATGAATACATTGTCCCGACAATGTCGGAGTAAATGACAGGCGGGTTCTCCTGGTACGAAATAAGGCTACTGGACACAACAGCGGGTCCCCCAATGCAGCCTTAGGTCTCTGAGCCCCAGCAACGTTAGTTGCCAATATGAATATAGAGCTCGACGAAATAGGGTTCTACAACATGAAAATATTGTTTCCTCACAAGAACATAAGAGAACCTTACTCGACAAAAGAGCTCCTAGTTCAACCACGAGGCTTCACCGTCTACATGGAGCTCGCTTACAAGACAATAGGACTCATGGCATGGAAAGACAGGCCTATAACAAGACAACAGACCACGTCAACATGACACCAGAGCTTCTGACTAACACAACTTCATAAAATGTCCCATGCTTCAGTTTTCCTGCATTTATTCATATTTTTTTCTTCTGGTTTACATAGAAAATGCAGGTTATGGTTTGCGATTTTCACTGTGTAGCTGCAGATAAAATGTAATCCTGCACCGTAATCAGTAACTGTCCTAAACTAGACAGACGGTAGACGGTATTTAGGTAGAAGCCTACTTTACAGCACAGCTGTCTGGTTTGCTAAAGACATCTCGGGGACATTTGGAAAGCAGGCCTATGGAATGCATTCTGCTCAATGCTTAACATTGTCTTTGTGGTTTCCAACTCACATTTGCTTGCTTTCTATTTGCTGGCTTTATTTGTTTTAGGCGGTCTCCCATATCTTCGTCCCTCCGTTGGAGTATAGCCTGTTTTACCACCGCTCCTTGTATTCTTCCATGAGTGTTCGCTTTCTCTAAACAGGCCTTTAAATTTTGTTCTTATCTTGTCACATTTGCTGCTGGGTCTACCTAACCCCCTGATCTAACCCCTCAAATCTATACGAGGCCAACAAATAGCTCTCACCCTTGGCGCAGCCCACCATACGGTCCTCACTCTGGTGCACAGACAGGCTTCCATACCACATGACATGCCTACACAAACTGAGGCACATATTAGGCATGGAGAAGCCGTCATTCGCCACTGATCTTCAGCTAGATACATATCACGACCTGTGGGCTCCATTTATAAGCATCATGTCTACAGAAAGAATGAACTGACTTGCCCTAAATATCTTCAACTACTGCATCTGATTCTGGAGCCCAAGGATGCTGCTACCAGCACAACTGGTCATTTACTGGCAGGAGGGAAGCCATGGGCCTGAGACATTCGTTAGAGGGGTTAACAAGGCATCCAATGTGACCAACACCTACATATCATGGCAAATGAGTGATGTAGGGGTGGGAGAGGGTGGGATGGATGGGGATTTGTTTGTTTTATTTCTCTGCAACATCCTAACATTTGTCTGCAAGTTCCCGGTTTGTAGACAGAAAGCTGTGTAATTAACCTGAGGTGATTTGTTTCTCAAAAATAAAAAGAACTGATCCATAAAGTATAGGGAGCTTCTAGAGATTTCCACCACCCTGAGGTGCCAGGCATCCCCTCCCTCCCTGTCCTGGCCCCAGCTTGTCTGGGGTCACAAAAGACCAGTGTCAAAGCCAGTAGTGGCCGGTTTCTTGGCAAAGTGGCGGGCAGAGGGAGATGGGGGGACCGGGATGAACAAATAAATAAATAAATAAATAACTTACCTCTTTGACGCTCCGAAGCTCCAACTCTCCTCTTTGGCTCCGTCACGGTCCATGGCAGGCACAGGCTCCCAGAATCTCCTGGGCCAATCCTGATGACGCATGTAAGCAGCGTAAGGATCGGCCGGAACACTGATGATTTGGGCTCCCAGGGAGACTGGGAGCCTGTACCTGCTGGTCTCTCCAAGCCAGCAGCGCAGCTGGGTTGGAGAGAGCCTCAGTGTGCATGAGGGTTTGGCCGGCCTGAAACGGTCGGACAAACCCTCATGCGCACTGACAACAAGTGCACCTACAACTCCTCCTCGGCCCGTCATCTCCGTGGCCTCGCCCACTAGGCGACGCCACGGAGAAAAATAAAACGATAATAAACACAGGTTTATTATTGTTTTATTTTTCATTTTTTGGCTGCTGGCGGGGCGGGGGAGACGCTCCTCCGCCATAGCAGAGGAGCAGCGGCTGTCAAACCCTTAGTGAGGGTTCTCAGGCAGAGCCTTTGTGATGTGCAAGTGTGTTAGGTGACAGCTCTCCCCCATCAACTCAGAGTGACCCACCCTGCCAACACTTATCTTCCCTTTGTCTCACGGTCTGTGAGCAATACACAACGACCAGCTGCCAGCTACACCTAGCCATGTAACCTAGAATCAAGCCGCTGGCACCAAATGGTTAGGACATGAAAATGCCTACTTTCTAAAAGAGGCATTTTCAGAATTATAGTTAAAAAACGGACTTTACCATTAAAGAGGGCTTTTAATTACAATTCCATAGACACCAAACTCAACATCCCTAACTGTTCCAGACTAAAAGTTATCACTTATTAAATGTAATAAGAAAACCCAATGTTATCCTATGGGAGAGTAGGACTTGTTTAGTGAAAAACACATTTAAGAGTTTTTCACTACCAGTACTTAAAAGTACATGTCCAACATTTTAAATACACTGGACTGTGTCCTCTGAGCTGTTGCGGGCTTACCCTAGGGGTGACGCATATGTATTAAAAGGGAGGGTTTAAGCTGGCAAGTGGTTTATCTTGTCAGGTCGACATGGCAGTTTAAAACTGCACACACAGGCTGCAATGGCAGGCCTGAGACATGTTTAAAGGGCTACTTAAGTGGGTGGCGCAATCAGAGCGGCAGGCCCATGAGTAGCATTTAATTTACAGGCCGTGGACACATATAGTACCACTTTACTAGGGACTTACAAGTAAATTAAATATGCCAATTGGGTGTAAGCCAAGTCTACTATGTTTTAAGAAGAGAGCACACGCACTTTAGCATGGGTTAGCAATGGTAAAGTGCACAGAGTCCTTAAAGCCAACAAAAATAGGTTCAGAGAACAGGAGAGTAAAGGCAAAAAGTTTGGTGATGACCCTGCAGAAAGGACCAAGTCCAACACCCTTCATTTGCATCTCACACTTCTATTTTTCTGTCTTTATTATTTCTTTTGCACTCTCTCTCTTTCACTGTGCCTGTCTTCGTATGAACTCCTAAATGCCACCATTCAGCCATTTTGTACTTTTCTTCTGAAAAATATTTATGAGCCCCTGGACAGAGAGCTTGCAGTTATCAATCAAACTCAAGCAGGTCAGTAAAGAACAATTAATTCATTTAATATGACAAAAAGGCTTTTATGTAGTGGAAATCCATACCCCACTGCTACTGCTAAAGTTGAGGGTTCACAACACCCATTACTGGGTTAGCAACAGAAGTGAGAGGCCATTCGCACCTTCTTAACATCACAGACTGATCACAGATAAGGCTTTCACCTTGGAGCGCCCTGCATCCTACTAAGAAAACTAAAAAGGGATCAAAAACACCACAATCAGAGGCGCCAACTTCTGTGTGGCCCTGAGGCTTAAGCCCCAGCAATATTCCAGCTGATGGGCTGGGGGTAGTGAAAGACGCCTCCGGGCATACAATGCGCTTTATAAATTATCAAATCAAATCAAAGCGCACCAAAGCCTGGGCTCCACAAGGGAATGGAGGCACCAGTAGTGAGGCTTTCTGTTCATCCTCTCAATTCAGATCTGTTCAGTTGCTGCTGCTACTACTAGACAGAGGGACCACAGAAGGAGTGGAAGTGCAGGTGTTGCCATGACTTGGGCAAACACCTAGGGGGGCTCTCACTCGGGTGGGCGGTTAACATTTTCCATTATTTAAGAAGAGAGTGAATGTTTGGCTATTATTCCTTGAATCTTAACATATGCACAGGAAATTAATTCTCCTCCTGCACTGATTAACCTTTGGTTGCTTATAAGAATAACATCTGAAAATTACACCCTGAAATTTATTTTTAAACGTTTTACATAGATCCCCATTCTCTTGTGTGACACCTTCAGTTAGTCTGGCTTTTCATGTACCATAATACTGCATTCTGGGACTTGTAGTTCCTTTTTTACACTGAAGTATGGTCTGGAAATCCCAACAAGCAAAGTGTTATGGCTTAAAAAAAAGGATTACTTTACGGTGTCAAGTATTGCATAAGATTACTTGGGCACTATGATTTTAAATTAAAATTAAAACATAGTAAACCCAAATAAAAATCTGTTCATCTACTTTAGGGAAGTGCATCATTTCATTCACATCTTGCTTTAAACAAGCACTGATATCCATCTGTTTTGATTTTGGAATAGTGTGCATAGAAAATATATTTACCATGCTTCACTATCAGTAAGAACATGTATAGAAGAAGCACCAGCAGTGCAGGCTATTCTACACAACACAAGCAGATTGGAGTAATGGGAGTGTGAGTGGCAGTGTGTGTGTAATAAACGAGAGAGTGTATGAGAGTGTCAGAAGTAATGTGTGTGTGAGAAGCTGTGCAAGAGCATGAGTCCTTGTCAGCGTGTGAGAAAATGTGAGCGAGTGAGTGTATGTGAGACTGTGTGCAAGTGCTTGTGAGTGTGTGTGTAATTCTGCACGTGTGGTGCTGGCACTAGCTTACTAGCATAATAGCATAAATGTGAGAGAGTGTGTATGTAAGACTGTGTGAGTGGTTGTGAGTGTGTGAGAGAGTGTGTGGGTAATGCTGCAAGTGTGGCGCTGACACTAGCATAATAGCATAAATGTGAGAGTGAGTGTATGTGAGACTGTGTGTGAGTACTTGTGAGTGTGTGTGAGAATGTGTGTGTAATACTGCAAGTGTGGAGCTGACACTAGCATAATAGCATAAATGTGTGAGAGTGAGTGTATGTAAATCTATGTGCGAGTGCTTGTGGGTTTGTGTGAGAATGTGTGTGTGTGTAATGATGCAAGTGTGGCGCTGACACTAGCATACTTTCATAATAGCATAAATGTGAGACAGTGAGTGTATGTGAGACTGTGTGTGAGTTCTTGTGAGTGTGTGGAAGAATGTTTGTCTAATGCTGCAAATGTGGTGCTGACACCAGCATACTAGCATAATAGCATATATGTGAGATTGAGTGTATGTGAGACTGTGAGTGCTTGCAAGTTTGTGTGAGAGTGTGAGTGTGTGTGTGTGTAATGCTGCTAGTGTGGCGCGGGTACTAGCATACTAGCATAAATGTGAGATAGTGAGTGTATGTGAGGCTGTGTGCTAGTGCTTGTGAGTGTGTGTGAGAATGTGTGTGGAATGCTGCAAGTGTGGCGCAGACACTAGCATACTAGCATAATAGCATAAATGTGAGAGTGAGTGTATGTGAGACTGTGTGCGAGTGCTAGTGAGCTTGTGTGAGAATATGTGTGTGTGGAATGCTGCAAGTGTGGTGCTGACACCAGCATACTAGCATAATAGCATAAATATGAGAGACTGTGCAAGTGCTTGTGAGTGTTTGTGAGAATGTGTATGGAATGCTGCAAGTGTGGCGCTGACAGTAGCGTACCAGCATAATAGCATAAATGTGAGAGAGCGAGCGTATGTGAGACTGTGTGCGAGTGCTGGTGAGTGTGTGTGAGAATGTGTGTGTAATGTTGCACGTGTGGCGCTGATACTAGCATACTAGCATAATGGCATAAATGTGAGTGAGTGTACGGGAGACTGTGTGCGAGTGCTTGCAAGTTTGTGTGAGAATGTGTGTGTGTGTGTAATGCTGCAAGTGTGCGCTGGCACTAGCATACTGCTGGAACGTCTTTTCTAAAGGAAGAGGTACTAATGGCATATGGGTGTTGGTGCTACCCATTACAAAATGCAGGGCCTGGCATACTGCAGTTAATGTAATCCCAGGCATGGATGGGGCACCAATATCTGAATGCTAGTGCTGACATACTAGCAGTAATTGTTGGCATTAGAGATACCTCCATGGCATGTGGGTACCCATGGCAAAATACTGCCCATTGAGTTGAATTGGAGTATTTGTAAAGAGCAAAATCCACCCTAGGGTCTTTTCGTGCTAAATTCATCTAAGGCAAAAGCTAGTAGAGAGACAATAAAAGGGGAAAATTAAGCAGAATGCGATTTTTGAGTTTCTTACTAAAGAGTAGGGGAGAGGATATAATCTTCTGTTCAGTGGGTATGTTGTTCAAAAGAGGGGAGGCAAGGATGGAGAGGGCTTTTTCTCTGCATTTTTGACAGAGGGTTAAACCATTAAGTTTGCAGAAGATGAGCAGAGAGACCAGGTGGTAGCATATCTGGAGATATTTGCTTTTAAAAATTCTGGGTCATTGCCATATAGGCACTTATGTACTAGACAAAGCGGTTTATTTACAAGCCCCTTGTGCCGCCGGTACGTCACTTTTTCCCATATTAAAAGTGGCGCGCCGGCGGCGCAAGGGGTTGGTAAATAAGCCCCAAATAGCCTTAAAACATCTCCTACTTTTAACTGGATCCAGTGTATCTTAAATAAGGGAGGTAAAAGAGGGCGATGTGGTCACTAGCCTGGCTGCTTGATTTTGGATTGTTTACAATTTTTGCAAAAGATATTTACATTTCCCAAGATAAAGAGAACTGACATAGGCTAGTCTTTATCCTATGATTGTCACTACAGCTACTTTCTTACCTTCCATTGAGCGAAAGGACACTATAGGTCTGAGTTTGTGCAGACAGAAGGTACAAGATGAGACGACTGCAGGCATCTTGCTCTCAGTTTATTATCTATTCGATGTCAAGGCTTTTGACTTATGGCCTGTGATTAGGGAATGGACAAAGGGTATCAGTCCAAGGTAGAGGAGACGAGGCATAAGTGTTATTTCCAGTTGTTAGAACTTCCTTCATGTTAACTTTTAGCCAGTTTTTCTCCATCCACTTTTAAAACTGCTCAATCTTTCAAGATGGTAGAGTTGGCGTAAGTTCCTTTGAGGTAAAAAATCAACTGTGTGTCATTGGCATAGCTGTAAAGCTACAAACAAAAGCACTATCAGGTGAGTGAGTGGAAGAATGTAGCTGTTAAATAAGTATTTTGTGCATAGATGACACTTGCATACCGGGGACAGTTTTTTGGGGGCACCTATGGTATATCATTGGGGTATCCATTGCAAAATTCTGTCACTGGCATATTGTATATAATTCTTGGCATAAGAGGTGGGTTGCCCATAAAATAAAAAAATGCTGGTCCTGGCAAACTGGAGGTAATCCTGACAAATTGGGTGGACTCATGCCATTTAAAAAAACCAAAAATGGGGCAAGCTCCCGAGGAAAGTCAGCTACCCGGACACACCTTAAAAGTACTGCAATATTTCATGAGTGCCGCTTCAGAGTCTATGGGTGTTGGAAAATGTATGAGGCAATTGTTTGTTGTAATGCATTATTTGACTCTCACACCCCAACCCACTGTTTGCTGGAATTTGGTGCAAGTATTGCACCCCACCACTTTCAAGGATCATGAGCCACCACTGGTGAGCAGAATTGGCAGGGAGAAGAGAGCCCGGTCTAAGAGCAGAGTGGGCACTGTGCCCAGAGGTGGCAGGAGAAGGATTTGGCAACTAAGGTAACATCATTGTCCAATCTTAAAATGAATACATTGCTTACATTTTATAAGTGGAAAAGCTTGATGCGCTTTAGTCCAACCTGGAATTCTTCCCAATTTCTATTCAAAACTGGGGCCTCAGCAATAATTTTGCAAACCTGGCTCCCATGAGCAGGTGCTGGGACACCCACAACCAAGGCAGCACATGACACCAGTGTTTCATGCCCTGGACTGGCTGTTGATACCTAGATTTTCTGCCTTCAAGGCACTTTACATCATCAACACAGCCATTCAAGGGAGAAGTCCATGGTACCTACAAGCGTAATTCCAACTATAATCCCAGAAAAGTACACAATGCTCAAAAAATGCACCTCAACTCATCTTTTCCACCTTTAAGAAAAAGACCACTGATGGAAGAACATTCTCATTATAGGTGGCAAAACTTTGGATCATCTTGCTAGCCAATACACATAACATACATGACCATCGAAAGTTTGGAAAGAAGTGAAAACCGGCTCTTCTCGTGATACAGAGGCAGAACAACCGAATAATACATGAGGTCAAAACAAAACACGATGCTCAAAAGTGCCCAATAGTCATAGTAATACCACAATTGGACTCTACCATGGTCGGCATCAATAATCCTTGCAGGCTAAGGGACAGTTATACCCTCTCCACGGTCCTAATAAAACATTTTTAGCCTAGGTGGCTATAACCATCCCCTTTGCTCATTTGATGTAACAGCCTTATTGGCAGAGGTATGCACAGACATGGGTTCCTTGCTCAATGTGCCACTGCAACCAAGCCACACCCGACTGAAGAGCCCCAATCAGGGTGAAATTGGTCTTGGGTTGCTTGTGTTCTGGTTCAGAGGACCTGGCCTGCTAGTTCGAGCCGTACTAGTCTTATTAGAGCAGGGTCACGGCTGATTTACCTATGCAAAGATCTAATCTGAGGTGGCACGGTGAGAAAAGAATGATGGGTTGGAATGTTAGTCAAAACTAGGCTACACAAACAGTGTATATCTAGATTTACCAGCATAGCTCCTTCACCGCTTGCAGAACGTTCAGAATGCCGCAGCCTGCTGATTCTGAAGTTACCTGCTCGAGCCTCGGTCACGGCTTCTCTGTCTAGTCTTCATTGACTGCCCATTGATAGCCGTATTAAATTTAAAGCCCTAACATTTGCCTTCAGAGCATGCAAGCATACATTGCTATTTGAAAAAAAGACTGCTTCCCTACCAGCAGGAGAGAGCACTTCGCTCTAATGTACAAACATTTCTATATGTCCCGAGGATTAGTAAGGTGAGAAGCGGGGGTCGCTCCTTTTCCTACTTAACTGCCAAACTTTGGAACTCTGCCTTCAACCCTCCATTTCACGTCCTCTGAATCAGTCTTCCATAAATTCTGAAAACATTCTTGTTTGATAAATAATTACCACGCTTTGGGTTTGGATCAATCCTCTGTACACTGTAGGACCTCGAGCACTGGGGCACCTCTTCAGAGGCAGCCGCGCACCTTATAAATCCTACTGTATTGTATTGTGGTGTATTCTTCTCAATATTCAAAACTGGGCACCCTAAAGCTTTACCTTTACAGAACACCAGCAGCTCCCAGAGTGGATGATTACAACTGGTAACAGCAAGACGGATCTCTGTCCGCCCCCTGTGCTGTTTGTCCTCCTGAGACCCAGAAGCATACAGGTGGATGCCTTATTTGCTGCATACAGCACAGAAGGAGGAATGAAAGTCTCCAATAACCACCAAAAACTCAACATGAGACCAACAGAGTAAGTCACAGCAGCCGATAAATATAACCTGAGCATACCCTCTCTTGCTTATCCTCCTCCATCGCACTGCTAGGCGTGGTGACCCAAGACTGAAGAAGAGCACCTCTGGCCGGACATCACTCATGAACAACAACCCAACGCTTCCCAAACAGGCTCACATGAGCATACCCTCTCACGCTTATCCTCCTCCATCGCACTGCTAGGCGTGGTGACCCAAGACTGAAGAAGAGCACCTCTGGCCGGTCATCACTCATGAACAACAACCCAACGCTTCCCAAACAGGCTCACATGAGCATACCCTCTCACGCTTATCCTCCTCCATCGCACTGCTAGGCGTGGTGACCCAAGACTGAAGAAGAGCACCTCTGGCCGGACATCACTCATGAACAACAACCCAATGCTTCCCAAACAGGCTCACATGAGCATACCCTCTCACGCTTATCCTCCTCCATCGCACTGCTAGGCGTGGTGACCCAAGACTGAAGAAGAGCACCTCTGGCCGGTCATCACCCATGAACAACAACCCAACGCTTCCCAAACAGGCTCACATGAGCATACCCTCTCACGCTTATCCTCCTCCATCGCACTGCTAGGCGTGGTGACCCAAGACTGAAGAAGAGCACCTCTGGCCGGACATCACTCATGAACAACAACCCAACGCTTCCCAAACAGGCTCACATGAGCATACCCTCTCACGCTTATCCTCCTCCATCGCACTGCTAGGCGTGGTGACCCAAGACTGAAGAAGAGCACCTCTGGCCGGACATCACTCATGAACAACAACCCAACGCTTCCCAAACAGGCTCACATGAGCATACCCTCTCACGCTTATCCTCCTCCATCGCACTGCTAGGCGTGGTGACCCAAGACTGAAGAAGAGCACCTCTGGCCGGTCATCACTCATGTACAACAACCCAACGCTTCCCAAACAGGCTCACATGAGCATACCCTCTCACGCTTATCCTCCTCCATCGCACTGCTAGGCGTGGTGACCCAAGACTGAAGAAGAGCACCTCTGGCCGGTCATCACTCATGAACAACAACCCAACGCTTCCCAAACAGGCTCACATGAGCATACCCTCTCACGCTTATCCTCCTCCATCGTACTGCTAGGCGTGGTGACCCAAGACTGAAGAAGAGCACCTCTGGCCGGTCATCACTCATGTACAACAACCCAACGCTTCCTAAACAGGCTCACATGAGCATACCCTCTCACGCTTATCCTCCTCCATCGCACTGCTAGGCGTGGTGACCCAAGACTGAAGAAGAGCACCTCTGGCCGGACATCACTCATGAACAACAACCCAACGCTTCCCAAACAGGCTCACATGAGCATACCCTCTCACGCTTATCCTCCTCCATCGCACTGCTAGGCGTGGTGACCCAAGACTGAAGAAGAGCACCTCTGGCCGGTCATCACTCATGAACAACAACCCAACGCTTCCCAAACAGGCTCACATGAGCATACCCTCTCACGCTTATCCTCCTCCATCGCACTGCTAGGCGTGGTGACCCAAGACTGAAGAAGAGCACCTCTGGCCGGACATCACTCATGAACAACAACCCAACGCTTCCCAAACAGGCTCACATGAGCATACCCTCTCACGCTTATCCTCCTCCATCGCACTGCTAGGCGTGGTGACCCAAGACTGAAGAAGAGCACCTCTGGCCGGACATCACTCATGAACAACAACCCAACGCTTCCCAAACAGGCTCACATGAGCATACCCTCTCACGCTTATCCTCCTCCATCGCACTGCTAGGCGTGGTGACCCAAGACTGAAGAAGAGCACCCTCTGGCCGGTCATCACTCATGTACAACAACCCAACGCTTCCCAAACAGGCTCACATGAGCATACCCTCTCACGCTTATCCTCCTCCATCGCACTGCTAGGCGTGGTGACCCAAGACTGAAGAAGAGCACCTCTGGCCGGTCATCACTCATGAACAACAACCCAACGCTTCCCAAACAGGCTCACATGAGCATACTGTTGGACTTGGCCCTTTTTGCAGGGTCATCCCTAAACTTTTTGCCTTCCTCCTATATTTTTTCTGACCTGTTGTTGGCTGTTTTATGACTCTGGGCACTTTACCACTGCTGATCAGTGCTAAAGTGCATATGCTCTCCCCATTGTAAATTGTGTTATGTATTAGTGACTCCATGATTGGATGATTGGTTTACTTGTCAATCCCTAGTACAGTGCACTGAGTGTGCCCAGGGCTTGTAAATCCAATACTGCTGGTGGGCTTGCAGCACTGGTTGTGCCACCCACAGAAGCAGCCTGTAAAAGTGTGTCTAAGGCCTGCCATTGCAGAGCCTGTGTGCAGCCTAGGGCTGCCATGTCGACTTGGTGAGTACACCCACTTACCAGTCCCTAAACCTTCCCTTTACTGCATGTTGGTCACCCCTAAAGTAGGCCCTAGGGCAGGGTGCATTGTAAGTATAAGGTAGGACATGCCCTGGTGTGTGGCATGTCCTAATAGTGAATTACAGCCATTTTCGTTTTTCACTATTGCAAGGCTACCTGCTCCCCATAGGCCAGAATGGGCAGACTGACTATTACACCTTATAATCAGAACTGACCCAGGGAACATGGTAGAAAAACGAATTTAGTATGCCTGAACTCAGAATGATAAAATACATCTTTTAGTGAAGTTGGTTTTAACATTTCTGTGTTTGAAAATACCACTTTTAGAAAGTGGGTATTTTCTTGCCTAAACTTCCAAGCCTGCCTCTGCTAGGTTGTGTATTCCTTGTCTGGAGATTGAGTGACAGGGGCTGGGGGTGGCTACAGGAGACAGGGTGAGTCAGCACAGGGCTGAATAGAAAGATCTGCATCCAGAGTGGAGGGAGGAGTTGCACCTGGGTCTGAATAGGGCTGTGCCTGCCTTCCACAATGCTGGCTCCACCTCCTGCCGGGCGGCTGAGCACCCTGCCCCACATTCTGAAAGGAAAGAAGGAGTCAGAAAAACAAAGTGCTCCAGGACTGACCAGAACTGGTTTTGACTAGGCAGAGGCCTCTCTGCCTTCAGAGAACAAAGGAAAACTGTGTATAAAAAGGGGACCCAGACCCCTAGGAAATTAGATCACTTTGGGAAACAAGAACAAACCTTTGCTGAGGAGCGGAACCAAGAAGGAACTGAGGAGAAGACTATCCCTAAGCTAGAGGGATCTGCCTGCAGTGGTTGCCTGACTGCCAAAGGAAGGAGAAAGGACTTTGTGTGCACTTTTATTCAACTTGTAAAGTATCTCCAAGGGCTTGAGAAAAGAGCTTGCCTCCTGCTGAAGTCTCAGGGACAACAGACTTCACCCACCAGCTCCCCAAGAATCCTTTGGAAGTGCCTGCTGCTGTTTCGGGCCTTCTGAAGGGACTGCGTGTCGCAAGGAGCTGGAAGCGCGACTCAAGAGGAAGAAGCGTGTCGCCGTCGCTGCTGCTGCCGCCGCAACTCCGAAGGAGGGTGTCGCCGCTGTAGCTGTCGTATTGCACCGCATCGAGAGAAGCGTCCCGCAACGAAGAGGAAGCGTGTCGCCGTCGCTGCTGCTGCCGCCGCAACTCCGAAGGAGGGTGTCGCCGCTGTAGCTGTCGCATTGCACCGCATCAAGAGAAGAGTCTCGCATCGAGGAAGAAGCGTGTCGCCGCCGCAGCCGCTGCCGTCGCAACTCCGAAGGAGGGTGTCGCCGCTGTAGCTGTCGCATTGCACCGCATCAAGAGAAGCGCCCGCATCCACGGAGAAGCGTGCCGCCGCCGGAGCTGCTGCCGTCGCATCACGAAACAAGGGTGTCGCCGCTGCAGTTGTCGCATCGAGCGGAAGCGCCTCGCAACGTCGGAGAAGAGGGTCGCCGCCAAAGCCGCTGCCGTCGCATCACGGAACAAGGGTGTCGCCGCTGTAGCTGACGCATCGAGTCGAGACTTCTCGCAACCTCGGAGAAGCGTGCCGCATCAGGAAGAACTTGACGTCTTTATTTCTTTGCACCAGAACTTTGTCGCATTTCCATCGCTGCAACATTGCTTGTTGTGGAAGCGTCCCGCATCGTAAGGTACATTGACTTAAAGTGTCGCATCTTAAGAACTGAACTGAACTAAGCTAAAACTACCATTTTAAGTACAGTATTGTGGATTTTTGTCGTTTATGGTCTTGTGTTAAAACTATATAAAGAATACTTATTTTTGATATAAAACCTTGTGTGGTGTCCATCTGTAGTGTGTCACTAGATTACTGTATGTGTTCACAAATGCTTTACACACTGCCTCTGAGATAAGCCTGTCTGCTCGTGCCAAGCTACCAAGGGGGTGAGCAGGGGTTATTTTAGGAGTGTACCCCTTTACCCTGACTAGAGGCGAGGGTCCCTATTTGTCACAAGTACCTACCTGTGCCAACTAGAGACCCCCAATTCTAACATTGGTGGTCAGCGGTGAGGATTCTGGACTTGCATTTGTGACTCATGTACAGTGATTGGTGAACACTACTAGTGAGTGCAGACCAAACGCGACCACATACTGTTTTTCTGTTTTATGGTGTCCTCCTGGAGGTATTTTTGATACCATGACTCTGGTTAGTTGTTGCAAAATGGAACTCAACTTCTGGCACATGTTTATCTACACAATGAAGGAGCTACGTGTGTTTTGCAAGGAAAGAGGGCTGCCTGTGAAGAGAAGGTCCAGGGAGGATCTAGAGGCATCCCTATTTCAGTATGAGTTACCCAGCTGGAAGGCAACACTACCAGTTGAGTCTGAGAAGGAGGAATTCCTAAAAATGAGGGAGCAACAGAAAAAGATAGCTGGCTTCTGGCTTATGAGCAGGAGCTGAGAGAAATTGACGAAGAGCTGAGAGAGCTTGATGAGGCTCAGAGGGCCTTAGCCCAAGAAAAGAAATTTGGGCAGCTCAGGAAGTGAGCTTTGCTGAGGTGGAGTCCAGCTCAGATGGTGGCAGCAAAATTAAGTTATTCAGTGCTGAGAGAGTAGTGCACACACCCAGAGATGTGGCGCCTGACTTGGAGGGGGTTAACATACACCGGGAGGTTCAAGGACATGAGGTAGTTTCAGTAGTGCGCAGTGTCCCTGAGAGGAATAGGGAAACTGACGCAGGGATTCATGGTCCTAGTGGTGGGAGGGACACTCTACTGACTCTAGATGAGAGGTGCAGGGAGAGGGTTCCCCCATGGTTGAAGTCCTGGTATGTGAGTGTGAAGACCGCCCAGAAGAGTGTGGGTTGAGTGACAGAGACAGTCAGATACTGTCTTGCCAATCTCAGAAGAGTGGTGTGGAGTACGTGGAGTACGTTTGTGAGGCACTGGATGGTGAGGTGAAGGATAGTTTGGTTAACCCCTGTGGGGGACTGTGTGATCCAATTTTGGGAGAGCATATTGTAAGTCCCTGTTTTCCAGAGCTATGCCAACACCTGTTGGAGTGTGAGTTCTCTGACCTCAGGGAGCTCACATTGGAGGCAGACCTTTGGTGGATTCCAGAGGGTCTGAAGAGGCATTGGGGAGTGACCCTAAGAGGAGTGGCTCAGGTGTCTTCCAACCCAGAGAGTGGTGGGAGAGGTTCAGTGTAGCCCAGCTAGGTCCCGTGGTAATGGGAGGGGTGTAGGGACTCACGTCCTGTCTCAGTGGAGAAGGAGTGAGTGTGGGGCTGCGTGTCCCAAGGTGCCCGAAACCCAGTCTCAGAGCCTGGATGGTTCTTTAAGGGAACACCAGGTAGGGAGCCTAGGCTGTCCTGATGGGCCGCCTGTTGAGGAGGATCTCCTAGTGTCTAGAGAACCTGGAGCGTCTGTAAATGGAGCTCCAGTGTTTCTGGTGTCTGGCAGTGCCGCTCCAGTTGGGAGGGTGCAGAAGTCCAGAGTGAGGGGTGAGAGGGGGAGAGAGTCCCCAGTGGAAGAACCAGTGGGTCAGGGACCAGCCAGAAGGGCTGAGTCACCAGTGAATGACCATGGTAACACCACTTCTGTCCTGGGGATCTCCCCGCGCTGTCAGATGGACAGGCGTCGGGAGATCTGCGCCAGGCGGACTGTCACACAACACATGAGAGATGTGTTACCCTCTGGGGCATGCGTGCTCCCCAGGAAGTCCTGGTGCGCCAGGCAGATTATTACACAACTCTAAAGGAGTGTGTTTCCTTGGGGGGGTTGGTGTACCCTCCCGGAAGTCCTGGGTTGCCAGGCACAGGTCCAGCCTAAGGGTACAGACCCTGGGTTGGAGGGCCAGGTTCAGGGTGTCCCCCTGACCTGGAGAAAGGGGCAGCTGCTAACAGTGCCCCTACCAGTTTGTTCTTCTGGGGCACCGCTCCAGGTGGGAGGGTGCAGGACCCCAGTAAGGGGGGCGGGGAGAGGACAGCCTCACCCCTGGCCTCTGCCCAGTCTAAGGGTACAGACCCTATGCTGGAATCCCAGTTGCAGGATAGAACCCCTGAACTGGTGGGCGAATTGTGCAGGACACCTGCCGCAGGTGCCCTGACAATTCTGGAAGGGGGTACCGCTCCAGGTGGGAGGGTACAGAGCCCCAAGGAGGAGGACCGGGTGTGGGAAAGCCCACCCCAGTCTCCAGTCCAGCCGCCGGGTATAGGCCCGGGGCTGGTGGGTCAGCGCCAGGATGTCATACCTGACCTGACAGGAGGGAGAGTGGACAAAGGGTGCCAAGCACCTGGGGCTACTGCCCCCGCTCTCTGACGCCACAGAGGTTTGAGAGCCCTGAGAGGCATAAGGCCTGGGTCTCATCCCTGACCCCTGTCAGTGGCCACTGTGGCTTGCTGTCTGTCTGTTGGGACACACCTGTGAGCCAGTTAAGGTTAGGTGCTGCACAGGTGGGGTCCACTGGTGAGGAGAAGGGTTCCCCATGGATTAGCTTGGTGGGCCCTGGAGAGTATGGACAGAGGGATTCCAATAGGTTCAGATTGGCGTAGAACTGGAGTATGCCCCTGCTGTTGCGGGCCAGGTCCAGGTTCTATCGCTTCAAAGCAGGGAAGCCCATCAAGGTAGTGATTGGTCTACCCTGCGTTTTGGCTGGAAGGGGGTTGTGTTGGACTTGGCCCTTTTTGCAGGGTCATCCCTAAACTTTTTGCCTTCCTCCTATATTTTTTCTGACCTGTTGTTGCCTGTTTTATGACTCTGGGCACTTTACCACTGCTGATCAGTGCTAAAGTGCATATGCTCTCCCCATTGTAAATTGTGTTATGTATTAGTGACTCCATGATTGGATGATTGGTTTACTTGTCAGTCCCTAGTACAGTGCACTGAGTGTGCCCAGGGCTTGTAAATCCAATACTGCTGGTGGGCTTGCAGCACTGGTTGTGCCACCCACAGAAGCAGCCTGTAAAGTGTGTCTAAGGCCTGCCATTGCAGAGCCTGTGTGCAGCCTAGGGCTGCCATGTCGACTTGGTGAGTACACCCACTTACCAGTCCCTAAACCTTCCCTTTACTGCATGTTGGTCACCCCTAAAGTAGGCCCTAGGGCAGGGTGCATTGTAGGTATAAGGTAGGACATGCCCTGGTGTGTGTGGCATGTCCTAATAGTGAATTACAGCCATTTTCGTTTTTCACTATTGCAAGGCTACCTGCTCCCCATAGGCCAGAATGGGCAGACTGACTATTACACCTTATAATCAGAACTGACCCAGGGAACATGGTAGAAAAACGAATTTAGTATGCCTGAACTCAGAATGATAAAATACATCTTTTAGTGAAGTTGGTTTTAACATTCTGTGTTTGAAAATACCACTTTTAGAAAGTGGGTATTTTCTTGCCTAAACTTCCAAGCCTGCCTCTGCTAGGTTGTGTATTCCTTGTCTGGAGATTGAGTGACAGGGGCTGGGGGTGGCTACAGGAGACAGGGTGAGTCAGCACAGGGCTGAATAGAAAGATCTGCATCCAGAGTGGAGGGAGGAGTTGCACCTGGGTCTGAATAGGGCTGTGCCTGCCTTCCACAATGCTGGCTCCACCTCCTGCCGGGCGGCTGAGCACCCTGCCCCACATTCTGAAAGGAAAGAAGGAGTCAGAAAAACAAAGTGCTCCAGGACTGACCAGAACTGGTTTTGACTAGGCAGAGGCCTCTCTGCCTTCAGAGAACAAAGGAAAACTGTGTATAAAAAGGGGACCCAGACCCCTAGGAAATTAGATCACTTTGGGAAACAAGAACAAACCTTTGCTGAGGAGCGGAACCAAGAAGGAACTGAGGAGAAGACTATCCCTAAGCTAGAGGGATCTGCCTGCAGTGGTTGCCTGACTGCCAAAGGAAGGAGAAAGGACTTTGTGTGCACTTTTATTCAACTTGTAAAGTATCTCCAAGGGCTTGAGAAAAGAGCTTGCCTCCTGCTGAAGTCTCAGGGACAACAGACTTCACCCACCAGCTCCCCAAGAATCCTTTGGAAGTGCCTGCTGCTGTTTCGGGCCTTCTGAAGGGACTGCGTGTCGCAAGGAGCTGGAAGCGCGACTCAAGAGGAAGAAGCGTGTCGCCGTCGCTGCTGCTGCCGTCGCAACTCCGAAGGAGGGTGTCGCCGCTGTAGCTGTCGTATTGCACCGCATCGAGAGAAGCGTCCCGCAACGAAGAGGAAGCGTGTCGCCGTCGCTGCTGCTGCCGTCGCAACTCCGAAGGAGGGTGTCGCCGCTGTAGCTGTCGCATTGCACCGCATCAAGAGAAGAGTCTCGCATCGAGGAAGAAGCGTGTCGCCGCCGCAGCCGCTGCCGTCGCAACTCCGAAGGAGGGTGTCGCCGCTGTAGCTGTCGCATTGCACCGCATCAAGAGAAGCGCCTCGCATCCACGGAGAAGCGTGCCGCCGTCGGAGCTGCTGCCGCCGCATCACGAAACAAGGGTGTCGCCGCTGCAGTTGTCGCATCGAGCGGAAGCGTCTCGCAACGTCGGAGAAGAGGGTCGCCGCCAAAGCCGCTGCCGTCGCATCACGGAACAAGGGTGTCGCCGCTGTAGCTGACGCATCGAGTCGAGACTTCGCAACCTCGGAGAAGCGTGCCGCATCAGGAAGAACTTGACGTCTTTATTTCTTTGCACCAGAACTTTGTCGCATTTCCATCGCTGCAACATTGCTTGTTGTGGAAGCGTCCCGCATCGTAAGGTACATTGACTTAAAGTGTCGCATCTTAAGAACTGAACTGAACTAAGCTAAAACTACCATTTTAAGTACAGTATTGTGGATTTTTGTCGTTTATGGTCTTGTGTTAAAACTATATAAAGAATACTTATTTTTGATATAAAACCTTGTGTGGTGTCCATCTGTAGTGTGTCACTAGATTACTGTATGTGTTCACAAATGCTTTACACACTGCCTCTGAGATAAGCCTGTCTGCTCGTGCCAAGCTACCAAGGGGGTGAGCAGGGGTTATTTTAGGAGTGTACCCCTTTACCCTGACTAGAGGCGAGGGTCCCTATTTGTCACAAGTACCTACCTGTGCCAACTAGAGACCCCCAATTCTAACACATACCCTCTCACGCTTATCCTCCTCCATCGCACTGCTAGGCGTGGTGACCCAAGACTGAAGAAGAGCACCTCTGGTCGGTCATCACTCATGAACAACAACCCAACGCTTCCCAAACAGGCTCACATGAGCATACCCTCTCACGCTTATCCTCCTCCATCGCACTGCTAGGCGTGGTGACCCAAGACTGAAGAAGAGTACCTCTGGCCGGACATCACTCATGAACAACAACCCAACGCTTCCCAAACAGGCTCACATGAGCATACCCTCTCACGCTTATCCTCCTCCATCGCACTGCTAGGCGTGGTGACCCAAGACTGAAGAAGAGCACCTCTGGCCGGACATCACTCATGAACAACAACCCAACGCTTCCCAAACAGGCTCACATGAGCATACCCTCTCACGCTTATCCTCCTCCATCGCACTGCTAGGCGTGGTGACCCAAGACTGAAGAAGAGCACCTCTGGCCGGTCATCACTCATGTACAACAACCCAACGCTTCCCAAACAGGCTCACATGAGCATACCCTCTCACGCTTATCCTCCTCCATCGCACTGCTAGGCGTGGTGACCCAAGACTGAAGAAGAGCACCTCTGGCCGGTCATCACTCATGAACAACAACCCAACGCTTCCCAAACAGGCTCACATGAGCATACCCTCTCACGCTTATCCTCCTCCATCGCACTGCTAGGCGTGGTGACCCAAGACTGAAGAAGAGCACCTCTGGCCGGACATCACTCATGAACAACAACCCAACGCTTCCCAAACAGGCTCACATGAGCATACCCTCTCACGCTTATCCTCCTCCATCGCACTGCTAGGCGTGGTGACCCAAGACTGAAGAAGAGCACCTCTGGCCGGTCATCACTCATGAACAACAACCCAATGCTTCCCAAACAGGCTCACATGAGCATACCCTCTCACGCTTATCCTCCTCCATCGCACTGCTAGGCGTGGTGACCCAAGACTGAAGAAGAGCACCTCTGGCCGGACATCACTCATGAACAACAACCCAACGCTTCCCAAACAGGCTCACATGAGCATACCTCTCACGCTTATCCTCCTCCATCGCACTGCTAGGCGTGGTGACCCAAGACTGAAGAAGAGCACCTCTGGCCGGTCATCACTCATGAACAACAACCCAAAGCTTCCCAAACAGGCTCACATGAGCATACCCTCTCACGCTTATCCTCCTCCATCGCACTGCTAGGCGTGGTGACCCAAGACTGAAGAAGAGCACCTCTGGTCGGTCATCACTCATGAACAACAACCCAACGCTTCCCAAACAGGCTCACATGAGCATACCCTCTCACGCTTATCCTCCTCCATCGCACTGCTAGGCGTGGTGACCCAAGACTGAAGAAGAGCACCTCTGGCCGGACATCACTCATGAACAACAACCCAACGCTTCCCAAACAGGCTCACATGAGCATACCCTCTCACGCTTATCCTCCTCCATCGCACTGCTAGGCGTGGTGACCCAAGACTGAAGAAGAGCACCTCTGGCCGGACATCACTCATGAACAACAACCCAACGCTTCCCAAACAGGCTCACATGAGCATACCCTCTCACGCTTATCCTCCTCCATCGCACTGCTAGGCGTGGTGACCCAAGACTGAAGAAGAGCACCTCTGGCCGGTCATCACTCATGTACAACAACCCAACGCTTCCCAAACAGGCTCACATGAGCATACCCTCTCACGCTTATCCTCCTCCATCGCACTGCTAGGCGTGGTGACCCAAGACTGAAGAAGAGCACCTCTGGCCGGTCATCACTCATGAACAACAACCCAACGCTTCCCAAACAGGCTCACATGAGCATACCCTCTCACGCTTATCCTCCTCCATCGCACTGCTAGGCGTGGTGACCCAAGACTGAAGAAGAGCACCTCTGGCCGGACATCACTCATGAACAACAACCCAACGCTTTCCAAACAGGCTCACATGAGCATACCCTCTCACGCTTATCCTCCTCCATCGCACTGCTAGGCGTGGTGACCCAAGACTGAAGAAGAGCACCTCTGGCCGGTCATCACTCATGAACAACAACCCAACGCTTCCCAAACAGGCTCACATGAGCATACCCTCTCACGCTTATCCTCCTCCATCGCACTGCTAGGCGTGGTGACCCAAGACTGAACGCAGAGCACCTCTGGCCGGACATCACTCATGAACAACAACCCAACGCTTCCCAAACAGGCTCACATGAGCATACCCTCTCACGCTTATCCTCCTCCATCGCACTGCTAGGCGTGGTGACCCAAGACTGAAGAAGAGCACCTCTGGCCGGTCATCACTCATGAACAACAACCCAACGCTTCCCAAACAGGCTCACATGAGCATACCCTCTCTTGCTTATCCTCCTCCATCGCACTGCTAGGCGTGGTGACCCAAGACTGAAGAAGAGCACCTCTGGTCGGTCATCACTCATGAACAACAACCCAACGCTTCCCAAACAGGCTCACATGAGCATACCCTCTCACGCTTATCCTCCTCCATCGCACTGCTAGGCGTGGTGACCCAAGACTGAAGAAGAGCACCTCTGGCCGGACATCACTCATGAACAACAACCCAACGCTTCCCAAACAGGCTCACATGAGCATACCCTCTCACGCTTATCCTCCTCCATCGCACTGCTAGGCGTGGTGACCCAAGACTGAAGAAAAGCACCTCTCTGGCCGGTCATCACTCATGAACAACAACCCAACGCTTCCCAAACAGGCTCACATGAGCATACCCTCTCACGCTTATCCTCCTCCATCGCACTGCTAGGCGTGGTGACCCAAGACTGAAGAAGAGCACCTCTGGCCGGTCATCACTCATGAACAACAACCCAACGCTTCCCAAACAGGCTCACATGAGCATACCCTCTCACGCTTATCCTCCTCCATCGCACTGCTAGGCGTGGTGACCCAAGACTGAAGAAGAGCACCTCTGGCCGGACATCACTCATGAACAACAACCCAACGCTTCCCAAACAGGCTCACATGAGCATACCCTCTCACGCTTATCCTTCTCCATCGCACTGCTAGGCGTGGTGACCCAAGACTGAAGAAGAGCACCTCTGGCCGGTCATCACTCATGAACAACAACCCAACGCTTCCCAAACAGGCTCACATGAGCATACCCTCTCACGCTTATCCTCCTCCATCGCACTGCTAGGCGTGGTGACCCAAGACTGAAGAAGAGCACCTCTGGTCGGTCATCACTCATGAACAACAACCCAACGCTTCCCAAACAGGCTCACATGAGCATACCCTCTCACGCTTATCCTCCTCCATCGCACTGCTAGGCGTGGTGACCCAAGACTGAAGAAGAGCACACCTGGCCGGACATCACTCATGAACAACAACCCAACGCTTCCCAAACAGGCTCACATGAGCATACCCTCTCACGCTTATCCTCCTCCATCGCACTGCTAGGCGTGGTGACCCAAGACTGAAGAAGAGCACCTCTGGCCGGACATCACTCATGAACAACAACCCAACGCTTCCCAAACAGGCTCACATGAGCATACCCTCTCACGCTTATCCTCCTCCATCGCACTGCTAGGCGTGGTGACCCAAGACTGAAGAAGAGCACCTCTGGCCGGTCATCACTCATGAACAACAACCCAACGCTTCCCAAACAGGCTCACATGAGCATACCCTCTCACGCTTATCCTCCTCCATCGCACTGCTAGGCGTGGTGACCCAAGACTGAAGAAGAGCACCTCTGGCCGGTCATCACTCATGAACAACAACCCAACGCTTCCCAAACAGGCTCACATGAGCATACCCTCTCATGCTTATCCTCCTCCATCGCACTGCTAGGCGTGGTGACCCAAGACTGAAGAAGAGCACCTCTGGCCGGTCATCACTCATGTACAACAACCCAACGCTTCCTAAACAGGCTCACAGCAAGTACAACATCCTTCCAACCAAGTGCACCTCCAGGGCGTGGCATGCTACCCATCCGATAATGTGCTTGGGCACCTCGTGATGAGGTAAGAAACTCTATGCAACACTGTACCGCTCGTTGCACGAGTACGAACTGTTGCAGCTTATAACATCGCCTAATGCTCCTTGACCTATTCTACTGGGAATCATGGACGCCATTTAGGGGTCGCTGCTGTGACCCCTGGCATGGCCCGTGTGACACCTGGCACAGCTTTTACGACCCCTAGCGTTTGCAGTTGCAAAATCAGTGCCAGTATCAGAAGCAGCTCGTCCTTATGGACGTCGGTGGGGGATACACACTCCTTGTTTTTCGTCAATTTTTTATTATGCTAATGGTGAATAATATTACATTATTCGCTATTAGTTTAATAATGAATGGAGTACAAATAGCTGGAATATGACTTTTCCTGCAGCTGAGGTAAATAAAAAAATGCTTTTAAATGTATGTATGTAGTGTGCGTGCTTGCAGGTTTGAGTGTGTTTATGTAGGAGAGAGTGTGTGTATGTGTGTGCACGTGTAGCAGATTGTGTGTGTGTATGTGTGAATGTGTGTGCATGTGTAGCAGAGTGTGTGTATGTGTGAATGTGTGTGCATGTGTAGCAGAGTGTGTGTGTATGTGTGAGTGAAAGGGAAGGTCAAGGGGTATTTGAAAACACTTCGGCTACTCTTGGCATTTTGATGAATTGACGTCCATTCTGGGAATGGGGAAAATTCTGAGCCAAGCCCTATAGGGTCCAGTACAGATGCAGGTCTCACATGTACTCAGCCATCCTAATGGCATCAAAGGACAGCTTGAAGCTCTGCAGCTTGCACACACACACTGCAAGCTCCACGAACCGAGCTATATAGGGCAGAGCACCACGTGATGCGTAATAAATAATGGAAGCGCTGCAGCCAAGAGCTGTTTTTAGAACTATCTCCCCTTTCACCATCAGCAGGTAATCAATATTAAGCAGGATACTCAGTCTTCAAGCATGCTCCTTCTAGGTGGGGTTTTTCTATTTTCTGGCACACAATCAGCTAACAATTCCCTCCATAATGTACTTTCAGCTGTCAAAGAATGAATCTAAAAGTGTCCTGTAATGAGGATGAAATCACCGAGCAACTAGAATAAAATGCTCTCACATCAGGATGCATTTCTCACCATTCGAATACAATTGATTTCCAAGTTAGCCTGAACATTCCGCAGAACCAGCATAAAGTTCCTCCCTGTGGTCTTGGAATTCTGAATCAGGCCCCTCGTTGCCAACACCTCCTTCCTGGTCATGGCTTCCTGGAAGACGTGACCACATGTAGGACCTCCCACATGAGGGACACATCACTTGTCTGTGAGCCTGCACCTGGTCACTTCCTTGAGGGGTCAGTCCTATGTCAAGGCAACAGCAACCGGCTGTGTATGTTCACTGGCAGAAGAGCTGCACTGCTGGTACCAACCTTATGGCTGCTGGCATCAGATGGTCCTTGGGACCTTGAGCATCATCTCTCCACTGGCTGGGCCACCATTGGCTATTTGTGATCAAAGGTGTGTAACGAGGGCTTGGGGATGAGGAAACGGTTGTCCCACAGCACATCCCAAGGAAGCTGAAATATCCTGGCACACTACTTCTTAAGTGAAGGAGAGTAGCCTTGAGCCCTCGGTTCATAATTATTAGGTGCCCTCTGCCCCAGAAGGTTTGGTGCAAAACAGTCGAAGAGCTCAATGCCAAGCTAACTCGAAGTCCTTTCATTCAGCTTCCATATATGTATGAATGTGATATAAGCAATGCAAATTTAGATACAAAACAGCAGAGTCTGAGGATGCTGAACAGCTTAAGGACAGGAGAGGGGCGAGAAGGGGGTTAAAGGGAAACGCATTGCAAGAGGAGGACACAGGGCTGAGAGGGGTGGTGGACGTTTCAACTTGGAGGCAGTGGTTGCAACAATAAGTATGGAGAGAGCATGTAGGAACTGTACCAAAAGGAGGAGAACCAATCAAGAGGAGGAGGAGGAAGAAGGGAGGAAGGTAGCAGGGCTGTGGATCCAGCCGCGAGGTGGTCGTACTGCAATGAGGAGTTCCTTGAAGCATGAGGAGTCTTCAGCTTTCTGGAAGTGGACAAGGAAAGGGGCCTGTGGGCCCTGAAATGTGATTACAGTTTCATAAACCGGTGAGTAGCAGGAAAGGGCGTGGCCTGCTTTTCCCTACTTCCAGTTTGGTGATGCTACCTGCTTAGCACCTAGGTCTTCGACACCAGTTATGGTAGGCAGGTGGGGCCTTCTGGGGTTAACTGTTTTGTAGATGATGAAGCAGGTCTTAAAAGCAGTAGGAGCCACTGGTCTTCTCTCAGCATTGGTGTGATTGTTTCATACTGTCACAAACCTTTGATGAAGCAATTTTCTGCATACAGGATGCTTTTCAGAGATGCCAGGTGAGTCTCGAAGATGCAAACCAGCAGAGCATTACCTCGTACAAGCTGAGCTAGTACCAACAATGCGAAGGGTGTTCTAAATTCGGCCTCTTTAAGACGTCTCACTAAGAAAAACAAAAAGTTGATGAATGGAATGCTTGAATTAATCTCAGCCACTGGTAACTACTCTGGGCTCATTACAGTCTATCATTTCTTGCCCACTGTGCCAATCTAGGCAGAGACCAGACGAGGAAATCAGCCTTCATGCTGCTCCAATGGAAGTAGTATAGGTCAAATTGCACCTGCAGGAGGCCCCTCTGAAGAGCAAACCGAGTCTGGGTTCAATCTGTTTGGGCCTCATCAGCAGCTGCACCTCACTGAAGAAGACAGGAGCGTAGCTTAATCAGTGAGATTCGTGGGGTGTAAATCTCATATTTCCCAACTTAAAGAGCAGTGGCCTGCAGGGTGTATAAGTGAGATGACCAAGATTCAGGATGGACTGATCCCATGAAGAGCAGGGTCAGTACTGATTTGCATTAAGTGGGACTGATTTAGAGTTTGGCAGACAAGGTACTTAATTGCAAGAGCAGCAGAGTACCTTGTCTGCCAAACTCAATGCCCGTCTACCCGAATTTGAGTCAGGCGGACAACAAATTTTATGCTGATGGAGTAAAATTGACTCAGTTCGTGTAAAACTTTCTCTAATGGCCCAATGGAATAGGGGCCATCGAAAGTATGAAATTAGACCGTCTGCCCTATTTTGAGTGAACGGTTGGATGGATTTTTTAACTGCCTGTTGCTGCTAAATATATTCTGGTGGTGAGTGACGGTAAAGAAAAAAATAAAGAAAAAGTTACCCTCATAGTATAGGAGAAAACTCCCACTTTAGGAGTTTCTTTTTGTTTGAGACGTGTAAAACTTAGGAAAAGTTTGACACCAGGCCTTCATGGTTGACAGACCCGTCTGTCAAACCTTTCCTACATTGACACGAACCTCCATGACTGCGGCTCCTGCCAATGTATAAGGATTACTGCGCGACTAGCGGACGTCTCTAAATTTGGCGGATGGAGTAAAGGCAGAGTGTGACATAAATTCCTCCTCCACCCTATCTGCCTTTCATCCGTACACCAAACCCTAAATCAGGCCCTCTGTCTTGGGTGGCACAGTGGGCAAAAAACAGTTGGTTGGAATGATACCCTGAGCGACTGCCAGAGATTAGACTGTTTGCAAGTATTCGTCCTATCTCCTTTTGGGTGTTTGATTGATATATATATATATATGATCAGGTCCTGATTAAAGAAAAATAACCGGTTAAAACCTCTTTGTGAAATCAGGACAAAAAGAAAAACTAACACAGACATAGCAGACCCAACTTAGGGCCCCCAAACCCACCTACCAAGACAAGAATGCATTTATTTGAGGATGTCACACCCCAAACACCCCTCTCCCAAAGGTATGAAGACAAAAGGCTGAAACTGGTCTGGGGTTGCTTGTGCTCCCAACTAGAGGGTCTGGGTTGGACAGTTCTTATTGGAATGGGACCAAGGTTAACACTCAAAAACTGCTCACCTCAAAAGGGACTGATTTTATGCATTGCAGGTTGGCTCGTGGTATTTTACTAATCCTAAACTTTAATTCTGTGCCTAAAGTAGTAAAAGGCTTTTGTCATTTTTCAGCTTGGCATGGATGGCACTAGCAAATCCGATACTTAAAGACTTTGTTGCAAAAATAAGAAAGGACTATGCCACTTTTCTAGCTCTGCGTCGATGACACTACGTTTATCATCCAAGTCCCACTCCGAGAACATATGTCAAAACCAAATTAACAAAACCAGAAACTATCCAAAAACCTCTTGGAGACAGAAAGATATGCATCAACCTCAATCCTGTTTCGAGATGTAACCTTCTTCCTAGAGAAATGCCCAAAAACTCACTGATGTCTTCTGAGAAGAATCACCCTTTCCAGACATCCAACCCCAGACTGGTCCAGTCAATAAAGAACTCTGCTGTCGGGACTGAGTATAACTCATGTACAATTAAAGACCATCAGAAAACCTGAAACTGCTATTTTAAGGTATTTATTTACTTACACTTGGAAAGAACATAGTCATCAAAAATCTATCTAACTAGTAATAAAATTAAATATTGTGTGCATAACCAAAACAGATCGGCCACAACAACATATAAGCAGCCCAAGAGCATAAGAACAAATACCACTTTTGAGTTTTATGAAATTGCCACAAGAATGTAAGTGATCTCACCTTACCTGGCAAATTAAATTAAACTTAGTAGCTGTTTTGCCCATCCACATCAACTATTAGCGGCAATGGTCCACTCCGGCTTAAAACAATCTGTATGTACATCACATAAGTACTCCCATCAACCCCCAATGCTGGTCAAATCCTTCCTCAAAAAATCTTTAATAGGACATGTAAACAGTGGCGGCTGCCGCTAATTAAAACCGGTAGGGCGGCAGGGGAGGAGAGGAGAGTTTGGCAAATAAAATAAATAAAAATAAAAGCCACTTACCTGCCGCTCCACTCCGCTCTGCTCCTGCTGCCGGCCACCTTGTTCCTCCTGCTCCTCGAGTCACGTCTTGAAGCCAGAAGTGGTTTGTCCTAAGGGCACAGGCTCCCCACCCAATCCAGACACTGCTCTCTAGCACGAGAGCAGCACCAGGATTGGTCTGAGCGGCCTCATTTGCCGCTCAGACAGTGGCTGGGAGCCTGTGGGGTTTCTCTAACTCTGCTGTACAATACAGCTGGGTTGGAGAAACATAGGTGCGCATGTGTGTTTGGCCGGCCTGAGACTGCCGGCCAAACACATATGCGCACTTATAAGTGCAGAGTACTCCCCATGCCCTGGCCAGGCCCTGCCCCTCCTGTCGGACGTAAGTAACTATGACAGAGATAAATAAACCGATAATAACAACATGTTGTTATAGTTTTATTAATCCTGTGCTGGCAGTGGGGCGACGCTCCTCTGCCATTACGGAGGAGTCGCCCCTGCATGCAAATTTGAACATCTTCTGCAACATCAAAATCATCTAATCAAAATGGGGCAGGTCTTAGCCATGCACCCTAACATACTCTGAGAGGAAATTAACAAATACGTGACAACAACTGATAGAATACATGGCTAGGCTGCAATTCCTGTGCATCCTACCTCAACGGCTCCAAGCATTACAATTCTTTGACTGACCCCATGGTGAAGAGACTCCCTCTAGCAGAATACTGCGGGTACCCATTTCCTGTACAGGAGAGGGTAGTCAGTACCAGCCCACACGCCCATTGGGAGCCGGAGACAACGAAGGGATCTCTTTTGCTTATGACCTCACACCGCTATGTATCACTCCACACCAACATCCACAACGCCTACAGACAAAATGGGTTTATTACATCGGGCTTGATAGTCCATAACTTGGGCCCTCCACACATTGCAGCTGGAACCGGGATCCCACTACCCTTCCCTGGTGCTTATCCTGTTATTGTTGAAATTGATTATGTTATGCTTTCATGTGATCAATAGCACAAGGCTAGAGAGTCCACTCGTATGTATCTTTTTAGACGCATCTTTACATCGTACTTACCTTCTCTGTTTGCCGCACTTATCTGTTACTGCCATTATATCATTGAAAATCAATAAAAAGACGTACAAATAAATCATCAAGCAAGGGGAGTTCAAGATGGTTTATGCACCGCGGATATACTATGTGCTATCTAGGGGAACGCCCTGGCTTGAGGATGGGTCTCCAGCCAGCACCCGTGAGTGCCATGGGACCTGCAAGAGACGATCAATGATCGCCTAGTGGACTGCATCAGCCTGCCTCCTCGTTCGGCTCAGTCCTTCAGTGGATTTATCGGTATTTCATCTTTTACATCCCGATGCATGGTCACAGTCCCAGTGTCCACCAATGCACAAAAATAAAAACAGAAAAGGGCATTACTAGGACATCAAAGTCCTACCACAAAAGAAGAGTTTCTGTTATTATTAGCCTTCTGCTTTACATTCCCTGTCCAGCACTCGCGTGTACAGAATTCTCAAAATTTTCTTTCATATAATTACACAAAATTACAGCAAAATTTTGCGCAACTATATGAAATAAAAATCTGTCATTTCATGCTATATCCTAGTTCGAAATGTGTCCTTGCAACAATTTTGGGCATAACAACGCATTAAAACAAAACTGAATTTCAACACCTACTCATGTTCTGTTGTTCCAGTGCATTTGCTGTAAATTTTTACAGTGAATTGCACCACTCATGGTAAAATCTTACTGTGAATGGCGCGCAATTATGCGAAGTGGTGTAATAGCGTAATTTCGCTCAACAAGCAGGTTGTCAAATTCCCGAAATCTCATGCACCTTAGTCATACATTTAATGATTCTGTGGACAACTGATAATGCTTACACATTGTTGACGCATAAATGTGCCCATCCAAGCCATAATACACGGAAAGTCTCCTATCAGACACTGCCCGCTCTGACCACATAAAGTACATGGCTGCACAACACAATGCATCTGAATATTTGTCAAGAAAACCTGCCACCTGGGTCATTGTGCTCAAAGAGGCATATGGCAGATAGTGTGGCCAGAACATTTGGCATCCGCAGATTATTATGACATCAATGGAAGAAAAGATGCAAGAAAAGGTTGAAGTGTTCCCAGAATCATGCCCAGAACAACATGCCATCAACAGTGTGCCAAAAAGACATGGGATCAGCGCAATGAGAAGGGACGTGCATGACCAATGATGATACCAACAGGACGCTAACGTTGTGCCCTTATTAACAGTGAACTGCATCCTAGACTAGCCCACTCCGAAGCATCATGAGAGAACTAACCAACCACAGGGGTGACATGCTGTGCCCCCTGCCTGTGTAGATTTCAAATATGTTGAACTAACTAGGGCAGCAATGACAGATAAACAGGGATATCCTGATGCCTACCTAAGGGTCTGCGAGAGTTAGCGGAGCTCAGCAAGGCTGCTCCCCAAAGCTGCCCATCATCTCAAAACCAAACTGCAGAAATACCAAGCTCTGGATGAGGTTCTTTTAACCACTGTAGACAAAAGTCCCAACAAAAACTAACCAAACTCCTAAGAATGTCCCTTTTGGATGTGGGAGCTGAAGTATGCACTAAACGCGCATTACGCTAGAGACCAGAGCCTAACACAACTGAGCAGCCATATTCCTGCAGATTCCACACCTCAAATCAAGCCTTTGATTTCAACTATTTGCTACAGAAGCCCTATGACCCGGCTGTTGTTCTGTTGACTTTTGTGCAGAATTTGACTATACAAGCGGGAGAAAGTAGATAACCCGAGAAGGCCTTTGGTATTAGTACTGGTTATCCAAGCGATACATACATCTACATGGATGTGTGTCCTGTAATGTCAAACAGACTGAAATCAGAAAAGCTCTTTCTTTGCAGTCTGTGCTTGGTGGATCTCCCAGGAGGTGTGAAGGGAGTCAGAGGAAGACCCTCAAGGTTCGTGAACACGCTCATTAATGCAGACAATATGATATTTTTAAACCAGATTTTTATGACAATTAAAATCGCATGAGGCTTTGACTGCAGTAGCAGTCAAGCCTTTTCTCCCATTTTTTTCCTGGTGGGAGAATCATTTTATGCTTCAAGAAACATATTCGGTAACATATGAAGATTTTGATTAAAGGTGCATTTTGCTTACGTCTTTCTGGATTAAGTGGCTTTCACGAATTTTGAGGAAACTCACTGTTTGTGTTTGTAAAAAGTAGATGTGCAAGTAAGATATGTAATGGAGGCCAGGGGCCCATCATTTTGGAACTTGACTTCCGGTACAGCACTGCTGAGTGAGAATGTGTATGGATCTTAAACAAACCATAAGATGCAGGCCTTAATATGGTTTTATGATCCTTTAAGCAGCTAGAGATAAGAAAGTGAATCTAATCAGTTTTATGTTGAAAGTATTTTTAGAAGACATTGTATTTTATGGATGTTAAATAGGGGGAATGTAATATAATGAAATTCAGTGAATTCATAGGGTTCATTGGGAGACGTTATATGGACCAGAGGCTAAATAACAATAAAGAAATTAATTAAATTGGAAAAAAACATTTAGAGAACTGATTTGGCTGAACAGTGGCCATAAAAAGTGACTTTGAGAGCTGGTCAGTTTTACTTTTGGACCTATGCACATTTCTTTGCTGTAGATCCTTCCTGGAATAGCCAGATTACTGCACTGCAACTCAACTGCCATTTGGAATTTTAATTTATCTATGGGATTTTTGAACGTCCAAATCAGAATTCCAATGTTTAGGTATATCTATAGTCAGACCAGTGATACTACGAAATTCGGATTTGTGTCCTGTACTCTCCATAAATGACTTTCAACAAGTTTTCGTTTTTTTTCTGAGGGATGGCAAGTAAGGTCTCTATTAATAGTCTACACACTACACAAGGAGCCTAGTTTCTCAGGTCCATACGTGATTTGATTGTCTCAGTCCAGATTTTTTTCTTTGAATCGTAAGACTTGTAGTCCTATTTTATAAAGGAATAAAGAAGTATACAAGTCCCAGAATTCAACAGAAAAAAACCTGGACAGGAGCAGCACATCACGCATGAACCTGGGAAATTTGACAGGGCTGCAAGTGTGCTTCCACAGTAACAACGTATAATTTTGCTTTTAATTACCCAGAAGCTGATGCAAATATACACAAATGTGTTAATCACATTTCCGGCCAGCACTGAAAGCCATTGAAGGTTAGGGCAGTGCTGCTGATGAAGATCGTCTTTGCTGGTTCGTCCTGTATCACTTGCAGCCCAGTCATCATCTTTTACGGCAGTCCCAGACCGAGCCACTAGCGTGCTACTCACCGAAAAGCTCTTCGACACCTCGTCAGGGGTAGTAAGTGCTATATAAATGCAATTACAATTTAGAAGGCCACTGATTGCTGTTCCATTTTTTTGATGGAAGTCAAGAACACATGTCGGTCTTCAGTGGAGAAAGCTGTGCGGTTGATAATGCTGTTAACGAGGGCTTTAAGTGGGATGAAAAAAGTGTGCGTCTCTAAAAGGGGCGTGGACTGTGTAATTAAGGGTGTGGCTTAAACATGTATATTACATTTCTGTGGTTTCCATAGTGTGCCACCCAACCAGTATTTTGGTTCCTCTCTGTGCTTTCTGTTACTGCATTCAGATCTATAACGCAACAACTGACAGAACTACTGGCTTTGTCAATCAGTGGGAGCTGTTTAACATAAGTGAGTAATAACAATGATTTTGTTTTAAATAATTAATATTGAAAATCTTTCAATTCTGAAATTGTGGGAAAGGATAGTGGTCTACATAGCATCTCGATCATTCCTGTTATGCTTACTCTGTTAGACATCTACGCCCTTTTTCTCTCCAGATGTAATCCATCTGCTTATCACACACTTCATCTTTCCTCTACCACACCCTGCACTGCATTTTATCCTGTAAATACTATCCCAGCACACTACACTGCATTTTGAGAACATTAATCTACCCTAATGTACTCTAGAGACAATGCACTGCATCATAGAGACACTATCACACAGACTGCACTGCACTCTACTTACGATAACCCACTCAAAAGTATCATGAGAATACTAACCAACCATTGCACTGCAAATACCTGCCAACTTACACCTTAATTTCATAGTGTGAGGAATGAGCGGGGCCTTGGAGGGGGCGAGGAATGCACCAAGTGGTACCTAAGACGCACTCACCAAGCACCCCCTCCCTAAAAAACAAACAAAAAACAAAACATAAACAAAGGGTCACTGACAGTGGCGGCCGACAGAGAAAAAGTTTGGTGGGTTGGTGGTGTGGGGGGGCAAGAGAGGGGGCCTGGTCCCAGCAGTCCCTGGGAAAGCATTGGACTCTCCATCCAATACCCATGCTGCTCTCAAGCATGAGAGCAGTGTGGGGATTGGCATGAGCAGGCTGGAATAATGCTCGCTCAGGCAGTCTGGGCTGTTTCTCCAACCCGGCTGTACAATACAGCCGGGTTGGAGAAACCTAAGTCAGCATGTCAGTTTGGGTGGCCTGAAACCACTGGCCAAATTGACATGCACACTTAAAAGTGCACATTTACCACTCCTCCTCCCCCTCCCATGGCCCGGCTCCGCCCCTTCCTGCACATGCTGGCTCAGAGCCAGCAGCTGAAAAATAAAGCAATAGTAAAATATTGTTTTATTTTTCAGCTGCTGGCTCTGAGTCAGTGGAGCGATGCTCCTCCGTAATTGCGGAGAAGCCGCCGCTGGTCATTAATTCTGTTGCTGATGTCCTGGGGTGTTTTCACACCCTTTAATGCACATCGGCTGCTTACTGCCTCCAAAAACGAGCTGAAAATCCACTGCTTACAGTGGTTTTCAACTCGTTTTCCCTGCCACCCTGCGATTTCAACTCCTCATCGGGTGACTGTGTGAAGGGAGACGAAGGGGCCGATTCCGATTCGGGCCGGAAATCTCTCCGACCGAGCCAGACTCGGAGAGATTTCCGACCGAATCGGACCCTAGCAGCCCGACCGAATGAGTACGATGCGCACGTATGCCATTGGACTCGATTCGGTTGGACTCCCATTGAAGTCAATGGGAGCCTGTCGTACAACGCGTACGCGGGCTCCCATTGACTCAATGGGTGCGAGGCGAACAGGGGCGCCCCCTACAGCGTGTATGCGGCGAAGCGACTCGTGCCGTACACGCACAGGTAGGGGGGACCCATGGGTCCCCCCTGTGTGCGACTCGCGCGGCTACGCGTACAGGGGGGTCCGACATGGACCCAAAAGTACGGCTCCGGCTGCTCCTTCGAGCCGGACGGCGCGAGTCGGTCGGACTGCTCGCGGCGCGCATCGTACTTGCCCGGCCGGGGAACGTCTCCATTGCGCGGTGCGAGGCGTGTCCGAGCGAGTCGGTCGGAGCGGTCGGCTTTCGCGTACGAGTCGGTCGGTGCGGTTGGGTCTCGCGAACGAGTCGGTCGGAGTTTTCGCATCGTACTCGCTCGCCCGGATGCACGTACGAATCGGTCGGGAAACAGGGCTCCGAATCGGATCCGGTAAAGCCGAATCCTACCGGCCGAGATCGGAATCGGCCCCGAAATTGTGTGACACACAGTGCCACCGTCTGAGTTGGCAGGTCTGCAGTGCAACGTGAAAATACTAACCTACTTCACTGCACTGCATCCTGAGACTAGTAGCCTACCACACTGCACTGCATCATGAGACTAGTAACCTACCGCACTGCACTGCATCCTAAGACTAGTAATCTACAGCACTGCACTGCATACTGGAATAAGAAACCCACAATGCTGTACTGCACCCTAGAGTTATTAACCCCCAACACTGCCCTACATCGTAGGGACAAAAACATACATACTGCACTGCATTCTAGTGACAAACACACTCCAACGCATCCTGAAAATACTAACCTACCACCCTGCACTGCATCTTAAGTCTAGTAACCTATGACACTTGGCTGCATCCTAAGAAAACTAACCCATGCCGCTGCACTGCATCCAAACAATACTAACTAATCACATGAACTGCATCCAGACAATATTAACCCACCATGCTGTACTGCACACTAGAGGCACTCACCCACAACAGTGCACTGCATCCTAAGGACACTAACCATACATACTGCACTGCACCCTAGTGACACTAACGCCCTCCAAAGCATCAAGCGAATACTAGCCAACCACACTAATCTGCATCCTGAGAATACTAACCCACTCCACTGCACTGTATCCTGAGAATACTAACCCAACACACACTGCACTGTGTCCTGAGAATAATAATCCAACATACTGACAGCGTCCTGAGAAAACTGACCCACCACATAATACTGCACTCTAGAGATATTAACTCACAACACTGCATTGCATCTCAGGGACACTAACCATACATACTGCACATAACCCTAATTACTCTAATCTACTCCAAAGCACCCCAAGAATACTAACCTATCACACTGCACTGAAATATGAAATTACTAGCCCACCAGTCTGCACTGCATTCTGAAAATACTACCCCACCCAATTGAACAGCATCCTGAGAATACTAACCCATGATACTGAATTACACCAATAGAATACCAACCCAACATACTCTATGGCACCATAACTTCACACAGTATGGTACCATAAGGATAGTAATCTACAACAGTGAAGGGCACTATTAATCCCTAAAGGGGCAGTCAATCACAGCACTGCACCGTATCATAGACAAAAAATGCACCCCATGGACAGTAACAAGCAACATTGCGTATCGTCCTATAGACACTAACCCAATGCACTGCATGCTGGAAATACTAACTTACCACACTGTACAGTATTTTAGGTGCACAAACGTCACTGCACCACATCCTAGGGACACTACTTCAACACAGTAACACAAAGACACCATCCTGCCCTACCTCAGTCCACTACATGGACACTAATCTACAACACTGGATTGGACCCTAGGGTAATTGACACACCATATAGCCCTTTATCCAAATGACAATAACCCACCTTGTAGTTATTGTTAATTGTCACCTTTTATGACCTATGATCTGGATCCCTGCTCCCTGGTGGAGTCATCTGAATTATATATGTAATAATGATGATTTAGATTTCTTCCATAAATAGTATGTATATATGTATCTCATTAACATTTCTAATTGCCAGTATTCAGCAATACTTATGAGAGCTTGCAACTGTGCTTGTTAGACCTGTCTTCCTTATGGTGGTCTTTCCCCAAACTTTTTGTCCTCTTCCTCCATTTGTTGCTGGTTTCGTTTTTATTTGCCTTGGGACTCTGTGCACTTTACCACTGCTGACCAGTGTTAAAGTGCGTGTGCTCTCGCATTTAAACATAGTGAAATTAGCTTACACCATATTGCCATATTTAATATACTTGGAAGTCCCTAGTAAGGTGGTACTACATGTACCCAGGGCCTGTAAATTAAATGCTACTAATCGGCATACTTAAGAGCCTTTAATTATGTCCCAGACCTGCCAATGCAGTCTGTGTGCAGTTTTAAACTGCCATTTAAACCTGGCAAAATATACCTTTTGCCAGGCCTAAACCTTCATTACATTCCAGTACATCTTTTTTTGCACACCACATGAACTCAGACAGGTACCAGCTTTATGCAAATCTGTCTTGGTCCTGCTTCAGTAGGAACGGTCCAGCACAAACAGGTCGCCTCAGGGCCCTGTTTTGAACACCAGGCTTACATTTTGGGGAAGAGTGAGAGGATTCAGAGAAACACCACCTTACCTCTTCCAGTTTTTTTTTTTTTACATTTTAGTCATATTAGGCAGTGGTATTTGTGAGTCTGGTAGTAAGGCGTGGAACTTTGCCAGCCGACAATCTTCCAGTGTTTGGCTTTCTCGTGCACAATGGCTACAGAAGACGTAGGGACCAAGTTAAGAGAAGATGTAAATTGCCCTGTGGATATTATTACTTCAGTAAACTTTCTTTTCTTAGTAACGTGATACTGTGCTACAATTAAACCACTGAGAAAAAAAAAACACAACACATCATCATATTTGTCTACTAATGTAATTCTGGCAATACATATACTTGATACCCATTGAAAATATTTTTTTCATGTGATTTCTTTGCACCATGATTATCACAAGAATCTGAAACACCCTGTCAGTGGTTATGATATTAGCGATTCAAAGGTGCCACGTGTAAAAGGGGTAAAAGATGAACACTATACCAATTTAAATGAGTGACAATAATGGGGTTTATCAGGAACTTAAACAGGGATGGAATAGTTGACTGGTAGCTAGATATGTTGGGACAGATTCCCAAAGGTAAACTGAGATGAAAGCCTAACTTTACGACTTTCGGTATTCACAAAGGGCATTTACGAGTAGCAAAGTTAGACTATTGTCTCAGTTAAACTTAAGTTTTGGTCTTAAGTTTAACTGAGTTTAACTGAGACATATATATGTCAAATAGATATATATCTATATCTATATACATAAATGTATATAAATATATATATCTATATATGTATATGTGTATCAATAATGGCCACTCACAGGCTATTTGTGCTCTCACCAGGGCTTTATTTAAGGCAGATATTCACAACACGTTTTGGCTCATGGATAGCCTTTCTCCAGCTAGTGCATGGATTGGGAGCGCAGTATCCCTGCACCTTCTCACATGGGCACCGGCACTGCTGAACGAGATGGACTGTGTAAGTAAGCGAGCACTGCACACCAATATGGATCCACAAAGGTTAGTTTTGCAAGAGTTTGGAGCGAACAGCCCTGAAAAGAGTACGGCTGGAGGTGCCTGGTAAGAAGGTGCGAGATGTCCAAATATCATGGTAAGGCTACGATGGCAGCTGCCCAAAGGACAGACGGATCCTCGGTCAGCTGTCAGTGTAAAGAACAGGAGGTAAGTGATAGCATTAAACCTTGACAGAATTAATAGTAGTTCTATATTCAATAATTGTTTTATTTAGAAATGGCGGGTGCTGATCTCCACAATGAATACCCGCCTTTTCCTGATTTCCTCTCTTGGTGGCTCTTCAGGACAGCACAGCGGCAGACAGTCTGCAGCACATTCTGCATCAACCATGCAGTTTTACATTTCATATCAAATATCCAAGAGACCGTCCTTTTCGCTTCATGGAACAGAGATGCATCGATTTTCAATGCCGATGTTCTAGGGCAGACTGGTTTCCAGCACGCGGAGCATCTTTGCTATTACGGTAAATGCAGATTCCGCCAGACATAGAATATGGAAAACTGAAAAGCTACCTCAAGCCAGGATGTGCAATTTCACAATACTTTTTTAAATTAAATAATAAGGTATTAAAATACAATTTCACTGACACATTTTCTAGTTCATGAATCCAAGAAATTATTATATTTTTGCTCAATTATGGTGCAAGCTAAATCCTTCTGTTTTTGGAGTGAAATACACCCAGGCTGATGGCAAAACTGAGCACAAAAGATTTGTGATCCTCTCAGGGCCGGCACCAGGGCGGTGCGACCAGGGCAGCTGCACCTAGCGCTGACTTTAGTGGGGGGTGCTTTGTTTAAAAATAACTTTTGGTTTCAAAGCACATGAAATTCCTTGTGTCCAGCAGTTTACAGGCAACAATAAAAATGTAAAGATAACTATGGTAATTAATGTCCCTACGGGTCAGAGATCAGAATTCTGCCTAGTGGCAGTTTTGACTCATCATAAAGTAGTAGGGAGGGTAATGTACCTGCTGCAAAGAACGTGTACCATGCAGATCACAGAATTGATTGTGAGTGAACTATGAGTATCACTAAAATGAAATGTATGTCAGAGAGAGGCTATGGAGAGATGAGGTAGTGAACCCTTACAGCTCCAGCTTTTAACATGCGGCCAGACCCCACAGCTCCAGAATTTAACACATAGAGAGTTCCCAGTCATTCATCATCAGCATAGTTCACTTCCAACAGAATCATAGGATTCAAAAGCAAGAAACAGTCTGGCTTTCTTTTTAACCAAGAAGCAGGACAAACAGCAATCAACTGGGTGAAAACTAGGTGTTGAAGCCTGCCTTTGTGGGCTGATGTAAATGAGGGCCTGCGTCAAAGAGCATAAAAAAAGACCAAAGTATACAAACCAGCGATGGATGGAATGCTTGAATTAATCTCAGCCACTGGCATCCCAATCCATCATTATTTTGCACACTATGCCAGCTCAGTTTGAACCCAGCCATATTGCAATCAGTCTTGACGCTGCTCCATATGAACAGTCCCGCCCGAACTGCCAGGCCAGGTCCTCCCTGAACTGGAAAACAAGCAACCCAAGGCTGGTTTTGCCCTATTTAGGGCTCATCAGGCAGGCAATAATTTGGTTCCAGTGGCACTGTGTGCACAGGGGCATGTCTGAGGCAAAGAATTACATGTGATGACAGTGTACTTTTTAAATGGAGGAAAAAAGGATATAGCAAAACAACCAATAGGCAGAAGGTGAGACTAAAGTACTCCTGTAGGATAATCCAACTTGTGATGGACAATGTATCAAGCCAATGGCTTACCGTTCCTGAGCGAAAGAAACCAATGGCTGAAGGAGGCTAAACCAAAGCCCCTTAGAGAATGTCTAGCATACAATATGCTTTCCATGAATGGTGCTAGCACCGTTGCACGTCAAACCTAAAAACATAGGAGAGTACATGGGATTCCTTTATAAGGTGCGTTGTGCACTCTGCCCTTTCAACTATACAGTACCGCTTACCCAGCTGTGTCCTGGGGCAACGCAAGAAATACAAGCATAGAGATGCGTCTAGCACAAAAAAATGTGACATAAAATTAAGTGCTACATAACAGCACAAAACTCAACAACATGCCTTGGTATATTACTTACTAAACGCACGTACATGTCAGAAACGGTGTCTTTTTTATGGGGCGTCCAAAGGGTAGGATATGGGGATCGAGTCGGTGAGTTATTAGCATAACCTGAATAATTAATAACAGGAACGCTTGTTAAAAGCAAAATGACAATTATGAACATTACCTGCGCCATCTTGTCTGGTGGAATTCTATGTGCACATAAGTTGCAGTCATTTTGATCTATCACAGCCATTTTGTACTCTGTTGGTCACCTTTGTTTCACCCTGCCCTTACTAGCATCCCTCTGACCCTCTGACCGACCTGGTATGTGTGCTGGGGGCTATAAACTCTATTGCCACAACAAACCTCAGCGCCACTTGCTGCCACAAACTCGTTTTTCCTCTCATCCCTGTTTTCAGACAAGCCTTTGGACGCTCTACCCTTCACTACACCTAGTTACACAAACAGGTTCCAAACACCAAAAAGACTCTTGCAAAATTATTTATTGCACTGCAAACAGCAAGACTTGTTATTACCAACAATGGGACCTGTTTTTATCAACAGAACGGACTCTTAGATCTGACCGGTCTCACATGTTTTAGACCCTGAAGCAAGGTCCAGCTGCAAGATAAGATTGTCTGTTTGACCTGGGTGGGAAGAGAATTACTGTTGGGCTTGTGTGACAACCTGCCCGGGGCGGGGACCCCAAGCTTTTGTAACCATGTTGATCAAACAAATGCATTGTGTCAAACCTGTATAAAAGGAAGAGCCAAGGGAGTTGTCAGCAGAACACTTCCCTCAGACATCCCGGTGTCTCAGTTGACGTGATCTCCTCATGAGAAATAAACCATTTTCTTCTCTTCCAGTTTCCAGCGCTTGCCTCATTATTTTGATAGCGAACCCAAAGTGAATTAGAGGTGGAACCCTGCACCGGGCAGCATTGAGGGTCTTAGAAGACTCGCTGCCTTTCACAAATTGGCGCCCAAGCGTAGGGGCCCATCAGCAACGCGTGGGTCTGGTAGAGAGGTCCTAACGACGGAGTGAACAACTAAACGATTGGGGTATACCTGCCTGAGAAGACCCTTGTCTGGCTGCTGATCGACTGAACTTCACCGGTTCCGAACGGACCTCACTCGAGTGACCTGCGGTCCTGACTGGGACCTTAGAGGAACGCCGCATTGATTGTTGGAGTGAGAGGACAACCAGGCGCTGGAAGGGGAAGATGAAGAACTGTCCATACGGTCCGGGTAAGGTCGTGAAAAAACGACTTAAATTGATTGATTGATTGAATAGTTTGATTGAAATACTAGTATTCCTTTTTTTGATATTGAGTTATTTGCGACATTTCCCTGCTTGCAAACAACAAAGAATAGGAATATTCTCTCTCTTTGCAGGCAGCGAAGGACAGGTAGTGCAGACTTTTTGTCTAAATTGATTGATTGAGATATTCATTTTGACCGATAAATACGTCATGCCTGTTTTCTCTAGATTGTTTGATTGTAATTGTTTTGGACCAGACCGTTCGTTAGAGGTCAGTCAGCCGGCACCGCCGGAAGGCACCCCTAACAAGGACATGTACGTAAATTATGGATTAGCCAGCGTAGCTTATAGCAAACTATGGCATAAATACACTAGGCAGGACCGGGTAAATCAGTGGCCACTGACGGGATCTTTCGATCCCGCTAAAATAGAAACGTTAGAATTAGCTCTCCACAAAAAGAAAACTAGACCAGCCATGTTTGACAGTTTTGGCTTATGGCGAAAGGAGGCAGCTCAAAGAAAGAAAAGGGACGAAGCTAGACAAGATAAAGAAACGCGAAAATCAGCTTACCAAGCCTGTAAAAGATTAGAAGAAAAACTAAAAGAAAAGGAAATCGATAAAAAGGAACAGGAATCAAAAATATCAGATCAATGCCTTGTTAGAACGCCTTCGACTCTTTACCCCAAGTTACCAGCAAAACAAAGGGTAGATGATGATTTATTGTTGGGTCCCCCAATCATATACATGCCACCCCCTTACGCCCCTACTCATCCCGTAGTACAACGACAGGACCACCAAAGTATAGCCGGAGATGGCACGATCGCCTCAGTCTCCACCGCCTCTGCTCCCACCGAGTCACCCACACCAAATGCCTCATCAAAGGATACAGTAGTAGAGGTAGGATCAAAAGAAACAGGAGCGCCCAGGGTCCCGCGATTAAGTAAAAATGAGCGAGCAGGCATTGATAAAGTAGTTAAATCCCTCATAGATAGGAAGGAGACAGAAGAGCATGTAACTGACATATGCAACTCCTATGTTGAAAACCGCAAACGATACTTTATTGTACGTCTCTGTTACCACACTCTTACTGCATATGAAGAGAAGTACCAAGATGTAGGGCCCGAGCGACTAGTGGCTCTCTATAGGAAGGTAGACACCGGAGATGAAGGCGACAACGATGTTACAGAACTCTTTTCATCCACACTGGAGGTATTCCGTCACCTCGTGGAACAAGGACGGATAGATAAGGACAGGACATCTAAGATAGCAGGACCCCAGGTGGAAAAACCAGATAGCATGATGCCGATAAAAGAAGCTGCCCCTTATTGGGTACCTCCTAGAGGACAAGGGACTCATGACGATATGAACCATCAAGACGCTAGAGGAAGGGTGGTCTACAATTGGGTGTATCAACCATGGGACAGACAGGACATTTTGACGTTCCGTAAATCTTTACCGGATTTACGAAAGAACCCCTCCGCCTTTTACACCGAGCTAGGTACCGCTCTGGGATCAACAATAATGACACTTGCCGACATAGACTTGTTCTTCGGGTTATGTTTGCCAGCAGATGTGTGGAAACAGATTAGGAAAATAGACCATACCGAACTGCTTGGTCATACCTGGGAACAACTTAACACACTAGATAAACAGCGGAACCCTGGTCAAAAACCGGTTAAAGCAATATTGGACCTCCATGACAAAATAGTGCAGAAAGTGAAAACGCTGATCCCAGAGAAAAAGATAGACTGGTCCATAGTAACCGCGTGCCGCCAGAAACCACAAGAGGATGTCTCAGAGTATTTCTCCAGATTTGAAACGGTGTTCTCCGATTACAGTGGACAAGACATGTCCACCGCAACCGGACACCACTTATTTGTGCAGAACTATGTCAAAGGACTACTGCCAGATGTATCCCAGAAATTACAAGCCAGCGAAAGTAGTTGGGCAGCATCTAAACCGGCGGCCATTCTCCAAATGGCCCAGTACTATGAGCATCAGAGAAACGAAAATGACAGGGCTACAGAAAGGAAAAAGAAGGACTTGAAGGAAAGGGTAATGGTAGCACAACTCCAGGGGGCGAATACAGGAAGGGAGCAATATACGGGAGGATACCAGCAGAATACCCCTAGAGTACAGCCACCTAGAAACAATTCATCAACATCATATGTAGGACGCCAAGACCTAGGACAGGATCAATGTGCATTTTGCAAAGAATATGGACACTGGAAAACCCAATGCCCGGCTTTGTTAGGAGCTGGTAGGGGCAGAGGGGCGAGGGAAATAGCAAGTGGACAGAGAGGAAGAGGACGTGGGAGAGGGTACGCAAGTGAAGCAAGCGAGGAAAGGCCAGGAAGAGTGAACACATTTGACCATCCCAAACAGAATCAGTACCAACAGACAGATTATGACAATGCGTACGACTTTGCATAGGACAGCCAGAGGCAAGGGAGGGATCCAGTCGAGCTCTATGTTGATCAGCAAGGCCCTTATGTTACCGCTGAGGTCCTGGGCACAAAGTCGCCATTTCTGGTAGACACGGGAGCAACACGTAGTGCACTATCCAAACGACTGATTCCAAGGGCACCCTTGTCAGGCTCACATGTGACCTCAATAGGATTTGACGGTACGCCCTCCACCAACCCTTTGTCCCGACCGATCCCTTTTAACCTTGACAACAATAGCGTTGAAACAACATTCCTCCTCTCTTCCAACACCCCAGACGCCATTATGGGTCTCGACCTTTTGAAACACTTCCATGCGACTATCAGATGCTCACCAGACGGAGTGCGTGTCGTCCTGTATGACAACCCCCAGCACCATGAGAGAACCCTAATCAGCACATGTTTCCCATCTCCGAGGCTGACGCATCCCTACTGGACACTTTGCCATCACACTTATGGGCTAGGGCTGATTCATACGTAGGACGAATGATGATTGACCCAGTACACGTAACAATACGACAGGACGCAACCCTACCGAAAGTACCGCAGTACAAAATATCGCCAGAGGGTGAGAAGGCACTGACAGAGATCATACACTCTTTGGTAGAGGCAAGGGTGGTAGAGGAAGTAGTGAGCAACGTTTGTAATAGTCCCATACTACCGATTGTAAAGAGACAAGGAGAGGGAGACGGAAAAGCCTACCGCTTCATCATTGACCTGCGGGAGATAAACAAAATCGTAGTGCCACAATACCCAGTAGTTTCCGACATCACGACAATTTTGACCTTAATCCCCTCCACTGCCACCACCTTCACTGTAATTGACCTCAAAAACGCATTCTTTTCCATACCTATACACAAGGACAGCCGCTATCTATTTGGATTCACCCTAAACTCCCGTTCGTACAGATTTTGCAGAGCACCTCAGGGGTACACTGAGAGCCCAAGCATCTATAGCCAGGCGCTTAAAAGACAGTTGGACGCTATACAATTGCCAGATGGAGTGGCACTAATACAATATGTAGACGACATCCTTCTAGCAGCAGACACCATACTAATAGCCGTCACAGCCACCATCAAACTACTCCATTTTCTTGCTGAGAATGGTCACAAGGTCTCCCGAAAGAAATTGCAGTTCTGTAAATCACAAGTGACCTATTTGGGTCACCTTTTATCCAAAGAAGGGAGGAAACTCACGCCTGACAGGATCCAGACAATTCTAGACACCCCTGTCCCCAAAGATCAGAAACAAGTCCGCTCTTTGATAGGTCTCACCTCATTTTGCCGACAGTGGTTACCGAACTTTAGCCTCATTGTCAAACCCCTTCTCTCCCTCCTAGCTAAAGACATCCCCTCACCGCTCCCCTGGACCCCCGAATGCCAGTCAGCCTTTAAAGAACTACGCAATGCCCTTTGTTCAGCACCTGTCCTAGGAACCCCGGATTACTCCAAACCATTCTTCCTCTACACGCACGAGAGGGAAGGATGTGCATTGTCTGTCCTAACACAATCAATTGGTCAAAAACAACGCCCTTGTGCATATTTCTCTGCCACCCTCGATCCAGTAGCCAGAGCACTGCCAGCGTGCCTGCGCGCTGTGGCAGCTGCAGCAGTATCGATACGCCAGAGCGAAGGAATAGTACTCCACTACACGACTGTGTGACACTAACCGATGAACAAACAAAGAGTAGAATAGATCTCAGAGACACCGCCATTCTAGAACCAGATGGAGAACTATGGGTGGATGGTTTGTGCATCAAACTCCCCGACGGCACCACCTCAGCTGCATACGCTGTCACCACAACCCGAACCGTTCTGGAAACAGCCCGTATTCCCCAACGTTCAGCCCAGGCTGCAGAACTCATTGCCCTCACACGAGCATGTATCTTAGCGACTGACACAACAGTTAACATATACACCGACAGCCAATATGCCTTCGGGGTGGTTCACCATTTTGGGATCTTATGGAAAGAAAGAGGGTTCCTGACTTCACACGGTACACCCATCCTGCATGGAGATTTAGTCTCCGCCTTGACGCAAGCAGTCCTCCTCCCCAAGAAGTTAGCAGTGATAAAATGCCAAGCACATAGGAAAGTGACTGATCTCATTGGACAGGGAAATGCACTAGCAGACGTTACTGCCCGAGCCACGGCAGGAGACAGAACTACGACACGAATGTATGTGACCAGGTCACAAGCTGAACGATGGACTGATGCTAGGACCACTGTAAGGGACATACAGACTACAGGCACACAAGACGAATTGACCGAGTGGGAAAAGGTGGGCCTAAAAGACGAGGAAGATTGCTGGAGAACTAAAGACGGAAATAAATGGCTGCTACCCAATGCCTACCTCATCCCGGCCATCTTCCGGAACCATTTTCCTTCCTGAACAACACTTCTCCCAGTTTCCTGTACTCCGGCGCATCCGCCGTTGTCGTCCTGGACTACTGACCTGGCACGCCTAATTCTATATTCCCCCCTGTGCTACTTAGCACTTGGTTAATCTCGTCGCCACAGACTGCATCGACTTTTCTGAAGGTCAATAGTCCTCTTTGGCTTATCCGCCGCCCGGCGATATCCGTCTTCCTTTCCTTACATTTGGCAGTAGTCCACCTACCGTGGTTCGCACTGCTCCTCATTGCCGTTTTGGATTCTTGAACGGTCACTTGAATCCACCTTGTTGGCACCGCCTTTCAGCCCTGAAGAGTCACGGGTTACTACCCTTTGTGACGAAACACGTGTCGGCTGGTTGCTTTTGTTTTGGCTGGTTGCTTATGCTCTGTTACTATATTAAACACCTATGATTATCATTCTGGTGTAGACCCTCTACATTTCTGCAGTATGAGACATTTCTCCTGATATTATATCCTCGTTACGTGTGCCCGGGACTGTACCTACTTCATTTGTGTGGATTTCTATCCATACCATCACGGGGGTTTTAGGGCATATCCCCTGACCTGGTTTGCACCGTTCACACTCCTAGTATAACATAAACTCAGCGCGAATTAGCTTGAGCGCCATTATTCCTGTCAATACTAAAAACCCCACACTGATACATACTCATCCCCATATTGACCATGGCACATTTACCGAGGCAAAGATCCTCAGTACCAAACTAACCTCAAGGGGGTACCCTCGCAGGCTTGTACGGAATGCCTTAAAAAGGGCATGGTATTGCCCCAGGGACTGTTTACTTGTACCAAAAATTAAACAGCCTCAAAACCGTATTGCATGTGTCACCACTTTCTCACCTGCCTCTAACAAATTACGCAAAAGCATACTTAAACATTGGAATGTCATTAATGCTGGCATCTTAAACTTGGATCGCCCCCTTTTGCTTTTAAAAAAAGCAAAAATATAAAAGACCATCTAATCAGGGCCGCCTTACCCAGCACTACAAGTACAGGGACACTGCATGACCATTGGGGTCTCCCTCCACTTACAGGGCATGCTAAATGTGGAAATTGTACAGTTTGCAGATTTACCATTGAATGTAAAGAATTTGTGTTTGGCACCATTAAATGTGTACTGAAAGACTTCTCAAACTGCAATACTTGTAACGTGATTTATGCCATCCTATGCCCCTGCAATTTGATATATATTGGACAAACGACACAAAAGGTCCGGATAAGGATTTGTCAACACAGAAGCAGGCTGCGGTGTAACACGCCTAATGCCCCTTTAGTTGAACATTTTAAAAGCAAGGGTCACAGCGAGGACGACATACGTTGGACAGTATTAAGTATTGTTAAATTGCCTCCACGAGGTGCCAATCTTGCACAATTAATGAACAAGGAAGAATTGAAATGGATTCTACGTACTGGCAGTATCCACACTGGCCTGAACCGCATGGAGGACTGGACAACTCTACTGTAATCCGGAGATATTACCAACTTTTTCCCTCAGCTGTCAAGATAACCATAGCCTTATGGCCAAATACAGACTGCACCTCTCTGAATTTTTCAATGTAAATTCTGTAACCTGTTTATTTGGACCTTTCACTATATGTATGGTCATTTTTACCCATATTATGTGGTTTATGGTTTTAATATACAATATGTTACACATGATTTTCCATTTTGAAATATCCCTCCATAACTCTATGCAACTCTGTGACTGAATTTTCATTCCTGTTTTAATAGCTAACCACTAGATTCTGATTTTGCCATTCTTTCCCTCCCAATGCCGTCGCGCCACTTGATTTAATCAAGCCAGCCTTCGCAACTCCTGGGAATCTTTCCCTCTCTAAGATGGCTGCCTCGCAATTGCGGTCACCTGACTTCACCAACCCTGGTAGGTTTCCTACTCCATGATGGCCGCCATGGATTTGCGATCACATGACCACGCTGTATAGCCCATAAGCACCTCCCCATCCAGCTTCCCACGATATTTTTTGATAGCAGTTGCCTCCAAGTTACCTTCCTTCGTGTGACTGGTAAGTTGCCTGGGAAGGTCCTCACTTCTTCCCTCGCCATTATTAGTGCGACTCCCTTGTAATTCCCCCTTTACATATTCCTAGATATAATTGCCGCCTTAATTGATGTCTGCAGCGCCTTCCTAACGGACTTCGAATCCATTGTGATTGGTGAGTCCTTGGTATCCCTTCTTCCCTCTCCTTCCCTCGCCAGCACTAGCGCGCCTACATAACTTTAATAATCCCCATTTATGTTCCCAGGTCTCAAATGAAGCCTAATTAGATGCCATCGGCACTTTACCATACGGACCGCAAATCTAATTCCTTGTGAACAACCATTCTACAACGTGGTAAGCGCACGCACATACTTTCCTCCAAATGCGCTCCCCGACCCGTTTAGATGCTGATTCTCCCTCCCTTCTTGCTAGGCTGCAGACCGCTCCCGGCCATTCATGGAAGCTCATCCCCCATCCCGCCTGGCTCTGTTCTCAGCTCTCACTTCCAGGTAATCCCTATCCTTGCCCTCCTTAAGCTTTCACATAAGGCACTTTCACAGCCTCTATATTAACTGGTCAGCTCACTCGATTTGCACATACTTTGATCTATACCGTATCAATTTCTGGAATGTGCACTAATGCTACGCATCGCCGGTAACTGTCTCTATCTATTTTTTTGCGCCGATCACGGTTGCTTGTTGCATATAGAAACCCTTAGTCACTTCTAGTTCCGTGGATACTTCACTTCATTGGCACATACAGTGAAATAGTGTCGCACTTCAATGAGTGTGCAACACACTGTTTTTTAAGCACATCAACGTTGACTGTATGATATCTGTGCTGCTCACTGCTTGCTCTTCACTTATAGAACCAAAATCTTTTACGAGTTTTAGTTGTCGCTTACGTGCGCTTCCTTCTAACATAGCTCATACTAACTCTTGTTCCCTATCTTGGTTTCCCTTTTCTTTCCATATCTGTAATTTCGTGTTGTTTTCATATTTAGTTAATTGCAGGCAAAATGTTTTCAGGCACTAATTTGCAAGTCCTGATGATGATCCGTTAATTGTGTTATGGATCGAAACGCCGTCGACATAATTGTTAACCTTATACACTGTTATCTATTAGTTATATTATGTGTAAAGGTGATTTTCTCCTATTATTGTTTGCTCCATTATATTGAATTGACGCAGACAAGTACATGCTGCCTGAGCCTTCTTTTGTTTCCTTTGTGATGTGAGTTTTTTGGATACAGGCTTGTGTCCTACTGTTATTTAATTTTATGTTGCGTATTTTTATAATTGCATATTAAAATTGCCTTGTTCCGGATGGAACAATGGTTACAATATAGTACTGATTGGGGCTATATTTATTTGTTTTCAATCAATTTTCTTCACAGGGACCTCTGTCTCTTAAAATATGGCACATTTACCAGCACACATAGGCTCCACCCCCATGATTGAACTAATCACCAGAGTATGGCATAACGTCAAGATAGCAGAATCTGCAAAACGCCTAGTACAACAATGTATAGTCTGCCTACAACACAACCCAGGGAAGGGGACAGTAGTACCACGGGGAGGGTTTGGAGTCCCTGACCACCCCTTTGAAATCCTTCAAATGGATTACATTCAACTAGAGAGATGCCTTGGTCTAAAATATGTCCTGGTGGTTGTGTGCGCTTTTAGCAAATGGGTGGAGGCCTATCCCACCCGCGACAATACCGCCTTAGCCACTGCAAAAGTATTGCTGAAAGAATTCTTCCCCCGATACGGCCTTTGCAGAATTTTATGGAGCGACAACGGCCCCCACTTCGTAGCCGAGGTGATACAGAACATACTGAGAGGGTTGGGGGAAAAACAAAAGTTCCATGCCGTCTTCCACCCCCAATCAGCGGGCCTGGTAGAGAGACACAATGCAACGTTGAAACTAAAACTAGCCAAAATAGTTGCCACGACCGGGTTGAAATGGCCCGACGCCCTCCCATTGGCATTGTTATCGATGCGCTCCACCCCAACCAAACACCGACTGACCCCGTATGAGGTGGTCTTCGGCAGGCCTATGAGCATTTGGGCGGCACCAAGACCCACCTCCATTAACGATGTCCCGAACATATTAATGTCGGATTACTTGCATAAATTGACAAACGAGCTAACAATTATCCACCAACAGGTGCAGCAAGCCTTGCCTGACGTATCCAGGGGCCCGGGACATGAAATAAAGCCAGGTGACCATATATTAATTCGCAACTTCCAAAGAACGAAGAATCTGGAGCCTAGGTGGACGGGCCCCTGGCAAGTCCTGATCACCACCCGAACTGCCCTCCGAGTGCAAGGAAAACGAAACTGGCTGCATGCCCATCACTGCAAACGAGTCCCTCCAACCCTGGCAACCTGTGAAGGGGTGGAGGTGCAAGAGGAAGTACTCGCGAGAGACCGACCAGCTCTGAGTTGCTACCCACAAGAAGACACCCTCGAACTATCAGAATTTCCCGACCCCACGGTGCCATCCAGGAAAGGGTACAACCTAAGATCGACGAAAGGAGGGAGCTCCAACGACCAGGCCACTAACTGAGTCAAGGTCTCAGATCGGTAGCACAGTCAAACAACGCTACCAGGAAAGCGCCAGACAAATGTCTGTGGTCCTAACAGTTGTTGAGCTCCTCGAAGATGATGGAAGAAACTGAACACCTGCAAAACCACCGCAAAGACACCAAGACTGCTAACCTGCACAGCACAAAGACAATTGCACTTGTAGCCGCATTTCTCACCTGTCTCCTGCTAATGGTCGCACTCTGGATCATTGAAGAGAATGCACCTGCATACAGAACATTGTCACCCACCATGCAACCAACCACCAAGAAAGAACACTACCTGGTATCACTACCGCCACATCTCCGAGAACGACGCAAAGAATTCTGGAATAATTCTTTCGTGCAGATGTTGCACCAACACAATCTTGCCACCAATGCTACCAACTGTTGGGTCTGTGGGTTGTTACCACATGCCACTGAACATTCCATCCCTTTCATCCCTTCGCCCTTTTCTATTCACGGATCTTGCCTTGCCTGGATGATGCTCCTACAAGAAAGTTACAAAGACAATGCCACTTCCGACGGAACAATCGCCCAGTTCTACAACGAGTTCTGGCGAAACAAAACAGGAACGACAGCCGCCCCCTTCTGCCCTCACACCTTCAATGCGACATTCCAGATTGATGTCCCCGCCAAAGAACGAGTGGAAATGCAAGTGTTCAATAATCCTAACAGAGCCACATTTTCCTACCTGAAGAAAAGAACTGCTGCAACACTGACTGTGGCCCTATCTGTGGTGAACGTCTCTGGCCTTGTATGCATTGAAGGCCGTGGGACTAAGAATGTGGGTCACAGCACCTGTAGCATTGTAGGGACTTTGAACACTGCCAACCCCCAGCGCTTGTTGCATCACCCAATATGTACTTTGTTTGTGGAACCAAAGCCTACACCTGGCTCCCAAGAAACTGGGGGGCACATGCTACATCGCCTTTGTTTTGCCACCAACCTACACAGCCCCTGCAGAGCATCATCGAGAAAAGCGTTCTAAAGACATTGATCAAGCAGACTCTGCCTCATCACAGTTCCTCGACGCAGCAAAAGGGCTCGTCCCGCTATGGGGTCCGATGGCAAACAGCCGAGCCATCAGACATCTGTCCCAAGCGGTAGAGACCGCCCTGAACGTCACTGCTGGCATCCTCACCAACAACACTGCTGAGCTCCAAGCGGTCCGTCTGGTTACCCTGCAAAATCGCATGGTCCTGGACGTGGTACTAGCGGATCGTGGAGGAGCATGCCGCATCATCGGTGCCAGCTGCTGTGTATACATTCCTGATAATTCACCTTCTGTCTATGAAGCAATCGAACATCTCCATAGACTATCTTCAGAAATTCATCAAGGATCAGAGACTTTGACAGTTGGAAGTTGGCTTTGGGGCATCTTGAAGGAGTGGGGTTGGAAAATATCAATGATTCTCTTGGTTCCAGTATTGACAATATGTGGTTGTTGTTTGGGTATACACTGTATACCACCTTTGTGTTCTCTTTGCATAACTACCTTACACCCTAAGACTATGGACACTCAGCTAACAAAAATGAGAGAGATGTATGATCAAGAGATACAGGACATTATGGAGATCGAAATAGACTGACAAGCTGGCTAGTTATGTTCAAAGGGGCCACTGTTAAAAGCAAAATGACAATTATGAACATTACCTGCGCCATCTTGTCTGGTGGAATTCTATGTGCACATAAGTTGCAGTCATTTTGATCTATCACAGCCATTTTGTACTCTGTTGGTCACCTTTGTTTCACCCTGCCCTTACTAGCATCCCTCTGACCGACCTGGTATGTGTGCTGGGGCTATAAACTCTATTGCCACAACAAACCTCAGCGCCACTTGCTGCCACAAACTCGTTTTTCCTCTCATCCCTGTTTTCAGACAAGCCTTTGGACGCTCTACCCTTCACTACACCTAGTTACACAAACAGGTTCCAAACACCAAAAAGACTCTTGCAAAATGATTTTTTGCACTGTAAACAGCAAGACTTGTTATTACCAACAATGGGACCTGTTTTTATCAACAGAACGGACTCTTAGATCTGACCGGTCTCACATGTTTTAGACCCTGAAGCAAGGTCCAGCTGCAAGATAAGATTGTGTTTGACCTGGGTGGGAAGAGAATTACTGTTGGGCTTGTGTGACAACCTGCCCGGGGCGGGGACCCCAAGCTTTTGTAACCATGTTGATCAAACAAATGCATTGTGTCAAACCTGTATAAAAGGAAGAGCCAAGGGAGTTGTCAGCAGAACACTTCCCTCAGACATCCCGGTGTCTCAGTTGACGTGATCTCCTCATGAGAAATAAACCATTTTCTTCTCTTCCAGTTTCCATCGCTTGCCTCATTATTTTGATAGCGAACCCAAAGTGAATTAGAGGTGGAACCCTGCACCGGGCAGCATTGAGGGTCTTAGAAGACTCGCTGCCTTTCACACGCTTTTATTGAAGATTCGCACCAAATATCGTATATTTATTTATTGATGCGTTTTTATGTAGCGCAAACTTTACCCGAAGATGTCAGAGCGCTTTATAATAGAACCAGTTACATTACATAAGGACTTGAGAGTACATGAATTACATAAAAGATACAAACAGATAAACTCTAAATTCACATAAGAATGGTATTAAGTACATAAGTCTACTATAGATACTAGTGGTTAGAGTTGCATATATACAAGATACAAATTCACTCAAGGTTACATTTTAAGAAAAGTTGAAGCGATTAGGGTTGAACAAATATATATTACATATTTACACAGCATGATATTCTCATCATTGCTGGAGTTCTTGCTTTCAGCCAGGCTTTCAGGGTGTTGTTGCACTCACACGCTGTGTTCTTGGGCCTGGAGGGATCCCCAAGCTGGTGATGTCCAGATGTCCTACATGCTTGTTGGGATGGTGGCTTACCAGCCAGGCCCTAGCACAATGAAGTGGCCATCAGTCCTCCTCAAAGCCGCTACGTCGGGGAAGCAGGTCGACCCTGGCCCTTCTTCACCCTCGGTCCTTGGCCCTCCATTCCTGTGCCACAACATCAGCGGCCAACACCCAAGGCCGCATCACAGGATCTGCGGCACCGCCACTGCCCCATTCTCAGCTAACGTGGACCCCACGACTGCCGGAATGGCAAAAGATGCTTCCCCAGGGCTAGCTCAAGTCCACAAGGGCCCACACTCAGGATCAGGAGAGCACCAGGAAGCAGCTTCGGCCAAGAATCAGGGAGGGCCCGGCCTACTCCACGCGGCATCCCCGCGAGCTGAGACTGGGCCACCTCTGCCGAGAAATGCAAGGGGGAAGTGGAGGGCCCCCACATCGCTGCCACTCCATCCAGAAGCACCACGGTCGAGATCACCACTTGGACTGTACCCGCTTCATGAGCCTTTTCAGCAAGCTCCACAGTCCAAGCCCAACTACGGAGCCGCCATCTTGGGTTCGAACTCGGATCGCTTGTCTCCGGTTGTCCCCGGGACTGAAGGCGCAAAAGTGGATTCTCCCTGAGCCTGCTGTTGCCCCAGCGTCTCCTGCTCTCTAGGGGCACCCAGGTCGGCTATAGATGCTGGGCATTGCAGCCAGTAGAGGACAGGGTCTTGTGGACTAACGAGGAGCTCGAGTTCTGCGCTGCCTATGTCATGGCCGCATCTTTACGTTGTTAAACCACCGCACAGTCATGACTGGGGTCCCACTTGGGAGAGAATGTGGCTTAACGGCTAAGGCGGTCGACCTCAGGGCTGTGGAACCGGGTTTGAGTCTCGGCAGGGACGCTCAACATTCTGTGATTCTGGGCAAATCACTTAATCTCCCCGTGCCTAACAAAAAAAAAATGAATGTGTCCATCTGTAACGTAACTGGTGCTCATGTAAAGCGCTCTGATACCTTCGGGTCTAGTTTGCGCTATATAAAAAACTCCATATAAAAACAAGTCCACTTCAACCCTGCCCTTCGACCGTATACTGCTACGTTCTATTCACTAACAGTCCTCCTGGATCACACTTATATATCACCAGGAAAACATGAGACTTATACAACCTCTGTCCCACACTTCCACGCTGCTCCTCTCCGTATAATAAACTGGAGCGATTTTATGCCTTTGCCAGGCAATTTTCCAGTGGTACCAGGCAATTATGCGGTATCATTTACACGGACTGACTAATACAACCAACCAATCAGTACAAATTTTGTTTCACCAATGATCTGTGGGTGGAAATTGTGATGCGAAATTGCCCTGTATGACTAAAAAAACCGTGGTCCACTAGTTTTAGCTAAGTTGGTAAGGCTGGTGCAGGGTCAACCTTATCTGTTGTGTGGTGGACTCTGCCAATGACCAAGCTGTCATTTGGAAATGTTGGGGAATCGTTGGATTTCCATATTGGGCAGTCCTTCTTCGCTTTGTGTGATATTTAGGATCTTGGTTGATTCATTTACTGATCCTCCTACTTGTAAATGTGTGTCAATGACTTAGAAGGAACCACTGTCAAAAAAAAAAAAACAGTAAAAAAAGTGGTGTTCAGGCTTTCAAACTCCTATTGGCTACAAAAGATTTAATTGCTTTGGGCCAAATACTATGACTGTCCCCGCGAACCCTTCAGATCTCACAAGCACACTTTCCGACGCTTTAGTGCTGCTCTGTTGTGCACGATCAATCACACTTGTAAGATCCTATGTTATTTGTGTGCAATTGTGTGTTCAGGTGGACGATTGTGACTAACCTTTTCTGTTATCTGGCCCCTCTGAATTCCATCAGTTTCCTTTTTCAGGTGACTCTTCACACACAGGCAGGCTGCCTGCTGAGATCATAGGGTCATTTCTGACTTCTTGTGTGGTGACCTAGGAGATGAGTTAGAAATCTTGAAGACAGATGTTAGAGGAACCCTGAGATGTCCGTGAGGACGCTCATACCCTGGTTGGTATAATGAGCAACCATGTTGCCAAAGAGTGAAAGACTCCTAAACCAGTGGGTTCATAAGTCTGTTCTGTGTTCCAGTGAGCGGACGATGGTACAGCGCAAGGGCAGTTAAACCTTTGAGTGGCATGATTGGAAGCCCAACAGTGTTGGGACAGCCTTTCCTCAATTTTCAATATTATTTAGCTATCCTTACTTCTACCACATTAGCTTGATACCAATCATCTTCCAACCCCCTTGGGTTTCCAACCCACAGAACTGAGAAGTCCTATTGAATATATGGGGCTTTGACAGGACACAAGTCGGGGGTACACGCAGGTCCACGGCGTCCGCCCCCTATTTTCACAGGGTGGATGCCGTTCACCCAGCAAGAAGCTGGGTCCCACTGAAATATGATGAACTTGTCCCGGTGTAATTTCCAGGCACCGGGACGCATTCAGCTGCGCCTGCACGTTGTCAACTTTTTTTCAGAGCAGCAACCTGCAGGCAAGTGAGGGGGCTTTCGGATTTCAGACTCCAGCTGGGCTTATAACAAAATATGAATTTAAGGGGCCATCAGGCCTCCTGTAGTTGGGGTGTCCTGGCTGGGACCTATCGGGAGCCTCACACCTAGATGCAAGGGAGGGGAAACAAAGGCTCTCAGCTTGTTATCTCTTTAGAAATACTTGAGAGGAGTGTTTTTTACTTTCTTCAATCTCTGTATATAAGGGATATGCATGCACTGTAAGAATGTCAAATGTGCTGGTCTGTTACTATCTACACAAATAACATTTTAAATACCATAATTTAATTTTTTTATAGTCTTAAGAAATTTTATAATGTGGACTTTGCAACCAACTAAGCACAACTGATTTACTACCACGTTTACCCTTGTTGCCAATTTCTTTGTGGAAGAGTTTTTACAAAATAAATGTATAAGTTGATGCTCACATTTTGCTTTGGGATCCGTCAGTTTTTTGGCACAACCCCAACTCAAAATCTCATTTGTTAAATCTCGTAATGAGCTGAAATGTACTAATAATAGACCTGCGAAACATATGTGTGAGGTGGTAAGATCTGATGTCACTTCCTGTGAGGTCATGGGTTGTGATGTCACTTCCTGTGATGCCGCGCCATGATGTTGCGCTGTGATTTCATGCGCCATGAATGTCACTTGCATACTGCCTAACTTGGTTAGTCCCCCCACTTCTGTTTTTAGAACTTGTGCCCGGGGCTTTGTTTATTACAGTACTGAATAAAAATGGCCACCAGGGCCCGACGGAGTAACCAAGAGCATCCCTGGCAAAAATGCTCAAACCAGCCAGGTTTGATCTTTCTCCATGTAAATGTAAATCCGTATTTGTAAAGCGCAAACTACTCACCCTTACGGGTCTCAAGGCGCTGGGGGCCGTCGTGGAAATTAAGGGGCATATTAGCAAGAAGAGGCGATAATCATCGCTAACCCTGCTTAGCGTGATTTATTTTATCGCCGGCTATCGCTGGAATATATCGCCACGCTAACGCTGCATTAGCAACGATTAGCGCTATGGCGATGAATATTCCAGCAATAGCGGGGGAAATGGGCCAACATCGCTGAAAAACCAGCGATGTTGCATGGAGAAGGGAGAACACCTTGCTGATACGACCCTGTGGTCGTATCAGCATAATCCACCCCCCCATGTTAGGTATGGCTAACACCTGCTAATTGCAGGTGTTAAATAAATGGAGATGACCCCGGTTAGCGCGACTTTTCACGTCGCTAACTGGGGCCATGGCCACCTTGCTAATAGGCGATAGGCCTGTTAGCGAGTGTTTCCCAGGTTTGTTCGTCGGGAACGCCCACTTTGCATGTCATTAGCGATAAATATCGCTGACATGCAAAGCGGTAAAAAAACGGGCGCTAATGCCCGCAAACTGTCTCTAACTGCTGTTAGAGACAGTTTGCTGATAGGGCGATATAAATATCGCCGCTTTAGCGGCAAAAAGTGCCGCTAAAGCGGCGATAGTGCCCTTGCTAATATGCCCCTAAGTGAGCTATTGCCCAGAGTCACATGGTGCTGAGCTGCGCTGCCGCCGGAGCTCGAACCGTGAGCCCTGTGCTCCGAAGTCAGCTGCCCTGGCCGCTGCACCACACCTCTCCACCACTCGCTGCCCTTCTTTCTCGCTCTCTTAAAGCCCCCCCCCCCCACTTCCTGCTGCAATGAACCTCGGAGGGCTGGCTTTCAAAACCTGCTTCCAAGGGCCTCAGCCCAATGGGGAAATGCCCGGTGGTGGAATAAAAGGCCAGTCCGGTCCTTCTGGCCACTGCTATAAACCCATGTTTGTGTTGCGAATGTGCTCCATAAAATGATGTATATGCCAGGGTTTCCTCCACAGACTCCAGCGTGGATTGTCAGCCTGTGGTGCTGAATGCTCCACTGGTCTCAGGTTCATCAGCTTTGCACCGCTCTTGCCTTCAGTGCGGATAATCGATGGCAGAGTACATTCTGCCGCTTATGACGGATGATGCTCCGGCTGCCGCTCCCAGAGGCCACTCCCCCAGGAGCTGACTGGCTGGATCTCGGAAGGAGGCGGGCCCGCAGGGTGACCTCATCCTCGCGTTATGAACGCCCGTTCCTGAGACATTAATGCACTCACCGCACTGCAGAAAGAAGGAGCTATTTTCACATCTGACCTTGTCGGTAATTGACACATGATTACCCATTAGTCTGCTATTTCGCAGACACTTTGGCCCGGGATTCACTTACACAAGGGACATGGAGACAGGGCGACCAGTCACTAAACCCGCTTTCTTTCTCTTCTGTGAGCTTTTTAGATCACTGTTTTTGCTATTTCTGTACTGCACTGAATAACTTTTCCTTTTTTCGGTATTTTATTTCTTACTGTTGTGGGGGGTGCAGCCTTTCACTTTAGCAATTACATCCACCCTCAGCGTTACAAAGCCAGTGAAAAGATTGTTTCCGTGCTAGGTAAAGTGACATTTTGCTGCCCTCTGCTCCCTACACGAGGGCAATCTTTTTTGCTTTTCAGTGCAATCTGCCTTCCCATGCTGATAGGTCTCAAGGTTTCCATCTGGTCTTGTGAAGTTAAGAGGCCAGGAAAGTTTGGTGAATCTTGCAGGGGTGTGGTTCTACGGTTCTCGCCCTCGTCTGCATTCATTGCACAAGGTTCCAAGGTGTTAGTGTCTTGCAGTATGGACGTCAAAAGGCCTCTCATTCAAGCTTTAACCTGGGCCTCATGCATTCAGATCACAAGCTATTGAGGGGGTGGGGGCCAAAACTTTTGCGGGGCCTCTCTTTCTGATCCAGTTCGTATTTATGAAAAAAAATGTACTCAAAGTAAAGAGAAACAACACTATTTGATGTGACCAGATGCTGATTTCACTTTAGCTGCATTAAGAAGGGACAGGTCAGGCCTGCTATTATTTGATAATATTTTGTAACAGGAGAGCAGGGCCCCAAAAAGTATGGGGCCCGGGGCAAAGGGCCTGGCTGCCCTCCCCCTGTGATGGCCCTTGTCTCAGTTCTGTTAGAGCTGCTGTGGTTACTCCACACAAGAAGGTGAACCGGTTAATGAGATTTCATTCATTTGAAGCCATTTATTGAAATGGGCAGATAATGACACTAAGTTACTTTATTGGGGAAGAATTAGACTTTGAGGTATTTTTTTATCCAAATTTAGTTCTGCGCTTCAGTCCTCAATTGCCTTTCAAGAGGCGCAGTTTCCCTCTTAAATCTGGGTTCCTGATTGGTGGAGTAGCCAAGACCCTTTGCTGTCATCACCTCCATTCCAAGCAAAGGCTACAAAGGTCCGATGATCCAGCTGGACCGGTCTTGAGCATTGAAATCGCCTTAGATGACATCCAGAACTAACGTGTGACAAACAAAAGCCCAAATCATGATTTGCTTCATTTTACATCACATGGCCTGCCAAGGATGATGATGATTGGTGCTGCAAACCTCTGTCCAACCACCTGTGGGCACTGCTTGCGTTACTCTTAAATGCTGCTACTGAACCTCTACATGGCCTGTTGGTGGAACCTAGCAGAAGATGTCACTTCTCTGCTACTGAAATTCACTGAACTAGAAATCTCTTTGGACACCAGCCTCGACCATCGCAGAGCTTCAACATCAGAAACCATGTACTTGGACACATCTCGGCTAGTCTGGCGTGCATGTCTCAAATACAGAGCTGATGCTTGCTCTGTGAAATGTATTAATCGCCATTCCAAGGCGATGGAATGGTGAATGGTTATAAAGTCATCCAAAGCGAAGGCTGTGTAGCCCAAGTTTGGGATGATGGGGTCGCCACCTTTCTCATCCTATGGAAATTCTGCTGTATGAAATTGGAGTGGCTAGTGGTAACATGCAATCAGCAGCTAGAAGAACAAGCTCCACCCCCTACTATCCAGAGACTTCTCAAAAGGCATGCACCCCACAGACTCCCCTATTTGCACACCACTGATCTTGCTACTCCTGTGCATCTCAGCAGCCATTGCACATTTATTACTCTCCCTTGTGCACCCTTTCATCCAACTCTTCACTGTTGGACCACACGTCCCTAATAGTTTTCCGTCGCAGCCCCACTGACTTCTTTTTCTCCACGTGGGCCACCATGTACTGTTAAGAAACATGAATTTCTAAAATCTCCCCCTTCTGTGTAGGCTGCTGCCGAGCCTTACCTGCCTCCTCGGCCTACCACAACAATGCAAAGACTTCTCTATTAAACCCACACCCAGGCAGGTCTAGGAACGAGAAATCAGTGGGGCAGCTTTCTCCAGTCCTGCGGGAATCTTCATTCATTTGGATGTTAGTAAGGCATTCCCCTAGAAGGGACAAAATCCCATATTTGCCAATTGCATCCCCGAACATTTTCAATCCGATCAATAGCAGCTCCTTTTAGATGTAACTATTCAAACAGCGCCAACCTTCTATACAACACACACCTAGCCACCACCATAATTAATGCCAAAGTAATGCAAACTGATCAACAGCAAACGTTTCGCATGCTCAGAAAATATGAAGAGCTCAGTGGCCAAGAATTCAGTGAACGTACCTACACCCTTCTCTATAATCTCAATTGGTAGCCATCATACTGTTTAATTTCCTGACATTAAAACAAAAAAAACCTTCCTGATGGCACACCTCGACATACAATAAAAGACCCCTCCATGTATTGTCCAAGCACACCGCCACCACACCTGGTTCGACCAGGAACTTAGTGTCAGAGCATGAAAATCTTGCTGGTCGCAATTCTGACTTTCGGCTCAGAAAGGGTCCTAGGACTGTGCTGCACATGATCAGAGTGTCCCCTAGGGCAGGGTCATGGGTCAGCAGCTATGCTGATCCTGCTTTATTTGTCTTCTGACTTTAAGATTTTAACAGATAAAGCGAATCGGATGACGGATCCAAAGAAATCGCACCTCACTAGTGACTGTGCCCCTCTTTTGTGGTATTCAATCGTGCACACTTCGACACTCGTCACCCTTCAGTGTCACTGTTTCACAGATTAACATATAATACATTTAATTGAAGGTGCACCGAAAATTAAGTAGCACAATCTTGTGTTGATTTGTTCTTCGACCTTTTATTTCAATTTCTTTTGCAACAGACAGCCAACGCGTTTCGTTCCCACTTTACAGTGTGTGGAACTTCATCAGGGCTTATTTAAGATAAATTCAGAAACGTAGTGTAATGGATGACCATAGGGAATCCCAGGATTAATGGGTTTTCCCGAAGTAGGACCTGCCACCTCAATAAGCGGACCGATCGTCAGTTCCTTGGATTCTTGTGTGTCTGACTTTAAGATGCTTTACTACCAACTTGTTCTAAACCATGTGGTTGAGATAGCAGTCATGGCAATACCTTATATACTGTTTTTAGACCTATCAAGAAAAGCAGAGCTGGTGCAAGAATTTATGCTTTAATACACCACTTCCCTTCCTCTGGCAATCAGGCTACATTGGATACTTCTTGGGGCACTCTACTGCCCTCTTTCTGGTTTCACACTAAGGGCATGCTTACTCGGGATTTAATGTAGGATCAGTCTTAGAATTATTCTGCCCGAGCTCGCTTTGGACTGGTTGCTGATTACAGATGGTGTTTGCTAGGCTCTTATCTTTCCTCTACTCTGTTTAATATGTCCGTGCAGCCATCAAATGGTATTTTAACAACTAATGGTGGCTCGACAAGCTGATTCTCACGCTCAACCTGAAACAAAACGAAATAAGGGTCTTTGGAAACAAGGGATTGCTTCTAAATTAGATGTATCTCTAACCGAGCAGATACTTAACTCGAGGGTGGTCACTAATGTAACTGCAACCTATTACACCTTCATTCAAGATCTCTGGTCAAAGAATGCAAACAACATTCCCAAATGCCCAAAGTAAATTGCTCGGATTAACGCACACTCCTTTAGACTGTTTTCTGATACAAGAAGACTTTAGTGCAGCCATTAAGATCTCTCAAAATAACTACAGCGAGATGTCCCTCATTTAAGGTGCAACAGGCTGTCATATAAGTTGTGGTACCCTGAAAGTCTATTGTTGACCATTATGCCCTAACCCTGCTGATGGTCCACCAAAATTTAAACAATGGACTGAAACATGTAAACACCAAAATGGAACACCATAAAGAAATATCAAAGCAAAAAACACACCTTCAACCTATAATAAAAGTAAAACTCAGTTGATCTAAACAAGATAGAATCAATGGTGCCAACGAACATATCCTGTGTCAGAATACTGAGGACAGATATATTGTGATGCAAAAATAACAAGTCCTAAATATTGAGAACCTAGATATCATGAATGTAAATATGTATGGGCAAGTATAGATTTACTCTTCTTAACTCCACATCTAAGAACCCTGTTGATACCTATATGGCCAAAGTACATATATGTGGAGATACGTATAGTAAACCTATACCTACCTATTGATACTTACCTTTATAATATTTTGGTTTTCGATATTTTGGCGACAATATATTTGTATCGATATTTCGCACATGATATTCTGGAACTGTGCTATCATCACAGTTACAAAATATAAAGTAACAGTAATTTATGCTGATTAATTCTAATTTGAACATAAATTGTGCTGAAACCTCTCTATTAAAAACATTGTTTATTTTGTGTTATTTTGAAAATCATAACTTAGCTCAAAATGTACAGTGTGTTATATGCACTTGATACAATGGTGGAAAGTCACTCACTCCCTAGACATTGAATGAATTATGGGTATGGAATAGGAACGAAAGCCAATAAACGCAAAAATGTGAACATACAGTTTGTGTTAGGGCATTTGTTCCAGAGATATCATTCTAATGACCTTTAAATAGAGAATGAATACCACTCATTAGTACATTTTAAATACAACACGAATGCCATATTTTCCTTTGATACATTCCCCCTATCCGTTCCTTTGCAGGAATGATGTGCACACAGATTACGTCACTTCCCGTCTGATTACACTTAACAACTGTAGCTAAGGGTGTCCTTGGAGTCAAGCTGGGTTACTGCAATGTCCTGCACATCTGTTCGTCACACGCTCTTGGGGTCCTTCACCAGGAGCCCTGCCTCTGGTCCCAGTGCTGGCTTCAGTCACTGAAGACCTTGAGTCTATCAGTCCACAGACCACTGAGCCCTGCACAGTATCCGTGAGCCTCGCTGACACATCCTTTTTATACTGCGTTGTATGAGAATGTAAACTAATTAAATGAATTGCAGCTCATGGCGATCATGACCATGTTAGGCCCTTCTTGATTATCTGCCGCTTCACTCCTTTTGTTCCTTGCTCCGAAGGTGTCTTGTTTTCTTCCTCAAAGTCTGCCTCAGTACTCAAAAGTATTTATTATTTTCCGAAGCATTATTTGCCCAGAGGTCAGCAATCTGCTGTCCCCCCAAGTGTCCCAGGCCAGCCCTGGGGTGCAGAGAGGAGGCTGTGCACTGTCCCCACATATGAAGCACGAGGCGCCTTCTGCAACCGCCTGATGGCACAGGAGGGCAGCGCGTGTCTACTGCACAGCCAGCGCAGTGTTAAAAGGCTACTCACCGTCCGCTTGAGTGGTGTAGCATCAGGGAAGGGCAAGGAACCGCCCTACTGCCTCGCTGGCAGGAGTCCAGCACACTGCCAGGCTTGCTTCCATAAAATGCTGTGCAAAGCTCTATGCAGGAGCAAACCACACACACATACGCACACTTACTCACACACATGCGCCTCGCGAAAACCTGTGCACAAACACTCACACACCACTCTTACTCTTTCTCACACATACACTGAAACGCACTCATATGCACACTCACATGCCTCACGCACACACCCATAAACAAACGCACTCAGATGCCTCTCTCACATACACACACATACTGTAACACACTCATGCAGATGCACACGCCTCATATATGCACCAATACACAAACACAATCAAATGCCTCTGTCTCTCTCTCTCTTACACACACACACGCTCATGCACACTTACATGCACACTTACATGCCTCACACACCCACACACTCATGCACTCACATGCTTCTCTCACATACATGCACATATACTGTAACACACTCATATGCACATGCACACGCCTCACATACACACCCATGCACAAACACATTCACACGCCACTCTCTTTCTCACACACACACACACCCTCATCGTAACACACACTCAAAAGCAAACTCACATGCTTCACACGCACACATACATAACATACACCACTCCCCCCACACACACATGCTTCGGCTTTAGTAGGCACTCGCTGCAGTAAAAGCAGACTCGTCTGCTTCTTTTTCAGATACCGTTTCCAAAAGATCCCTGGAAAAAAAACTCTTAACCTGCAAACTAGCCCTTAGGCCATCAGGGTTTGACCAGTGCAGCTGCCTTAATATGGCTGCAATACTTCATTCAGCACTACAATTGCACCCAACTCCTCCTGCTCATGTCTGCCAGGTGGGAGGCCCACCCGCGCCCTCACAACACCAGACCTTTTATATAGTTGCCCTCTTCCCCTCAGATATCGATCCTGCCATGCTGGCAATGCTCCTGGTTGAATACGTCCCTCGCCCGTCTCCATAGGAAGGTTCTCTCAGAGAGATTGAGTTACTAGAAACAAAGCCTGAAACTGGAAGGATCTCTCATGCAAGCAATGAGGGCACCTGCTCAGCACCAGAGCTGCACTATAAGCATGCAGAACGGTGACAAGTTCAGTACCGTAGAAGCAGATTTTACAACTAACAATTCCGGACTGTAGTCAACATGCAAAAGATGCAAGTGTAATGTTTGTACTGTGTTCAATATAACAACGTTTTTAAAGTTGACATGAGTGGGCCTATTTGAGTTTCAATAATGCTTTTATATGCTGTATCATACACGGAATCAAACACTATTAGGTTTTCTCTTTCTTTGCCAGTGCACTGAAAAACCTCAAATGTGACCTTCAGTATTTCATTGATTGTACACAATCCAGTTGGCTTTACAGTCCCGCTTGCACTGTATCAACTAACAGTTTATCTTTCTGTGTGCTTAATGTTCCTGAAGGAAGGAAAGTCCACTTTATTCAATCGATGGCTATTTAGTTTGGCTAAAAGTAGGTGTTGTTTATATTTTGAATATGATTTGCTTTTCTGTTGTAAGGCATAATATAGGAGTATTCAATAGATGTAGAGAAAAAGTAATTATACCATGTGATGTGTTTTCTGTTCTTTTATTGGATATCTAAATAACATTTTTAGATTTTACCACACTGACTATACAATTTCCGTCTAAAATGTATCCAAACTCTCAATTTGGGAGATTAGCCAAGATGTTTCCTTGCTCTCCTTAGAGGCTAACCTCATGCCGAGCCTTTATTACTTTAGCACTAAGATTATTTTCTCGATGTACTTTCCCAAGTCCCCTTGGAGAGCAGACTCCATGTTAGTCTGTTTAATGAAGTGCATATTTTTTACGTTACTTCTCTCTTACTAAATTCAGTAGTCCAGATGGCAGAATGTTCTCTGACTCATCATTTGCTTGGTGCTACACCGTACCCGGTTCTGGGTATTGGCTAGATTAGGGCTCGGCTTCCACTGAAAATCCAGATTTACATGTATTTGTATTTTGAGTATTCCTAATTGATTGACTAACCATTATCCTTTTGCCTTTTGTAATGATGCTTACATTTGAAATAAACTTTCATAGTTTGCACTTTGAACAAAGTCTTGTGGATTTTCCTGCGTATTTTCTCTGGGTTTACATAAAATATTGTATTTGTGTTTAGGGCTCTCGTCTTTAAAGACTCACACATAGCCCCGATCTCTCTCTATCGGCCTTTTTAATGCTGAAGAGTGTCCACTGTACCCAGGTTCATATCTCGACTCAGCTTACTGAAGTTTTTTGCCGAGAGGAGGGGGGGATGTGGCTCTCCCCTTTCGATGGCTGACTGAGTCCAACACTGCAGTCCTCTCTAGTCTGTCCTTTTTCTGCCTTTAGGCCTGACACTACACAGAATACCAAGATAGTCGCCTTGAAAGGTGCTGTCGACTTAGTCAAAGATTCTCTACAAATGATTTCTACATGGTCTCCACTACAGCTTTTTACCCTTTTTACCCAACATTTCTCCTTCCCATGACCATTATAAATTTATTTCTGCATGCTACACCAGATCTGCAGATGGCTGTTTTATAAATATATATTCTCTCCCACCCCTGACCTCATATTGTGACATCTGGTTCTGAGAGTGTATTACTGACGGAGATGCAGCCCATGTAATGGCAACAGTCCCTTGGGGAATCTAAAAGCCAATAACCATATCTTTCTCCTTCAGTCAAATGCATACATAATTAAACTATCGAGTCTCCAGGAAGGACTTGTGGTTTACACTGTTCACCATTGTGTTAGCTCACCACCATCATAAGTCCGCCTTAATTGCTTTAGAGATGCGACTCTTTTTGTCAGTCGTTACTGGCAAAACAGTTATGACAGTAATCACCCTCACTGGTATCCCGGATAATGATGAAGGCGAGGAATCTGTCGATCCAGTCTGCTTCTGCGCATCAATAAAACGCGGGGGGTGTGCTTGAATGACGTGTGACTTAGGCACTACTGTTGCATAGTGAAGACAGGGGTGCAAACATAGCTCTACAAACAGCGACGCTTCTAAGCACCCTTTGTATCATCGTCCTTGCATACCACACTCTGCTAGTTTGTACCTAGTTTCATGCTTTATACATCTTATACATACATACATACATACATACACATTTGTACCTACAAACATACGTGCATTCACATCTAACTGACCGAGGTCATAACATCAGAATTGAAAGTCATAACTGATCCTGCAGACCACATGCACCGGCCACTGGCCAGCACACACTGCACTAACGAAGCCCCCAGACAGACCACATTTCTTGCCCTTAGCTTAGACCGTCTCCCTGCACTCAACTGGTAGCACTAAACCGTACTCATGGCCACAGAAGTACACAGGCAGCAGCCAGCTTCCAGGCCATTAGGCAGATTGAGCTGGAAACAGATCACACCCAGTAGCACTGTGTTGCAAACCCTACACACCACTCCTTTCCACTAGACACAACCACCTGGCATTTGGCCACCCCGTCATCTTAAGATGTCGACACTTTAGGCATTTAAGCTAGTGTGATAACATGGTGAGCTTTCCTCAAACTTGATTATACTGAAATTCACAAAGATACTGACTGAAAACATATTACAATCTGAACAATCTGATTGTGGAGAGGTGTGGTGCAGCGGCCAGGGCAGCTGATTTCGGATCACAGGGCTCACGGTTTGATTCCCGGCTCCGGCGGCAGCTCAGCTCAGCTCAGCACCTTGTGACTCTGGGCAATAGCTCACTTAATTTCCACGACGGCCCCCAGCGCCTTGAGACCCGTAAGGGTGAGTAGTTCGCGCTTTACAAACCTTGTAAATCCATTAAAGATGACAGGAATCAGCAGCTCCAAGTAGTAAAAGTTACAAGTACCTCATTAATACCCAAAGAGAAGCAGTGATGGTTCCCTGACAGAAGGGTCCAAATGAATCCTTGCAGAACATTCACACATAAGACATGACACACTGAACAAAACATCATCATGTCTCAGAGGCAAGACACACAGATAATATGGCACAGATATTTAACTTTCAGTTGTTTTGTAACTCCAAACTACAGATCCCAGCAATCAGTGCAACTAGGACTAAATGACCACTGAGAAAAGTCTAAGACTTGGGATGCTGAAATATGAATGACACGATGTGGTTATAAACAGACGGCCATTACACAATACGCTGCAAGATACCCCCTTGCATGTCTTATTTCAGCTCATGGTCATAGCGTCTGTGAAAGACGCTATAACCATGAACGGAAATAAGGCATGTCGAAAAACTGCCTCCTGGGCTCTACACTTTTTCTCTCTAAAATGACGTGCGACTTACACAACCTCACCAGGCTTTCACAGCACACACTTGCCTTGTGCCTTAATTGCTTGTGCGGCAGAGTCAGGCACAAGTCAGGCCTCAGACTCTGAAGGTCTAGGAGGCAGTGGGAAAGTCTGGCTTGTGAACGACTCTGGCGACGAGGCGCTAGCACATAAGACACACGTCTCAATTGTGGCTACCATGTTTCCCAGACTGTCAGAGGCACACAGTCTACCAAAACCCTGTGGCTCTCATTAGGGACTCAGTGGCAGATACGTAATTTATCGGTCGCAAAAACACAACAATTTATACCCTAGAGATCAGTATTTATCAGGGCTGTTAAATCACTCCTATTTCGAGCTTTCTTCATCCAAATAGGTATTTGGTACTTTTCACATTCGATCCACATTTACCAGTATTTACCGGACATTTTCCCCAGTTACATTTTCAGACCCCTTGACTTGCTGAAAGTGACCTGAGTAATTTTGCGGGGTTTGTGGTAATTTACAGTGAAACTCCTGATTCCAAACCCTGAGCAAAAAAAAAAAATTGTCCACTCGCATTGCGGGCCTACTGTCCTTCAGAGGCAGTAAGCTTGTCAAGTTCACTCTCGAACCAGTTCAATTCTGATTCCTCGAATGTGTCCCTTCATCAACCACACTTCCGCCAATAGCCCCTGCCCACCACAATTCATCACTACTGACCCTGAGAATAGAGCACCGATGGACACCCGTTGTACAAGCCATGTAGCGACTTACCACCAAGATCACATGCTCCCTGGATCCCTCGAATGTGTCCGTTCAGCCACCACACCTTCACCAATCGCTTCCACCCACCACAATTCATCACTACTGACTCTGAGAACAGAGCACCGATGGACACCCATTGTACAAGCCATGTAGCGACTTACCACCAAGACCACATACTCCTTGGATCCCTCGAATGTGTCCGTTCAGACACCACTTGTGGTGGACTCAATTGCTCCCACCCACCACAATTCATCCCTGATTACAGCGCACCGATGGACACCTGTTCAAGCCATGTAGCGACTTGCTACCAAGATCATGTGCTCCTATGATCAGTCTCTCCTGAGTCTCTGGGGAGAGGGGGGGGGGGGCGGAAGGGGACAATCATCACAGTTCAAGGTCCCACATGTGAGACGGTCTACATTGCTATCTGGAAAATCTCTTCATCACAACAGCGTCTTCGGGCATGTGCCCAAATATATACCACTGCACTAAAACGTAATATTTGTAGAGTTTCCTGTTACTACTGCAGGGACAACCATGACAGCGAGATGCTTGTAGGGTGAGTGACTCAGGCATATGTAACGGATTGACAGAGGGTCAAATTAGCTGGAAAGCAGCAACTGTACAACAATTTTAGAACAAGGAAGGAAGGCACGAAGAGGTTTGTAAGTGGCAGTAATAGACCTTTATGAGCTGTCAATAATGTTTTATTTTTTTGTAGAAGTACTGGGAAGGAATCTATCTCTGCTGATTCTTTATTACAGTTTGTGAATTTGCCACTTGTATTTCAATAGCAATAACCAGCAGTAGACGAGCTTCAGAGTAGTATGTGTCCCAGGGAATGGTCCCCAGACTGAGTGCATTCTATCCAATGGGGTAACATTGACTGAGCTGAGGCAAGGGCTGGGAAATGGAGTCTGGGTGATGGGTGGAAGGAACGATAAGATGGGAGGTCACGAATATCTTGGTACCATGCTGGACCATATGCGTCAGAAGTATGTGCTCAAGGAAGCTCCCATGAATTGGTGTGCGGCCACGAATGATCAGCTTCCGCTTCACTCGACAGCTTGGGAGGTTTGTCGCACACGACAGACACCGTTTGCACTTGTCCTTTCCTATAAACCTTGTCATTGTGGTCCTGTCTCTTACCAACTTCCATTCGCTCATTTTCTTTGAAGGTGACACAGCAGATACCTCGGTGCTACTGATGGTCCAAGGTGGCTGACAGTGACCTCCCTGCTGCGGGCCTTTCACCTTCAGAGTATGGACTTGACTCTGTACTGAAGAGCATTGGGAGCCATGTTGTGCACATCAGGTAGTTGTGGAAGTCCAAGAACACAACAACCCTTTGGTCTCAAGAAGTCTAAATGCTGAATGCATGCATAGCCAGCCTCCCGCGGGAGAGCACGCTGCGCTCTCACTCATTCATGTGATAAAGGTATGCTTGATAGGCTTTGTCTCTGCATCTCACACCTACAGGGGTATTTTCACCTCAAAGCAAATATGGTGTTGCCCATAGCTGTGTCGAATGGGGATATGGTTCATATGCATGATTGTTGCGTCGTCTATCTTCTCCCTCATGCCTGCTTCCCCTGCCCTCTTGCTCTCCACCCATCACCATTATGAAACAGTTACTTGCCAGTGTTGACCTGTTCACTCCACAGGTCCTTCAAGATACATGGAGACAGAGAAGCATGTAATCCACATTGTGCACATGCTGAGGCCATTCTTTGCTGGGAGACTCACCAGTGCAGTGCTTCTGCAGCCGCAGGATCTCCAGGTGCAGGTCATGGAGCAGGTCCAACTGTTCCTTCTTCAGGAACGCGATGTTTCGCTGCACGCTCTGGATCTGCCTCTCCAGGGACGCGGTCTCCATCACTACACGCAGGTGAACTCAGGCCTGTAGGGACATGAAACAACCGGTGTTCAGAACACAAGGAGCCTGACTCATAACCCTACAATCCAAGCGCAAAGAATCTCTTCCCTCCACAGAGGCTGCGAAGGAACATTGAGACCAGCCCAGACACACGCGAGTCGTGCAAATAACAGGATTGTGTTCATGGGTGCCATATTGTCTGCACTCATGAGTAATTAAACGCTGCTTTGTCTCCTAAGTTGAGGGGCATCACTGATGGACAATACAGGGAGAATGTCCCAGCTGACCCTACAGACGTTACATGCTATTCTTATTATTCCACTGCCCACCAGATCTCCCACTGCCCACCATGATGGATGAAGCGGTGAATAAAAGCAGGCTGCCACTGCTGCGGCCACTGAAGAGAGTGCTTGGTTCTCTGACCCCTAAAGTTTCCTATACACTCTTCCTTTATTCAGCATTGGCTTTGGAATTCCAACCACCACCACACATTTACCTATTGTTTAACATTTACCACAACTCTTCCCAATTTGCTACCTTTCTTTTCTACCTTTATTTAACAGCCCTTGGCTCTTGTTTTATGGTCAATTTCATTTCAGGATTTTGTTGCATAATGTTAACACAAGCAAAATGAGGCACCATACTGTCCCATGCTTTTTTCATAGTCGTGTCACTGCCATTGATGAGGCCATAAGGAGATCTCCCTGTTCCCATGATATAACTGTCTTCAGGTCTCCACTACCACTAAGGCCCAATGCTATGAGGGCCCTACCACTCCTTGAGCCCACTTGCTGGTAGGGCCCCACCATTGCAAAGCAGCTTCCCCTTCAACAAGTACTCTCTGCTACAAGGACGCCACCATCACCAGTGGTCCTCCATCACAGAGATTCCACGTCCGCAAGGACCCCTCTGTACCTACGACTGCTTGTCTATCAGAGCCCATATTGTTTTGCAAACATGAAATACTGTAGCATTATCGATATGCTTTGTCTGTATAAGGAAAACCCTAGGATCTAAAGGGACCTGGGGTATATAATTATTACAGAAAAATGTGGTCCCTAAAGTTGTATGTACGTTAATCACTTAATATACACCTAATGTGAATTATTCAGAAATGTTTTGCTAAAAAATATCTTTATAACATTCATCAAGTAATCAAAACTCTCATTAAATATTAGTGATAAAACTTCTCAGTGCTCACAAGTGATACACACTGTAATAAACACTCATTCCAGCGCATAAGACACAGGGCCATATTATACATTGTGAACTGAGGGCGCAACGGGCATCTTCGCCTGCTTTGTGTACCCCAGGTTCACAATGGTATTACAGAACAAGCTGCAGATGCTTGTGCGTCCCCAACTGTAATACTGATAATGCTGGCGTTATGTAGCGTCAGTGCTATACATTGTGTCCCGGAGGCGCAACGGGCATCTGCGCCCGCTTTGTGTGCCCAGGGTCACAATGGTATTACATAAGAGGCCGCAGACACTTATATGTCTGCTTCCGTAATACTGATTGTGCTGGCGCACATGTAGCACCTGCCCTGTCATCATAGGGCATTCCCTCATTTGCATGGGGGTGTGTCCTCATGCAAATGAAGGAATCCTTTTGGCTCTGCATCCGCGCCTTATTAGGGATGTGGGTGCAGAGGCAAACATGCCCTTAGGAGGTGCCCTTAGAAGGTGCACTCAAAGTGCTCCACAAAAAGGTGACGCACTTTCAGTGTGCCTCCTAAAGTCAGCCTTCTGGAGGGAAGAAAGAGGGTCCCATCGGCCCCCCAGACATTTCCCTGTAGGTTGGTACAGTCACTCAGTGCGCCCGCCTACAGGAGGACCTCTAATCCCTCTTTGCCTGCCTACTTTGAAGCAGCCACTCTGTATTTCACTTGAATGCGCCGCCTGGGGGCAGCTCTTATTTTGTAATAGGGCACACTGTCCCTGTTTGCACCCGGCCCACCTTTCAAAAGGTGTGCGGTGGCACAAACATGGACACTGCGCCATATGCATGATACGGCCCATGGTGTACATCCATATGGCCATTACAAGTACAAAGAATAATTTAATTCACAAGCTTGTAGGATATAGTCAACATCATTTTGACCCCTACAGATACAGAATCATTATCAGGACAGGTGTCTGGCTACGTTCCGTTGCGTGAAAAAATGATAAATCTGCCCTTCTGTCTTTGCACCTTCTACCATGTCTATTACCCGCTGCAGGACTTGGGGTGTCTCCTTCCTGTGCCACAGTCTCATCTGAGCAGAAAGATCTTTCTTTCCTTTTCTTGCTATGTTATGTATGTTTATGTATTTACAAGGCACACATATGCACCCCTTCTTTGTGCTATTGGAGATCCACATACACCTTAGAAACCATGTGGGTAATGCTGGGCCGGACCACTGTTATGTGTCCTGGGGGGGATCAATCATACATTACTTTATACACACTATAGTATTATAGCACCCTATTAGCTGACACCATCCTTCTTCCAAGCGAGTGTAATACATTCAGACATTTTGACCACAGTCCTTTCCTTCAACATATCACAATTGTTTTAATGTTATGAAAAGATATCTCATGAGCCACAAACGGAACAAGAGCCCCCAACACGTGGCTACTTCCATTTGATGTTATCATCTGTATCACACCGACAGCATGCATGATTCTAATACCTGCCTCATCACTTCTTGGGAATACTGTTCCTTGAGAGTGAAGTCATAATGCTCCCACATTATATTGCAAAGGTCCCAAAGAACTGTCCCTGGGATCAGTAAGGCTATAGTAAATGTACTTTACGTGTCAGCATCCCACTACGGAGTGGCTGGTATACTGGAGGAGCGTGGGTGGGAGTGGGGTGGGGTGGAGGGGCACTAGGGATCGCAGGGGGGTGGGGAATACATGTTAAAAAACTAAAAAACTTACCTTCAGCCGGTCAAGTCCTGTGTCACGCTCCTCTTCAGCTCTTCAGGAAGGCGCAGGCTCCCAGAATGCCCTGCCACCAATTCTAAAGCTGCTCTCGCAGAGGGCAGCTTCAGGATTGGCCTGATCGCCCTTAATTCGCGCTCCAGGACAGAATGTGAGTCTGTGCCTGCTCTGTCGAACCCAGCTGTGTTGCTGGGTTGTGGAGAGCTTTCACTGTGCATGATGGTTTGGACGGCCTAAGACGGCCGGCCAAACCATCATGCGCAGTGATGGGGGTGCACTACCACTCCCCTAAGTGCCTGTCACTACCAGGCCCAACCCCAAAGACTCGGCAGGTAAGGAAAAATAAAACAAGTGCTGTTTTATTTTTCCTTTCCTGCTAATTTTGGGGGGACGACGCTCCTCCGCCATAGCAGAGGAGCCGCCCCTGATCCTACCTTGGACTAGAACTAGGAACCCAGAATATGAATTTGTGTTAGAGACATAAGGCCAGATTTATCATGCCCTTGCCTTGCCTTTGCGTCATGCAAGGCAAAGCATGGCCTTAAGTCGGATTGACTAAGCCACGAAGAGCCACCTTGCGTGGCTTAGTAAATCTGGAGTAACCCAAGGTGGTGCAAGTCTAGAGGGGAAGGGATCAGATATGCTATTCCCACTCCAAACTAAGCAACACTATAAAATGTTCGACTCTGGGATGGGGGAGTTCAGATTTTCTATTCCGACTCCAAACTAAGTCATATTGGAAAAAGCGTTGGACTCTGGGGAGGGACGCAGATTTACTATTCCTACACCAAACTAAGCAAGATTGTGGATAGTGTTGGAATTTTACAGGGCAGATGTACTATTCCTACTCCAAACTAAGCAACAGGCAGATAGACTATCCACACTGCAAACTAAGCAACATTACAGTAAAACGTCAGACTCTGGGGGAGCCATACCTATTCTAAACTAAACAAAGTTGGGGAAATAGTTGGACACTGGATGGGTCACATTTACTCCCACTCCAAAATAAGCAGCACTTGGGAACACACTGGACTATGGAAGGGTCAGAATTACTATTTCCACTCCAAACTAAGCAACATTGGGTAAACCGTTGTACTCTGGCAGAGTAAAAATTACTATACCCACTCCAAACGAAACAACATTGCGGAAAGCATTGAAACTTGATCAGAGGAGATTTACTATTTCCGCTCCCAACTAAACAACACCTGGGAAAGTGTTGGGCTCTGGGTGGGTGGTGTCAGATTTAATATTCCGTCTCCAAACTAATTCAAATTAAAGGAAACAAATTGAGAACTGTACATAAAAATATTGTACATAAATAATATAAACAACATAAAAAATATCTGAATGTGTGACCTATTAAAAAAAAACCTTGTAAATGTAATATATATATAAATAATGTAATAAATGTAATAATAGCTGACATAAATTTAGATTAACACAATAATGTAATTCACAAATTTTAAATATACATTTATAAAAATCAATTTATCGCTTCTTAAATAACAAAATTTAAATTAAATGTGTTTTAAAAAGCCAGTAACACACTTCTTAAACAAAACCAATTATTCTATTTTAATAGAAACTAAACAAATATTTTTAAATATTTTAACGAAAATACACAAGTATTTAAAACATACAATTAAAATATTAAAATTAAAAAAAACTCCACACCCAAAAATCCTAAAAACTCAACAACCCAAAATATAAACCAAAAGAATATTTAAAAAATAAATGAAATATAATAATAACAATTAACGTCGAAGTATTAAAACTCAGGGGCATATCAGCAACAACGGGCGATAATTATCGCTAAGCGCACTTAGCGCTAGGATAATTATCGCCGGCTATCGCTGGATGTTATCGCTGAGATAGCGCGCTATCAGCGACGCTTATCTCAAAAGCGATAAAAATACCAGCGATAGCGGGGAAATCGCCGTTTTGCAGGGAACATCGCTGGATTCCCAGCGATGTTCCCTGCAAAACGGCGATAACCTTGCTGATACGACCCTGTGGTCGTATCAGCATAATCCACCCCCTATGTTAAGCATAGGTAAGTCAGGATTTTAGCACACGTTAGTTTTTGGCGAAAACCGCCGTTTTCGCCAAAATCTAACGTGTGCTAAAATCCTATGGGCTGCCTTGTAAATATCGCGATGTGAACATCAGCGATATTTTACAAGGTAGTCCATCCGGGTACGCCTAGTGACGCCCACTTTGCATCTCATTAGAGATGCAAAGGGAGCGTCGGGGAAAGGGTGCTAACATGCGATTATGCATGTTAGCACCCTCTTGTTAATAGGGCGATAGTTTTATCTCCGCTTTTTTGGCTTTTTAAGCCAAAAAAGCGGAGATAAAGCCCTTGTTAATATGCCCCTCAATTTTTTTAAAACACTCCTAATAAAAGCTTTATAAAAACAAATATTCTGAAACATTTGTAACAGTAAATTTAACAAGCTATTTTTTAAACTGTATATAAAAATATACAAAAATAAGATATTTTTGAAATATAAAAAAATACTTTAAAAATAATAATTTTTAAAACTATTTAACAAAATCCCTATAAAACCCAACAAGTCGAAAACAGCGCATATGCAAACTTACAAACTAAAAACAATTAAGCAAATTAATATAAAAACACCCCAATACAGCACAAAATTTACAAACATAAATAATATTTAGAAAACAAATGTGGGAACTGGCATTTTCTGGTTGGCTGAGGTGATGCCGCAGCCAGGCAGAACGTACCACTTCCGTCAGGGGCGGGCGCTTACACTCACTGTATAACATGCACTCACCCTTGGGTAGGTTGGCACTGAACAGTCAGGCCCACCACAGAGACGATGTGTAAAGGATTGGCACAGCACTTACACACAATAAATCCACTGAGCGTCACAAAAGAGGCTTCAATAAAGTTTATATTCGACACACACATTAATTAACACAAAATGAATATCGTATCTCTGGGCATAAATCACACTTGGAAATATTACTAGCAATACTAGGCCCAACCGTGTTAAATTGACATTAGTAGTATGTACACTTGGAGATGAAGCTACTTTATCCTCCAGCACCCTTATGCTGTGCAAAACGTTATCAAACCCAGTCCAACCCTGGCAATCATTAGAATGCAGTATCACACAGTTATAGGGTCCCCAGATCACAATGAAAACAGAAATATGTAAATACAAAGAATTAAACACTTTTAAGCAGCACAGTGGGCTGAGGCCGCAACGTTAAACCCAATATCAAACGAAGTGGGGGTAGGTAGCAGAGCTAATTAGGAAGCAATCATCAAAAGGAGGTGGGGTTGGCCACCACTCAGGAAGTTCACCCACAGGATGCGAAGCAGAAGCGGGCTGAGGGCGATAGTCAGTCACTCAAAAAGGGTTCCGCAATATTCCTTTCGGCACTAGCCCAGTTCTGAGAAGCGCTGGGGCGGTTGCGCAGTCTCTTGACCCACTTCAGATCACTCTCGGAAGTGCTCCTTCAGCCCAGTCAATCACTCTCCCTACCTAGGCTTGTTCCAGGCAGTATTAACTGGCAACACAATGTAGTCGAGGACCGGGTGGGAAGAGGGCAATTGGTCCGCCGCACTGAGGGCTCCAAAGGAACAATTGTTGCAGGGGGAATAGAGCAGGGGGGCCTCTCGGAAGGAAGAGGCACCCCGTCAGGCACACGTTGTTTAGAGTTGGACCCAGGCAATCAGGGCACAACGTCTGGTGCACGATAATATGACCTGCACCAGATGATTCCGGTCTCACACAATGAAGAGTTACAAATGCCGTACCTCCCTGGGAATGAGGCACAACGTCTGGCACGTGATGATACGAGTCACACCAGACAATTCTGGTCACACAGAAAGATGAGTTGCAAATTCCGTGCCTCCTTGGAAATGAGGCGATACAAAAGGGGATGATGGACGGAACGTTTGAGCCAATCAAACACTCACCCCCAGTCAACTGATCTGGGTTTAATCCATCATCATTCTTTAGCTCACTCCACCACCCCAGTTCAGACATGGCCATATGCAAATCAGTCTGACCCTGTGCCTCATGGGAACAGTCCAGCACGAACTGCCAAGCCATGTCTTCCCTGGACCGGAAACAAGCATCCTAGGACCGGTTTCTGGCATTCCAGCCGCCATCAGCCAGGCTTGCTTGAATCCAGTGGCAAAGTGAGCAAGGGACCCACGTCTGGGCATACCCCGCCAACTTAGGGCTGAACAAGCGATACAAAAGGGGAGGAAGGACGGAACGTTTGAGCCAATCAAACACTCACCCCAGTCAACTGATCTGGGTTTAATCCATCATCATTCTTTAGCTCACTCCACCACCCCAGTTCAGACATGGCCATATGCAAATCAGTCTGACCCTGTGCCTCATGGGAACAGTCCAGCACGAACTGCCAAGCCATGTCTTCCCTGGACCGGAAACAAGCATCCTAGGACCGGTTTCTGGCATTCCAGCCGTCATCAGCCAGGCTTGCTTGAATCCAGTGGCAAAGTGAGCAAGGGACCCACGTCTGGGCATACCCCCGCCAACTTAGGGCGAACAAAGCGATACAAAAGGGGATGATGGACGGAACGTTTGAGCCAATCAAACACTCACCCCCAGTCAACTGATCTGGGTTTAATCCATCATCATTCTTTAGCTCACTCCACCACCCCAGTTCAGACATGGCCATATGCAAATCAGTCTGACCCTGTGCCTCATGGGAACAGTCCAGCACGAACTGCCAAGCCATGTCTTCCCTGGACTCGGAAACAAGCATCCTAGGACCGGTTTCTGGCATTCCAGCCGTCATCAGCCAGGCTTGCTTGAATCCAGTGGCAAAGTGAGCAAGGGACCACGTCTGGGCATACCCCCGCCAACTTAGGGCGAACAAAGCGATACAAAAGGGGATGATGGACGGAACGTTTGAGCCAATCAAACACTCACCCCCAGTCAACTGATCTGGGTTTAATCCATCATCATTCTTTAGCTCACTCCACCACCCCAGTTCAGACATGGCCATATGCAAATCAGTCTGACCCTGTGCCTCATGGGAACAGTCCAGCACGAACTGCCAAGCCATGTCTTCCCTGGACCGGAAACAAGCATCCTAGGACCGGTTTCTGGCATTCCAGCCGTCATCAGCCAGGCTTGCTTGAATCCAGTGGCAAAGTGAGCAAGGGACCCACGTCTGGGCATACCCCGCCAACTTAGGGCGAACAAAGCGATACAAAAGGGGATGATGGACGGAACGTTTGAGCCAATCAAACACTCACCCTCAGTCAACTGATCTGGGTTTAATCCATCATCATTCTTTAGCTCACTCCACCACCCCAGTTCAGACATGGCCATATGCAAATCAGTCTGACCCTGTGCCTCATGGGAACAGTCCAGCACGAACTGCCAAGCCATGTCTTCCTGGACCGGAAACAAGCATCCTAGGACCGGTTTCTGGCATTCCAGCCGTCATCAGCCAGGCTTGCTTGAATCCAGTGGCAAAGTGAGCAAGGGACCCACGTCTGGGCATACCCCCGCCAACTTAGGGCGAACAAAGCGATACAAAAGGGATGATGGACGGAACGTTTGAGCCAATCAAACACTCACCCCCAGTCAACTGATCTGGGTTTAATCCATCATCATTCTTTAGCTCACTCCACCACCCCAGTTCAGACATGGCCATATGCAAATCAGTCTGACCCTGTGCCTCATGGGAACAGTCCAGCACGAACTGCCAAGCCATGTCTTCCCTGGACCGGAAACAAGCATCCTAGGACCGGTTTCTGGCATTCCAGCCGTCATCAGCCAGGCTTGCTTGAATCCAGTGGCAAAGTGAGCAAGGGACCCACGTCTGGGCATACCCCGCCAACTTAGGGCGAACAAAGCGATACAAAGGGGATGATGGACGGAACGTTTGAGCCAATCAAACACTCACCCCCAGTCAACTGATCTGGGTTTAATCCATCATCATTCTTTAGCTCACTCCACCACCCCAGTTCAGACATGGCCATATGCAAATCAGTCTGACCCTGTGCCTCATGGGAACAGTCCAGCACGAACTGCCAAGCCATGTCTTCCCTGGACCGGAAACAAGCATCCTATGACCGGTTTCTGGCATTCCAGCCGTCATCAGCCAGGCTTGCTTGAATCCAGTGGCAAAGTGAGCAAGGGACCCACGTCTGGGCATACCCCCGCCAACTTAGAGGCGAACAAGCGATACAAAAGGGGATGATGGACGGAACGTTTGAGCCAATCAAACACTCACCCCCAGTCAACTGATCTGGGTTTAATCCATCATCATTCTTTAGCTCACTCCACCACTCCCAGTTCAGACATGGCCATATGCAAATCAGTCTGACCCTGTGCCTCATGGGAACAGTCCAGCACGAACTGCCAAGCCATGTCTTCCCTGGACCGGAAACAAGCATCCTAGGACCGATTTCTGGCATTCCAGCCGTCATCAGCCAGGCTTGCTTGAATCCAGTGGCAAAGTGAGCAAGGGACCCACGTCTAGGCATACCCCCGCCAACTTAGGGCGAACAAAGCGATACAAAGGGGATGATGGACAGAACGTTTGAGCCAATCAAACACTCACCCCCAGTCAACTGATCTGGGTTTAATCCATCATCATTCTTTAGCTCACTCCACCACCCCAGTACAGACATGGCCATATGCAAATCAGTCTGACCCTGTGCCTCATGGGAACAGTCCAGCACGAACTGCCAAGCCATGTCTTCCCTGGACCTGAAACAAGCATCCTAGGACCGGTTTCTGGCATTCCAGCCGTCATCAGCCAGGCTTGCTTGAATCCAGTGGCAAAGTGAGCAAGGGACCCACGTCTGGGCATACCCCCGCCAGCTTAGGGCGAACAAGCGATACAAAAGGGGATGATGGACGGAACGTTTGAGCCAATCAAACACTCACCCCCAGTCAACTGATCTGGGTTTAATCCATCATCATTCTTTAGCGGGGGTATGCCCAGACGTGGGTCCCTTGCTCACTTTGCCACTGGATTCAAGCAAGCCTGGCTGATGACGGCTGGAATGCCAGAAACCGGTCCTAGGATGCTTGTTTCGGTCCAGGGAAGACATGGCTTGGCAGTTCGGGCTGGACTGTTCCCATGAGGCACAGGGTCAGACTGATTTGCATATGGCCATGTCTGAACTGGGGTGGTGGAGTGAGCTAAAGAATGACGATGGATTAAACCCAGATCAGTTGACTGGGGTGAGTGTTTGATTGGCTCAAACGTCCGTCCATCATCCCTTTGTATCGCTTGTTCGCCCTAAGTTGGCGGGGTATGCCCAGACGTGGGTCCCTTGCTCACTTTGCCACTGGATTCAAGCAAGCCTGGCTGATGACGGCTGGAATGCCAGAAACCGGTCCTAGGATGCTTGTTTCCGGTCCAGGGAAGACATGGCTTGGCAGTTCGGGCTGGACTGTTCCCATGAGGCACAGGGTCAGACTGATTTGCATATGGCCATGTCTGAACTGGGGTGGTGGAGTGAGCTAAAGAATGATGATGGATTAAACCCAGATCAGTTGACTGGGGGTGAGTGTTTGATTGGCTCAAACGTTCCGTCCATCATCCCCTTTTGTATCGCTTGTTCGCCCTAAGTTGGCGGGGTATGCCCAGACGTGGGTCCCTTGCTCACTTTGCCACTGGATTCAAGCAAGCCTGGCTGATGACGGCTGGAATGCCAGAAACCGGCCCTAGGATGCTTGTTTCCGGTCCAGGGAAGACATGGCTTGGCAGTTCGGGCTGGACTGTTCCCATGAGGCACAGGGTCAGACTGATTTGCATATGGGCATGTCTGAACTGGGGTGGTGGAGTGAGCTAAAGAATGATGATGGATTAAACCCAGATCAGTTGACTGGGGGTGAGTGTTTGATTGGCTCAAACGTTCCGTCCATCATCCCCTTTGTATCGCTTTGTTCGCCCTAAGTTGGCGGGGGTATGCCCAGACGTGGGTCCCTTGCTCACTTTGCCACTGGATTCAAGCAAGCCTGGCTGATGACGGCTGGAATGCCAGAAACCGGTCCTAGGATGCTTGTTTCCGGTCCAGGAAGACATGGCTTGGCAGTTCGGGCTGGACTGTTCCCATGAGGCACAGAGGTCAGACTGATTTGCATATGGCCATGTCTGAACTGGGGTGGTGGAGTGAGCTAAAGAATGATGATGGATTAAACCCAGATCAGTTGACTGGGGGTGAGTGTTTGATTGGCTCAAACGTTCCGTCCATCATCCCCTTGTATCGCTTTGTTCGCCCTAAGTTGGCGGGGTATGCCCAGACGTGGGTCCCTTGCTCACTTTGCCACTGGATTCAAGCAAGCCTGGCTGATGACGGCTGGAATGCCAGAAACCGGTCCTAGGATGCTTGTTTCCGGTCCAGGGAAGACATGGCTTGGCAGTTCGGGCTGGACTGTTCCCATGAGGCACAGGGTCAGTCTGATTTGCATATGGCCATGTCTGAACTGGGGTGGTGGAGTGAGCTAAAGAATGATGATGGATTAAACCCAGATCAGTTGACTGGGAGTGAGTGTTTGATTGGCTCAAACGTTCCGTCCATCATCCCCTTTGTATCAGCTTGTTCGCCCTAAGTTGGCGGGGTATGCCCAGACGTGGGTCCCTTGCTCACTTTGCCACTGGATTCAAGCAAGCCTGGCTGATGACGGCTGGAATGCCAGAAACCGGTCCTAGGATGCTTGTTTCCGGTCCAGGGAAGACATGGCTTGGCAGTTCGGGCTGGACTGTTCCCATGAGGCACAGGGTCAGACTGATTTGCATATGGCCATGTCTGAACTGGGGTGGTGGAGTGAGCTAAAGAATGATGATGGATTAAACCCAGATCAGTTGACTGGGGGTGAGTGTTTGATTGGCTCAAACGTTCCGTCCATCATCCCCTTTGTATCGCTTTGTTCAGCCCTAAGTTGGCGGGGTATGCCCAGACGTGGGTCACTTGCTCACTTTGCCACTGGATTCAAGCAAGCCTGGCTGATGACGGCTGGAATGCCAGAAACCGGTCCTAGGATGCTTGTTTCCGGTCCAGGGAAGACATGGCTTGGCAGTTCAGGCTGGACTGTTCCCATGAGGCACAGGGTCAGACTGATTTGCATATGGCCATGTCTGAACTGGGGTGGTGGAGTGAGCTAAAGAATGATGATGGATTAAACCCAGATCAGTTGACTGGGGGTGAGTGTTTGATTGGCTCAAACGTTCCGTCCATCATCCCCTTTGTATCAAGCTTGTTCGCCCTAAGTTGGCGGGGTATGCCCAGACGTGGGTCCCTTGCTCACTTTGCCACTGGATTCAAGCAAGCCTGGCTGATGACGGCTGGAATGCCAGAAACCGGTCCTAGGATGCTTGTTTCCGGTCCAGGGAAGACATGGCTTGGCAGTTCGTGCTGGACTGTTCCCATGAGGCACAGGGTCAGACTGATTTGCATATGGCCATGTCTGAACTGGGGTGGTGGAGTGAGCTAAAGAATGATGATGGATTAAACCCAGATCAGTTGACTGGGGGTGAGTGTTTGATTGGCTCAAACGTTCCGTCCATCATCCCCTTTTGTATCAGCTTGTTCGCCCTAAGTTGGCGGGGTATGCCCAGACGTGGGTCCCTTGCTCACTTTGCCACTGGATTCAAGCAAGCCTGGCTGATGACGGCTGGAATGCCAGAAACCGGTCCTAGGATGCTTGTTTCCGGTCCAGGGAAGACATGGCTTGGCAGTTCGGGCTGGACTGTTCCCATGAGGCACAGGGTCAGACTGATTTGCATATGGCCATGTCTGAACTGGGGTGGTGGAGTGAGCTAAAGAATGATGATGGATTAAACCCAGATCAGTTGACTGGGGGTGAGTGTTTGATTGGCTCAAACGTTCCGTCCATCATCCCCTTTTGTATCGCTTTGTTCGCCCTAAGTTGGCGGGGTATGCCCAGACGTGGGTCCCTTGCTCACTTTGCCACTGGATTCAAGCAAGCCTGGCTGATGACGGCTGGAATGCCAGAAACCGGTCCTAGGATGCTTGTTTCCGGTCCAGGGAAGACATGGCTTGGCAGTTCGGGCTGGACTGTTCCCATGAGGCACAGGGTCAGACTGATTTGCATATGGCCATGTCTGAACTGGGGTGGTGGAGTGAGCTAAAGAATGATGATGGATTAAACCCAGATCAGTTGACTGGGGGTGAGTGTTTGATTGGCTCAAACGTTCCGTCCATCATCCCCTTTTGTATCGCTTTGTTCGCCCTAAGTTGGCGGGGGTATGCCCAGACGTGGGTCCCTTGCTCACTTTGCCACTGGATTCAAGCAAGCCTGGCTGATGACGGCTGGAATGCCAGAAACCGGTCCTAGGATGCTTGTTTCCGGTCCAGGGAAGACATGGCTTGGCAGTTCGGGCTGGACTGTTCCCATGAGGCACAGGGTCAGACTGATTTGCATATGGCCATGTCTGAACTGGGGTGGTGGAGTGAGCTAAAGAATGATGATGGATTAAACCCAGATCAGTTGACTGGGGGTGAGTGTTTGATTGGCTCAAACGTTCCGTCCATCATCCCCTTTTGTATCGCTTTGTTCGCCCTAAGTTGGCGGGGTATGCCCAGACGTGGGTCCCTTGCTCACTTTGCCACTGGATTCAAGCAAGCCTGGCTGATGACGGCTGGAATGCCAGAAACCGGTCCTAGGATGCTTGTTTCCGGTCCAGGGAAGACATGGCTTGGCAGTTCGGGCTGGACTGTTCCCATGAGGCACAGGGTCAGACTGATTTGCATATGGCCATGTCTGAACTGGGGTGGTGGAGTGAGCTAAAGAATGATGATGGATTAAACCCAGATCAGTTGACTGGGGGTGAGTGTTTGATTGGCTCAAACGTTCCGTCCATCATCCCCTTTTGTATCGCTTTGTTCGCCCTAAGTTGGCGGGGGTATGCCCAGACGTGGGTCCCTTGCTCACTTTGCCACTGGATTCAAGCAAGCCTGGCTGATGACGGCTGGAATGCCAGAAACCGGTCCTAGGATGCTTGTTTCCGGTCCAGGGAAGACATGGCTTGGCAGTTCGGGCTGGACTGTTCCCATGAGGCACAGGGTCAGACTGATTTGCATATGGCCATGTCTGAACTGGGGTGGTGGAGTGAGCTAAAGAATGATGATGGATTAAACCCAGATCAGTTGACTGGGGGTGAGTGTTTAATTGGCTCAAACGTTCCGTCCATCATCCCCTTTTGTATCGCTTTGTTCGCCCTAAGTTGGCGGGGGTATGCCCAGACGTGGGTCCCTTGCTCACTTTGCCACTGGATTCAAGCAAGCCTGGCTGATGACGGCTGGAATGCCAGAAACCGGTCCTAGGATGCTTGTTTCCGGTCCAGGGAAGACATGGCTTGGCAGTTCGGGCTGGACTGTTCCCATGAGGCACAGGGTCAGACTGATTTGCATATGGCCATGTCTGAACTGGGGTGGTGGAGTGAGCTAAAGAATGATGATGGATTAAACCCAGATCAGTTGACTGGGGGTGAGTGTTTGATTGGCTCAAACGTTCCGTCCATCATCCCTTTTGTATCGCTTTGTTCGCCCTAAGTTGGCGGGGGTATGCCCAGACGTGGGTCCCTTGCTCACTTTGCCACTGGATTCAAGCAAGCCTGGCTGATGACGGCTGGAATGCCAGAAACCGGTCCTAGGATGCTTGTTTCCGGTCCAGGGAAGACATGGCTTGGCAGTTCGGGCTGGACTGTTCCCATGAGGCACAGGGTCAGACTGATTTGCATATGGCCATGTCTGAACTGGGGTGGTGGAGTGAGCTAAAGAATGATGATGGATTAAACCCAGATCAGTTGACTGGGGGTGAGTGTTTGATTGGCTCAAACGTTCCGTCCATCATCCCCTTTGTATCGCTTTGTTCGCCCTAAGTTGGCGGGGGTATGCCCAGACGTGGGTCCCTTGCTCACTTTGCCACTGGATTCAAGCAAGCCTGGCTGATGACGGCTGGAATGTAAGAAACCGGTCCTAGGATGCTTGTTTCCGGTCCAGGGAAGACATGGCTTGGCAGTTCGGGCTGGACTGTTCCCATGAGGCACAGGGTCAGACTGATTTGCATATGGCCATGTCTGAACTGGGGTGGTGGAGTGAGCTAAAGAATGATGATGGATTAAACCCAGATCAGTTGACTGGGGGTGAGTGTTTGATTGGCTCAAACGTTCCGTCCATCATCCCCTTTTGTATCTCCTTGGAAATGAGGCACATCTCTGGTGCGCGATAATACGAGTTGCACCAGACAATTCCGGTCGCACACACAGGCGTTACTTCAGCAATACCACACAAGGTAGAATGAGGCACTACTACGGGTACGCCCTCACCCATGAGGGTCACTCCCTGTGAATCAGGCACTGCACGCAATGAGCATGCAGTTGGCGTGTCGCACCAGAGAGATGCGGCACCATCAACGCTGGATCCCGCAACTGGTGAATTTGCTCACCACCAAGATGCCACGCTAACAGTTGGGATCCAGCCGACGATGTGGGCATTTATGAGGGCACCACTCTCCAGATGACCCAGGTAGAAGGTGTAGGTCACTCGCGGGAGGTCTTTGATGTCCCTGAGACCTACACAAGAAAACAGGGGGCAAGCCAACAAGCCCTTGGAGAGCACACTTCAGGGTGTCACACAGCAGCAGGTAGTCAGCCCAGGCCAGCCACTATTCAGGAAGGGTGCACAGTCCCTTTCAATGGCAGTAATCCATCTTGTGCACAACAGATTCCTCTGGCAGTGTGCACCACGCAGTTTCAGGTTCTCGCAGTTTCAGGTTCTCTTGTCCTACGTCCCCACAAGTGTATCTCTGCCCTGCTGAAGTTTGACACCAGTAGTTATACTGAAGTGTGCCTTTGAAGTTCGGGGTGATTCTGAGGGTTTCCCTTTGAACCATGGATGTCTCTCCTAAATTTCAGCCCTGTCTGCCATGAGGCTGTGGAATGCAGATCTTAATCTTTAGTGGGGCCATGATCTGGCTTCCCAGAGGTCAAGTGACACAACCTCTACCTCCATTCTATACAGCCAGGCCCTCAAATGTCAGAGGTCTGTCGTTCCAGTTGCATGCCCAAGTTTTATAGCTGTCACTGGAGAATTCACAGATGTGCTCCTCCAACCTCCAGTGTGGATTAGAGTAAAATTAAAAGGCACACAAAGAGTTTTAGAGCAGAGAAATGCTCACTTCCTAGTGGTGGCATTCCTAGGCTCTTAATGACTAAACCACCTTTAGCATAGGAAAGGGTTTGCCATTGTGAATCCAATGATAGGAAACATGAGGAGGCTGCTCCACTGCAATCCACTATTGCAGCCTGAAGGTCTTTCACTCATTCCTCAATGTTGACCTATGGGAAGAGCAAACCTCATAGGTGGTGAAAACACAAATGGGTATTCTTCATTACCTGGGCAGGGAACACACCTGTGTACCTGCCCTGCCTCTCACCTACCACTCGCTTCACCCCTTAAGACTTACCCTAGGGGGGCTTTAGTGGTAGAGAAAGGTACCCCCAGGTTGGGCCAGTGATTTAGAAAGGCCAACCTGAGCATAAGTGCAATTGTGCTCTCATAGACCCTCAATGGCAGGTTTGACATATGTTTGAAATCACTATAGGCGCAAGTGCACACACACCGGCCTGCAATGGCAGACTGGTCACATAATTAAAACACCATAGGTGTAAGTGTGCACACACCGCCCTGCACTGGCAGGTGGGACACATCTTTAAAACACCATCGGTGCAAGTGCACATACACATAGGCCTGCAATGGCAGACCTATGTTTAGGAGTGTAGGGCTCATTCAGGGTTGGCTATTGAGTGAAAAAGGCCACCTGAGTATGATACACGCTTGACAGGTTATTCTGGTGGATGGCACCATCGCTGACGCATCCCACTACTAACCAGCCAGCACTGTACCCGCTATGGGTATGTGGTGTACCTTTTTACAGGGCACTCACAGGTACAACTTCTAAACCCATCAAGTAAGCACCCCTTCCTGGCATGTGTAGGAAGGGTGTGATCGCTTTCACATGGCATTATGGTTGGAAAGTGCACCGAGTCCTAAGGCCATAAAGAGAGAGTCAGCAAAAACCAGATAAAAAACTAAACGCTTTAGGGAAATTCCCTAAGAAGGGCCATGTTAAAAACAACAAACAATAAAATAAATTACACATTATTAACAAAAACACATAAATCAATAAGAAAAACCACAATATTAAAGTAATAGATATTTAAAACTTCAATGTTATTGTTTAAAACAGAAAATTTATTTAATTACCATCAATATTGTAAACGCCGATATTATGGAACTCATGATATTAAATATTATGTTCCACCAATACTAAGGATCCACACCTACCTGTGTGACTCTGCTTTTGAAGCCCCGGAACCTTTCATGTGCTTCCTCCTCCTTGGCCTGCGTCTCCTGAGCTCCACACCTAACCTGTGCCGCAGCCTCCAAAGCCCATCCTCCAGTACAACCTCTCTCCTGCTTCAGGTCTAACCTTCTAACTACTGCACTTAGCTAGCAACTCTCTTCCTACACTTGTAATAGGAAGTCTCTGGTTCTGGATCGAATCTTTATAACACCACAGAGAGGCCTTCTTCAGGGCTCCTGTGCTAGAACAGGAATGATATTGGGCTAGAACCCTAATCCCGGAGAAAATCCTGCAACATCTTCTTTCAGCGCAGAAGTGGCTAGTTTCGGAATGGATCTACTTCTCTCTTTCACCATGGCCATACTTTCATGACGTGGAAGTGGTATGGAGGATGGAGATCTTTCAAAATCCCTTTCATGTTACCAACCAATTAGAATACCACTGTAATCCCCCATGAGATCTCACAAAGGAGAAATCATTAACAGCATTAAATTAAGATGGGGGAAACAAGAATCAAGAGCACATGCTGTACCTACTAGATCAGAACAACAACAGTCAAGGCAATAATGACAAACGTATGCCCTCCTTTGAAGAGGTTGAAACATCTCCCAGGCGATGGACATCCAAGGCTATCACAAATAACCTAGCTCCTAGAAAGTAGGTTCAAGCTTCATAGCAGAAGAGTTATGTTGTAAAATGTGCAGAAAAGAAAAAAAATACCTAACAGTGATCTAGCTGTCACCCTAAATATTTATTTAAGAGTAATGAATAAAAAAGTGCTGAGGGACATCTCATGATAAAAATGGTGGGACATTAAAGCTGACAAGGAAAAAGACACCCAAAAGAAATTTTGAAGGATGGTGAACTAGGGAGTGCAGACAGATATAGAGACAACAACGACAAGTGTAAAATGAATTGGCCACTACCATCACATTCTCTACAACAGGAACAGAGCGAGGGAGGAGAGAGTATCTTTTCCACTTAACAGCAAATAGGTCGCTAGAGGATGGAGATGAACACAATCAACTGATCATCTATAGATGGTTCACAGACAAAACCATAATGAATAAAATATTGAAAAGCAAAAATACCCCAGGCCCTAACCTGCTTTCAAAGGAGCCACAGAGCTCTAAAAGGCTTCTTAGATCCCAATCTTGGAGGACAAATTCCACAGTGCTGTAACCAAACACAACCTGTCTGGATTCTGGACAAACCACATGCTTAGCATGCTGAATAAAAATAGCCTTATTGCTGATAATGCTGTGCAGCCAAGAGCAAGCTGTTATGGAGAGCAGAGCACAGCTGTGCTCTCCCCATCCCATGCATTACATAGTGGGGGAACAAGAGCAGCATACTGTCATCCCTCAGGTAGGGAAGAGGAAGAAGCCTTTGGTGTAGATAGCTGCCAAAGCTGAACTAGACCGAGGCCTTTTACCGCTCCCTCCACCTGCGGCTCCCCGGCATGGTCTGCCTTGGGGTGCTGCCAGTCTGCGGTGCTTCCAATGTGAACGTTTGTTGTTGGACCTGAACACCTCCACTGCACTGTTACCCTCTGATGGCGTCTGCTGCCTGCCCCTTTGTGTAAGGTGCATCTGCCACCCTTACTTTCATCGTCACAGACTGCGACAGTCAACAGTTACTGATTCTGAGTTCAGCCACACAAGTACTTGACAATTTGTGATGCTATCTTTGAGGAAGTGAGGAGGATCTCAAAAATCTCTCCACAGCTGCTGCTGCCCCCATTACACCGCTGGGCAGATCACTACTCCCCACACCAGACCTGAGTTTCGGATCCAGGCGTTCGCTGATTCACCCCATCACACAGTCTGCACTCAACTGAGCTAAGACTATTGATATGAAAGCTCCACAGAACCAAACACTGCACTTGTGCCACTCTCTGCCTCAGCTCTGACCAGGTGCATCCCCCTAAAGTGCCCATAAACCGAGATACCAGAGACAAGCGGTGTAGAACATTCTTAGGGCCTGATTACGAGTTTGGCAGTCCTGGAGAGGGCCACCACACCAGCGCCCCGCATCAGGACCATCAAACTCGACCGCCAGCTGCTCGCCAAATTACGAGTAATCTCGTGGTCCAGTGGGCAGTCATTTGGCATTCCTGCAGCGGTGCCAATTAAATAGGCACCACAATGGGAACGCCAAAGCCTGTTCCTGCACAGCATGGACTGTAAAGTCAATGCCGTGCAGGAAACAGGATGCCTGACACAGGGGGGCACAACATGTGCCGCCCTGCAGGCACCCCTTGGCCCTGAGGCACCATGGGGCAATGTAGGGCCCCCTTTGTTTTCCCACCGTCACAGTTTTCATGGCCGCCTCACCGTCATGAAAACTGTGGCAGTGAGGAAACTCGTAATATGCTTGGCGGTGCTGCAGCGGCACCGTGAGCATATTAAGACCTCTGACCGCTATCACCGAGGGATCCACGATCCCTGGCAGTTGTGGCGGTCCTGTGGCGGTTCCACCACCGTATTCGTAATACGGTGGGTGGACCGTCAATCTGGTGTCCAGGGACTGACACCATGGATTCGGTAGTCCGATGGACTGCCAAACTCGGAATTATGCCCTTAGTGTATTACACTGCAAACCTAGGTGCATATTTACAATAAAAGTGGCGGAGAGCGGCATTAACCTTCTTTGCTTAACGCCGCACTCCGCCACTTTTGAAATGCAGGGCTGTGCCGTATGTACAACAATACAGCACAGTCCTGCATTTCTCCCTGCGCTGGCGCTAAATTTAGCTGCCTAGCGCTAACGCAGGCACTCTTGCACCATTGTGCAAGGGTGCCTGCGTTGCAGGGAAGATTGTTTATGTGCAGGAAGGTGTCCCTTCCTGCACATAAACAATCAATGGCATTTTGGTGTTTCTATGTATGCTGCACAATGTACCACTCATAGAAACAGCAAAAACGAGGAGAAATAAAGCATTTCTCCTCATTTCTCCAGGGTAAGACCAGGTTTTCCCTGGTCTTAATTTTGGGTCTTGTGGCGAAACTCCCACTGCAACATCCACACCCCTTTCACGCTAAGTGTAGTGTAAAAGGGGGCCTTAGTTGCAAGGCAGCGTTAAGACACGTTAAGTGGCTTAAAGCCGCCTTGTGAATAAGGCGAATCTCGTATCACAACAGGAACGTCACAAAAAGTGACGTTCCTGTGGCGATAGGGGCTTGTAAAGATGCCCCCAAGAGTTAAAGAGTACTGTAGTACTACTGAAAGCATGTTCACCAAGCAACTGAACTTAACAAAACTGAAAGTCTTATTTCTTTCTAAAAAGATATATCACTGACAGACAGTGTATTTATTCAGAGTATATATATGTTGTTTGAAACCGCTACCCTGGGTCACACTGGGACAAAAAAGAGGCCCGGACACTAAAATAAAGGTGGCCCCATTAGCGAACCAGATAGCTAAAAAGTATCCCACATTTGCAAATCAAGCCAGTTTTGTATTTGTAAAGACGCTGTATGGGTATTTTGCAACATATGGGAGACAGCAGACATTAGTGTCTGTTGCAGGCAATGCTTGTGGTAATATCAGGGAAATCAACAGTAAAAACCGTCCCACCTGGCTATAAAACAGGCCTACAAATTGCTAACAAAATGGCCAGCGGGTCCGGCCTGATTGCAATGTACGCGACTCCGACCCTGCCGCTACCCCCTGAAAGGCAAAGCCCAAAAAGAGGTACGAGACAATTCAGTCAGTGAGCTTACAGTGGGACCTGTCTCCAGCAGGACAACAGAAATACTTGTTACATGGACTGCCTAATTGCCATTGAGGAAGGAAGACCCAGAACAAGTGAACTGGCAAACTGGTCTCTAGAAGTGTTTGTTTTTGCTATGCTGCTGCTCTGCATAGTTATTATTGTTATTGTTACTTGTCACTTATATTGCACTCAATCTGGTATTTATAGGTTATCACTAGGAATTTTGTTGTAAGGGTTGACATTCAAAGCAGAGGCTGAGTAAGTCTGTGCAGATGTGGCGTAAATAGGGGGTGGGATGTCTCTTTGTTAGGTCAATTTATTAGACTTAGGGCCCTATTTAGAGTTTGGTGGGTGGGATACTCCATCAAAACATGGAGGATATCCTGTCCACCATATTACAAGTACCAAAGGCTATAATGCATTTGTATAATGGCGGACAGAACATCCGTAGCGTTTCTGATGGAGTATCCCAACCGTCAAACTCTAAATAAGACCAAAAGTCCCTGATTATGCGTGGGCAGTTAATTCCGACCCCTGCGCAAACTCCCGTTTACGAACGGGTTGGAATTTTGAGTTGTTAGGTATTTAAAGCATCCAATAACAATCAACCATTGTTGTCAACCACTGTTAAATTTCGGCAGCTCAAACCTGCCGAAATTTAACAGCGGAAAACCATAAGATATTTACCTTATCATGTGGATTTTAGCGTGCTAAACACCAACATTTGCATGTTATTCTCCAACAACTTATGGTATTTACACAGTCAATAAATAACCGACCCGTGGTATAATTTTTCATCATGTGCGATAAATGCCACCTATACTCATAATCAGGGACTTAGTGGTTTGTGGTTTTGTAGGGTAAGGCTAGGTACTTCACCTATCTTCCCGATCATTACACAGGCACTACTGCCCAGCAGAGGTATGAAAATGTGTGGTGGGTATCTAGTGCAGCAATCTGCTCTTGGGTGCCCTATGAGCCAGTTAATTGCATATTTGGGCAGCGTTGGGTATGTGGTCAGAGTTCTGTCTTTATGCGTTCTGTTACATGAGAGGTGTATGTAGCCGCGCGCTCAACAAATACCTTGTAACATAACATGGTGTGTATTGGTACACAGCGTTCTGTGGTGTTTCATGGTCCCTGCAACTCATACTCATTTAATTGCACGCTGATGATCAGTTAGTATAATTGAAGCACGTCTGCTGAGAGCAATGCCACCTGGGGTGCCACCTGACAGCAGTGCCACTAAAGGAAATGTCACCTGATGATCCACCACTGAAATCAGTGCCACCTGAGGAAACACACAACCACCACAGAACCACACATAACGGGCACTGTAATCTACATCTTCCAAGAACTCCTGCTGAAAGCAATGGACCACCACTGAGTCCGGTGCCACCAAACTGTAACAGCAGCATTTAAGTATTACCACTGAGGTCAATGCCACATGACAACCAACCCCTACTGAAAGTATTGCCACTACGTTGTCGCTACTAAATGCAGTGCAGCTCAAGCCACATCTACTGAGAACAAGACCTTAAAGTAACCGCCACTAGAAGCAGAGCAACCAGTGCAACCAATACTAACAGCAATGCCACCTGAGGAACTTCCAAAACTGGGAAGCTACTGGAGGATTTGTCAGTGAAAGTAGTTCCACCATCTGAGTAACAGTCCCTGAAAGTAGGGCCACCCAAGTAATCACCATTAAAAGAAGTTTCACCCAATTAACCACCACTGAAAGCATTACTCTTCTTCACTGATTACAGGAAGCTAAATAACCAGTATTGAGAAGGAGCAGCACCTCTACAAACTACTTCAAACTCTAGCTGTTTTAGCAAGATATGCAGCAGAGACATAGCCCAGGTCACAGGGATGGACAAACATTTAATTCACAGCACCTTCAGAGTATGCATTAGTGTTGCAAGATTCTATTTTGCCTTCATTGAAGCCTCAAGTGGCATGGTTTTCCTTTCTACCCAAACTTTCCTGCCACTGAGGCTCAAGGACGGTACACCTGCCTCAGTCCTTGTGTGTTGTATAAATGGACAACATATTTCTCTCATATACGTGCCACTGTCAGGGAATCAATGTCACTTGACACCGGTCTAGTCTAAAGGTCTGTTTATAGGCATAATGATTTATTTATCCACACCTTTTAGCTGTGTTTCTGGCATGTGAGTTCTTTGCCCCCCCTGTGCCTCTTCTAAAACCATAATGAGTCAAAAATGTAATTTCTCCATCCACTGCACGACAAGTCTGTGTGCTGCACATTGCCAGCATGAGCTAACGCAGAGGGGTTACAAGCTATGTATTACTAAATCTCAGGATAACTACATGTAGGCATTATAACGAAACGTCTGGTGGCAGCTCCCACTAACATGAAAATAAAAATGTAAGTGTAATTTTCAATGAAACCTCCAATTTTTAAATTCGTTTGGCGAGTTTGTGTCAAGAGAATAAAAAATCATTTTTTGCAGTCAGCAAAAATACAAATTGTGGCCTCTTGGTCTGGATTGAATTTAGATATTCAAATGTTCATGGAAATTCCTGAGCAGGAACTGTGGACTTTCTTAATAGGATTCTTCCCAGGATGTGCACTTATGTTCATCTTTAGGGGGAGAATTACTAAGATTTTATGCCGTGTTTGCATCACAAAAGTGACGCAAATCAGCGCAAAATCTTTTTTTCCAATTTACTTTCCAGGGATAAATGAGTTTATCACTGGAAATAACGTGAAAGTAACGCATAGCAGCGCATAGCCCTACTTTGCATTACTTAGTGCCAAGGAGGCATACCATGGGTGGTGCAAGGGCATTCCCATGCAACCACCCAAAGTTTCTGATGCTAAACCCAATTTACTAAACTAAGTAGACTGGGTTTATTGTCAGAAAACTGCACCCTTTTAAAGTAGGCACTAGGAAGGAGAAATGCTTTCATTTCTCCTGCCTTCTCCGACTTTGTACGTGTGCTGCACTGTACAGCAAACGTACAAAGTTGGAAAAGGGTTGAAGTCAGTCTATGCATTGTATTTTGTAGTGAAAGGGTTCCTTCCAGTACAAAACCTATGCTAGACTCATGGAGACCCCCTTGCACCATGGCGCAAAGGTGTCTCTGTGGCGCACAGCAGCTGATTTCTGCGCCGGCACTAGGGAGAGGGGATGGAAGTGCCATATTTCAATACATTTGGTGCTCTCCTTCGCTCTTTTTCTCATGCAGCGCAGCATTTACGGCTGCTGCACTTCGCTGCCTGAGAACTTAGTAAATCTGGCCCTCAGAGTGCTGACATATTCCAAGTGCCATAGGCTATAATGAGCGTGTATTACGGAAGACGAAACATTCAACAAGTTTGTGACGTAGAATCCCATCTGCCATACTCTAAATAAGGCCTGACTCAATTGCCACTGGGACCAGAGAGAGACCAAGTTAGCCCTAATGTCTCCAAGTCTGGTTTGTGGACCCTCCGTTTTCACTGATTCATTGTATTCACCTTTGAAGCAGAGAACAGAATGCTAGAAAGATGAGCTGTGCTCTTGTAAAAACCACTGTCATGTTAGAAGTCAGGGGTGGTAACTTGTAAGCGTTTGGCAGACTCAAGGTTCAACTGCTGGAATGCCTGGGCTTCGATGCTGCCCTTTCTTGCCCACCTTGTACTCTGAGGAGGCTAAAAAGCAACTCCCATGAGTACGGGGAAAAGGGAACTGGAACAGATACTGCATCACACCCTCTCTTGGATCTGGTATATAGTTTCTTTAAGTTCTGAAGGGGATAAACAAACACATTTACTACATAGCCTTCTGAAATGAACTATCGAACACTGGCTAAATTACTGTTTATGATAAACCTTTTAGAGCTGGGTAGCACCTTGCAGCTACATGTCCTTCTGAGCATAAATTGTTCGTCTGCAACATATAACAAGAAATGTTAGTCTAAAGTCTAACTCGTCTGAGATGTGATGATATGTTCATGCAGAACCTAAATCCTGAAACCCTTAACTAGATTGAATAATATCAAATGCTGATTATAATATGCTCAGAAAATGATTCAAAGTCTTCAGAAGAAATGGGAGATTGTCACTCCACAGACAAAAGGGGTAGCTTTAGTGCAATAAAGTCAGCCATGAAAGAATACTACCCTTGGAGAAATGTCCACGTCCAGACAAAAACAGATGGTGGCACTGGAACAACAAACGGTTCCAATGAAGAAATTCAGCTGATACCATGAAGAAGATATTACAGGGAAAATCAAAGCACAATTCAGTCTTTAAACTGAGAGAGATGTGAGATGACAAAAAACGTCCATTGCGAAGCAAAGTTCTCCAGGGTAAGCACCTTCATACACTAGAGTTCATTGATGGCAGCCATATTCGAGTTTGTTCTCGTTTGGAACGTGACTCTCACTACCTGGATGCCATCTTGGTTTGGAAAATATTTACCAGAACACACCATTTCGACTTTCATCTTAGAAGTATAGAACATTTATTTACATCTGCATTCAATATTAATTTCGTGAAATAAATATTCAAGATTTAAAAATGTTCTGAATTACTAAATGTAATAAGCCATAAATGCTCCTCACACTTATGTCCATCAACCTTCATTGGACCACTTGACCAAACCTCTTTTGCCCTGACCACAAGTAATGCATACTGTGCTGATGTTTCTGAGAGTGTTTAAGTGCCTAAAGATAGTCTCTCAGAAACTGTTAAATTCACTCTGTAGTAAAAGTGAGAATAGCTTAGATTTGGAACAGTTTACAAGCTGCACACAGCACAGTAACAGACTGCCTCAATAAATGCTGAGTTTTTCCCTTAATGGAGTCACACTGGGAGGCACTGAATTTGTACCAAATATGGATCCTGGGACTCTCCTGATTTCTGAAGCAAGAAGAAGATAAGACTTGCTTTCCCTCGTGCCAGGGCCCTACTGGAATTTGAACTTGCCAACCAATAATAGAGCAGCCAAGTCCTCAACACTTCGGGGACCAGAATCGTGCTCTGCCTGCTGCTTTGGCTGCCTGACTGCGCAGAAGGCCTGTGTGATCTGGCAGCAAACTCAATGTGACCAGAGGCTGAAGTGGACTTCCCTGGAAGCCTGAACAATCTCCTGCCCTCACACCTGCTCCTAGCAGTAGACAGGAGCATTGATGCGCTTTTCACTGAAGATCCTTGTTTCATTAACAGAAATCAAATTCTGCAAATGGCAATTGAATATTTTCTAAGAACACTGCACAGTCTTTTAAAAATCTTAAATAAACTTTGGCACCCAATAAAGGATTGCGATGAGGCACCAACATTGATCAAGCAGCTATGTGATCATCCTAGTCTTTGTCATCAGCATAGTCTCCGCAAACATTCTGCATCTCCACAAAACTCCTTACCACATGCTCCTGAAGACCGTTATTGAGTTAGTGGAGCCCTGGGCACCCTCATTTCACCGGTCATCTTCATCTTCAGATAACGGGTCCCATCCACTAAAAACAGAAACACTCCATGACTCCCTCAAAGAAAAAACAAATGAAAAATGATATCCAGAGCATCTGACAGTCTTACATTGAACATTTGCTGTTGACATATCTTTCCATTCTGAGGCTTTTTAACCAGCACGTCTCACCTCCTAGAGCCATGCATGGGTGATGCTTTGGGATCCATCGCCCAGTCAAGGTTGGACTGCTGAAAAGAGATGATGAGAATGTTGCTAATGGGACATCTAGCAAAAGAGGGCAATGGCTTGTCCACCCTCGTCATCGTTCCACCACCCAATTCAGAGGAAGACGGAAGGCGTAACCTAACCACATCACTCCCTCCGATAGAACTAATCTGGCTCCCCATACGACAACATTTTCAAGACCAGCTGCATAATCTACAAAGCCATCATCACCGCCACCGCTTCCCCTTTAGCTGACAAGCTCACCAACTCAGTGGCTTTGCATTCCTGCAGCCAGGACACCATCAAACTGGAAATAAAGAAGTGCAAAAACGAAAAATCAATGCTCCATCTATGCATCCAGGATCTGGAATGACGCCAGGACTGCCCCAACCCTAGTGCAATTTAGGAAAGAGATGAAGACACACCAGGAACACTACATCATGATGCAGCAACAGTCCACTTTCGAACATAGGAACTAGCTACCCCTCCAATCACACGCTGACTGTGTCTTTGCACCTGCACAATGCACTACTGAATGTTTGCTAGTTTCACGCTAGGAAATACCACATACACATATTAAAACTTTTATTCTGTAATGTTTTACAAGATAATCCTATCAAAACCAAGGTAGAAGCGTATAGGTAATCCAGTGTGAAGAAATAATTCGATTAATTCAATTGCGATGTATCCATGTTTGTACTAATAATTATATTAAATATATTCTGCCAGAGTTAGGCTGCAGAGTTTTACAGGAGGCTTTCAAACTTCCTGTTGTTGACACCTAATCCCCCTGAGGGTGGGAGAGGCAGCAGCTGCACCACAAATGATATCCACATATTAGGTTCAGGAAAGTGACAAAATGAGACCAAGGGTTTCCAGGTCACACCTGGAAGTGAATAGCCCTTACACTAAACTCCTTTACAGCAGATGGGAGTTTGGAATGAGAAATGTTTAATCCTTGATGGGAATAACTGAGCCTAAGATGGAGTTTGGGAAGTAGAGAACTTAGCAAAAAAGAAAGAATGGATCTGCCATTGTGGGTTTCTGTGGTGAAAGGGACCATTAAAAAGTATTTGCCTGAAGGTATATCACAAGAACATGAAGAGTGTTATGCTGCTGCATAAAAAGGGAAGTGAAAGCCTGGAAACTTGTCCAATTCATTTAGGGGTCATCAGCAATCACTAACTGGCGTTTCCCTTTAAAATGCCCGGCATAACTCAATCCCAGCAGATAGCTGACTGGAACAAAAGAAGATCAGAAAACGTCCTGCTGCTGCAGGGAATATTTCTTGGCAGCCTAACAGAGAACTTGGAGGTAGTTGTCTGCAGACCAACCCTGAACCTCCAGGACTAGAATACTGCTAATTACACTAGCCATTGCTGACACTCTAGGATATGTGTAAGAAACTGGGTTATTATTTGGGCTGAGTGACTGCCCACCTCAACGAATATTCACAACTCTTGTCCGGGTGAAACCCTAAAGTCATTATATTAACCTGAGATCAACCCCCTGGTAGCTATGTCACAGAGCAGACAGGCTTAATTTGGGAAAATGTGAACAGTATGAATTCAGAAAGAATACTGTAATAAAGTCAAAACAACAAGCAATAAAAATCCCAAACCAAATTTAGAAAATGGAGAAATATTTTGTGAACAAAATGTCACCAAAACGACAAAAATCTAATAAGGGGAACAGGAGATACGAATTTATAAAGATTTAAATAAAAACAGCACAGAAAAGTGCAAAGCTCTAATGGAAGTCAATGGTCACAGTAACCAGGTTGTTGGCAAGAATTGAGGCTGACTGCAATGGAGCCCTGGTTGGATACACCAAGTGGATTGTTCCCGTTGAAAGTTAAAAAAGATCAAAAACGTTGCAAAGTCCTAATAAAAAAAAAGTACTTTTGTCATTTCTTCAAAGAAAAAGCTGTCTCTTCATGGGAAAAACCAGAAATTGTAGCCACTTCGTGGAACTGCCTGTTGGGTACCTGACACAGTTTGGTCCTGCTAAGGCCATGCAGCTTTTGTTTGAAAAAGTTTCTAAGTCCCAAAACAGAGAGGCACTTAGTTGTTTTTTCCAAAATGATGAAGCCTTTCAGGGGGACGAATCTGAAATTCAATCCGATATTTTGGAACTGCCAGCCGATTGCTTTTCACGGTAAGTCTCCTTTCCACTGGAGTTCTTAAGCAAAACTTTTCAAAAGTTTCCAAAATTTTTTCTGGTGTCCAAGCAACCACAGGAGTACACTTCTAAGCTCCCTGCCCACCCCGCGTCTTGAGGGAAGGGCACCTAGAGACTCTCGGGGTGCCAGGCAGAAGCTACCAGAAAAGTCCAGTTGCCACTGGTCAGCTGGAAATTGTAGAGAAAATGCCTCTTGAAGCTCTCTGTGTCCCTGTATGCACACAGGAGGCCAGCCACCTGAACCCTGGAGTCAAAATCTATGTCCTGGGTGCAAGAGGGAGCAGGTCCAGTCCTTCAGAGCTCCTCACACGCATCAGATAGCAGATGCAATCCTCTTCTGTTTTTCTGCAGGTCTGGAAAATGTTCTGTTTAGGTGCCTTGGGGTGCCATATACATGGCTGGCACCAGCTAGTGGGTCGGGGTGACTCCTAGTCACTCATTAATCAATCGGTCCAAGGGACTACCCTAAATACTTTTTTAACAGTTTCTGTTTGCCATACTACAAACAATCCCACACTGCCACTTATTCTCAAAATCCAAGATGGGAATCTGGTCTCCTCTTGTTGAGACCCTGTGTGCCCACCCAAAGTTGTAGCCAGAGTAGTGAGCCACATCCTCCTCCATGGTCAGTCAAACCTAGTTCTGAGGATAGTTCCCCTCACTGAATTTGGTGCCCGCCTTACTAGGGGGACAAAAGCTGGCATCTTTCCAAGAGTCACCTAACATTTACTTGTGACAGGGAAAGTCCCTTTGAAGTAAACTCGGTTCCTAGATCCACCCTCACTGGCCTTCCTGCCAGGGGAAGAAAACACCTCTCCACTCCCAGGCCATTGTCTCTACTCTGGGAGCAGTCTCCACACCTCTTTCACACCTAATTCAGGCTTAGCAGTTGCTTGAGAGCTAAAGAACATTTTCCATAAGCAGCTTCAGGCAGGGTAAAGGTAACTTTCTATACGTTACATTTCCTATATATCTAATAAACATCCAATTTTGCCATTAGTTTGGATTTTTTGTAAACAGAAAAATAGGTCTTTGACTGGAGTCTGTAGCTGGCAGACATAAAAAATATAGATTAAAGTGTATAATCTAAACTTTGGCTTCTCAACTTGCCAGTTACAGCCTGGCCTGCGACAATGCCGTTTTGGGCCTTGTCATGGGGGGAACATGCCGTTTTAATATCACACACGCTCCACTCTTAAATATTATGCTCCTTACTTTGTGGACACCAAGGAGTTCTAAGGGGGTGACTTATTTATTATTTAAAATCAAGTATTTCTACCTGTCAGAAGGGTGATTTTGACAGGTCCGGGCAGCAGGGTTCAATCTGCTGCTGCCAGGATACACAGTGTAGGCGTGAAGCCATGTTTTCGCTGCCACTATAGTGGATGGCACAGTAGATACTGCAGTTCACAGGTGACAATAAATTTTCCATGCCAGGGGGGTATTTCTGTACAGGAAACTTACAGGAAAGTTAATTGTGCCGAACAGGGTTAAGCTTATGTCGACATTTTAAAAGGGGGAGCACAGGCACTTTATTGCTGTTTATAATGAGAAATGTCCACAGAGTTCTAATGCCAACAAAACAAATAGGGCAACAATTGGGGGACCATCATGCTAAATATGGCAATTTCCTCCAATATGGAAGCCCAGGTAATACCAAAGAGGCCTGCTTGCCCCTGTGGAATGTAGCCCTTGTTACTGGAGAGGACAGGAGGCTCTGTGAACAGAGGAAGCTGTGGCTATCCAGGAAGAAACACAGAAGACCAACTGGACCTTTAACCTGCACCTTAACCTTCCTGATCCTGTGAAGCTTCTTTCCTATGTCTGGAGAGCACAGAAGGGCATAAGGACAGACAGAGCTGAAATGCAACTCTCAGGACCAGTTGGAACTGGACATTTCACTGTGGGCATGAACTGGAGTTATGTGGCGCCCTGCTGCAAGACAAGACAGTCCTGAAGGGAGTTTTAAATAGACTCCTTCCTCAATGTATATATCCCATTGGATTATGGTCAGTGTAGTCATGTCGTGTCAATTTCAATCTTTTCAACTTAGCATTAACGCTACCTCTGACACTTGCTTCACTCTTTTTAGAGGTCATCAAAAGAGGACATCTCTGCTATGTGCCGCTTTGCACAGTTCAGCTGCAAGCGCCCACGTGTTTGTACAGTCTTCAATTGTGGGTTAAGGTAAAAAATTAAAAAACTTGCTGAACGGGCCGTCTTCCTCACGTTCATACTCACCAGCAACGAGTGAACTTTCTTTTTAAGAGTAAGACTTTAGCAGGCTTGTTTTCACAGCATGCTTTAATAAAGGTGTGGATTCATCCCTTTCCTTCCTCCCTATCTAAACACTGGGTAACCGACACCTCAAAAGGCCCCTTGTAGGGGGAGGAAACTGCAGAATTTGCTCCAAGGTGTATATCAGCGATGCTAATGAACACTGATAAGTTTTGAGTGCTAGCTAAAAATACAAACTTGTAAGGTAGCTTTCCAGGTACCAATGACATCAGAATCCATTTTGTTTCCTGGGTAAGAGATGTTCAGAACTTTAGACGCATACAGCAAATGAGCATCGTTTTAATACTTACTCTCTGGATCAAGGTACCCATGCAAGGCTCTCATTGGCCGATCTAATGCTGTGATGGAGCTGGATTAAATCTTGAGGATCTGAAGGGCATTTCCAGTCAAGGGATTTGTGCGTTTGGATCTCGACCTCAAAACGTCTTAAAAAAGTCATTTAGGCAGACTCCATTATTTCCTCCCACCCTCAGAACATACATAGCTCCTACTTCATTAATTATAAGTTGGCACTCAACTAGAAGGGTGCAGGATTTTGATTGTTTAAACAGGGAGCCTCCAGTGCTGATATAATAAGTCACCGATCGTTTCAACTTCCATCTTTGTGAATTCATTTTTAAGAAGCAAAACACCTGTGATTTGTTCTCGTTTTGTCATGAAGGCATAAGGCCCATTGTGGGGGTGGGGAGACCACCATCTTGGGTCTCCGCAAACAATTTCTGGCACTCCTGGATAGCAAACAGGCAGTTGCTCTGTTCCTTGATTTGTCAGCGGCCTCCTTCTTGAATACCTGGAACATGTGTTAGGGGAGAGATAGTGATTTGGGGCCTTAGAAGGATTAATATCTTTAGAATTTAGTTCAGAGCATCTTTTGAAATGAAGAGTACCTCAAGGTTTGATTCCAGCTCTACTCATTGTTAACACCTGCGTGGTTCTTTTGGCTGTTATATTGGTGGCTTCTGGTCTACGGTGTCAAAAGATGCCAACGACGCCTAAAACCTTTTGGACCTAAGCAATAGGCTGCAGATATAGCAGTGAAATATCACTTTGAAAACAGTGAAGGATTGGATGAAAAAAGTACCAATTCCTTGATGCTGGTAAAACCAAAGTTTTTTAGTTCGGTCTTACAACCCGATGAGACCTTTCAGGGTCTTTTCCTATGCCCGTCTCTACAATTTGGAACGAATTGGAAATGTCCCTGACCCCGCAGGTGCTATCCATTTTTAAGGAAGCGCTTTACCATCTTCACAATAGTCTAAGACCTCTCCTTTGCTGTGCACAACACATAGGCTAGGCCAGGTGCATGCGATTGTGTTTTCTAGGCTTGGATACTGTATAGCAATCTATCTGAATACACTACGGTCAGCCACTGCCAAGCTTCAAGTCGTACAAAGCAGAGTATCGATTATAGCCTTAGTGTCCTCTGTAGTGGGCTTTACCGGCCATTAAAGGCCCGCTCCAGCATTAAAGGCCCGAGCCAAAGGCCTGAGTGGGCCTTTAATGACCGGTAGAGCCCGCTACAGAAGGCTCTAAGGCTATTAGAACATCCTGCCCCAAGGGGTTTAAAATTCCCTAAGGCTCTGTGAGGCCTTTGTTCACAGCAACAGCTGTGAACCAACATTGGCATGTTGATGCTCCGGGCTTCTACCGGCCATTAGAAGCCTGAGCACTCCATTGTCTTCAATGGAGCGCTCAACATTCCAATGTGCTAATATCGGCTGGTTACACTGGATCATGTTTCAGGCTTGGGGAGGGGCTTGAGTTGGCCTAGTATTCATACCCAGATTAAGGCACCCGGCAAAGGATTCTAAATTTAGTGTCCCAAGGTGGAAGTGCTTGAGACCTAATCTCAAGCACATGGTCTTGTCTGGGCTGAGCTTTGGAATCAACTGCATGCCTATCTTCGAGCCACCCTAGTCTAGTGTCTTTTTAAGGATTATGGGGCCCCAGGCAAGGCATAACTTGGGGTCCCCTGTTCGGAACAATTTTAAACTTTATTGCATATTGCCTACTAATTCACGCTTCCATAATGCAAAACAATATTGAGTTATACTTAAACTTTAACTCAAAATAGCCGAAATATGTCTTCCTCTGTGTCCAAAATCCTTAAAATGACAACGGGTAGAAGAAGACAAAGAGTAAGAGATAAAAGCAGGGAGAAGGAGGTTCTGACAGAGAATGAAATGCAAGTTAAATAGAGCGAGAGAAATTTAGAAAGATAATTCTATCAGAAGCCCCTTGGAAGGTGGGGCCCTGGGCCCACGTTGTTCATGTGTTAAACCGTCTCTGCCCTAGTCGGAAGTGTTTTAAAGCGGAACTGAAATGTTTTCGATCAGGAATAGCTGTGCATATTGCTTCTTTGTATACTGGTTTGCATATCTTACTCATTCTTTCTATGAATGTTTAATATTTTGGTGTTTGCCACTTATAAACGTTATCCTGTTATAGCTTTCGCAAGGGAAAATACAAATATAAGACAACCTCTTGTGTCTGGGCTTTGTAGTTCCATGGCTGTTTTTAGCCTCTGGATGCCTGAGGACCAGGCCTGACAATCAATTATTTAATTTTGTATTTTATTGTGTAAGTTATACAGTTACTGGTTGAGGCTGCACTCAAAGTGCTTTCGATTTTAGAGCATGGGGGAACAAGCGGTTCCTTTCTTCTTTTCAGAAAGCACTTTTTTTGGAATATTGCCATTGTTTTATATTAACCTCTAGGATAAATGTTTGAATTCAACCTGCAAATTGATCTACTCAGTTAATGATTAAGTTGGAATGACATGGCTTATTGGAAAATGAACGTGTTTCAGTCCTCTAGTTTGTTTCATAAATTAAATGACTTGTTAGACCATGATTGAACATATTAATTTAACTGAGACAAAACTTAAAACTGACATCTTTCCTGCACAAACACACAATGAGGTTCTTTAATAATTGGATACTTAGTGCCTCATTTACAATATTTTGACACACAGGAGCGCGGCAAGCCTTCCCGCTGCGCTGCCGTGCGTCAAAATAAAAGGGCAGGAATGTGCCGTATCTAAAACACATGGCGCATTCCTGTACTTCTCCCCTGCGCTGGCGCACAAACAGCAGCCGTGCCCCAGCGCAGACACCCTGGCATCATTTTGCAAGGGTGCCTGCGCTGAGGGGCTGAATGTTTTTGTGCTGGAAGGAACACCTCTCTGCACAAAAACAATCAATCAAGGCATTTTCTTCTTTCTATGCATGCTGCAGAACGCAGCATGCATAGAAAGAGGAAAAAATGAGGAGAAATATAAGTCTTTCTCCTTGTTGTGCCACCTTAGGTAGGCTGGGTAAGCGTAGAATTTTGACGCATTCCCAGGTTTACAAAACCTTGTAAATCTAGGACTGCGCCAAGTTCCATGGATGTTGCATGGGAACACCCACAACAACACCCATGGAACACCCCTTTCACACAGAGTTATGCGTGAAAGGGAAACATATTTACAAGGCCATGAAAAGACTCGCAGGGTGACTTTACATGGCCTTATAGAGATGGGCAGGCCCATTGTGCTGCTGATGCGACAATAAAAGTGACGCACCGGCGGCGCAATGGACTGTAAATAAGCCCCACATCTCATAAGGTTCTGATTCAGAGTTGAGTGGTAATGGAAAATCCTATGTTTTGCGGAAGAAGTGCTGAATCCTCTGCTGGAGGTCTTTCCGGGTGAGGATCCCTAGCCGGAATAATTTCTACCATCGAGTCTCTATTGCACATGTAATTCCACCAGAGACTTCTCCATCTGCAGAGAATTCTCTAGTTTTACAACGACTTACACCACAGATTCCTTATCAAACCATTCCTGGGCTGCTCTCTCACACCGTGCACAACACACAAAACTGTACAAGGTTCCAGTGTACAGAGCTATCCAGGAACACGGATTCTGGGCAGTCCACAGTGCTACGAGGTCATTCCAATGCCCGGTGCGTGAGTACAAGTAACAGTAACACAAAACAATCTCAAAGCCAATACATCTGACTTGCATTTGGAGTCCTGAATAAAATTGTTTAAAAAGCCTGCTGCAGTGAAAGAACAAAACAAAAAGGTATTGCTTTTTATGTAGAATGCTTCTATGAGATAAAGAATGTAATGTGTGATGATTCAGTGTACTTTTGAGACATAAATAGTCCCTCATGCATTGCAATGGAAGCACTCCGGCAGGAGGCGGAACGATACTCCAAACAGCAGCATGAAGGAAGAAAGGCCTCCTCTGGGCACAGACAAAGACCACTCTATCTACAGGTACGTGGGCGGTGTGTACTGGAAGGTGTCCCAAATCATAGGCAAGGCCCAGCTCTCACACCTTTTAACCGTGGCACGCCTCTTAGCGCTGGGCTAATGCCATCATTGGCTTGGGACTCTGGTAATGCAGCTCTAGGCAACTGTTTGCCCTACACACACCACAGCATTGCAGATTTTCACACACCGCTGAGCGAATTTTAATACCTCTAGGTCAGAGAGTCAGAGCATCCTCCTGAAATGACGATAAACTCTCCTTTTCTGAAAGATGGTTCAAAGTATAATGCAAGGTTTCTTTTTCATTTACTTCACACACAAACAATCCAGTATTTCCCACGGAAAAAGGCAAGATGGCTCAGTGAGTAAATTGAGTATTCGCAGCGGACGTCTAATGTATGCTGAAGCCACCAGTTCGAATTCCGGCATGATCAGCTCAGCATTTCATCCTTACAGAATGAAAGTGTCATTAAACTGGGTAACAGTAACGCCTGTAACCATCCCAGAGAAACCTTGCACTGGTACAACAATGAATAAATAAGTGCACGTCCAGCTGTATCGTTATTAGTGCTTGTGTAATGCAGAATGGAATAGATGGAGTTTTCACACCAGGGCAAACCACTGGAAAAACTAATTTCAAACTACTTTTTTCTTCTTACACGGGAAGTGAATAAAATAAATTGATATGATACGAGGTCTACATTTATGTTAAAACGTCTGCCCTGGTTTGTATTACATGAATGGTACAAAAATGGTACAAAACCAGATTGCCTATTTTCTTATTAAAATCTTAATTTCTCACTTAAAATTATGCATAATCAATACAGTTGTTACGTATGATTTCAAAATTCTTTTCTCTACTTTTCCCACATGCAAAAAGTCTTTGTGAGAGAAGAAATAAAGCAAAATCTATTTGCACCATTCCTTAATGTGCCAGTAGTAAAATGGTGCACAGTGAGGAGCTGTTTTTCGCATCAGTGCAAACTTCTGTGAACTTTTATTTACAGCGCTTGGAAACTGCAACTGTGGTCCTAAGTGCTTTAAGTTTATTTGAAAAGCAGGGCCAAAACCAGAAGTATGTATTTCTGAGGGCCTGGCCCCAGTAATAATAACATGAAGGAACATTTTAGGAAGACGGGTTCTGAACTTAAACACAGCTATCGACTAATCTACCTCCAGATTTGTGCTGCATGTGCACAACCCCTGGCTGGGCTTTAACCAGACTCGGCTTTCTTCCTTCCTTCTCTTCCTTGCTCACAAGCTCCCAATTGTACCGCCCTTACTTCCCCAGTAGACATTGGACCAACTCTGTAAGTCCAGCGCTCTGAAGTGATCAGTAGGTGATATTAAAGCACTAAAGGACACCTTAATAGATAAATATCATAATATTCTGAGAAGTCACGAAAGTTTGAAGTTTATTATTACTGTTATTCTTACTACTAATTGCAGTCAGACTTTACACCCCCTGTATAGGTTCTGGTTTCACTTGCTGGAGGGGGTTGTTTTAACTATCTTTCTAATGCATAGAGTGCTGGGAATATTGCTGGTTGATGTCACAGTCTAACCCAACTATAAACCGACCAGCTCCCTGTTGTGACAAGATGCCACAAGGAACTGTGTGGGTGCTCCCGGTCATATGTGTGCGCCATCACCACAAAATCTCGACAGTGACTGCCACATCCCAAGATACAGGCCTTAAAGGGAATGTATGTTTTGGACACAGTAGAGGGACATGACCCACTGTCTCCATCAATTCCCTTAAAAAAAGAGACAAATTGGGTCCTGAACATGTCCCTGGACTCCAATTCACTGTGGACCACATTTCTAACAGGACACTGGTGACAGGACATCGGTCACCAGAATATCACTGTTTGAAGTGGGAGCACCTTTATGAGAGGGGCCATGGCTGTTTGGGTCATGGGTTTGTGGGCTCCACAATTTTAGGGATACCCTTTTTATTTTTGCCTTATTCAGCTTTTAATGGTGACACCTTTTATTTCACCGTGTGGTATCACAGTGGTACCCAGGGGCCAGACTTGAGTCCAGAGTCATTGAATTTATATCTATTGCCCAAATCCAGACCCACTTTTGCAACAGTTTTGCTCATGCCAAGAAGTAGAGACCTGAGTGCTCATGAGACTCCTAGCGTTAGTATGAATCAAATCCCCATAGGATACCATTTGACTTAGGGTAAATGTTAACAGCACTGAGGAGCCATAATAATGTTTGGGGACATATTTCTGGTACAGCTTTTTTTAAAACTGACTTGTATTGAACTGTTTCTAATATCTGCTTGCAACAAATGTCTAACAGGTTTTTGATGTGTTAAATGTTGCACTAAAGGTTTTATTATTATTCTTCATGTTTGCAAACATGCTCGCTCTTTCATTAGCTGTGTGTGTTAGTCAGTGAGTATGTTAGTGACTATGTTTCTGAGAAAACAGTCAACAGGAAACTGACACGATTCATTGAAGAGAACGCCATCCTCGACCCGTCCCAATCCGGATTCCGAAGCAACCACAGCACAGAGACCGCCCTACTCGCCGCCACAGATGACATCCGCACCCTACTGGACCAAGGCCACTCCGCAGCCCTCATCCTACTCGACCTATCAGCGGCCTTCGACACCGTCTCCCACCGCACACTAGTCGCCAGACTACACGACGCAGGCATACAAGGAACAGCCCTGGACTGTATCCGATCATTCCTCACCGGAAGAAGCCAAAGGATCAGACTCCCACCCTTCCTCTCCGACCCCACGAAAATCACCTGCGGAGTCCCACAGGGTTCATCACTGAGCCCCACTCTCTTCAACATCTACATGGCCCCCTCGCAGCCATCGTCCGACAACACGGCCTCAACATCGTATCCTACGCCGACGACACCCAGCTCATCCTCTCCCTCACCAAAGACCCCACCACTGCCAAACTCAACTTCCAGAAAGGAATGCAAGACGTCACAGTCTGGATGACTAACAGCTGCCTGAAGCTCAACGCCGAGAAGACAGAAGTCCTCGTCCTCGGTACCACCCCTTCTGCATGGGACAGCACCTGGTGGCCGACCGCCCTCGGAAGCCCACCTACCCCCTCAGACCACGCCAAGAACCTCGGCATCGTACTCGACTCCTCACTCACCATGAACCGACAGGTCAACGCCGTCACCTCCAGCTGCTTCAACACCCTCCGCATCCTCCGCAAGACCTTCAAGTGGATCCCCCCTGTGTCAAGGAAGACAGTCACCCACGCACTCATCACCAGCAGACTGGACTATGGAAACGCACTCTACGCCGGCATCAACAAGTCCCTACTCCGCAAACTCCAAACAATACAGAACACCGCCGCAAGACTCGTCCTCGGCATCCCCCGACACGAACACATCAGCCAACACCTACGAAGTCTCCACTGGCTCCCTGTGGAGAAAAGAGTCACTTTCAAAATCCTCACTCACGCCTACAAATGCCTACACAACAACGGACCCAAATACCTCAACGACAGAATCAACTTCCACGTACCCAAAAGAAACCTCCGATCTTCCAACCTCGCACTGGCCAAAACCCCACGCATCCACAGAGCCAGAGCAGGCGGAAGATCCTTCTCTCACATTGCAGCCAAGACCTGGAACGAGCTACCGGCAGACATCAGACGCGCCCCCTCCCTGAACACCTTCAGGAAGACCCTCAAGACCTGGCTCTTCGGCTAAACAGATCTACGGACCCCCCCCCCCTCAAGTGCCTTGAGACCCTCACGGGTGAGTAGCGCGCTTACAATTCCCTGATTGATTGATTGAGTGAGTGGGTGTGTCAGTGGCTGTATGGGTGAGTGAGTGGCTGTGTGAGTGATTGTATGGGTGAGTGAGTGGGTGTCTGAATGACTGTGTGAGTGAGTGAGTGACTGGGTGTGTAAGTGGCTGTATGGGTGAGTGAGTGGCTGTTTGAGTGAGTGTTTGGTTAAGTGAGTTGGTGTGTGAATGTTTGTATTAGAGAGTTAGTCTCTGTGTGAATGACTGTATAGGTGAGTGAGCATATATAGGAGTGTTTGTATGGATGTGTGAATGGGTATGTAAGTGGTTGTGTAGATGTGTGAGTGAGTGTGTGAGTGCCTGAATGGGTGAGTGAGTGGCTGTGTTGAGAGGCTGTATGAATGTGTGAGTTGATGTGTGAGTGGCTGTATATGAGAATACGTCTGTGTGTGAGTAGCTGTATGGGTGAGTGTATGACTGTGAGGGTGAGTGACTGGCTGTTTGGGTGAGTGAATGGATGTGTGAGTGGCTGTATAAGTGAGTGGGTGTGTGAGGAGCTCTAAGGGGAGTGAGTGGTTGTGTGAGTACATGTATGGGTCTGTGAATCAGTATGTGAGTGGTTGTGTGGGTGTGTGAGTGGGCGTACAAGAGGTTGTATGGGGATGTGTTTTGTTATGTTATGTTATTGAGAATTTGTAGAGCGCACGTTCAGCAACAAGTTTCTTGGCGCTGATATAATTTCTTATTCCATCCTTGGAGACACCGCTAAGAGAAGGACAAGTCTAACTGTAAGCTTGCGAGAAAAGCCAGGTCTTCAGCTTTTTCCTGAAACGCAGATGGTCAGTTTCTATTGGTGAATGGTTATGTGAATGATGTCATCAGTGATGTCCTCAGTGATGTCCTCAGTGATGTTATTTGAGATGTCATGAGTGATGTCTCTGACCATGTCATGAGTGATGTAATATGTGAGGTCATAAGCAGTGTATTGTGGGGACATGAGTTATAGTTAGCTCAGCTAACTATAGCTGCTGAATTAATCTGTTATTGTATGAGTGAAACCTGAGCCTAACTATAACGTCTGTGTAACCTTTGGTTCTTTCAGTGAAAAAATAAATAAATTATATATATATATATGTATATATATAGATATATATATGTATACATATATATACATATACATATATATATATGTATATATATATGTGTGCATATATATATATATATATATATACTGTTAGACCTGGCATCATTTGCGCGGGTCTCCCTTCCTCTTTTCGCTTCCTATCTTTTATGTTGGCTGGATTTAGATGCTCTGGGCGCTGTGCCATTGCCAATCAGTGCCACAGCGCGAATGCTCCCTGTGTAAAGATAACTGTATGAATTGGGATAACCATAATTGGCTCGTTTGGTTTACCTGTCAGTCCCTAGTATAAGTGCACTGTGTGTGCCCAGGGCTGGTAGACCAAATCCTGCTGGTGGGCCTGCAGCGCTGATTTGCGCTACCCACCGAAGCAGCTTTTAAAGTATGTCTGTGTAGCATGTTCTAATAGCGAGTTACCCTCCATTTCACTGCTTACTATTGTGAGGCTATCCATTCTCATAGGCCAGAATGGGCAGGCTGAGTATTACATCCCATAATCCTACCTGCCCCCAGGAACCCGATAGGAACTTCGAGTTTGATATGTTTAAGCTCAGGACATTGAGATACATCTTTTAGTAAGGATCTTTTGCGTAGTCCATGTTCGAAAATGCCGCTGCTAGAAACGAGGTATTTTCTGGCCTAAGCTTTCCTGTAGGCTTTGCTAGCGTGTGTATTGGCCGTCTGGTTTTGGAGCAGCAGGGCCAGATGGGTCAGACATGGCTGGAGAGAGAGATCGGCATTTAGAGTATAAGGAGGGGTGAATCTTTGATCTGAGCAGGGCCGTGCCTGGCAGGGTGAATGATGGCTCCACCTCCCACTGGGCGTCTGATAGCAGACCCCCAGATTCTCAAAGGGCAGGATGTCGCCTCGTAAACCAAGTGCTCCCCGACCCCACCGAACTGGTTCTGGCTGGATGCAGTGATTTGTGACTGCAGAGAACAAATACTTTTTAGGTATAAAACGCTGCGCTGAAACCTTGTTCAAGGGTGTTCCTTCTGGATGTCAAGACCAAACTCTGTCCGAGTGAACAGAGGAAAGGACTTTGAAACTTTCACCAAGCTTGCTGAAGAAACTACCCGAGGGCCTGAATTGAGAGCGCCTCCTGCTGAAGTCTCAGGGACATTAGACTTCACCCCGTCAGCCATCTGAATTCCTGTGCTAGGGATTCTACTTGCAGGTGAGGCCTCCGTCGAGCAATCCGGAACCTCTAGTTCTACTGCAAGGAACGTGGACTGGTAACCCTTGTTAACTCTGTGTGTGGGCCGCCGCAGCTAAAGAGAGCTGCCGCCGTTGAGCGCCCGTCTTAATTGGAACCCTCGGAACCTTCGCTGAATCTGTGTGGGCCGCCGCAGTTAAGAGAGAGCTGTAGCCGCTGAGTGCCCGCCGTTGTGCCAGCCTGGTCGAGATCATCCTTTGTCCTGTGAGCCGCCGCAGCTAAGAGAGAGCTGCTGCCGCTGAGTGCTCGCACCTTTGCTAACTTTGCATCATCGTGACTTGTCCTGTGAGCCGCCGCAGCTAAGAGGGAGCTGCTGCCGCTGAGTGCTCGCACCTTTGTTAACTTTGCATCATCGTGATTTGTCCTGTGAGCCGCCGCAGCTAAGAGAGAGCTGCTGCCGCGGAGTGCTCGCACCTTTGCCAACTTTGCCTCATCGTGATTTGTCCTGTGGGCCGCCGCAGCTAAGAGAGAGCTGTTGCCGCTGAGTGCCCGCACTTGTGTCAGCTGTGCATCATCGTGATTTGTCCTGTGGGCCGCCGCAGCTAAGAGAGAGCTGTTGCCGCTGAGTGCCCGCACTTGTGTCAGCTGTGCATCATCGTAATTTGTCCTGTGAGCCGCCGCAGCTAAGAGAGAGCTGCTGCCGCTGAGTGCTCGCACCTTTGCTAACTGTGCATCATTGTGATTTGTCCTGTGAGCCGCCGCAGCTAAGAGAGAGCTGCTGCCGCTGAGTGCTCGCACCTTTGCTAACTTTGCATCATCGTGATTTGTCCTGTGCGCCGCCGCAGCTAAGAGAGAGCTGCTGCCGCCGAGTGCTCGCACATTTGCCGACTTTGCATCATCGTGATTTGTCCCGTGGGCCGCCGCAGCTAAAAGAGAGCTGTTGCCACTGAGTGCCCGCACCTTTGCCAATTTTGCATCATCGTGAGTCGTCCTGTGGGCCGCCGCAGCTAAGAGAGAGCTGCTGCCGCTGTGAGCCCACCACGGAGCTGCACGACGAGAGTCATCGCCACCACCAGCCCGGGCCGCCGCAGCCGCGTGCTGCTGCCGCTGGGAGCCCGCCTGTCCCCGAGTGCCCGAATCATTGTGAGTGCACATTGCGGACCACTGCAGACAAGAGTTGTGGTCGCTGGGAGTCCGCCTGTCACCGTCTCCGCTTCTTCGAGAAGCTACGTGCTGTGTCCCCGTCCAACGGCAGGTATCTGGTGCGCAACAGGTCGCGTAGACCCAGGCCTTGAACTCAGTCAGTGCCACGTTCTGGTGAATATGTTATTGCCTTTTTAAATCCTTACTGATTTACGTGCATTGTGACTGGTTAAAACGCTTTTGAGAGTCTTGTGCTAAACCTTAGATAAAGATACTATTTTTCTATACCTACTTGAGTTGTGTCCTTTTGTGGTGTCGTTACTGCCTTATTGTGCATGGTCATAAATGCTTCACACACTGCCTCTGAGATAAACCTAACTGCTCGTGCTACGTTACCACAGGGTTGAGCAGGGGTTATCAAAGGGGGTAGCCCACTTGCCCTGACTTAGGAAGAAGGGTCCCTATTTGGACAGTGGCGCCAGCCATTGCCAACTAGAGACCCCCATTTCTAACATTGGCGGTCAGCGGTGAGGATCAGGACTTGCATTTATGATCCACGTACAATAACTGGTAGACGCCACTAGTGAGTACAGACCAAAGCGCAGCCACGCACGTTTTTTTTCCCTCTTCGAATTTTTTTTTTTGGGTTGGTTGTTCTAGTATTGAATCGTTGATCGCAGCCATGAGTACTGCTAATATGGGAAGGCCAACATCCAATGCTTCGGAGGATCTCACCTTTGAGGAGGAAAGATTAGATACCTATACTGCCAAACAGCTGAAGTCATTTTGTAAACAATTCGCAGTCCCCGTGATAGGTCTCTCTAGGAAGGAGGAGTACCACAAGGCGCTGAAGGCCTGGTGGGAAGCCAGAGGGTCCGCTGGGGATGAGGAAGAGAATGCTGGAGGGCAGCAGGATGATGCAGTAGAGGGGGAGATAGAACACCCTCCAATCCAGGTACTAGTGTATCCCAAAGGAGCCTGACCCCAGAAGAGCTGGAGGACAGGGAGAGAGATAGGAGGCATAGTTTGGAGATGGCTAAATTGGAAGGTCAGAAGGACCTTGAGAGTAAGAAGTTAGACATTGAGAAGAATCGATTGTCAATTGAACTTGTGAAAATGAGAATGGAGCATGAGAGAATGTTGAGGGAGATAGAGATCAGGGCGAGGAGTGTCCCGGTCTCCCCTCTAGTGGCAGCATACCTTTAGTAACTCCTGAGAGTAGAGTTTATATTCCTAAGGATGTCATTAAGGATTTTCACAAGAGTGAGGATATTGGGCAATGGTTTGCCGCATATGAGATAGCAATGGTGTCCCACCGGGTCCCTGAGCAGGATTGGGGAGCGGGATTGTGGGGGCGCTTTGTGAGTGATGGTAGGGATACCCTGTTGGACCTGCCTGAGGAGAGCAGGATGGTGTATGCCCATATGAAAGAAGCTTTGATGACCCGTTATGGTTTGTACAGGCAGAGGTTTAGGACCTGTAAGAAGTTAGAGGGTACCACGTGGGTTGAATATGTGTCTTTTTTCTGCAGAGCAATGGATCGCTGGGTAAAGGGTAGCAAAGTGGAAACTTTCGAGCAATTGTATGATTTGTTTGCGTGGGAGCATTTTTCTAGTAACTGTTTTCCAGAGCTACGCCAGCACCTGATTGATAGCAAGCTGACTAACCCTAGGAAGCTTGCTGAGGAGGCGGACCGCTGGGTGAACACCCGGGTCCGCAAAGGTTTTGTGGGAGACTTCGCCAGAGGTGGGCAGGGTCCCCAGCAGAGAAGTGGGGGGGACAAGGGTAAGCCGAGGGAGTTCCAGAGAGGGCCCCAAAGTAATTCCCAAGGGAACCAAGCAGTGGTGTCCCAGCCTCCCCCTGAGAAGAAGCCAGTGTCCCCGACAGGTAGGCCTGTTCAGAGGGGGCCACTCACTTGTTTCAAGTGTGGTCAAGTGTGCCACCGGTATTATGATCCCCAGTGTCCCCAGAGGGACCCCAATGCATCCCCTCGTGCACCACCCCGCCAGATTGCCAGTGTAGCCCTGGGGGGGAGGAGGTAGAGGTCCAAGGTGGGTGGGATCCGGTAGAGTTAACCCTTGTCTCGCTAGGAGACTTTGAGAAGGTCCCTAACCCTACACTGCCTAATAACACTAGGAAGTACCGGCAGTGGGTGACAATCAATGGCCATAGGGTGGAGGCTCTCAGGGACACCGGAGCTAGTGTGACTGCTGTCAGCTCCCGGTTGGTGTCCAAAGAGCAGGTTGTCCCCCATGCATTCTGCCCCGTAGTGTCAGCAGACAACTCAGAGAGCCAGTGTGAAGTGGCTCAGGTTCCCTTTGAGTGGGGGGGGTCTCAGGAACTCTTCAAGTGGCTGTGAGGCCCACCATGCTGGTAGACTGTCTGTTGGGCAATGATCTAGAGAACTCCCCGTGGGCTACGGTGGAGAGAAAGTCTCATTTGGAAATGTTGGGTCTGCCTGAGTGGGCGTGTGCGACCACTCGGTCCATGACAGCTCAGAAGGATGTTCAGGAGGGTCTGGAGCCTGAAAGTATGGCCCAGGCCCCTGTCTTAAAGAGAAGGGGTAGGGGGCGCGGGAAACCGGCCCCCGCAGTTCCCACGGTCCCGGAGGGAGCAGACCTTGAGGGGGATGCCCTGGAACCTACAGGGGAACAAGTGGCTGAACTGGGGGACCTACCGGAGCTGACCCATTGGCAGCAGGAAGGGGGGCCCTCCAGGGAGGAATTTTGCGAGCAACAGAGAACCTGCCCTTCTCTTGAGGGGGTGCGGCGACAGGCTGCCGCCCAGGCAGCAGGTGATCAGACAGGGTCACATTGGATCTATTGGGAGAATGATCTCCTTTACAGTGAGCCTAAGGCTGCTGAGCCTGGGTCAGCCCGTGTGCTGGTGGTACCCCAGCGCTTCAGGAACTTCCTACTGGGGTTGGCTCATGATGTGCCACTGGCCGGACATCTGGGGCAGACCAAGACCTTTGAGAGGCTGGTCACCCACTTCTATTGGCCCCAGATGCGCAGGAGCTCAGATGCTCACTGCAGGACATGTGAGACTTGCCAGGCAAGTGGGAAGAGTAGGGGGAAGATTAAGGCCCCACTCCAGCCCTTTCCCGTTGTGACCACCCCATTTGAGAGAGTGGGCATTGATATTGTGGGGCCTCTGGATCCCAAGACAGCCATGGGCAACAGGTTCATCCTGGTCTTGGTGGACCATGCCACCAGATACCCTGAGGCCATCCCACTCAGGACAGTGACGGCCCCCGTGGTGGGACGGGCACTGATGGGGATTTTCTCCCATGTGGGATTCCCCAGAGAGGTGGTGTCCGATAGGGGAACTAACTTCATCTCCAGGTACATGAAGTCTCTGTGGGAGGAGTGTGGGGTAACATATAAGTTCACCACCCCTTACCACCCCCAGGGTAATGGGCTGGTTGAGAGATTCAACTGGACCCTCAAGGGCATGATTATGGGCCTAGGTGAGCCCATGAGGCGTAAGTGGGACGTCCTCTTGCCATGCCTGTTGTTTGCTTACCGTGAGGTGCCACAGAAGTCCTTAGGGTTCAGTCCCTTTGAGCTGCTCTATGGTCACCCGGTAAGAGGGCCTCTGAGTCTGGTCAAGGAAGGCTGGGAGCAATCTCCCAGGAAACCTCCCCAGGATGTGTTTAGTTACATGCTGGCCTTCAGGAACCAGACTCGGCGTTTCAGGAAACTTGCTGAGGCAAACCTGGAAGCCAGGAAGAGATGAAACGCTGGCACAATCAGAATGCCACTCTGATCGAGTTTCAGCCTGGACAGAAGGTTTGGGTCATGGCCCCGGTGGAGCCCTGTGCGCTCCAGGATAGTTGGACCGGCCCCTTTGAGGTGGTGGAGCGCAAGAGTCCTGTTACCTACGTGGTGGACTTGCAGTTTCCCCTGAACCCCTTGCGGGTCCTGCATGTTACACGCCTGAAGCCCCACTTTGAGAGGTCTGAAGTGGGCATGCTTCTGGCCACAGATGCTGGGGTGGAGGAGGAGAGCGAACCCCTTCCTGACCTCCTGTGTGCAGGGGAGCGAGATGGGTCAGTGGAGGGTGTGGTCCTCTCCACCACACTGACCCCTGAGCAGCAGGGTGATTGTCGCCAACTGTTGGGGCAATTCAGTGATCTGTTCTCCCTGGTACCTAGTGTCACTGATTGGTGTGTCCATGACGTGGACACTGGGGACAGTCCTCCCATTAAGCACAAGGCTTACCGAGTGACTGACCGGGTAAGGGCCTACATTAAGGATGAGGTTACCAAAATGTTTGCCCTTGGGGTGATTGAGTCCTCTAGCAGCCCTTGGTCCAGCCCAGTGGTCCTGGTACCAAAAGCTGCAGCGCCTGGTACCACCCCAGAACTTCGGTTCTGCGTGGACTATCGGGGCCTCAATTCAGTCACGAAGACTGACGCGCACCCCATCCCCAGAGCTGATGAGCTCGTAGATCGGTTAGGGGCTGCAAAATACCTCAGCACATTTGATTTGACATCTGGGTATTGGCAGATCGCCTTGACTGAGGGAGCAAAGGAGAGGTTAGCATTCTCCACACCCAATGGGCACTACCAGTTCTGGGTGATGCCCTTTGGAATGAAGAATGCCCATGCCAGAGGCTGGTCAACAGGGTGTTGGTTGGGCTGGAAGACTTCAGTGCCGCCTACCTGGAGGACATTACGGTGTTTAGCTCCTCTTGGGAGGACCACCTGCGCCACCTCTGGGAGGTATTGATGGCACTGCGGAAGGCAGGCCTCACAATCAAAGCCAGTAAGTGCCAGATTGGGCAGGGTTCTGTAGTTTATTTGGGACACCAGGTGGGGAGCGGCCAGGTGGCGCCCCTTCAGCCCAAAATTGAAACTATTCTGGCATGGGAACCCCCCAAGACTCAGACGCAGGTGAGAGCCTTCTTAGGACTCACGGGGTACTATAGGAGGTTTGTCAAGGGATATGGCAACATTGTTGCACCCTTGACTGAGCTGACATCTAAGAAGCAGCCAAAGAAGGTAAACTGGACTGACACCTGTCAGAACGCGTTTGACGCCCTGAAGACTGCCATGTGCACCGCACCCGTGCTTCAGGCGCCCGACTTTTCAAAGGGATTTGTTGTCCAGACAGACGCCTCAGAGCATGGTATAGGGGCTGTTCTGTCACAGATCAATGAGGAGGGACTAGACCAACCGGTAGCCTTCCTGAGCAGGAGGTTACTTCCCCGGGAACAGAGGTGGAGTACAATTGAGCGTGAGGCATTTGCTGTGGTCTGGGCGCTGAAGAAGCTGAGACCATATCTGTTTGGTACTCACTTCCGGGTTCAGACAGACCACAGGCCCCTTAGATGGTTGATGCATATGAGGGGTGAGAATCCCAAGTTGTTGAGGTGGTCCATTTCCCTACAGGGTATAGATTTCACGGTGGAACACCGCCCTGGTACAGAACACGCCAATGCTGATGGTCTGTCCAGATTTTTCCGCCTTAGTGATGAGAACTCCCAAGGGGATGGTTAGTTCTCCCCACATTTCAGCTGGAGGGGACGCGTGTTAGACCTGGCATCATTGGCGCGGGTCTCCCTTCTTCTTTTCGCTTCCTATCTTTTATGTTGGCTGGATTTAGATGCTCTGGGCGCTGTGCCACTGCCAATCAGTGCCACAGCGCGAATGCTCCCTGTGTAAAGATAACTGTATGAATTGGGATAACCATAATTGGCTCGTTTGGTTTACCTATCAGTCCCTAGTATAAGTGCACTGTGTGTGCCCAGGGCTGGTAGACCAAATCCTGCTGGTGGGCCTGCAGCGCTGATTTGTGCTACCCACCGAAGCAGCTTTTAAAGTATGTCTGTGTAGCATGTTCTAATAGCGAGTTACCCTCCATTTCACTGCTTACTATTGTGAGGCTATCCATTCTCATAGGCCAGAATGGGCAGGCTGAGTATTACATCCCATAATCCTACCTGCCCCCAGGAACCCGATAGGAACTTCGAGTTTGATATGTTTAAGCTCAGGACATTGAGATACATCTTTTAGTAAGGATCTTTTGCGTAGTCCGTGTTCGAAAATGCCGCTGCTAGAAACGAGGTATTTTCTGGCCTAAGCTTTCCTGTAGGCTTTGCTAGCGTGTGTATTGGCCGTCTGGTTTTGGAGCAGCAGGGCCAGCTGGGTCAGACCTGGCTGGAGAGAGAGATCGGCATTTAGAGTATGGGGAGGGGTGACTCTTTGATCTGAGCAGGGCCGTGCCTGGCAAGGTGAATGATGGCTCCACCTCCCACTGGGCGTCTGATAGCAGACCCCCAGATTCTCAAAGGGCAGGATGTCGCCTCGTAAACCAAGTGCTCCCCGACCCCACCGAACTGGTTCTGGCTGGATGCAGTGATTTGTGACTGCAGAGAACAAAGACTTTTAGGTATAAAACGCTGCGCTGAAACCTTGTTCAAGGGTGTTCCTTCTGGATGTCAAGACGAAACTCTGTCCGAGTGAACAGAGGAAAGGTCTTTGAAACTTTCACCAAGCTTGCTGAAGAAACTACCCGAGGGCCTGAATTGAGAGCGCCTCCTGCTGAAGTCTCAGGGACATTAGACTTCACCCCGTCAGCCGTCTGAATTCCTGTGCTAGGGATTCTACTTGCAGGTGAGGCCTCCGTCGAGTAATCCGGAACCTCTAGTTCTACTGCGAGGAACGCGGACTGGTAACCCTTGTTAACTCTGTGTGTGGGCCGCTGCAGCTAAGAGAGAGCTGCCGCCGTTGAGCGCCCGTCTTAATTGGAACCTTCAGAACCTTCGCTGAATCTGTGTGGGCCGCCGCAGTTAAGAGAGAGCTGTAGCCGCTGAGTGCCCGCCGTTGTGCCAGCCTGGTTGAGATCATCCTTTGTCCTGTGAGCCGCTGCAGCTAAGAGAGAGCTGCTGCCGCTGAGTGCTCGCACCTTTGCTAACTTTGCATCATCGTGATTTGTCCTGTGAGCCACCGCAGCTAAGAGAGAGCTGCTGCCGCGGAGTGCTCGCACCTTTGCCAACTTTGCCTCATCGTGATTTGTCCTGTGGGCCGCCGCAGCTAAGAGAGAGCTGTTGCCGCTGAGTGCCCGCACTTGTGTCAGCTGTGCATCATCGTGATTTGTCCTGTGAGCCACCGCAGCTAAGAGAGAGCTACTGCCGCTGAGTGCTCGCACCTTTGCTAACTGTGCATCATTGTGATTTGTCCTGTGAGCCGCCGCAGCTAAGAGAGAGCTGCTGCCGCTGAGTGCTCGCACCTTTGCTAACTTTGCATCATCGTGATTTGTCCTGTGGGCCGCCACAGCTAAGAGAGAGCTGCTACCGCCGAGTGCTCGCACATTTGCCGACTTTGCATCATCGTGATTTGTCCCAAGGGCCACCGCAGCTAAAAGAGAGCTGTTGCCGCTGAGTGCCCGCACCTTTGCCAATTTTGCATCATCGTGAGTCGTCCTGTGAGCCGCCGCAGCTAAGAGAGAGCTGCTGCCGCTGTGAGCCCACCACGGAGCTGCACGACGAGAGTCATTGCCACCACCAGCCCGGGCCGCCGCAGCCGCGTGCTGCTGCCGCTGGGAGCCCGCCTGTCCCCGAGTCCCCGAATCATTGTGAGTGCACGTTGCGGACCACTGCAGACAAGAGTTGTGGTCGCTGGGAGTCCGCCTGTCACCGTCTCCGCTTCTTCGAGAAGCTACGTGTTGTGTCCCCGTCCAACGGCAGGTATCTGGTGCGCAACGGGTCGCGTAGACCCAGGCCTTGAACTCAGTCAGTGCCACGTTCTGGTGAATACGTTATTGCCTTTTTAAATCCTTACTGATTTACGTGCATTGTGACTGGTTAAAACGCTTTTGAGAGTCTTGTGCTAAACCTTAGATAAAGATACTATTTTTCTATACCTACTTGAGTTGTGTCCTTTTGTGGTGTCGTTACTGCCTTATTGTGCATGGTCATAAATGCTTCACACACTGCCTCTGAGATAGGCCTAACTGCTCGTGCTACGTTACCACAGGGTTGAGCAGGGGTTATCAAAGGGGGTAGCCCACTTGCCCTGACTTAGGAAGAAGGGTCCCTATTTGGACAGTGGCGCCAGCCATTGTCAACTAGAGACCCCCATTTCTAACATATACGTATATATATATATACATATAAATATATAATTTAACGCCAGACCTAAAAATGACTACCAATCAACAGATACACATATTTATTAAATTCCTGACTTTTATGAGCTATTAAAACCGCTAGAGGCAGATTTATATTTAATGCAACGCATCTGAGTAAGCAAAGTTGCAGTGCTACGGTGCATGAGAGGGAGAGCAGGACAGCATCATACCAACTTAGATATGTTGCTACTGCTCTCTTCTCAAACACTTGTACACTATTAGGCTCCTTAGCTCCAAGCACACACCTTTTCACCAGTATGCAAAGATATCTGGAAGATTGCTAGCATAGATTTTGTACTGTAAGGGTAACCTTCCAGTGCAAAATACTGTGCTCAGACATAATTTAAAGCTTTTCACACTTTGTATGTGTGTTGTACAGTGTAGCATAAATGCAAAGTTAGGAGAAACAAACGTTTCTCCTACTTTTCATTTGACTCAGGGAGGTGTTTCTTTGGCGCAAAGCCCTGTTTACAAATTTTGAAGATATTATTAGTAGATTGGGCTTTGCATAAAAAACATGGGTGATAGTATGGAAATGCCCATGTACCACCCATGAATCACCCCTTTGACTCAAAGTACCACAAAGCGCCTTTTTGTGCTACTTTTAGAAGACTTTCCAACACAAAAAAACTTGGCTGGAAAGTAAATAGTTCATCAATACTTTGGACTGGTTACTGTCACTCTTTGTGAATTTGCACAGATCTAAAGCGTAGATAAAATGACCCCAAGTCTTAGATAAAAAGCCAGGGTAACCTTAGCCTGAGAGCCGATCATCCTACTGGAAGAACTAGTATGCATGAACAGATACTGAGGGAAATTAAATGAGATGGAAGAAGGAAAACAGAGTGACTGTGGGAAGAAAGAATGACAAAGAGTGCTGAAGAGAGAAGGGGAAAAGGAGGAGAGAAAGCCACTAGGAGTAAAGAAGTAGAGATGTAAAGGGAGAAGAAGAGAAGGAAGTGGCATACAGACGGTTACTGCAGCTGCGCTTCATGTATTCAAGCACACAAACAGGGTGTGGTCTAGGTACAGTCAGGGCCAGCATTGGCGTTGTTGGCACCCGTGCGACAATCTTGTTGGCGTCCACACAATGACCTCCTTCTCCATCGATTCCCTGCTACCCTCCAACAGTGCCACTCAATGCCACTCATCTCTCCTTAATTCCTCTCTCACAATTATTTCATGTATTTTCTGGTGCTACTCATCACAATGTAGAGTGCCAGAGCGCTTTACACCACACACATATTGTACAGAAACAATGAATCATACTAGTATGTAAATCAATGTATAGAAAATGCTAGATAAGACACTCAGGACTAGAAGGTGTAGGCGTCGCATGTCATCCATACTGATAGGCATTATATATTAAAAGTGCTTGCTCTGGATAAACAAAGGGGCGGATTTATTGAGTTTTAATGCAAGGCCATCACAGTCACTGAAGCTGCTGTGCTGCAATGTGTTAAAGGGAGAGATCACATTAGCATCATATCTACTAAGATATGGCACTGTTTTTCTCTCTTTCTGCGCTGGTGTTTTTTAGGCTGCCATGCGCCAGTGCACATACTCTTGCACCAAAGTGCATGGATAGGTGCATGATGTCAAGCATAGGTTTTGTATTGGAAGGGTACCATTCCAGTACAAAATACTATGTTTAGACATAGGGGCCGATTCTGATGCGGGTTGGAAAAGCTTCCCGACTTAGGGGCATATTAACAAGGCTCGGCGATAAATATTGCAAAGCGCGCTTAGCGCTTGCATATTTATCGCCGGCTATCTCTGCAATTTATCGCCCGGTTAGCGCGTTATCAACAACGCGCATCGCCGAGGCGATAAAATTCCAGAGATAGCGAGGTAATCGCCGTTTTGCAAGGAACATCGCTGGTTTTCCAGCGATGTTCCCTGCAAAACGGCGATAACCTTGCTGATACGACCCTGTGGTCGTATCAGCAGAATCCACCTCCTATGTCTAACATAGGTAAGTCAGGATTATAGCAAACATTAGATTTTGGCGAAAACGGCCGTTTTCGCCAAACTTTAACGTCTGCTATAGTCCTGTGGGCTGCCTTGTAAATATCGCGATGTGCACATCGGCGATATTTGCAACGTAGCCCATCCGGGGTACGCCCAGTAACGCCCACTTTGCATCTCATTAGAGATGCAAAGATGGGCGTTGGGGGAAAGGGGCGATAGTGCAAGGATTCACGCGATAGCGTGACCTTGCTGATTAGGCGATAAGATTATCGCCGCTTTTCGTCCGAAAACGGACGCTAAAGCGGCGATAATTGTTTATCGCCTCGTTGTTAATATGCCCCCGAATCGGTTGGGAAATGGTGTCCGACCCACTCGGATCGGGAAAGTCCGACCGGCGGAGTAGGATGCATCCGGATGCTCCCAGATACGATTTGGTTGAACTCCCATTGACTTCAATGGGAACATTTGTTCCTAACCGCATCAGAATTGGGCCCTTGGTCGGGAAGACACGTTCCCGATCCGATTTGGAAGGAGCAAATGCCGTTAGGAGGCCTTCCTAACCGCATCAGAATCAGGCCCTCGGTCGGGAAGCTTTTCCAACCCGCATCAGAATCGGGCCCATAGTTTAAAACTTGTCTCACTTTGTATGTATGCTGTACAGCACAGCAAACATACAAAGTTGCAAAAGTTTGAAGAAAATAAAGCTTTTCTCCAAAGTTAAGCTTGCCATTAGGAGGTGTAATTTTTTTAATCCACTTCCCTTTCTACTAATGTTAGGAGATAGGGCTAAGCACCAAATTCCTTGAGTGCTGTGCCCCCCTTGACGCAAAGTAGCTCACTAATAGCACCACTTTGCATTACTTTATTGCTACTTTCCCATACAAATCAGGACTCACGTGGGAGGGTACACAACCAAACGTACCAGGTAGCGCAAAGTGTTAGTACATCTTTCCTATAAACTCAGTATTTAAAATGTTACACAGTTTGCTGGGGTTATCTATAGTAATAAGATTGTATTACTACTCCGAAGAACCCTTTATAGTAGTTTTAGAATAAGAAAACATTGAGAAGAAAATGAAGTACTAAGCCTATGCCTCAGAGTTTTCATGCAGCTCTTTGATGCTGGTTTATAGGTCATGGAGCTATATTATAAGGAATGTAACTTATGAACTGCAAGTAACAACAGGATCTCGAAGACAAAAGCAATAACACTCTGAGCTATCTACATAAAATACAAATCTGTGATCTGCATTTTACATTTTGTGTTTTGCAGCAGGAACGTTAACCCTCTATGCTTCTTTATTGTTTAGTCAAAACTGTGTCCAGGCAAATCATATATCTCTCTATATAGTGCATTAAACACCAGAGTTATTTTATCATTATTATACCATGATAAATGCCAGGCACTCAAAGATCTCTGCAGGCTGAGCCTGTCTGGCATCAGCCTGTTGTGACTGGTGCCATCCTAAAACTGGCACTGGGTGCAGTGCTGATTGCATAGATCAGGCTCCTCCAACAAGTAGATCGTGAGCTACTGGTAGCTCTCCACCTACCTGTAATTAGCTCTTATGTGTGCAGCCCAGACCACTAAATTAGAAGCTTTTCTTTTGTTGAATTAATATGTGTACCGACAATGAAAAGTGTGTATTCGAGGGGTAAATGCATGTATTTCCAGAACTCATATGCTAATGTTTAGAGAAAAATGATCACATGTCCATAATATATTCCTAGCTGACATTTGAATGTTAACTCATATGGCATTTGAGAAGCTTATTACAAATATTATTACTTTAGTGCCAGGGATATTACAGCTGCGGCTGTTATGTATTACCCATGTACAAGCATTCCCAATTGACAAAGCTTTTTTATTTACATTATTGCTGGCAGCCTGTCTGATGCACTGTCAATCAATCAATAACAGAATTTGTAGAGCGCACTACTTACCCGCGAGGGTCTCAAGGCGCTGGGGAGAGAAAAGGGGGGGGGGGTGGGTGCTGCTACTGGTCGAACAGCCAGGTCTTGAGTAGCCTCCTGAAGGTCAGCAGGTCTTGGGTCTGTCGTAGGCTTAGTGGAAGGGTGTTCCAGGTCTTGGCGGCGAGGTGTGAGAAGGATCTGCCGCCGGTGGTTGTTCTTCGAATGCGAGGGACGGTGGCGAGGGAGAGGTCGGCGGTGGTCACTGCTGGTAATTTTGCATAAGGTGACCACTGATGTAAGCTTGCACTATCACAGCACTCTTATATAAGTAGCTCAGGTTGAATTTCATTGAACATAAGTAGCTGTTATTACAGAAAAGGTTGGAGACCCCTGGTTTAGATACTGGATGGGAGATTGAATTAGGGGGCCAGACAAAAATATGGAGGTGTCTGGCACCTCTAGGCCTCCCCGCCGCTATGGCTCTGTTAAAAAGGCCTTACTATATGGTTTGAAACAATTTGCTTCCATCAGGAATGCATGAAGAGCATTGTAAACTGTGGCTTTTTTTTTAGTTCTGGGGTAGATACATCTTCAGCTGATACACCAGCCTGATGCTTTCCACAGAGCAGAATAAAAATATATGTGCATTATATATATACACACACACATATACATAATATATAACATACTTATCAATCTATCTATAAAGATAGATAGATAACTGCAAAGACAGTTTTGACACAGTCTAGGGACCTCTTGAACTAGGACGGGGGAACATGGCGGCCGTCAGTAAGCACTGAGCGGTCGAGGGCTCTCACCTCTCTAACGGATGAGGAGCTAAGTATGCAGGATGAGCGTACCTGAAGCAGAGCGGCGTTAGGAGAAATGCGGCACACTTGTGGTCACGTCGCGGCGATTTCTCTCTGATCTTTTGGCTGGGCTCGGCGCTTTGGCTCGGCTGGGTTTGGGCTTTCGTCGATCTCCATTGCGGGACGTGGGCTTGGATCAGGACTTTGTTCTAGTGCGAGGGTGGTGGGGTTTGCGGCTGTGGCCGCCGAAGCTGCTACGTCCTCACCACGAGGTGGGGTTGGAGTTTGGGCGGAAGCGATACTGCAGCTGGCGAGAGGGCGGCGGGCGGCGGCTAGAGTGGGTTTTCCCTGCACGGGAAGACCGCTACCGGTCTTGGCCGCGCTTGGTGGTGGAAAGGAAACAAAAACAGCGGAGAATGGGAGCCTCCCGCCGATGACCCCGGTAAGGAGAAAGAAGAAGGGGGTGCAAGGGCTCCTTTCAGAAGATAATAGCACTGTAATTGAAGCTAGTGTGAGCAAGTCAGGTGCCCCCGGGCCATTACAACAAGAGGGGTGTCTGAAAGTAGCAGAAGGTATTAGTGGAGGCTGCAGTGTATCTCAAACAAGCAGTAGCAGCTTCAATAGCCTAAATAGGTACACTCTTCGCAGTAAAGGCATTTGGGGGCAGGATCTGTTGCCTACAGAGAGCCTTTTAGGTAGTATCGCGCCAAAAGTAATACAAGTGGAGAAAGGAATCACTAGATCACAAGTGGGGGCAAAAAAAGACTATAAAAGCAAAAAATAAACAAGACAAACCACCTAAATCAGGGAGCTCCCGCGTCACTCCTTCCCTGCGCACCTATTTTAAAGTACAAGTCCAAACTAGAACTTCAGGCACACAGTTAACCCAAAATCTAGAGAAACTTGAGAGTCCATTCATAGTGTCTCCCGGAAAATCTAGCGCCAGTAGAGACTCAGGGGCTATGGAGCAAGGAAATAACATGATTCTATTGGAGAACAGTTTTTCCTGTTTAGCAGAGGATATGACTTTATTAAAAAATGACTGTACGCAACCAGAAACTGCGCAGCAAACCTCCGCTATTACAAACACCACCATTATTGCTAGCTCCGTTCCTTCTACATCTTTGAACACTTCCCCGAGTATTGACTCCACTTTAGCTGGATCACTAATGCAATTAGTTGACCAAGGGGGGGGGCAGGAGAACAGACAGCGGGGGCCAGTTCTACAACAGAGAACCTGCTTCTGAACTTGATTTCGGAGATGAGAGAAAAATTCACAATTTCTGAAAATAATCAATTGAAGATTCAGGAGACCTGTGAGGCATTGGAAGTCAAAATAAACGATATCATGGGCCGAGTGGAAGTGGTAGAAGCCACAGTAGAAGATCTCTCGAAAAAGGTCACCAAAAATACAGAGGAGATCAAGAAATTAAAACTGAAAGATAAACTCTGGGCAGACAAGTTGGAAAGTTTGGAAAATAGCGCCAGACGAAATAACATTCGGATCTTAAATATCCCTGAAGACCTTGAGGGGGGGGACATTAAAACCTTTATAATCGATCTCCTAAATGACCTCCATCCAGAAATCGAGAAGGCGACTCTCGAAAATGACATCCAAAGGATCCACAGGGACCCCTTTAATAGACGGGTAGGAAAGAAAACCCCCAGGAAAATATTAGTGAATTTTAAGTCATACTCTATAAAAGAGGCGGTTCTCTCTTAGGGGCTAAAAAGGGGAGTGTACAACAGGGGAGACTGGACATTCCGCATAAGATCGGATATATCACGTACCACACAGGACAGGCAGTGGGAATTGGGTAAACAGATACAGGAGCTGAATAGTCTAGGAGCCAATGCGAAACTCCAATTCCCCGCCTCCCTGAAGGTGATGTGGAGGAATAAAATGTATACCTTTAGAGACCCTGAAGAGGTTAGCTCCTGGATTCAGCAAATTAAAAGCTCATCCAAATAAGGTTCCTTCAAATTTTTCTTCCTCATTTTCCCTATCCGATATGAGAGTGTGAGAGACAAAGAAGAGAGGCTTCAGTATGCCTCTAGAGATGAGGGAGGGTTCCCCAGGGAGGGAAGGGGAGGGTAGGGTCAAGGGAAAGCACCAAAGACAAAATATAAAAGAAAAATATTAATCACAGGGTGGGGGAGCATTTTGGGTAAAAAAATAAAAGTGTTCTCATTCACAAAATAATGCGTTAGGAAGTAGGATTTTAAGGCTCCACTAAAATCTGTTTGGTTAGTGGTTATGGGTAGCTCTCAAGTTTTAAAGATTCTATCCTGGAATGTGAATGGGCTTAGGTTCCCCGCCAGAAGAGAGAAAGTCCTGGAATATCTGCAACACACAAATTATGATATTATACTTATTCAAGAATCGCAACTTGTAAAGGAAGAGTGGGCAGGAATATTAAAAAAGCATAAATGGATAGAACATTGTTTTGTCTCAACACAGACGGTTCCGACAAAGGGAGTAGCTGTTATTTTTAGGAAAATTAACCGATTAGTCACCGGCAAGGTAGTTGCAGACACTCATGGTAGATGGGTAATTGTCAGGGCTAAGATCAATGTAACTTGGGTAACCTTTGTTAGCTATTATGGCCCCAATATTGACGATTCGTCTTATCTCCAGTCCCTATTCCTTAATTTGGGAGAGGTAAATGATCAAATTATAATGGGAGGAGATTTTAATGTCGTGTTAAACCCCAACTCTGATTCCACGTCAAAAAAAGCCGCGGAGGCCACACCAAAAACTCGGAAAACCTTGAAACGTCTAATGATAGAGGGTGGTCTCCTTGATGTATGGGGAGAAAAAAGGCATGTTCGGGGGCTGACAGGGGGAGATTTTACTTATCATAACAAGAAACACGCTCACCGTTCAAGAATTGATTTCTTTTTGGTGGATCGTGTTACCGGTAGAGATACGACCAAAATTACTCATCTGCTGGAGCACTTATCCGATCATTCTGCTGTTTTATTAGAAATTATTTAAACTCATCGTCTTACTTCACCTAGATGGACTTTGAATCGTGTAATACTTCTTGAGCCGTCAATTATTGATAAGTTAAAGATAGCGACAAAAGAGTTCCTTTCAATCAACGTAAACTCAGCAGCCCATCCTATTGTTTGGGATTCATACAAAGCTTTTCTAAGAGGCTTACTAACTTCCCTCTCTATTATACACAACAAAAAAATAAAGGAAGATATCAAAATAATGGAATTAAAAATTGCTCAAAAATCCATAGCAGTAGAATTAATGCCAACCGACACAGTTGAAATACAACAGTTATCCCTAGCTAGAAATGAATTGATTGATTATCTAGAGGCATTAAACAAAAAAAAATGGGAGGCAAGTAGACTTGCCCACCATGAGTATGGAGAAGGCTGCGGAAAATTCCTGGCGTGGAAATCAAAATCTGACCTCGTCAGAAATACCGTGAAAAGTCTGAAATGCCCAAACACGGGGAGGATTATTGAAGATGATGTGGAGATAGAGGATGCCTTCTCTCATTTCTTCTCAGATCTATATTCTGAAGATTTAACTCCATCCGAAGATATGATGGAAGCCTTCTTTCGGGATCTTCAACTTCCCACTTTATCAGCTATTGATAGGGATAAACTGAGCGAATGTATTTCTTTAGAAGAAGTGCTGCAAGCTATTACTTCGCTAAAAAAAGGGAAAGTGGCAGGCCCCGATGCTATCCCAAATGAAGTGTATCTTATCCTGAAAGAAGAACTAGCACCATTTCTACTCCAACTTTTTAAATCAGTGTACTCAGGCACACAGGCGGTACCGGCATCCTGGAATGAGGCCACAATTACAATAATTTTAAAGCCAAATAAAAATCCACAGTATTGTGAATCATATAGACCTATCTCACTTTTAAATAGTGACCATAAAATTTATACTCATATCCTTACAAAGAGATTAGATAAAGTAGCAGGTTCCATTATACAATCTGATCAAAAGGGTTTTATGAAGGGAAGACAGTTGAAAGAATTAACACATGACCTCATCGGGGCAATAGACTTGGCAAGTTTATATCAAATTCCATTGGCAGTTTTGACATTCGATGCTGCCAAAGCTTTTGACAGGGTTAACTGGATTTTTTTAATAGAAGCAATTAATCGCTTCAATCTGGGAGAAACATTTGTGGCGGCAGTAAAGGCTCTTTATAAAAACCCTCAGCTAGCATTCTTGTTAATGGAAACCTGACAAAACAACTAAAAATCTTGCGAGGGACCCGACAAGGGTGCCCCCTTTCCCCCTTCTCTTCAATCTCTATATTGAGCCTTTGGCATGCAAATTAAGATCAAGTCAAACTATTTCCCCTTCAGCTGTGTGGGTTGGGAAAAAAAATAGGTCTTTATGCAGACGATCTCATGATCCTGACAGGGAACTTAGAACAAGCGCTTCCAGAGATCTGTAATCAGTTGGAGAATTTTGGGAAGATAGCTGGATACTCCGTAAATCAGCAGAAGACCGAGCTGATGTTATGGAATTCTCCATACAAAAGCACGCTTGAAGAACAACAAATAAGATACCTTGGGGTACAAATTACTAAGAACATAGATAAAATAGCTCAACTAAATTTTGATTAAACTATGGTTAGTGTACGACAACAGTTACAGGTATGGGAGCTTTTACCCCTTTCTATTATAGGGAGATCTAACCTGTTAAAAATGTCTATCTTGCCTAAGTTTACTTTTCTTTTTGATACCATCCCCTTAGAATTTTCCAAAATTTGGTTTAAGAAAGCGCAAGGGCTATTCTCCTCATTTATATGGGGTAGAAAAAACCCTAGAATCTCTCAGAAAAAACTAAGGAGAAAAAAACCTAATGGCGGTATAGTTACACCTGACTTATATTTTTATTATTGCGCTTTCCATTTCAAAAACTCACGTCAACTCTTAAACGATGGTCAAGTTTACCAGCCTCTCTTCAAAGCCCTAAAAAAAGGCACATAACACACAAGTTGACTTTTTTCTTTTAAAATTTGGTCACCCCAAATTCTTTAAGAAAGTTAGGTTGAAGATTCTGAGAGCCGCCATTAGAGTTTGGGTTCAAGTGAGGGCATTATTTAACATACCCTACTATAATCAAGAAACGCCGATCTGGGACTCCCCGGGCACACCGATTTGTCTGCAAGATGCCCTGGCTCTCCCTCTACGCAGAGCTGGGATAGTAAGATGGGGAGAACTACTAGTGGAAAACGAATTAATTCCATGGCAGTGTTTATCTGCTTTAACAAATAATTCAGTATCAAGATTTAAATATCTGCAACTTCTCGGATGGACAAAATCAATGAGTAGAGAACTAGCCGGGGATGGGGACTTAATAAAAACAATTCGTGCAAAATCAACACATAAGGAAGTAGCAGTATGGTACTGGCAAATGATCGAGACTGGAGATAAAAACTCGAACGTGTTTACAGAGAGTTGGAAGAAGGACATGCCGGCTGAAGACATCGAGACTCTCGGGCAAGTATCCATGTCTACCCTTTGGTTACATGTGAAAGCTGCTCCGTTAAAAAGAAATCATCTCTTCACTCTCCATAAAGCTTATTGGACGCCCCTGAAGCTATCTAAGTTGGGGAATGGAGCGACAAGGAAGTGCCCGAAGTGTGATGACATCAATGTAAACGAGGTACACATGTTCTGGCAATGTCCTTCGGTCGAGCTCTTCTGGGTCCACGTGAGTAACATCATCTCTGAAATTCTGGGGAGAAAGGTTGGGTTAACAGCGTTGACAGTTATTTTTGGGGTAATTTCAAGTGAGATAGATAATACTGTTTTCTCAAGTAACCAGAGGGCATTACTTTTTGTCCTGATCCTTTTGGCACGCAGGGAGATTTGCATTAAGTGGATCTCACCCGTTTCACCCACTAAATTAGAATGGATAAGCTCGGTACAACGTATCTCAATCCTTGATCGAGCAAGTAGCAGGGCCAAACAAACAAAATTCTGGGATCTATGGGATAGCTGGTTCACACTTTTCGCTCTCACTTAGTTTTGTTAAATTGTTGTTTTATCATTGTGGGTTAACTCAGCTAGAGTTACCCCTTATGGGAATACGCTCTTTTGCTTTTTCTCCCTTCTAAATTAATTCTGGACGCGGACAAACCTGGCTTTTGCTAGTTTTATATTTACTTTTCCTGGTGGTCCAATGATTATGAATCTGCTCGTGTGGCTGAAATGTTGGGAAACTAGCTAAGGCTAGGTAAAGGGCCCAGTAAAGAAGAGGAGCCTTGGTTATTGCCGACAAGCCCTGTTGAAAGAGGAAAAAAGAGGGAAAGTGCCCGGGGGTTAAACTTTTTCATCCTTCAATGAGAAGTGACCGGGCCTCTTATTTTCTTATTTTTTCATGGTTACAATGGGCTGTAATATCTCGGACTGACCGGCTTCATATTCTTGAATTTCGAGCATGTTTTGTAGAATGAGGAC